>OX376229.1:20899166-21547083 GCA_947364205.1 Agrochola lota
GCATGGTTCACTTTGTATCGATCTGTATTTCAATAGAGACAGCGGAATCTTCGGTAGGTATAGGTACCTACTTCTTTCTAAAAATAATCGGCTCGTCTCCAATGTTTCAACACGCGTGTAAAACACGTCATACTAGACTCGAGACCGCGGGAAAAATGTGTGATCAATCATTTAACAGACAAGTTTTCAACAATATTAGATACGTCATTAATTGAGTGATTTAACTAAAGTTAGCGTTTACACGTCAGGATATTAGTGCTTTTTCATCTACTAGCTATTTGATTTTTCATACCAATAAATACAGCTGTAATGTTTTTGTAAATGTAACAGCAATTTGATGCGGGCGGGTATAGTTTTAGTATGCCTTAGTCATATGTCAGATATTTAACAAATATCTCTTTAATAATAAAAAATGCTGTCGTTTTGTAATCAACTAATTAAGCATAAACAGGAAGGTTGTTTATTTTTTTATTCTGGGCATGCTGTGACTTATCCCATGTACATAAGTGCATACTATAAGTTTCATGGCTTACCTACCAGTAATTTTAAGTTGTTTGCAAATTTTCACAAATTAAAATTGCAAAAACATTGCGAATCACGCGAAACAATCAGCGAGTATTTAGTTATTTACGGTAATTAGGGTCCGTCCACATAGCACAGAGTACTGGTCGTTAGCACAATCATAAGAATCGTTCGCCAGTTATATTGTTCCGGTAGTTGACCGCCATTTATAGACCACTTACACGCATGTAGTCATTTTAATGTGCTTTGACATTACAGGAAAAAATCACAACTTTGCACACGAACAAAACCAAAAACAAAAACACGCGTTTTGTAAAATGATTAAGAAATAAGTACATTTAATGCGTTTATGAAATTCGAGAAGTACCAGAAAATGTGTTTTTCATCACGTTATACATTTTAATTAGGTACGTAAGCTTTTCGTAACCTACCTACAGTTTATAATCTTACAACTTTGTTTACATAGATCACAATCATACTGAGAGTAGAAAATATGGTCTTATGAAAATGTACATTTTATTTATTATGAAAGACGCCTATTTACAGCAGACAATAGAAACATTACGACAAAAAGTACAAGACTTATTTATTACCTCAGGATTGATGAACAATCGACAATTAATTAGTGTAATGAGTGTTCATCACCAGGGACACATAAGCATGTCTGTACTGTGGAGCACGTGGCCACGGCGGTGAACTATAATTTTCCTTTCAGTGCACGTTTTAAGATAAACATCGTTGTTGACAATTACCTAGTCACTCTTAATATTTCGTCGCTGTCGTTTGGGACTATTTTATTTAATGTTTATTATCTTTTATGTTATATCGTATTTACACAGATTTTGAACTTTTCACGAACCATTCTGCTTGATCAGTTTTTTTCCACAATAATACATAGGTACTTAACGATTTTAAATTTCGTGAATGTTGTCGAGTTTTCAGCTTCACGAACAATTACAAAAGATACTTTGTTTCCTCATGTCCCAATATCAGTTTTGGGCCAGTCAGTGGTCTTAACGCTCTAATTATTTGATTGCTAGTCTATTGCCACAAATGGGATGGCCTCCGTACCGGATTCTGTGACTTCCTAGTTAATAGCAATGATGCCATTATCGACTGAATAATGTCGTTGACCCAAAGATCACTACAACTGACCAGTAATTTTCACTAAAATTTCAGTCAGTTTATATGAATGTAGATGTGACTTCTTATTAAGTTTATTTTAGTCGTTAATGTGGAAATTGTATAGAAACACGTGAGCGGACGTTAACGACACTTTCTGTGATAATATGATATTATTACAGAAGTATGTAATAAAATTATTAAGACGGTAAGACTTTGGCAAGTTAGCCAGTCTAGCTAAGAATTGTGTGATACTGCACTACTACTTGCATGTTGGGTTGTGTTAATTTTACCTTTCCGTTAATTACAGGTGACACACACACTAGATACCTTCATTAAATCTATGTTATCCTTGGGAACACATCTTTTTATTTAGCAAATAAATGAATGGCTGGTACCACAAGCTGTTGCTGTTACACATACCTCTGTGTATGTTTAATAATATAGCTATAATAAAGCTGAAAACGAACTTTCTCAACCTTTCATAGAACAGTCTAATGGATTTCCCTACTAGCCGTTAGATTGTTAAGAAAACCGTATTTAGATTACTAATAGACGAGAGATTGACGATTACGATAGAATTAATAACGATAATATTTTCCTACGTGTACCTAAATCTGTTTTAATTACTAACAACTTGGTATTGAAGTATGAAATTCAAGCCCTTAGAATCACCCGTAATTTTAGATAGGTATCCATTATTCTTGACTTTTACTTTACCAGGAGTTCATATATTCCAGGTGCTGGCGGCACTGGCCGCACAGTCCATCAACATATCGGTGGGGTTCTGCCAAGGCTTCTCAGCGGTCCTGCTGCCCCAGTACACACATGAACACCCGACTATTTCGAATGAGCAGAGTTCATGGATCGGTAAGTCACATTTTGCATAATAAAATGCATAAACTGCCTATTAAAATCTAAAACTGTATTTTCTGCTTCCAGAAAAGTTAAAACCTCGTCATGCATAAGACATTGTCAAGGCGCTATTTATCTAATAGTATTTGTCATTATTTAAATAGTGTTTGTTTTCTGAACAAATGTCTTGTATTTATAGAGTGCAGTAAGCGTGATCGTTTGAATCTATTGTGGTTACAATGAGTTTGATTAATTACAAAAAACTACGTCCACAATGGTTTGTGAACATGTGTTAGTTCAACTTTGTCTTACAATATCACATATGATATCCAAAGACAACGCAATGTCTTGGTAATCATGGTTTCTTAGCTAGGGACTGATAGTACCTTTCTGAATATAAATAACAACGTAAACAAAGAGACTGAAAGTGATGCTACCGGCCCAAACTGAATGGGCACTGCTAAAACAATGTTTACGTTTTATTTCGGGAGCGGCGGCCGACGCCAGGGCGACACGTGAGCTAGCGCAATGAGGCAGCTAAAAATAATTTTCTGTCACACAGCACGTTTTTATGAAAGTGAGTCGGTAGCAAGGTACAGTCGGTGTCCGAAACTACTTCCAGACGCGTTTGAAATATAAAAATATCAATGTTTTTGATAATAACCAGGCTTCGGATCAATGGACCAACTTCAAATTAATTCTGGTCCTTCATTCCTACAACATATCAAATACAGTAGACAGATATTATCAATATAAACAAAGTAACATTTGTTGACATCGCAAAATTAAATATTGACGCGAACTGCCGACGTGCGCAAACGAGATAGCGTAGTCAAACACATCATTTTGTACTAGGAGATAAGTAACACGTGGAGGTAGGGTCGTAAGCTTAGGGGCTTATGGCGGAGCACGCACAACGTGCGTATGGGAAGTTACGGTTATGACGTGTTCAAGGAGCCGATCCTGCTAAGGTTAGGCTAAACATGAGGTTAAGGGTTTCATCCTTCAAGATTTAGAATTGGTAGTAAAGTATGGTTTAAAATTGGTATTAAAGCGTGGTTTAGGGCAGCTAAAGATAACTTGGCTATATGGAAAAGTTGAAAATATAAGAAAGTCTGGAAATAAATAGTAAGACTGAAAATTCTTGTAAAAATATTTCGATCTATCAGAGTGTTTCTCTTGAAACGATAACAAAAGGTTTCAAAATCAGCATTCGTCATTATTAACATCTCATCTAACCGCCATTGTTTCTATCTTACAGCAAGTTTGGGTGTGATATCCAACCCCATCGGGGCCCTGTTGGGCGGCATGATGGTGGATGCTGTTGGCAGAAGACTACTGCTACAGTCCATTGTGCTGCCCAACCTGGTCGGGTGGCTCGTCATCGCCTTCTCGGAGACCTACATCTTCCTATGTATTGGGAGGTTCATCACTGGATTTACCATAGGTGAGTCGCAATTTTTTGATTAGGAATAACGTACTTCTATGAAAATAATTTCTTAGTCATTAAGACTAGGAAAGAAAATGTCTTAAATTAAATTTCAGTGCCGTCAGAGCATTTCATATTTAGATTTGTCATAGATTGTGGCGTCACGAAAATTCATTGGAATAAATACTGACATAAATAAATAGTTGAAATCAGCTTATCTAAAAATGCAATGACGAAAGTCAACGACTGGTGAAAATTGGATGACTCACTAATTGAATCCTGGACAAACGAACCGTAGCTACTGTTCACGCTTTAACAGCGTTCATAATGAGATTAACTGTTCACATTGCAGGCATGTCAACGGTCTCCTATATCTACGTGGCAGAGATCACGACACCAGAGAAACGAGGAGTACTTAGTGCCTTAGGACCTGGCCTGGTGTCCACGGGCATTTTTATCGTCTACTCACTGGGAGCCTTCATCCACTGGAGGAAAGTTGCAGCCATCTGTGCAGGAGTGTCCCTTCTAACACCTTTTCTAATGTATTTCGTCCCAGAGTCACCACTCTGGCTAGCCTCTAAAGGACAGATGAAGCAAGCCTATAACGCAATGTTTTGGCTCCGACAAAACAACAGCACAGCACAACAAGAGCTCATGGAGTTTACCAAAGATAGAAAAGTAGGAGAAACTATGACATTCAAACAGAAACTCAATCTTTTCAAGAGGAGAAGTGTCGTCAAACCGTTCCTTCTACTCATCATCTTCTTCATATTCCAAGAGATGTCGGGTATCTACGTCATTTTGTACTATGCTGTCGACTTCTTCAAGTCTGTCGGGACAAGTGTCAATGAGTTCACGGCTTCTATCATTGTCGGCGGAGTGCGAGTGTTCATGGGCGCTGTGGGAGCGTGTTTGATCAACAGCTTCAGAAGAAAAACCCTAGCGGCTACTTCAGGACTGTTGCTAGGCGTTGCTATGCTCGGTGCGGCGGTCTGTGACAGTGTTAACGGACCTCCTTTAGTAAAACTAGCGTGCGTGTTACTGCATGTTTCATTCAGTATGGTCGGGTTCCTACAGCTACCGTGGATAATGTCCGGGGAGCTGTACCCACATGACATACGAGGAGTCATGTCCGGCGCAACGTCGTGCTGCGCATACGTTCTCATCTTCTTTAACATTAAGACTTACCCTCAGTTAGAAAAAATGTTAACAAGTAACGGGACATTGTATCTCTTTGGGTTCTGTGCGCTCCTGGGTGCGGCATATTGTTACTTTTTCCTACCAGAAACTAAAGGAAAAACTTTGACTGAAATTATGAGGCAATTTGATGATGAGAAGAAAGAAATAGACCCAGAAGTTGGGTTCACGACGGAGAAGCCGTGTACAATAGAAGGAAAACCAGTACAAAGAAGACACAGTGCTGGGGCTACAGTATCTTTAGAAAAGAATTGGACGCAAGATGAATGCAAGAAGACTTCAGAGCACCGCGAGTGAACTTGACCGTCTTATACTAGCCTAGTGCTTTTAGTTTTAAAGAATAAGTTACCAATGAATTTGTATAGTTAACTATTTTTAATATTATTTTATTGTTTGTGAAGTTTTGTGATCAGTATTAATTAGGACGATTTTTGACGTTTTGATGATGTTACATTCCACTAGTGATAAATAATTTTAATACAAGGTGACGACATAGGTATTTAAAGTTTTGCCTAGTTTTAAGTACAAATATTGGTGTAACAAAATCGAGGCAATGAAGTGATTAATAAAGTAACTACTATTTTTATACCTTGTAGGTAGAGAATATTTTTATAGGTTTGTTATACTGCAATAAGCATTACTATTTATTCCTCATAGAAGATCTAGATGAACCAATTAATATTTAAGAGCAAGAGCTATATACAGGATGAGTGATTGTGTTTGTATATAACAAAAGGGAGGACTTACATATTATAAATAAAGATAAATGCTGTGATGAAGTGTGAATAAAGGAGTGAGTTGTTTACAATGTTTGTTTCATTTGAATTACTGTTGATCTGGATATGATAAGACATGCAGGAAAGAAATGCGGTCAACGTTCAAGTGCACGGATAGTATACAGAGAGAGTAAACATAAACAGAGTATCATACATCTGTATAATATGTTGTAGATGGCAAGATAAATATAGTACTACGCCTCCTTAGTACTTGGATATCCATGAATAATAAACAATCTATACTAATAATATAAAAGAGAGAACAAATTTTGTGAGTTTGTGTATATGTGGAGGGTAATCTCCGGAACCACAGCTCCTATTTGAAAAAAACATTATTCCAAGTGGACATAGGCTATATTATGTAAAGATATTAAAAATAAGTACCAGCTTAATAATACTAACTAGAAGTTCTGCGTACAGAACCTCGCGAGAACAATTTTTTTCAACAATTGCTACTATTATAGGTACACATATTCTGTTTATTTTTTTCATAATTACGCCTAGTGATTTTTAAATAACGTGTCGTGAACAAAATACCGTCTTCACATATAAATTGCACCTGTGCGAAGCCGGGGTGGGTCCCTAGTAGATCATAAAAATGTTCGTAATACTGGTCTTAGAAAATATAGTTCCTACTACGAGATATTATGTTCCTTATCCTAGACCGAAGCGATTGAATGTCGTAACAAGGCCAATGCTCTAAAATGAGTGTAGTATGTATACGTAAAAAAGTAAATGATAAAAAAGACATCATTAAAATAAATAACAGTTCTCTGAATGATGACAATGTAGCATATAGATTATAATTGACGGATAATTAATAATATTTAGAATATAATGTATTAATTCTAGGTATATCCATTATGGGTGTTTCGCAAAAGATTTTATTTTTATAACAACACAGAGATTGCTAAGGTAGATATTTTTCCACACCATGATATAAGTGGCGCCATCTATACAATAAACAGAAAACAACAATCGAGTTTTCTTCACCAACAAAGTAGGTCACATCAAAGCCTTTTAATACGCTATGCGTTCACTAGATGGCAGCACATCAAATTGATTGTCGGGCTGGAAGACTTTCTCAAGAAAATAGCATTGGTTTTAGTATAACAGTTACGTCTGAGCGCGTATTTTGCAAGAAGAACTCTTTCTAAACGATATTTTAAAAGAAAGTCATTTTGGTATACATAATGTTGTTTACTAAAAGTTTTTGATGTGAAACATCCCATACGGCGAGACAGACCGGCGCGGTGAAGCGTCGCCAAGTAGCTGTCAGCAGCCATATTTTTTATTATGCCATTAACCATCCTTTCATGAATATTTTCTATACAAATAGTTTCGATGTTTCACATCTGCCAGGCGTCCCGTGACGGATATTTTTTTTATAAGTAAGTATATCTAGTGGCAAAAACTAAATGATATCACTAACCTGGACTGCGGTATGCCATACTTGATGCCGACGCCGACCCTCGGTAATGCCTTGATGACCTTCTTCACGGTCGCCTGGTCGGGGAACGCGAAGAATATGGACGCTGAAACATGGAGGACACCTTATATTTTACGTGTAATCGTACTTGTGGCAAGTCACCGGAGACGGGCAGCTACGTCTCCGGTGGGAGTGGATGGGTCAGCGATCACTAATCCGATAGACCTACTATGACAATAGGTTCCTCCCTGCTTGAGTGGTCTATGCTGACTGCTGGACTGCGATGGGCTGTCCACCGATTGTCCATTAAGGTTATGATAACAGTGATGATAATTTTAAAGCGGTTGTAGAATTGGTCCTTAGATACGCAATGTCGTCTGTACAGTATTGAGCCTAATAGCAGAAAATATTTACAAATTTCTAGGTTGTGTATTGCCTATAGAATAGTAACAGGAGCTATGCTTCTTTTCGTCTTCCAATTTCTTTAGGTTCATCTTTGTTTTCTTGCGAGCAACACCAATGAGATAGCCAAAGAACCAAGAAACGAGATCTTCGCAAGTTATTTTATTTGCGTGCAGTGGGGGGATGCTGCCGCGTGCAGTTACACTCGCGTGCATACATGCCAATATTGTTTGTTCTAGTTCAAGTCTGTTGTGAAGGCTGGGTTAGATAGCAGTTGCTTCGTGTAAAATAAGTGCTGATATTCCATAGGATCTAGTAAGACTGGAGGGTCTCGAAAATCTCGAACCCCATGATTTTAGGATAGGTCGAAATGGTGATACGACCTGGTCTACAATACTAAAAAGAAAAGACATGGCATGCTTCGAAAATGTTGGCAGTAATAAAATACCAATGAAATTTTCGAATAGTCAAAACAATAACTTAACTAAGTAGGCTGCACACCGAACTAACATACAGCGAGCGCCCAGTATATACAACTTTTAAAGGTTTCCAAAGGATTAAGTATAGGAACCACTCCATCGTCTTTAGCTCATTACGCGTCGTTCAAACCAAGATGGTGGCGTGCGCGTACTATGTCTGACAGTTCTTTACATTGTCACTGATGACATTCTAATGCACTGTCTGACATAAGTCTGCACCCGTCACCGCATCGGTTTGATTTAAACAGCGCATTAAAGATGTCCTGGAATCTCCAGTGCAAGACATTCTGAAACTAGCTTGTTGTACTCGTATGTTTTATAAATGTGCAGCCCACTATGTATTAAAAGATGTGTATGCTCACTCCTGCTGGCGAGGAACATCTCGATTGCGACATTCTGCAGTAGGTACCGGCGCGAGAAGATCGCGCGGATTTCGCTGAAGTACCATTTGCCGTGCAGGTGCTCGCAGTACTTCAGCACCTGGAATAATGGAAAGAGAAATGTTGAAAATCAGGCTTATGAAAACATTGTGATGCAAACAAAGCATAATGCGCATTAATCAGATTGTTAAGTTACGATGGATGTTCCTATAGGTATGCCTCTGCCTAACTCTTCGGGGATTACAGGCGTGATGTTATGTATCAGATGCCTACAGTATGTCTATTTGTTAAATGCTGGAATTGAATGCACAAAGGCAATCGTCCAAACATGAGACACTGCACAAATCGTTGGAAATCTGACCAGCAAATTATGTTTTGGAAACTCGTTAGGGCACATTAAAACCACAAACTCTGAACAAGCAAGCTGACAATTAAAATAACACAGTCACTTATCAACATTAAGACATAAACACAAGTACCTATATGTTAGTCATAAACTCGTCCGCAAGATGGCGTTGAAAAACGAAAATAGCCGAGAGTTTCCGAATACCGTCGTAAACGTAAGAACACGTCCAGTCGTAAAAAGTTCGTTAGTTTTAATTTATATGTACAATAATTGTGTAAATCAAGTGAGAGTACGTCTGTTATATTGTTTTAATGTGTATTCAAGCGTTTTAAATAATGTCGTCGCATGTTCATTTAGACTTCTGTATATTATGTACGTTTATATGTACAAAGGTTTATTAAGACGCAAAAATTTATGAAATAGAATGGCACATTACTTGTCTTGAATTTATGGTCGGCGAAAACGTTTGCAAACACGTCGACTGACATTTCTTCCCGTGGCTGAATATATTGCTCTGAGTACCTAGGCTATGAGTCAGAGACCTAGACTGCCTATAACAATTGGCTCCCCACCGTCCTGTTTGATCGTAAATCTAAACATCAGCAGAACTGCAGACTTGGCATGACGCCGACATATTAGACTCAAGATGACACGATGGCTGCAAGGAACTATCATCACCTGTCAGATTGTCTAACACAGGTCTAAAGTGTAAAGTGTCTAAGTCGGCCAAGCAGACTAATTAATTACCGAATACTTTGAGGTGACTACAGATCTATTATCTTTTGTTGATTGAGAACTATCTGTATGCAGTGTGAGTCAATGAAGAAGAACCTAACTCCGTTAGCAATTTAAGGCGATAGTGTCAGTGCACGGTTAGATACCAGGGTAACATGACATAATAATAATAATACAATTTATTTAGTTAACTATACAAACTTCTACAATATTTAATCTTACATAGAGGCCTTCTTTTAAGTATAAAAATACCTGTGCTAGGAGACCCCGCTCATCTTAAACTAACATACTATTCGTTTATTTTCAAAGAAGAAGGTTTTGGTCCTTACCGTCGCCTTCTACAACCCTAGTAGCTCAGAATGTGCGAAGGTATCTAATGTGAAGCTATTGTCCTACCACGTACGATATTATGTTATTGAAAGCAACCGTCTCCTTTACCTACAAAACCTCAAAACAACCACAAATTATTAAAACATCCGATACTCCATTGTAACTACACAACAAAACAAAAAAGCGCATTCACGTAAAAAGCACCCACGTGTCAGGTCCCCATACAAAGAGCATACACCATGCGTGGGGTCGCTAATTGGCACGCGAGATGGATTGGCGAGAGAGCTGCACTGATTCTTATGGTGTTGTCTATGGGGCGGCCATTGTGTGAATGAGAAACGACATGTGGTACTAATGTGTGCACTGATTTGGTTGTGTTCTGTTCATTGAAGATGTTGTGTTATGGAAGAGGTTAATTAGATTTTTGTAAAGTGATGAATGGTCCTTGTTGCGATGTCGCTTGTACAAATATTAATTTGTACAAAACAAAGTAATATTATTTTGTGTATTCTATTCTTCCTCAAATAAATTTATTTCGTTATTGAGGCCTTAGCAGGTAAACGTTTTCAAGTAACTTTACTCCGGAGCTAGTTACCTTAAAATGTGTGTGAATAATAATTTGGTCCTACGGTCCGCGTTATAAATTCCGATTACGTTCCAGATTGCTTTGATTTCTCGATCTTTGCAACTTTGTCGACTCGTTATTGTCCTGTAATAGCTCCAATAGTTCCCAACATATGTACACTCAAGTAAGTACTTACTACAATATTAGTCACTACAAAACACCTTCAACAAACAAACATGCCATAATCCCATTCGTCCAGTGATGACTCTCGTATCAAGAGCACTTCAGCGCCCCCTGCCTCACTATACGTGAAATAATGGTAACACAATATGACAATGCAACACCCTCTGAGTACCCTTGTTCACACAATAATGCATAAGCATGAATTTGTATTTAACTGTGTTATGCAGTGGGGAGGCCAAATGTGCAAATGAGTAGACGAGAAAAGTTCGTGATTCTGAAACATTTACTATGTAAGTTTTTCCTATATGATTGTCTTATGTTCACATATTCGTAGTTCTGGGAGTTGATGGCAAAGTAAGTTCAACCTTTTACAAGATAAGTTTAAAACACCAAAGAAGTTAGAGTTGGTCTTACTGGGATTACAAAAACAAAGCATAAAAAGACGAAAACTACAATCTCAAAAGATTTCTTAGTGAACCATATTTTTATTTATTATTTATTTATAAAAATCTTACCTACACTATCATTACAGATCTATGATCCAATGCGACAGATTGGCCTTACTAACTAAATCCTAAATCTACACCTTATACCTAGTTAAAAAATATCTTAATCTAAATAACATATAACATATAGTGTAACTTTTGCGAATTCACTCAAGTTGCACCACAATACATCAACCCTCCCGTAAACCTCATTCACCACGCGTATGGCTCTAGTGAGAGGAGTTCTCGCCAGTAGGTTGGTCCTGGCTGCAGGCACAGCGAGCAGGGGCGGGCGTTGCCGCCTCCACACGTACCGGTCGGGAACGTACAGCTGTAGGTGTCGCAGCACTCCCGGGTTATGCGCCACGCCACGTAGTAGCTTCACTACATACGCTACGAGCGAAAACTCCCGTCGTACTCTTAGAGTGTTATACCCTACCATACCCAGAACAAATAGTATAGGGTACATCAATGGGTATAATGGATATACCCCATACAGCTTGTAATACAAGTGTCTCGTGAACTTATTTTGGATACGTTCCAACATAACGCTATATTTCGCCTCATGAGGAGCCCAAATGAATGCGCTATGTTCGAGGTGACTTCTGACTAATGCGTCATATAGTACCCTTAGTGTCGTGATGTTGGTGAATCCTTGGGACTGCCTCAGTACGAAACCTAGGTTTCTGTATGCCTTCTTACATATCTTATTGATATGCTCACGGAAGGTTAGTTCCTGAGAGAAGACTACCCCTAAGTCTCGTACCTGAGACACTCGTTGCATCGGCACCTCCTCCACCTTGTACTGATAACTCAAGGGAGTTCGCGCGCGAGTGAACGACATCACCGAACATTTAGCAACATTAAAATGCAGTTTGTTGTCATTGCTCCATTCGACCACTCTGTCAATGTCTTCCTGTAGGCGTTCACAATCCGAGTGATCCCGAACCTCGAGCAGCAATTTCAGGTCATCCGCAAACAATAAACAAGTCCCATGTCTGACGACTTCCGGCAAGTCATTTATCATTACAATAAACTCGAGAGGCCCTGGCTCACGCCCGATCTCGTGTAATACGGTTGAGATACACAGCCATTGTAGTCGACATATTGCTGGCGATCCTTCATATAGCTAGCGAAGAACTGTAGCAGAGGTAGTGTACATCCAATTTTCGCGAGCTTCCTTAACAAGATGTCATTATCCACCGTATCGAACGCTTTTTTAAAATCGAAGTACGCAGCATCTACCTGTACCCCCGCATCTACTGCCGGCACCACCTGTACCATAAAGTTAATAAGGTTTGTAGCAGTGCTGCGTCCAGGTCGGAACCCATGTTGCGCATCTGACAGACGCGCACGCATTTGTTCCTGAACGGAGCGCTGAATAGCCGACTCGAGTACTTTAGCAGGCGTGGAGAGTACAGCCACCGGTCTATAATTACAGGTATCTGAACTTGGTTTTCCTTTAGGAACCGGAACAACGCGCGTGATCTTCCACCTTTGAGGGAACGTGGCTTGTTCTAAACATGCATTAAAAATGTGAAGTAATGGCTCCGCCAGTACCCTCCCGCAGTCTCGGAACAGAAACGCTGGTATCCCGTCTGGGCCAGACGAACGTTTTGGCTTGAGACTCCCAAGCGCCTGCTGAACTTCCGCGAGGCTCAGCGTCTCAATGTGTACCCGTGCACTGGTCGCGCCGACCTCCGCCGCCGCCGCGCACGCGTCCAGTTTGGGCGGCTCCTTGCTGTACACAGACTCAAAAAAGTCAGCGAACTGCACAGCACACTCATCATCTGTTAGATGTTGACCTTCTTTTATGATACTCTGCTTATTTAGTGTTTTCCTTTTCGATCTTATATACTGCCAAAACGATTTCGGATCCTTTACAAACTGATACTGAATTTTATTTTTATGTTGTATATGCGCAGTTTCTATTAACTTTTTTATACGAGTTCTACATTCCGCAAATTTGTGATAATCATTATCCAACTTAGTTTTTTTGAATTTTTTGTGAAGTCTGGCTTTAATTTGTATATTTGTTATTATATCTCTCGTGTACCATACTGGGTATACATACCGCGAATTTCCACTACCAAGCTTTTTCCGGGGTACGCACCCATCAATAGTACAATTAATATTATCATAAAAGAAGTTCAACATTTCTTCTAAATCATGCATTCCGCACATCATACTCCAGTCAATGGAAAGAATCCTAGAATATAACAGTTGAAAATCAGCCCTATTCCAATTCCACTGTGGTCTAATATGGTGTGCACTAGAATCGCGGGCGACGGCGGGGGACGTCGGCGGGGCGGAGGCGGGGCGCACGCTAACCGCTAGCGGCGGGTGGTGCGCGTCGACCGGCACCAGCGCCTCATCCGCCGCTACCACCGTCACCCCTCCGCTAATGCCCGCACTCAGAACCAAATCCAACTGACGACCTAAATGGTTGGGTACTGTGTTACTTTGAGTGAACTCGCAATATGATAGAAAACATTCGAAATAATTACTAATATTAGCAGGACAAGAATACAAATTAAAATCACCAATTACAATAACTACTATTAATACTAGGGTAGCAGGAACGCATAGAGGGTGCGGATGCAAACGTCCACTTCAATTGTAACGCAATTTGTCAACCACCCCTCGAACATAGAATTTTAGTTCAAAACACCTATGACATTTAAATAAACCATTGGGTCTATTGTTTTATTTCGGTTTGTATGAATAAACAAAAACAAATGAAAACAAAACAAATGAATGATCTTCAATTATATTTTGTGTTTGTTCTGTCCTTAATGACATAGGTATTCTGATTCTTTCTTAATCTAGTTTTTGTGTTCAGACTCTGCTTAAGCTGATATATTATGTTGAAAAACATTAAAATGCTGATATTCTCTAATCAATTCCTAAATCCGCATGGGAAACTTCCATCCCCTATTTATTAAATCTCTACAAGTTATGCGCGAAGGTTACTAAGCCACCCCTGACAAACAACGCCATTATCACCAAGTTCCCATAACTGAAGAGAGATGGTAGATCAAACATTAAATTTTAGATAGATCACGAGCGTTCAAGTGATCATGCGAATATTAGGAAGAGCACGGTCAAGTTCTCCATTTATTTGGATACTCCAAACTACAATATATAACGCTGGTCTGAAATACAAGGAAAATCAAGGTTTATTTGAAAAGTTGGACACTGACGCCAATTAGTTAGATGAAAATAACATGTGAAAATTAAATAGCATTTTCCTTAAATAATGGGCATGGCATATTAGCGCTACTCCACTACTCCGTTCCACAAGCTTTGAACTTCAAATTTAGGGACTGGTGATGAAAATGACTACTATGCCCTAGTCTTAACATGGGAAGATTCTTTCTGTATTTTCAATTCTGTGACAAGGGACCACACGGCATAACGAATGCATGTTTCTATATTATAATTCTACACAAAAACAAATCCTAACATATTCTTACATGTATTTAAAGCATCCTATTCAGCGGGATGCATCATGCAGTAACATCATTAGATCATAATGGCTGCTTGTCACGACACCGAGGGATGCAAGGCGATCCCGCGCGGTGGGAAGCGGACATATGTATTCCTTACTTGATTTATTTGCTATAATACTATTATGAGAGCATTAAGCGGAATGGTAGATGAAATTATGTAGCACTTAGGTTTTCTTTTTGGGTTTTGTTATAAAATTGTGTGCTTCCTTGAAACATTTCTTAGTTCGTTTGTTTCATTTTCGTTTTATTAAAAGTCTGTCACGTGTACTACAATAGAAATTATAGGTTTAAATCTTTGTCAATTTATAACTTAAGCATTGTGCAGTTATTATATTTTATTAGCAGATGTTATCAGCCGGTTTATTATCGTCTAGGAACATGAAGGCGGTAAACCCTAGATTTATTGCAAGATAAGCAATAACATTTTATAAAAATAAATAAACCTAGAGTAATTACAAGACATATTTTATAAAACCTACTAATAAAAAGAAGCAACAATGCAGAACCAATTGTACTAACAATTAACATCTATTCCAAATAAATCTTAAAGAGAATAACCACATAAACTTAATTTAGTTCTCTGCGGACGTTTTTGTGGATATGGACTAAGCAGCAGGTTGGGCATGCGATGGTTATCGGGCCTCGTAAATAAGGGCCCGGGCGCGTGACAAGCTCGGCCATTAAGGGCCGCGGTGACGGCCCGAGTCGCGACAAGACGCGAAAAAACGCCGCGCTCTTGCCGTGGGCCGTGTACTGGGTGCATAATAATGCGCGTTTTTATTTTAATTAAAGTTGCAAAAAATGTGGGAGTGAAACGTAGGTGATGCGGCTATGGAACTTTGTAGTGATATCGTTGAATTGAATGTACAGTCTAATTATTAAATAGTTTTAAGTTGATCAGATAATAGCGAGTTAATAGATTTCTAATAAGATTTGAATGTAATTATATCTTATCTACAAAAGCTCTTGCTTTTTTTATTCTTTCAGAACAACTATTTTACAACTAAACAAATCGAAGGGAAGTGAAAGGTGGGCGTTTTGGGGGACTGTCTTATGTAATTTTGACGTTCGAAAAGTGCTGATACTAGCACTAGTGCTTCTAGCAGCCTAGTTTGAATAAATGACTATTGAATTTTGAATTAATCGACAACCACTGTCCTTTTTTCTATCCCTACCATAACAAGGTGCGTCAAAAGATAGGAAATGTAAATATCAGGCTGTCACTACAGGTCCTTACGTCCGGAGTCGGACGAGTCGCTCCGATACAGTGTGTGTTATCTCTAACAGGCGAAAGGTGGCGAACAACTGCCAACTATGACTCGTCCCTTATAAACTACCAATTAACTACAAAAGGACATTTTTTTTAACATGTTGAATTGAATTTTAATTATATTATTGTTTTTTTTTATTGTATGTTAACGTAGATAACGTTTACTATAAACTACATTTTCCCTTTATATCGCTTCAGTTTTTTGTTTTGATGAGCGCTTAAGTTAATGTAAAAGAATAATATTATTAAACTAATTAAAATAAATGAAAAAGGAGACCGGTGGTGAAACAGATAATTTGCATAAATAATGACCCGTCAGTTTATTATCAGTTTGCATCTTAAATCATGCTCTCATGTAGAGTACAAGAGCGCAAGTTTATGATGCTAACGGTGATGGCGTTCTGGTTGCCGAGTTTCGTAAATAATTGTTTATGACAACAATACTTAGTACATTTTATGAAGAGATCTAATATATCAGCTGGGTATGTTTCTGGGAAAGCATGGATTATCCGAATAAATATTCACATCAACGAATAAAATCGAATATTATTTTATGAAACAGCTTAGAAATTAAACTTTTACGTACCTAAATCAACTTAGGTACTCACTCCTAGAAGTATCAAACTATAACATCAAAGGAGATCAAGGGAAATTTTCTTTGGGAACTTCCACGATAAGGTGTTCCTTGTTTTTGATATGCTTTGCGATCGATGTAATAGCTTTTAACATTGAAAACCTCATAAACTGCCTTCTCATCTAAGACCAGCACAGAACCATAAAACTCAGTAAATACACCTTTACCACGGAACACAAGTTTCCCCGAAGCATGGCTCTATTTAATAAGATATTTTTCGTGTAATCAAGCTGTATATTATTCGCGGCTCGCCTGCTTCTAATTAACATCAATCCAATTAGTAAGTAACTAATGTTTATATCTGTGTCTGTTATACAAAACTCTAATTAAACGTTTAACAATGTTCTGCTATACAGGTATTGTATTTGTTTGGGAAACTAATTTCTTTGTCTATTCACAGATGACTTTTTGTAAGAGTACACACGATATTATATAAATCATTTTCTTTGGTAATTAAAAAGCTAAGAACGATTTCGAGGACACACTGGTACAGTTAATGGAAAGATTTGTTTCAGTCAACGATAACTCGTCATATATTAAAGGACCAGTAAAAAGCAATGCAAGTCACATGATTTTGCCAAGGGGCCGCGAATGATCACACAAATTAATTCAACGAATCGAACAGCGAAAAAGACAATCCTGGCCTTATATAGAAGTTTCATATTATATCGCTTTAAACCCAAAAACAACCGCTATCTCATATAAAGTCCAAAATATATGCAGGTATACCAAGGAAGCAGGACTTCCAAGGGTAGTGAAGGTAGGTATCTGGTTGATATTTATAGCGTGGGATCACCCCCGACCCGTCGCTTCCACGAACCCGTTGGGACCTTACCACGCATCCGTACCGAAGGACTAACGTATTCAAATTACACGTGAAAAACGATGTCGTTAACATCTTTTGGAAGGAGAGGCTTCCTCTTAGATGAGAAGGATATGGGAGATTTATTATCAAGTTAAAGATTTCAGGGTCTGCTTTAAACCTAGTCTTATATAAAACGTTTTCAAGGGAGATGCTACGTTACATTATTTACTTTAGAAAGTTTAGATGATGTTTAACCTGTTATACGACTACCTACTAGACTAGAAGGTGTTTGCATGTAATCGCTCAAAGGTTTTCACGATTATATTTATTGTCGTTTCGAGTATTTTTCTTATGAACAATCGCTGGTTCATTCGACATTTTCTCTGGTTGAGTGCCTACATTTTGACAGAACCGCTTGAGATTCCGATCACATATAATATATGCTACATTCTTTGAAGGGTAAAAGAAAGAAATTATCAGAAATGAAATTATCCGGAAAAGAACCGGAGTTACCGACATAGCTTGCAGAGTAAGCAAACTGAAGTGGCAGTGGGCTGGCCAGATTTATCAAAGGACCGCTGGCCGGTGGAGCAGACGAGTCCTAAAGTGGAGACCGCGCATCGGCAAGCGTAGCATGTGACGCCCCCAGCTAGATGGACCGACGACCTTAAGAAAGTGGCTGGGACAGACTGGATGCGGAAGGCAGAGGACAGGGTATTGTGGCGCAGCTTGGGAGAGGCCTATGTCCAGCAGTGGTCTGCGATAGGCTGAGTTGGTGACATGTGCCACGAGGACAACTGATCATCATTCAAAACTAGGATGAACTTTGCAAATATTAGTCAAAAATATAAATCAACCTATTTTAAGATCACTCCATTCGAAAAGAACCAAGCCCACATTTCAAGTATAGTCACAGATCCTAGGCATTTAATCATTTGCAAATCCACAAACAATAAGTATCTAGTGCCAACTAAATCAGTTTTTCTCACAAAATTTTCTAGGAACTTCCTTTGATCATATCTTCATTATTGTTGTTTTCTTTTAAACTGAAAGCATATGCAGTCTTACAGTTGTTAGTATAATGCGGTGTTCGGTCGGGTGTCGGCGTCGTGTGAGGAAGTCTTAATTAAAACGCCATTCATCACGCTCGTGTATGCGAGCATGCACCTCTATTACTGGTGCTGCAACTATGGTGTGTCGATGGTAAGGTTAAAACAGTGGCAGATGAATTTTTTACCTGATAGATAATGCCAATTTTTTTTTTTGTATTTTTTTACAGATATGTATATGGCTTATTAGAATAATGCTGCCCTCCTTATAACTAATGTAGATTTCTTTAATTGGTATGTCTAAACAATTATTTAAACAAACAAAACCTTATGTTGACCGATTTAATATGACTGAAAACCTATTAAAACTCATTTCCTGTCAATATCTCACTTTTTTCTCGTACCCGGTGAATCGTAATCTCGTGGTAATCCCTCGGTTCCCTATTTCGCAGTTATTCATCCCGAATGGTTAATAAATTCCCTGTCATCGCTTCTCTACGCTTCACATACTATTTCTGGAGTTATGGTTTTTTTTTAGATTCTCGTTTTTTTCTTTAGAAGATTTTGAGGATAAATCTCTGGTGTGTTGTGTTAGCGGTGAAAAAAAAACTGTATATTTGTGTTTTTAATTTTTTTGGTTGTTTAGGAAATCATTTGTGGTAAGTTTACCTTGGAAATGGTCTTTAGGTCCAACAAGCAACACTTTTTAGGCTCATGGTTTTAGAAGATTTGGGCAATTTTTTATTCGAATAATTCTAACTACTCACAGAAATATAAAATTGAAACTGCTTGCAAACGGATTTAAAGGCCGTACAATGATAATGAAAATATTCCGATATGAACGAACGATGGACAGGCGTTCAGTTTCAAAAGTTACAGCAGCTGTCAGTGTGAGGATTATCAGCTTAGAGACTGAGGCGACATTATTATGTTAGAATTACATACTTATGAAAATATAACGAGTGGCGCATGCGATGAGCCGATAATAGTTGGGGATTTCTGACTTGTGCGATTTGACTGATCCTTAGCTATCATGTGTGTAGTATCGGTTACCAGGAAAGGTAAGTTTAGGTTTAAGTACTTAGGAGGCAGACGACTCTAGTTGCGCACTCTTTCGTTTGTGTCGGGGTTTTTTTATAACTAAACACTTTTTACATAAAAAATCTCAGACAGATACTAACCTCGTTCTTCTTTTATTGGAAATAGAGTTTCTATTATTCTCTCTCATTTCGACAACTCACATTGGATTCACGTCCAATCATCACAAAACCCTGCTACTATTGCATCCAGAGGCCCAACTCCACAAGAGCTTCCTTGCAATGTTTTGTGGATTAGATACTTACCAACACAAACACACACAAATGTTTCACTGAAACCATTTGTGTGCTCTAAGTATCTGAGTATTGTGTTTGTAAACACACACGATCAAGCGAAATCATATCCTGGTCAAAATTTGCATGTTGTTGGTAAAGTAATTTAAAGTAAACAGTGTTTTAATCAGACTTGCTCGCAGTGCGAATTTGTTAGATCTAAATAAAACTTTCCATTTGTGTTCAGAAGACTGAGTAACTCATAAGTCATACTCATAACATAACAGAAGCAAATGATACACTTTCATCTCATTCGAAGTCAGAAACGTAACATTCAATTTACTCACGATCACTGAGGTACAAACGAACATACACACAAATATAAACCACAACGCCAACTGGATCGTACCAACAAAACAAGATACAATTAGATCTGTCTCCTGTGAGCGTCACGTTCGATTACAGTTCGCGTTCGCGCGTAATTCGCACCACGTGCGTCTGCGCAGCGGAAGTGCGCCATCTGCAGACAGTTAGTGGCGCCACCGTCGCACGCGCTTCCGGATTACCGCGAATTTTGAATTAAGAAGGGTGGCTCAGTGTCTAGGAATTACTTAAGTGGTCGTTGGAGTTGTCTGAACAACTGACACTTTGTATTAAAAGATGGAAACGATAAAGGAGTGACTAAATTGCCTTTTTGATGTTGCTTTGATGTAGTAGTCAGTAATGATAATCTGATGCGGTACAGGACTAAAGTTCTATGAGGATAGTTGTCAGAAGCTGCAGTTTTATTGAATAAGATACGAACCTATTGTTTTAAACAATGTTTATTTATTCATGGTGTATACTAGGCTTAGCACACAGCTCTATACTTAAAGCTTTAACCCCCAAAATCATGTCAGTAAGATTTAAATATTTTTATTTCAATCGGAGAATACCCCACTTCGTTAAAAGGACTACATATAGGTAATGAATCACCTATACCTACATAAAAAATCTCAAACTAAATTAAAAGACACTAAAAGAGCAGCAGCTTCTCCCAGTTACCGAGCAATAAATAAGGCAACCGCCCATAGACAATCAACAACAAGTAGTCATAGATAAGAGCGCAGTAAAACGTGCGCTACGACCGCGTTATCTGCTGCGCACGCGCACGCACCATAGACACACCTTCTACAAATTTTACGTTTCGTTAACATAGTGTAGGACTGTTTGTGATAACGATGCTGGGTTGTTGCCGACTACCGTGAACTTAAAAGGTAGGGTAATGAGTTTGAGATTTTTTCGTAGGTGTGTTAAGGTGAGCCATTAGTTACCTATGGGTAAAGGGAGTAGTAGGGGACATCTGGTTTAGTATTTAATTGCTGAAGATTTGGCATATCATCCTACTTTTAAAATAATACGTCACGCTTTGTAAGATAACATAGCTAAAAAGAAGTTCCTCCCTAACAAACTACACTAATTTGAAAGACGCGAATACTTTTAAAAACTTTTTACTTCAAACACAATTTTGAAGAACATCTTCATTACGCGCGGCCATGCACAGAGCATGTTCGCAGAAACAATTCGTTAATGATACAAAACCGGCGCAGGGCCCGCGACAAAACAAAGAGATCCGAATATTATCTCAAATCTTTATAATAATTACAAGAGACAAGCCTACGTCTTAATCCGGGGACGTAGCCGATCTCCACGCATGCTGAATCCAATTACTGAGGGCAGGCGACCGAAATATCTTTGCATTCGAGAAAAATAATCGTTAAAAAAACACATGACTTGTTTTGTACAACCCTAACTTTATGCCATTAAACTGAAAGCTGACTTTCAAGTCTGGTGTATAGAGTCGAAATTCAAACGTATCGTTCAAAGTTCTTGGTACGTTTTATTCCTACATAGGTATCCCTGATTGGGCGGAGCGTCTCCCCACTTCACGCTCACAGAAGGGTGGGACAAACGTCAGTCGCGTGCCAGCGGTGGGGGATGACAGATGTCTGTCTGTAAGCATCGTTCATATCTCAACACGATAGCGAATTCAATTCTCAATAAATAATAAGGTTCTGCCACCGACGTGTTTGCTGTACAATGCTGTCTGTCACTATGTTTGCACACGCGTGGTGATAGAACGGCGACGGAATCCAGCGCGACGTTTCAACTGTTATTATTAAATCGAGTGACTCCTCAAATCCAAACATTTGATTTAACAGTGCTATTAACAAACCAAATGCTGTTTGTCATTATGATAGTTATAAATTCTAGTTCTCTCGACCAAATGAGCGGCGCTAGTATATTCGTACGTGATTGCAATAACGTATTGTAGTGAATTAGCAATTGTTTTTTGTTGAACAAAACGTATCGGTATGTAGAGCTGAAATATTCTATCGTGCGAATATATTTTTTCGAACAAATAGTAGATATCATCATTATAATTTGTCTGATCTTGATGTCTATCTACAAGAAAATGTAATTATGTATTCGTTTTGTGAAATTAAAACGTTCTGAAATTGGACTATCTACACCGCGAAAATGTGAAACAATAAGTAGATTTTCAGAGAATCAAAGAAAATCATTTCAGTTAGGTACTAATCATTTTTTTAGCAAGTTGTTTTTATAATAAAAAAGCATCACATGTAAGTAAGTAGTGAAATCTAGAAACGTTATCCAAGTGGGTAGGTACCAAATTAATCAGATTTACACGGATGGGGGAGAAATACTTAAGTGTCTGTTTTATTACCTACTTACGTCAAAATTGCTGTAATACAAGTCTGATGCACAGGTTTAATGAAATGTTTAATCCAAACTCGTACAACTTGGTGGGCGTATTTGTGAGCAATCTAACGATATAAATATAAACAACATTACAGAATTCATAAATAGGAACAGGGAAAATCAAGAAAAAATTGGCCCTTCGAGACTAAAATTGGTCCTTGCATTCGAAATATTTTTTTCTCTTTGTCACCGACTCGGTCAACATTTAACATTACATAAGTAAGCAATTTCAAATTACTTGTATTTACGATTATTATAATCATCATCATTTCAGCCGTAAGACGGCCACTGCTGGACATAGGCCCACGCACCGCCACATTAATATAATTATAATACCATTATATAATATAACAAAGCAATTCCTGATGAGATATTTGGCCTCTAGCTTTGGAAATAAACGAAGTTCTATTTCTTTTTAATCTTGCCAAACTTTATAATACCCATTCAAATTGCAACATGAAAACTGCAATAGCTAAATACATTGTAGACAAATAAATATTATTCGGTACCTATTAAATTGCATATAGCCACAACATGGGGCCTAACTAATTATATTAAATTTTCTTTTGCGGGTCCTAAATATACCAAGTAGGTTATAAATAAAAAATGTAGTTACCTACATACTGCATAAAAAATAAGGTAATTCAATAGAAGGGTGGCTTCATCCGTCTGGGCGTAAAGCCAGCGGACATCCGGCGGAAGTAGGTGGGGCGTAGCGGCCGCCATTTTGCGTCGCCCGCGCGTGCGCTCTGCCGACGGACGGGTTTATAAAATAATAAACAAAGTAGAATTACGAAGCGAGGCGAATTTTGGGATCTTTTTATATTCCTCAGAGACTTATGTTAAAAAATATGGTGAATATTCTCACAAGGCCGGTGTGGGGTTACCGTGTGTTGTACAGGGAGAGGTTCATAGCGTTATAAATTAGTTGCTTGTGTGAGAAACATTAATATATCGTGTATGTGAAAAGCATTTATGAATATCATTAAGTCGCATCTTGGCCATATTTATTCCGTGTTCATGTTTCAAATAACCCAAACATGTATTATTTTACATTCAGTGTTATTGCAGAATTTGTTTACGTATGTATCACCATTTGAAAATTAAGTAGCGATGACAGTACTTACCCAATTAACAATTTGCAAAATGGGAAAAGGACCAGTTTAAAGCTTAATTAAAGGTATTATATGACCAGAATTTGGTAGATTTTCATAGTTGATGGCAATCAAACCGGGTTTTTTTGGTCGAACTAAGTTTCTTCGTGAAACATTAATTAACCTCATATTTTTCATCTGGAACACTCATTAAAAGACATTTCAACTTATATTGAGAACATATTAAATTCAAATCATCAAAACATAACACTTCGCTTGCAAAGATTTATTTCCTTAACAAAAACCGCGCCACAAAAATAGCCAACCGTTATGGTTTCATTTAATAAAATTATTACTGCGATTAAAATTCCTTGTTATTTCAAGTTTATTTCCTTTTCCGTCTCCCGAACTATCCCGTCCGTATACCAGGCTCCCATGAATCGTCAGGAGTGAGCCGGGACGTAAATCAAGCCGCGTCGTCCCATCCATCAAGCGACTCCGTCCCATCAATCGCGATACGACCGAAATAGCCGCGCGGTGTATAGCTAAACTTGGACATCTTCTCACCTAAGGGACGCGGAGAGCATATCTAAGAGGATTGTTAGCTAGGCATGCTACAGTTTATGAAGCCCTAGAGAATGCACAAGTTATTTAAATGAGTTTGTTTATTGGTATTCAAGATTCTTGCTGCTCTTGGTGTTTATGTTAGGAGAGCATTCGATCAGTAGGTACCAGGTAGGTAATATCTACTGGGAATCGCAAACCTGCAAGAAAATAATTTTGAAGTAGGTTGTTTTTAAACCTATACGTATATTGTTCCAATATTATGTAGATAAGTCAGTGTTTGTTTCATTCAATCAATGTGTGCAATCGTTCAAATATCTTTTACACTAGAACTTTTTATAACGGGCGTTTTTGGACGCTGCCTGGACGGTTAAAATGTCTTATTTTGGGATTATTAAAAACACACTGCCTCGTTGGTGTTGTGGTGGCAAGCGTTAATGCTGAGCATGAGGTCCTGGGTTCGATTCCCAGGTCGGGCAAAGTGTTATTGGGTTTTTCTATCTGGAATTCTTCAGTAGCAGACCGGAGTCTGGATTCGTGCCCGGTTGATGCAATAGGTTCGCCCCCTATTACATGATTTAAACATAACTGGCGTGCTATAGGTACTTACATCTCTGCCCAACCCTACGGGGAAACAAGGCGCGATGTTTATGTAAAAAACACATACTATAACCAGTACCCACTAAATCAAAATCTCTTAAATTATGTCTAGAACGGATAGAGGGGGAGATAGAAAATGCAGGTTTCTCGTTTTCAAATCTCCAAAAAACTATTCAAGTCAGTTTTGACAATATTGGGTAACTTACCAAGTGTAGGAGGTGTAGTGGTGTGTTAGTGTAGGTAGGTAATAACATTAAGTTATTTAAAAAAAAATTAAGAGAAATACCACATACAGAAGTAGTGTCTTAAACATAAGTTACTAGCTTACATACATATGTATAAGTGCCTTGGCTCCCAAACTAGGTTTATACCTGTGACTTGTGAGTCCAGAGTTTTTACGTAGGTATGTCGTAGGTCCACTAGAGCGGAGAAGAGAGGAGAGGAGCGGAGCTGAGCAAATATAATCTAAACGGGCTCTAGACTTTATATTGACACAGCTCGCTTCTTCGCTCCAGTGGACAGGCAGCCTAATAAGAAGTAGAAAAAAAATAAAACATAAAGGCACATTTTTTAAATTGTTTAGGTAAGTACAAAAATTACAATCATTGGAAGTGATAGTGTGTTGTGAGATAGGGTGTGTGTGTGTGTGTGTGTTGTGGAATGTCCGGTATATGTAAAAAGATGAGATTTTGTGTTGGGACTATTGAGTAGGAGAGAATATAAAGTTTTCTATTCCGTCGTAGTTTCTTATCTGATCATCAACCAAGTTATCACTGCGATTTTACATTGATGTAAATAAAGTTTTGTATCTCGAGCTGTTTGTTGATCCTGTTAAGTATACAGTTTTTGACTGAGATAAGAGAACTGGTGTTCCAGTTCAGCAAAGGTGGTCTTATGTCCTAGAGGTGGAAAAACAATATCAACTCGACGGTTTTTTGGTTACTTTTATTAGTACCCGATTTTTCGTCAGTAGGTATGTTGACAGATTAGGTACTTCATATTAGGTTTAGCATTATTAATTTTGGTTTTAATATATTCATGTTCTGTCTAGTCACTTATATTTCCAGGGGAAAATTCCTAAAAATATTCCTTTCTTTTAACAGTGTTAAATTATTAACAAATGAAGGTGAAAGACCAAGAAAAGATCTTTCATAATTTCAGTTGTTAAGACGAAAAATATTGGTAGTAAATGTACCGAACCCAAAAGTAAAGCAACACAACTAAGTACTGAAAATATATAAATTGGTGAGCATCCCGTAACTTAGGAATCGAATCCATCGCCGGGACCAAAAAATAATATTAAACAAAATGTTAATTTTCTTCTGGTAATATTGCTAAGGAGTAGGTAATGGGTGCAAATGATACATTATTACCAAACAAGTCCCTACTACTACTGAATGTACACATTTATTAGGGTGTCTATGTTACAGTTAAAATGGAGTGGACTGAGGACAAGACTTAAAAAATATATATTCGGTGTTCGTAAATTACCTACTGTATTTTTAAATTTATTTAAATACTGGGTTATGAATGTGTACATAATCTGTGTGCCTATCTTTTTTACGGAAGCATAAACTTGAGTAACCAAAAAACTTAATTTACGGCGACCATTTTTCCATGTTATTCACAATTTAGGAAATTGCTCAATTATCTTGTTAGGTTGCCTATTCACAACATCCTGACCTGCCTAAAATGAAATTAATAGGCCCAATTAGAATCAAGATAACAAGCTGCTATAAAAATATCCTCATTAATAGAGCCAAACTTGTTACTGCTACCGAATTAACGAGCGCCGAACTAACGCAATCATGTAATTACGAACACCTCGGCTACACAGCCAGCCAACACCAGTGGGATACCTACAGCCTCGCGGAGGGGCGGAGCCTCCGGCCGATCAATACGAGCACAACGCGCTAATGTTACCGAAGGGAAATAGCTGTCCCTTTCCGACACGCCTCACACTACCTCCGGAGTGAACGAGACGGAATCCGACCACCTCATTCGTTGAGACGCATCCCAATGGGCGTTCTCCGGCCTTCACAGTCGGGTAATCCGACATGGCTCAGTCGGTAAAGAACCGCGTGCCGTGCGCGTGCGTGCCCGCCGCCGGCGTACGATGCACTCCGCGTAGAGACAACACATAGTCACCATGCTCGTGCCACCTGAGATGATGGCGGCGCAATCGAAGCTAGTCTATCAGATGAACAAGTACTACAACGAGCGGGTCGCCAACCGCAAGGCGCAGATCACCAAGACGATCCATGAAGTGTGCAGGATAGTTCAGGATGTTCTCAAAGAGGTGGAACTTCAGGAGCCGAGGTTCATATCCTCGCTCACGGACTACAATGGACGTTTTGACGGTTTGGAAGTGGTTTCGCCTCATGAGTTTGAGATAGTAATTTACTTAAATCAAATGGGTGTGCTGAATTTCGTGGATGACGGCTCCCTGCCCGGCTGCGCTGTGCTGAAGCTGAGCGACGGCAGGAAGCGCTCCATGTCCCTGTGGGTGGAGTTCATCACCGCGTCAGGATACCTGTCCGCGAGGAAGATCCGCTCGAGGTTCCAGACTCTGGTCGCGCAAGCGTGTGACAAATGTTCCTACAGAGATTGTGTGAAAATGATCGCGGAGACGACAGAAGTGAAACTACGGATTCGGGAGAGGTACATTGTGCAAATAACACCAGCGTTCAAATGCGCCGGCTTGTGGCCGCGCTCGGCGGCTCACTGGCCGCTGCCCGCAATACCGTGGCCGCACCCTAATATTGTCGCTGAAGTGAAAACTGAAGGCTTTGACTTACTATCAAAAGAATGTCTCGCGTTACAAGGAAAGAATTCTGCAATGGAAGGTGACGCGTGGGTGTTGAGCTTTTTTGAGGCTGAAAACCGTCTCCTGCAAGGCGGGTGTCGGCGAAAGTGCTTAAGTATCTTAAAGACGATTCGGGACAGGCATTTAGACTTGCCCGGAAACCCAGTGACGTGCTATCACATGAAGACATTACTGTTGTACGAATGTGAGAAGCACCCGAGGGAGCATGAATGGGACGAAGTTGCAATCGGGGACAGGATCAACGGCATCTTCCTGCAGCTGATATCCTCGCTGCAGTGTCGCCGGTGTCCGCACTACTTCCTGCCGCACGTGGACCTGTTCAAGGGGAAGTCCCCGACGGCGCTGGAGAACGCCGCCAAGCAGGTGTGGAGGCTGACGCGGGAGATGCTCACCAACTCCAGAGCATTCGAGAAGCTGTGAGCGAACACTTGACGAGTGATTGTGAACGTGGAGTGGTGTAACGCTTGTTTATTGGTCCTCCAGTCATTTTCCGTAGTTTAGCGAAGCATTTCGTGTTGATAGGCAATGTGTTTGAAGACGCACAGTGTGAAGTATACGGTTGTAGTATGTGAGCCATCTGAAATATTCCATTCGGATCGGACAGACTGTAAGTAGAAGTGATACTAATATACGCTAGGGACGCAGTTTCGATATAATATTTTTGTGATATACTGTAAATAGCTTAAACGTTGTACAATTTTAGTGATATATTTAATTTAAAATCATCGTGTATTTATTTGACTGAAATCTTATAAAGTAGGCGCATAATCTACATATAGTTAAAAATAAATAATTTGAAACTATAACTTTTCCTTTGATTTGCAGACACATTCCCACACTGATATACACACATCATTATAAAGGCTTATTCATGTTATCCGTTCGTGAAAAGGATTATCATATTGCATTTTTCATTGTGCAAAGTAGGCCTACTGCTGTCATGACGGAATGAGCTCGGTCGGTTTTGCAAGCAACTATCTGTGTAACCTAAATAACCAATCATATGCATGCACATTCCGATAATGTAGGTTTTGTGCAAGCGTTCATATTCTGCACAATTTGCATAGGGATCATAGATTCATTTATACCGTTGATCGTATGAGTGGATAAAATATTTTAACATCGAATATAATCTTAGCAGTTTATACCTACTTTAGATTGGCAAGACCGCTAACTAAACCGACAACACTTTACGGTAAACTACTCACATTTTTCATTATGAAATCCAGAAGCTTTTTACGACCACATCTAAGATGACGGGCTTATCTAAACGACCGCATTTTATACTGTAACGACTAACCTAGGGCGTGACATTCAAATAACGATAATATGTAAATTTTATGGATAGGTAAAACACAAAGTTGTATGGAAGGCCAAATTTTAGATCCTATCAGATATCATGTGTCAGGGCCTACTCGGAGATACAGCCTATTGAATACCTTAGCCACAGTACTACATAAAGTAACAAAAAAAGCACAAAACGTTGTCAAGTGACAGCGTTTGGTACGTCCTACGTAGACAGTATCAGGTTACAAGTCGATATTTTACATGTAAGAGGCCGTGGGCCGAGTCCAGCCACGACTCCGCGAGCCTACGGATAGTCGGAGAGCATTAATTTATACAGTGATATCTAGACGCGATACTCGCGCGAATATACGACGGAAAAATTGTGTGTAAAGGATTTTAGATGTGAGATAAAACTTGGATAAGTTACTGACGCTCTGCAAGCTTGTCGCCTTGGAGATAGGGATCTTATTGATAGAATGATAAGGGCCGCGATGAAAACGGAATTGATTGGGGAATTACGTGCATGTACTTGAGCAGATACAGGTACATAAATTATAATTATGTATATAGTTAGGCGATAATCAGCTGCATATCTTGATGGTCGAGCTTTGAATCCGTATTTACAGCCTCTGTATGGGACGTGAGATGTCAATCTGATATTTGAATAACGTTGTACATACCTACGTACTAAAATGCATCTGGTTAGACTGGACCCTACCTAGCTGGGAAAAAGCTCAGTGAATTGCACAAGATAAAATCTATAAGATATTCCCATACGCTTCTAAAAGTACGAATACGGATACATCGAAGCTGAACATGTATTGAGATGCGAATGTAAACGAACTCGCATCGATACCTACACTGCTGTGCCTAAAACAGGGGTAATAACAATAAAACCAATAACCTCAGAACATAACATTATTAAAACAAACATTAGTATAAACAATACCTTATAAAACAAACCCGGAGCAGTCGCTAAGTGTCCACAAACCAGTTTGTCAGTTGGTCACCCTACGCCGACCGACGCCTACGCTCGCATTTGTTTTTAGTTTTTACTTGGCCGTACAAACAGACGTACGGATACATTTATAAATAAAATAACCTTAGAATAAAGAAATAAAGTGAACTTACAAGCCTGTGACACATGAGGAGCAGGCTGAGATGTCGTTTTTCGACCCACACTTCAGTTTTTCAATGACGATATAAGGTCCCTTTTGGAATTTATCGGGCACACACAAGTAATACCAATTTTCTTTATTGTATGGCCCTATGACTTTCAAACGACTGCAATAGGCTAATCTTGATGAATATAATCTAACTAGACTACTGAACTTGGACGATCTGAATTAGATGTTTACGATCCGAAAACTGCGGTAGAGTAGAGGTAAAAAGACCAATGTACCGAAGGACCAATGTGTCTTATAAATTCGAATGTAGTCAGAAAATGATAAAATGGAGAGCACATACCTAAAGGAACGAATACATCTGGTGATGGTGTTACAAAAATAGAGCAAGGGTTTTTTAATGGCCGTTGAGTGGCGATATTTAATAAGCTGTTGATGACATTACTATTACATTATAATTAACTGTTAAAGAATTTATAATTAACTGTTTATTAGTTACTGAATGCTAATGAAATGTTACAAGTTGATTATCACTATCACTACATATTATAAAAAAAATGTCCCACCGCCGCATCTGTCTGTCTGTCTGAACGCGATTAACTCAAAAACTACCGAACGGATTTTCATATGGTTTTCTCCAAAGGACTGAGTCTTCTTCGAGGAGGGGATTCATGAGGAATGTTTAGGTGTATAATTCATTAAAGGTTTTGTGTAAATTGGCTGAAATATGACGATGATTGTTGAAGATGTCGGAAAAAATCATGCCGAGTGGCAGTTTTACTGGCGTCCGCCGCGTAAACCAATAGTTATTGAAAACAATATAGGTATATCGGAAGTATTCATCTTAAAAAGGTCTATTAAACTGTAGCAACGCTATATACAGGGTGGCAGGGATATCGACGCGAAAACTGTTACCATGAATTCAGTACGTGATTCTGAACCCCCCTGCGTTGACATTTTGCGTCGGTTATACTGAATCCATGGTAAAAGTTTTCGCGTCGATGTCCTTGCGACCCTGTATGTATAAGTCTGTCTGCATTTTTCATTTCTCTCTGGAGCCAATTCTGAAATCAACGCAACGAACGAAGCCGCTGGCAGAAGCAAGTTGATAATAATTTATTAAATTATTTCATCGATGCAAAAAATCTGAAGGACAGATATTGCATTTGCAGAAATGAAACATAGCTATAAAAGGATACGATTGGTTATAGTCGATCAGAAAAATACTCGTTGGACTTAAGCTGTTTAGCGAAGGCCTAAGTTCGGCAGAAGGCCGAAGCCGCTAAAGGGCTGATAGTAGTGAATTAATATCTAAATATTTATCATAAAAAATCATCGTCTACTCCATTAGTTATAGAAAACGACGTTTTAGCTTTGTATTTTATTTTATCATCAGGTTCCTTTTCTCCTCTTCTTTTTTATAATATTAATAAACTTAATGATCCGTTAAGATATTATTAGACAAAGCAAAAAACGGCATTCTATTCTATGCAAATAAAAATGGAAAAACTTTGGTAAAAAATCCTCAGCCAAGTTCTTTATCACATCTAGGTGTGAGGTGAGAAAAATAAATTAAAACTTGCTATTAAGCATTGGCGAGAATGTTTGCAATTGAAATTGTTCTATTAACCGGTAATTTATTACTTCCATTTATCTTTAGCTATGGATAGTTATTAACATTTCCTACAAGGTGATAGTCGTACATTGTTGCAGTAATTACACACAGAACAATCCCGCAATAAATAGCGATCTAAATTGTAATAAAATAGTTAACTAATTATAATAAATTGTAACCTAGATAGTTACAGTTTGTGAAACTCAAGTTATTATTATAGCCCGTCTAAGGTGTAACGGTTGTTACTTTTTGCAATAATTTATTAATTAGCCACTAACTTACGCGCCCTTTATTATGAAAGATTTTAATAATTACGGGGCTTTTATCCTGATAAGGGGTGGTCTCTTAGTTAATAGAGATGCAATCAATCGATTGGATGTAGTTTGTGCCAATTATTTTTACACCTTAGTATTTTAAATTGAGCAAAGTAGGTAACTGGACAACTATAATAATATTCCCATGTTTAGAGAGAAAACAATAATATATGTTTTAGTAGATCTAAAATAGAACGTTAATTTATTTTAACAAACAAACAATGATCTTTAGGAAAATGAAATGTTTAAGTTGGTATTCAATTCAGTAGATTCCAAAGCTGTTTACGATCTCGGCTCAATTTTTTTTTCATATTTTTTTTACTACGTTTTATCCGTGCAGCTATATAAATTACAGTGGGCGTTTAGTTTTCAATAAAACACGCATTATAGTTATAATGAGGAGGCAAAAAGGGGCGTCGAAGGCGCCGCGGACGTCCAAACAAATATTGACGTAGGCCCATTGTGATTAGAGCAGGAAAAAATGGTCCCCACAGTAGGAAATATTGGAGAGAATTAAATATACTGTTTATGATATATGTTACTGGTTTGCTACGTGTAATAACGTGTCAGATTTAGTTTATGTAAAGAAAGATGGTGAAAATAGAAGAGAAATAATCTAAATACAAAAACTGGAATTTGGAAAAATAAACTTTTTTCAGAAATCTGTTTTTTCAGGAGGACTTAACCTCCGCGGCCTTTAGGACCATTTTTTGGACCAACTTTTCTTAAGCTTACTTTCTGTTTTTGATGATTACGAGCTCTAACATACACCGACTGAGAAATACCTGTCATAAAGTGATTCTCATTTTGATCAATTTATTTTTTTCTTCAATTTAAAAGTTATGTAATCATATCAATTACAGTACATAAAGGATCTTCATTCTTCACGTATTAGAAGGATGACTCACGACTTAAATATCGAGTACTTCAAAGCAGCTAGTTGAAGCCACTCGACGTCAATAATTGCCTATTAAGTACCAATTACAGATACCAGGAGAGCATAGGATCGTTGGTGATCGATTACCGAGGATTTATAGCGCTATTAACGCAGCACAAGGAAATATGGGCACACTGCCGATTTAATGTAAAGGTTTCGAATATTTAAATTGTGGGAATTTAATTAGGGAAATTGTTAAGAATTCTGAGAGCCGGGTGTTTGTTGGCAGGTTTTCTATAAAATTGTCGGGAAACGGGTAATATTTCACAATTAGGTAAAAACTTTGATAATATTTTGGAACCATTTAGTAGATAGGTAGGTACACACGGCTACACATTAAGCTATACATTTCTAGTATAAGCTGACCTCTCGTTGCATGGAAATCCTATACAATGCGCGATCAGCATAAACTGGAAATGTATAGCTTGATGTGTAGCCGTGTGTACCATTTAAAACTGTTTTGCGTACACTGTAACTGTTACGAAGTTTGTTAGTTTTCAAGAAATAATGCCTGATGTATCTTGGTCAAAAACTATTATTTGGGAATTAGGACGCATTCTAAGCATTCGTCAACTTTATTTTGGTTGTTGCTAAGATCTGGTAAATAGATCTTAGAGATTGGTCGCTAGGCGCTTTTATATAGTCAGGACCATGAATACTTTGAATGCTATCTGAGTATTTAAAATCCCTGTCTCAGTGAGAACCGGACCACTTGGTGCGCCGTGTAGTTGGTTGACACTGAAACCTTCAAACAAAACACAGTCAACAGTGTCAACATTATACAGTGAGTAAAAATTACTAAACGCTGGTTTCCGGCTGAAATAGTTGTCCACCTTTTAATATTCTACGCTACCCTTAACAGTGTCATCAAATTAACACTTTCTAGCGACCGACAAACCACCGCTTCATATCAAACAGTCTCTTCTATTTTCCCTAAAAACATTCGGTAGCTTTTATAACAAAAATGTGCATCAAAAAGTTGTCGAAGATTAGTATGCGCCGCGACACAACGCGGCGACGCGCGGCGCCACCTCCCGACACACGACAATAATTCAAACAATACCGCTATACTACGTGACTTTCACAGTACACTAGTAACATGCATTAATATGCGTCATAATCATACAATATAATGAATCCTATGTATTCTGTTAGAGTGTTGTCTAAGCGTTTCTTGTAAACTATTTTCTATGTAAATGTGGTAAGAAATGTGGCGTCTTGTGCGAGTACGCGGTGTGGTCTACTGTCGCCAGCTTGTCGTAAGTTCACCTGATAGTGATCATAGTGGGAGCTTGGACTACAAAGTGATTTTGGCATAACAAGATCAGCGAGCCGCTGATGGGAACTTTCCTATAGAGGAAGATTGAACACATGGCCTATTTAATTTTCGGTTAAATGCTGTTCCATTTTCAATTTATCTAATGGTACATGTAAGTTTTACTCAATGTAGTGGACAGAGTTTTTCCGGAGTTGGTGACTGAGGCTTTTGAGACAGTAGGAATAATTTCCGACTATGAATTTAATATTTTTTTTCATATCGGAAGCAGAAACGTTTACGAAACTATGCTGGAAAAGCTTATGAATAGAAAATTGCTTGAAAAAGCATAAAAGGTCTCAACAATACCTAGACATTATCAGTGAGGTGGCAGAATTCACACTAGAGCAAGCCCAGCGAGATAGTTACATCGGTAATGTCTCGCAGCAGTTTGCATATTGTGTTAGATAGTGTAACGGCTCGCTGAGATGCACACAGATAGTGATCACGGAGGAGAACTTTATGTTGCTTTGCTTCGATTCCCATCTATTTAATTATTAAGCGGTCCATTGCACACTATAAAACCTTATTTTTATTTCTAGTTGCCCAACTAGCTTCATCTTTCTGACTGACCAACTCCTTGGCGATTCACAAGTGCCGGTAAATTGTTTAACCGAAACAAATTCTTTGAGTTTGTAAGACCTAATAGTTGTCGTATTGGGTCCTAATAGGACAACTATTAGGTCTTCTGACTTACAAGTTGAACTTTTTCCTTCGCATTGGCTATAGGCACAATTTTCAATTAAATATACCTAAATAAACTTATGATATTCAATCTTTCAGCTTCACTATAATTATGTACCTAGTTTCATAAAGTTTCACCTGTACTTCATAAAAAGCCGGAACTAGAATGTTATTTAATAAATGGTTGTTGCAAGGAAAATAAGAAAAGCTAGTGATGTGAGTTTTCCATACACACATGGCTATCGCGTCGTTTCTGAAAGTTAATAGACTGAAAAAATTACTACAGCTGAAGCATAAGCCTAACATAGCAACATATCTCGTGTAAAAACTTGTGTAGAACAGAACACTCTCTACCCCAAGTACTCGTAACATAATGATGAAATTAGAAGTTGAATAAATATAAGAGATAGGCGCCTGCAACGTGGTTCAAGAAGAATATATATAAATAGGGAGGATCTACAAGGAGTCTAGGATGCAGAAGAGTTAGCGGAAAACGGATGATCCGGACCTGGAGCCGGGACATTATAGCAGTACAAAGCGGATCAGTCAGTCGATTCTGTAAAAATATTAACGTGAAGCTTAGGTGAAGTGAGCTGTCACTGCCACAGAATCGACCGGCAGGATGCTAGGGATTAACTCTATTGACAGCTCACTTCACGCCACTTCACCTAAGTTTCACGGTGATATTTTTACAGAATCGAACGGCTGTTCCACGAACACGGTAATTCCTAACAGTACTATCACTTGCATAAACAACGGCCTATCTTTTCGTCTAATCCGCGCCTCGCAGCACCAGGAGCCCAGGACTCGTGCGAAACGCAAAATTTTCACGTTGCGATTGCATAACGAATGCGCAAACGCGTTCACGGCGACAAATTTCAATGTAATCTGTATAATATTACAATTTGCTGGATGAATTATTCAATATGGCGGACGGGGCACGATGTTTATTCGATTATAGCGAGATTTACATACATATTTATAGGAAGGATATAAATGTGCGAGGCTGTAACCTGTTGTCATATCCATAATTTGAGCTACCGTGCTCGCTGACCTGCGGGGTGAGCTTTACTCAGGCGCCATGTTTGATCAGCTGAGGGTTTTAAGGAGAAGGAACTGGAAATTAAACGTTTGTATGCGGCTGATAATGTTCTGTGATCACGCGATGTAAGCTTCGGCGGATCAAATTGAAGGTTTATCTATTTGGTTAGTTGTATTTTATTTGACTCGTTGAATTTGACTGGTTGTTAGGCTCATTCTAATATCATCATGTACGAAGGCAACAAGGTCCTGTTAGGCTTCTCAATTCCCACTTTAGTCCTAATTATGTAGAGACCTTGTTATAGGTTTGGATTTATATCAGCAATAAATGTCCCAAGGCTCTGTAGATATAGATTGCAACATCATGATCAAACTTATCTTCAGACGGTTGCGATTCAATACCATAATACTCGTATAATATTGATGAAACTGTTATTTTCTACATTTCAGAACATTGCAACTGATTGGGTGGCCTACCCACAAACGGGGACAATACGACCTGAGTTATCCAAAAGGACTATTTAAATGCGCGAAATATCTAAATATTGCAATAGCTCACAGGCTCTGACAGACAGACCCACGTTTATTAAGCACTCGAGCAATTTATTTACCTCAGCTATTTCCTACGACATTTAAAGCGATAGTTATTTAATAAACTCTGACATTTGCGTGTTTTGCGGTTAGGCTGTTATTTTATACAAAGTTTTAATGGTAACTAGATATTATTAGGGCATTGCGTATCTAAGAACAAGAGCAAGTATTCTGAGATGCTAAGTTGCTGATAGGGTTTCAAGCTGTTCTTTTTTTTTTTTTTTAAAGTGTGGGACATTATCAAATAACTTCTCCGGCTCTGGGCGGAGCGGGAGGGTGTGTCAGACTTTTACTGACTAAGCCCCACCCATGTTCCTTCCGTTGCCCGTGTGCCGAGGCCGCGATATCCCTTTCGGACAAACTCGCAACCCCGGCAGGCATTGGTCCTTACGAACCCCGTCAGTTGGTGCTGACATCTCTTTGAGGCGCGCGTGGAACACAACGCGCCGTCGACCCGGGCCTGGTCCTAATCGGACGGCGAGCTACCCATAGCTCACCGTCCGCAAGCCCGCGCCTACGGTGGCCGGAAGTCGGCTCGCGACTCCCGACGCCCGGGGCGTCTGCTGCGGCGACTAGGGGCGCGAGGGCGCGAATGTTGCCTCTCCCTCGCGCGCTTCACCTCCTCCTTCGCGAGCATTACTGCTTCGCAAAAGGAAGTGACGGCCTCCCATGCACTCTCGCTCCGGACCATGGCCTGAACCAGGGCCGAACGCGAGAGATCGCCGCCGCCGATCGCCTCCCTGTGGACATGGCGGTACTCTGCCCAAGCAGGGCAGACCTCCACCGTATGCTCCACCGTGTCCTCCGGGCGATCCACACAGTGGTGACACCCGGGCGTTTCCTCCCGCCTTATACGGAACAGGAAGCACCCGAAACAGCCGTGTCCGGTGAGGACCTGCGTCAGGCGGAAGGTGAAGATGCCGTGGCGCCTCTCTAGCCACTCCTCAAAGAGGGGACTTATCGCCACAATTGTGGCGTGCCCTTCATGCTCTGTCCTAATATTTAAACCTTTTATGTTACCATAATCATTGAATTGATTTCTAAGAACATAATTTCCTTAAGTTTTTTAGGTCTGAGATTGGCTTGTAGTTGTGTTGTGAATGAGAGTATACGACAAAAGGTGAGTAGTATATAGTTCAGGTGTTAAGGTGTACGAATATGGTATATATAGTAGGTATGGTGCTGGGCTGGGCCGTAGCCAACTTTTGTAAGTGGGGTCACTTTTCGGGGGCAAATTGTTTTTTTTTTTTTTTGCATACTGTGTGACATATCAAACGAAAGGGCTTGTTATGAGGACGCCAATAAAAAAAAAATTGTATTTAAATAAATACTTTTAAAGATATTTAAGAAAATAGATGAAAATTTACCATTCCTTATCACCGAAAGTAATGAGCCAAAAAATTTGAAAAAAAACAGAGAATGGTTCTTTCTTTACTCATAGATTACAGGAAAACCTATAAGAAGTCTATGGTCTTAAAATAACATGGTAAATCTCTGTATGAACATGTTTTTCAACTACAATGTTAAGTTCCCAATCCCTTCATTGTGCGTGGTCCGACACGCAAATGACCAGACTTTTTTTAAACAATTTTGCGGTCTTAGACATTCTAATTGATGAAGAGCTTATTTATTATCAATTTTAATAAAGCCCTGTTTCTCTTCCACTTTGCAATCATGGCTAAAAGCAGGGCAACTCTAACCTTTGCGGCCACTTTAAGTTAATGGGACCGCTTTGGAATATATAGCAGGAACGAGCGAAGCGAGCTCGAAATTTTTTGTAAACAGCTTCGAATAAGTTAGATTTTCTTGAAAAGTTTATATAGAAATAGAAGTAACATTATCGTCTTTTGCAGAAAAAATGTAGGACGGAAAGAGCGCGCGAAGTGGGCTCGAAAATTTTTGTACACCGTCTGGCCTAGGTCTCTCTCGGAGAATGCTGAAATTGCAGGAATTCATTCAATTCAAAGCCATAGTTAATAAAAATCGAGTAATTAGCCGTACTCTATTTATTGCGCTTGTAGATTATAAATTATAGGAACGCCTACGCGAAATAGAGAACAATGATCTCTGTTTTAGAGTACGAAGTACCGTAGGGGGCGAGCTCTGGACCAGAGACAATAAGGAACAACTTAATATTGAAATAACCTAATAGCCTTAATAGGTACCTATTATAATTTTATATACATATATAAGTAAAAAATTAATTTTAAAACCTGCGACGTGGATGATCATCTATACTTCTATACAATTATACAATACTATAATTAATATTGTAAAGAGGTAAAATTTGTTTGTTTGTAAGTTTCTATGTAGGGGGTAATCTCCGGAACTACCAGCCGGATTTGAAAAAATATTTTTGAATTGGATAGCCCAATTCTAGAAGAAGTTTAAATGAAGCGCGTGACAACAATTTCTGGATTGAGATTCTGTTTTCTCATATTCCGAAGGGGTTTGACCCCCTAACACCTCCTCCTGCCTACGGCCTTGGTGCTGGGATTGCCTCGGGCATTAATTCCACCGTTGTAGAGTTATTTTTCTTGCCCATAATGTTTTAATAAATAAATAAATACATTTAAAAATTAGACCTAGCTATGGTCCTAATTCCACCAGGGCAGCGACATCCCCAAAAACGTATAGAGCATTATGTAGCAACGACCTAGTACCATCACAAACAAACATTTCAATAAGTAATCTCAATGTCTAGACAGCCAAATGTATTCTAGTATTTGTAATACAATGACTGAACACTAAATCAGCTTCAGACATCACCAGAAGACCTAGGTTTTGAATACTGATGTCACCTCAAAGATCAACCGTCGACAGTGAGTCAAAGAGCGGGCGCAGTACGTATATAGGTATATAGTTTAATCAGCATCATTAAGAGACATAAATATGTCTTTAAATAGGCATCAGCCTCATGAACATGCAAATAAAATCGTTAAACGCAGCTGCGTTACTTAATTAACTTAAATCGGTACATTTTGTGGTTAAAATGGACATTCCAACATTGTAACTTTCATTCGTATTTAAAGATGGAGAATGCCTTTGTTGCTTAATTTTAAATGACGGGTAATTCTATAAAATATAAAGAATTATAACCCTATAATTAAGTACACAATATAAGATATTTCCTATCCTAATGTTCTCAGACGGCTGGGTAGCAAAAACCGTGCAGTAAGGAACATCAAAGAGTACGCTGGGCAAATAGTGCTGTAACCGAACGCTGCATACATCGCTTCATATTTAATAATTCATCCGAACAGTGTGGCCGGTCGGGCGTGTAATGCTTTGCGACGTGTGTGGCGCACTTGTAGCGGGGAGCGATAAGCGATGACCACAAGCCAAGCGGGCGATACAGTACAGAGTATTTTAAAATGGTCGCAATAATTAAAGTTCATTGTTTTCATGAGACGAAGGAACAGGAATTCATGACAAAATGTCCTTTTACGAATCCAGCACAAATATAAAAAGGGAATCGTAGCCTAAAAGTCGTGCTGGACCTTTTCACATAGCTTATTACTGAAAACCGCGCTGTGGTCTTTCAGAAGAGCTTTGCAGCGGTTTAGGTTTTTCATTTGAAAAATTTAGTTTCTCCTCCATTCTTGCACTCGATTGGAAATTCACACTAATAAAGGTTATTTTGTTTTTCTTCAATCGCTCTCAGTCGAGCCATACACAAATCATTGGTGCGTAAATTATAGAATTTTGTACAAAAACGGTTCCTTTCTAGATGTTATTATGGTCTATTATTAATAGAGAATAATGTTTATTTCTACAAAGACTGTGAAGCCAAGCATGTGATACACAATAAAAATATGTTATTATTTGTAATTATTATACATACATGAGCGACTTCCTTGATGTATCGGAGTGACGTTTATGTACCGACGGAGATGGACGGGATAAAAATATTGGGGGCAGAGACAAATACGGACATTACCATTTTTTTTAACTTGTTTCACTGCGAAAATTACTCCAAGCTATACCCAAATCGCTTTAGCGTGGCTATAGCGGTCATTGCCCTGGTTTATTATAGAATTCGCACGAATCGATGCTTTTAAATGCAATTGGCACAACTTGAATATTTTACAGTAAAGTTTAGTGTCCAACTTTACTGCATAAAATTCAAAATGTGCCAATTACCTAATACGTATGACTGGATTTGTCGATTCACCCACAAATAAATAAACTTCGTGTGAATCGCCTCAAGGAAAAATAATATTATTTAAAAGCGTCGATTCGCCCGTTTCGGGCGAGTATACTCGTGCGAATCAGTCAATAATCCATTGCCCTTTCCCTAATATCTCTTTGTAGGAACCCAAACAATAAACTATGTATGGTTTGTCGTTATTGGAACATGTTGAAGATCACGATATTAGATTATTAGATAAAGATATTGATTACTGATATTGATTCAGGACGTAAACGGACTTTATTTCAGTCAGAAATAAAGAATGTTAGAAAATGTAGCGGGGTCAATGGCCGCTATTGCCACGCTAAAGCGATTCGGGTTGTTTGAGTTTTATTATCAACTACCTGCGCCCCGCGGTTTCACCCGCATAAGTCTCGATCCCGTAGGAATATCGGGATAAAAAGTATCCTATGTCCTAAGCCAGGTCATGGCATGTACCAAATTAAATCTAAATCCGCTCAGCTGTTTTAGCGTGAAAGCGTAACAAACAAATAGACTCACTTTCGCATTTATAATATTAGTCAGGATTAGGATATAAGACACTGACTTCTTAAACATAAAAACAAGAATTAGGATATTTCCCGTAAGTTATAAATACTTCATGAGCAATTAGAAAAGTGAGTGCCTGCGAGGTATTGAAATAGGGGTTATTTTAAACATTATTATTATGGTGACATAGATGAAATAAACACATATTTTGTACCAAAGGACCAACTTTTTTAAAGTATCTTTGGCCTGTACAGTTATCTGAGTCTACTGTATAATAAAAAGGTTATGTGCTAGTTAATCAGAGTTATGTCCTTTTAATAGTGATGTGTTTTAAAACATGGATTACGACAACTGTTTCCCGATGTTCGCAACTTCGCTTACGGCGCCGTTATATGATGTTTCATTTATTTCGCGATATTGAATTAGTAACAGATGTAATGTTAAATGTAAATATGGATATAAATGTCCTACTCAATTATCGCTCAGGTGTTGTTCATACAAGACTTACATTACTTACCTACGATAATATATGTGAAAGTATCTATGAAGGTACTGCGCGTAGCCTCTCGGTTATACTTTTTTACCGACTTCCAAAAAGGAGGAGGTTATATATTCGTCGCGTACGTGTTTTTTTTATGTATGTCCGCCGATTTCTCCGTCAATTGTAAACTGATTTCGGAAATTCCTTTTTTTTGTATGAAAGGGCATGCTTCCAAGTTGGTCCCATATAAATTGAGTAGTTTTTGAGTAAGCTTCAATAATACGTATTTTTCCCACTTAGCATATGTGGTGATACCGATATTCCGTATTGTCTGTTTAGCGGGTGAACTTTTCATGACATTTCAAATTAATCTGTTACTGCTTTAGTATTTGAATTTAATAACATGTTGGAAGTAGTTAATGATTAAACGATATGCGAAAAAAATGTTTGGTGTAACGATTAGGAGTGGTTATTTTTAACGTATTTCTATATTCGCGAAAACGACCGTCGTTAGCAATTTGTTCATGCCAGTAGGTGACAGAATTCAGAATAAATTAACTACATATTAATAGTTCGCTGAAGATTACTCACAAAATTATTTTTAAGTACCTAGGAACTTATGTTTTTAACAAAATAGATAGAATTATAACTATCCCGAATATAAGAAATCAAAACAAACCCCAGACGTTATTTATATTGTTTTAGCGAACATTTCGGCAATTTGAATACAAAGTCGAGGTTGTAAGCCGTTCGCAAACTTTTTGTACCGCACGATAACGCACGTCACACAAAAAGCTTTTCTGTGTCATTCGGTGGAAAAAATATGAAAAAACTCGCAGGCCGTCAGTGATGCATCCGACGACATTTTTCAATATCGGAACAAAAAATAGGCAGAAATTAAGTTAAAAATAAATGCTATCTCATACCGGACGGTGGAGCTTTTATCGAAGGGACAACTTTTGAATTTTCGCAAAAGTAAACCGGTGTTATTTACTTTAAAAAATGTCTTACGATATTAGTTGTTACTATATCAATAGTTTGATCGGATGGAAATCATTCTAGTGAAGTTTATTTTTGTATTAATTCGATTTTAAATAAATATTTATTTAATAATACGAATCGATGCAAAAGGATTGTCGAAAAGATAGTGCCATCACTATTCAAATAAGGTTCGAATTTCAAAAATAAACGTGATTGTTTCAAGCTATTCACGCATGGCTAGCAAGAAAGAGAGAGTTAGAATGCGGCCAAGTGCGAAAGGGACAGGAGGCGCTATGATGGACGGGCACCGTCCACTGCTGGGACACCGATCGTAGCTCACGACATCCCGCATACTTTCTCATCGCCGTACACCAAAATAAACTCTAAACTTTTTATGCGTTCCTGGTATATTTAGATGATATTGTCGCTGCGTTTTCAGTTTAAAAAAAAGTGTTAAGTGGATGATTTATATTAAGTGCGGGCCGTTATGGGCGGCTTCCGGCGTAATTATTTACTAAAAGAGTACGACAGTGGCGTTCTTAAACGTCTGACCTCTATTATGACGATGCACTGACAGAATAATTCATGTATTCTGGATGCAACGCGCCCTTTGTCGGTGACTGCGGTGCAGCGGTGGTAGCAAAGGGCTATGTGAGAAGAGTTCCTAAGTAAACAACCAGTCTTGATAAACGGCAGCCATTAAACGCAGCGGCTAAGATCTACGCGCACGCGCATAGTTTGAAAATCGTGTTACAGCTAGCACTGCTATGTTCAAAACGTTTAACATTAATATGTGTGATGCACATACAAGTTTCCTGTATTAAAATCCTGCTGTTGGAAAATTAATAAGAAAACACAATCTTCTTCTTTCCGTGTGGTTAGTGACAACCTGGTGTCAGAGTTTTAAAGCCGCCCATGGGCCTCTGACTTGACTTCACATGCCGTCGAGAAATATCTCTCAGGTATGCCGGTTTCCTCATGCTGTTTTCTTTCACCGTTTTTGAAGCAAGTGATAATTATACAATACGCACATGAATTCGAAGAGTCAAAGTGCGTGCCTTGGGTTCCAACTCGAGACCTACGACTTGGCAGTCCGACGGTCACACCACTAGGCTATCACTGCAAATACAATAATCGTAATAAATAATAAAGAGCATGTAAGTTCGGGTATTTTCCTGACATTAATTCAGTTTGAAATCAACATCATTTTATTCACCTGTAAACTGCCAATGGTAAGCGTAAGTCTCTCTGGTCTTCATGATAATCTTCAGGAATTTTTTATCTATAAAATCACGGCAATTTAAATTACCATCGATTATTGAATATAATATCGTATAGACACAGTTAGTATTGAACGAGACAAGCGCTTGCGCTGATTAATTACGCATTATAGACGCATGACTGCACACGCATGAATATGCATCGCTCTGCGCAAATACTTACGTTAAACATGTGCATAAGTGTACTTACTGTGTATTATGGGGTTTTTCCTAATACGTGTTTTTGTTTCTCTAACACCCGATAATTCAAGAATTAATGGAGCATTTTGTATTTAGATTGCAGATTTATTAATTCAGATTAGATAAAGGAAAATCTTGCAAATCTGCTGGAAAATAATTATTTCAGATTTTATTACACAAGTAGGTTCTCATCGAAAATTTTATGTTTCAGCTGAAGCTATATTAGTATCTACCTATCTCGTAACTGAAAAATTACTCTGTTTGTAAGGACCGTAGTATTTTGAACTTTTTTTTTATCTGTTCTTATTTATTGACAAAATCTATTCCATTAAGCAAACATAAGCAAAAACTGCTTAACCTTTCTAAAGCACTGCACCGTTAGCGATTATTTATCAAACACTGCTAGAATGCTTAGGAAAATTTGTGAAAAAAGTATATACCACTTTTTTGCAAAATATTTGCAACTTAAAATGATCAGCCAAATGTTCCCACTGCTGGGTCACAGGGTCAGAGGGAGTGGGCTGTAATCCACCACGCGGGACCAGTGCGGGTTGGTAGATATCACATATCTTCGAAGTTTTGGTAGGACATGCCGGTTTCCTCACGATGTTTTCCTTCACTGTTTTGAGAGCAGTGGTGATGAAATTATTTACACGACGTAGAGCGCTTGTCTGGGTTCCAATCTACGACCTACAACTCGTAAGTCACGTCCGTTACCACTGAGCCACCACTGCTAATTATGCAACAAATTCACTAAAATTATACCTACTCCCATAACAGAAAATTATGTGAATTGTGAATAATGAATCAAGATCCGGAATAGGATCCAAATCAAAGATCGTTATTTATTGAAATTCATATTAAATTGGCCTCTCCTTGGCTACTACACTCAGACGCCACTAACAGAAACACTCTACCTAATATTTCATACACACGTGACGCCTAATTCTAAATTAATTCATACTGGTATAGAAAAAAACACGAATGGCTATCTAAACCATATTTACTTGGAATTAAAACAGTCATTTAAAGAACATGGTATTTTATCACCGATCCCAGTGTTAAGATAAGAATTATTAACAAAATGGCAACTCCAAGACATTAACCTTAGTTCAGAAGAGCGAAAAATCGCCTCCTTATCATTTAATTATTCATTAAAGTTATATAAGTGAATATTTTTACGAGCTTAAAGTGCGTACCGTAAGGGTTTTATTATTTTTTGACTGCCACTTTTATGATTTTATTTTATTTTTAGTAGAATCATATGTATGGACAATGACGCATGAAACATAATAATATAATCATCATGCATTAAACATGGCTATTGTAAGCACATACCATTTATTTGTCATTTATTATAAGCAAAGATATAAATAAGCATTCATTCTCTCAGCAACGCGATGCAGAATAACTGCGAGCTACATTTTTGTAGAGCACCGCCATTACCATTCTAATCTATCTTCATTTCCTAGTCGTGTAACACCTGATTATATTGAAACTTTTCACACAGACATCACTTCAGATGTTGAGGGCTTTAAGAAAATCATCGCTTCGATTACTGCGACTGCGAATTTACGATTAGATGAGTTGCACATCCTTTGGCAATGATTACGTAATCGATGAAAATTCGACTGTGTAGACTATGCTTTACTTTGTGTTCTTATGTGTTTGAATAAAATGCTCATGTACGGAATAGACAGATATTTTAGAATGTTTTTTTTTACAAATTATACTGGGTCGGGCAACATTTTATTTGATTAGCGTAAAACTATAATTGGGTACATTGTGTTTTTTACATTAAATGAACGCCTATTATTTAAAATTGGATAGGTTTTTGTATTTATAGACTGATACATCTAAAAGGTCAAGAGTTGCAGGATTATAAAATAACAATACCTATACACAGAACTCAAATAAATGGAAAAGTAGTCAGCTAAGTTGAGGTGCTAGCTTTTTCAATAAATTATCGTTATTCAAAATAGGGAAATATTCCCTATTTTGATTCAATGTATTATCATCATCCCGCTGCACGCTAGTAGCGTGTTTGTAAGATTGTTGTGCCATCTGTCATGTACTGTTAGTGTACCGGGCTACCAGCAGTGTGTAGGCGTAATGAGAACTAGTGGACTGCATTTAGCCGTAAATTTGGTTTATTAGCTGATAGGAGTGACGATCGTCTGCTTAATTAGACGTGTGATGAATGAGGAAAAATCTATAAAATAACGCTTGCTATCTGGTTAATTAATCAGATCTTTGAGCGTCGAATCACTGCTTACCTAATAACTATGTCTGACTCAACTAGGGTTGCCAACTTTTTTATATGAAATATAGTACTTACCTATTTTCAAAGCCATTGCCTGAAAAATACAGGCAATAAAAAAGATAAAAAATTGTAGGTACGTTTAAAAAATATTTTATTATGAATGCATATTGTTTGCTATTTGGAGCCTTTATTAACGGTTAATTCTTTTTTATAAATGTCTCAAAACGTCATAGCTAATAATTATTACACTTTAAATTAGGGTTACAAAGAGAGAGATTAATGGTAGCCCTATTGTGGTCATCTCGCCGTTTTGTATTGAAAAAAAAAAGAAAAGTAGTTTCAAGAATTTATATAATAATATAAATTTTTTATATATTGTATTTAGGCCTTTATTATAAAATGATATTATATTAAATAGTAGGATTGGCAACCCTAGACTCAACACGAGACAATTTCACATTGTCCCGTGTTGAGTCTAGGGTTGCCTGATATAAATGCAGATATCTGGAATAAATGCAGGAAGCATATAGATCTTAGATTATAAAAAAGAGCTTTATTTTTTTATTTGATTCCTCATCTTTATTGTCATTTAAGTGGACACTCAATTTACTAGGAATCCAGGAAATCAAAGATACCATTAATTATGTCCACACATCTAAACAAAGACGATACGATGATAGGTGCAATATTTATTTCTTTAATCATTTACCTTGTTTTACAAATGGCACGTTATTAATCAATGCGACATTAGACGCGGCTGAATCATGGCCGGCCTTCGACTCAGTGAACATGCCAATACTGTCCAGATGCCAGCTCAGATGAGTATATAATGCAATTAGTATTGACTTGCTCGTGTGTTAGCAGGCGGTTATACGTTTCATCCCTAATTGGTTTATGTTATCCTGGTATAAGATTTATTTAGTAACGATTCAGAGTGTATCACTTTCGCTATATTTTCTCAAGTTCTGGTTTTGCTATATTTTACTATTTAAGAAATCAAGACCTTTTTAGGGTTCCGTAGCCAAATGGCAAAAAACGGAACCCTTATAGATTCGTCATGTCTGTCTCTGTCCGTCCGTATGTCACAGCCATTTTTTTCCGAAACTATAAGAACTATACCTACTGTTGAAACTTGGTAAGTAGATGTATTCTGTGAACTGCATTAAGATTTTCACACAAAAATAGAAAAAAGAACAATAAATTTTGGGGGTTCCCCATACTTAGAACTGAAACTCAATTTTTTTTTTTCATCATTCCCATACGTGTGGGGTATCTATAGATAGGTCTTCAAAAATGATATTGATGTTTTTAATATTATTTTTTTCTAAACTGAATAGTTTGCGCGAGAGACACTTCTAAAGTGGTAAAATGTGTCCCCCCCCCTGTAACTTCTAAAATAAGAGAATGATAAAACTAAAAAAAAAAATATGATACATTACCATGTAAACTTCCACCAAAAATTGGTTTGAACGAGATCTAGTAAGTAGTTTTTTTAAATACGTCATATTTGCTAAATATTGTACGGTGGTACGGAACCCTTCGTGTGCGAGTCCAACTCGCACTTGGCCGGTTTTTTGAAGGTGTATTAGAACAGCAATAGATCAGTCTTCAACTTTCTCCTTCAAAACATTTTTAGCTTGAAATTCATGAATAGAGTAACTTGTCCAATATTTATTCACGATCGAGCCATTTTTACCAATAATAAACTATCGTGTAGATAGGTCATGTAGGAGATCGATGCGTGTGATAGGAACACTAATAATTTACTATCTACATATTTGTTAAGGTCAAGGTAAGAGTACAGAAGGTAATAAATGAAATATTCCACATTGATGTAAATTCTATCTCCATTTATAAACATGTCGTCGCCGGAGGGATTGTGTCAATTACTCCAAAGATCATCATGTATTCAACGTAAAGTACTCCGTTATAAATGTAACAATGTTCACAGTGCTGTGGGAGTGAGTAATACCATAGAAACATGATCTAACAGACAACATTAGTAGTGAGCAGTAAGTGAGCCGGTACTATGGGACTTGTACGTTTTTATGGGATCGTGCGGGAAGGCCGCCGGCCGGCGCGGCATGGGGCAGGCGCCATCCGTACGGGGGTCCATTCCACCGTTTCTCTCTAAACACAAATATTATATTTTTATTCGTTTCCTATCTAATCTAACGTCGTAAATCTTGACATTTTGTTTATACCAGATTGTCCCGTGAAGTTTTTTTAATTATCGCCCAATAAAATGTTGATAAAAGCCCCTAATGTGACGTTTTGTTTCTGCGAATTCATTTCGGCGGTCAGCGTACATGTTGTTGTTTTATTTTTTTGCTTATAGTGTGTATGTTTAGACAACTGGGAAATGAGAACAATGCTGGTTTTACTCGTATATTGTAAGAGTTATGGTTGATTATGATTGGAACAGTAAATTCAGATATCTAAGTATCCTAATAACATATGAAAAATCCCGAAGAATTCATTATATTCATAGGTATTGTTTGTTATTGTGACAAAAGTGAAAATGTAAAATCATAATAAGCTCCAGAAAGCGGTTTATCATTTACTTTTTTTTCTATTATTTCTTCGAGATTGAGAGCGAAATATACGAATGTTATGAATTCGGCGCGACTGTAGTCATTAGTGGTGATAATCACCCGGCATATAACTATTTATTGTTTTGGTTCTACCATAAACTTGGGATTCCTGTATGTTTGCTTACATTTTTGTTTTACAAATTCCAAACGATTTTCTGATTATTTTGATAATACTGTATAACGTCTTAACTACATAGGTTTGGCAAATGATCAACTCAAGTAATTTGTTTAGAAAAAATAAGTAAGCGGGTAAGTTTAGGAAGATTAAAAAGTATAGAGGCAACAAGTTGAGTGGTATGGAGGGTTGGTGGGGCTGTGGTATTTAAAACAACCCACTTGACTTACGTTAAGTGCACAAAAATACTATTACTAGACCAACAGACAGGTGTTTTCCAAAATTGGATATTCTAAACAGCTTTTACATACAAGAAAGACATATTTACTTAATTATCAAGCATCACAAATAAAAGAAATTAGACTACCAGCATGCATAAAATATGAGGCGAATATATCCTAAGTATTCTGAATTCCACTCGGAAAATAAAGATAAAGATTATTAGCTAATATCTCAAATCGTGAGCGCTATTAACGTCACTAGTTCCGTCCGCATAATAATAACATTTAAATCAAGATCCAGTATACATATTACACACGGAGCGCAAAAATTATTGTGATCTCGTCAGCGTAGGCAAACGAACTTTTTTCTTGAGGGGTGAAGCGTAATGAAAACAAATGACAGAGACTCACGCGCGTCCCATAAAAAATTCAATTCATGGTTGCACGAAAATAGTAGCACTGTATTGAATTTAATATCTGAGAGCATTTTAAGGTTTTTTTTTTACGTTAAAGCGGCAGCGGTTAGCTGCGTGAAATACGAGTGTTTAGATTGAATTTGAATATTTTAGAATCAGCTGTTTTTAATTCATCGACGGCTCGTCGGCTAATTTTAAAGGGAACTTGTTTGTAGTATTTCCACGAGCATTTCCATAGATACAAAATTCAGTTATTGTATGTGTATCAATCGGAAGACATAACTTACGTACACAGCACACTACTAGCCGGTGTTTGACACAAATCCCATGAATATGTCACATTTACAGTAGTGGCGAAAGTACCAGGAACTCATAGATCTAAAGTGGATATAATTTACAACGTCGCCTAATGGAAGGAGCACATTAAACGAGCATCTTTAAGCGTTTACGTATTAATAGAATAGAGGCAGTGTACCGGGAGCCAGGTGCTACACTTAGGAGGTAATTGCTTAATAGCCAGCGACTCATTAGAGGGACGATATTTTTAAAGAAAGCCCTCCGGGTATGATACAGTTTGTGGATATAAGCTAGTCAATTTTTAATGAAGTAAAACCAGCTCCGTTATTTTGTCCATTCATTTACGACGTTATGACATTCATAACTTTTGCTTAATTGGCGGTTTTAAGTAAATAATCTAGTAGGTAAAATGAAATATTCATTTACAGTATATTGGCAAACATGAGTAGAGAGATCTCTTCAATTTTGCGATTCACTTCTCATCTAACCGATTTTAACTCATACATTATATCGTTTCTAGATGTTTATGGACTCCTAGTAATCCCGCCCTAACTTCATCAAAGTACAAAGCAAAAGGGTTGGTACTACACATAGAGCACTCAGCAACCCCCAAATTACTTTCCGAAAACAAATTAAAAAGCATAAAACATGATTCAGTGTTCACCTCACTTAACCCTTTGCTGCGTCGCAATAAAATTACTCCCGTGAATTAACCCTTCCCCTTTTGGAGTAAAACACATTTACTTGCAAAACGACCCCCGAGCTTTTAAATTATGATAGATTGGCGGCTAGTGACAGGAATCATTTGGGTTTTCGTTTAGTAAGCACAGAATGGGTAATAGAAAACAGCTTTTTATCAGAAAGTTTTATTTGCAAGGCAGAGGAAAACATTGATGGAACTATATTTACATCTGTAAATTGGTCTAACAATGGAGAAAGGACACACATAATTTGACGAAACAATTTGCAATTTGCTCGTCTCGAAGGACCAAAATTTGTGTAACCGCGCAAGCTGCTCCTAGACACTTGAAATACGCACAGTCCCGTAGTAGACACCTGTACCGTAGATAATATTTTTTCGTTAAGAAGCCGATGCAAAAACCTACATCCGCTTACGGTAACGTGGAGAGCCCTCGAGATGAGATCTACATCCCAGGGGGACGCGCTTCTGATCTCTCATGCATCTTCCCCAAATGAGAACTGTAGTGTAGGGCTGTCCGGAAATAATTGTCGGTCTGATGTAGATTTTTATGCTAAGGGTACGAAACGAGAAGCAGGGAAAGTATGTAATGTGAATTTTCCATAAATAATAGTTTATTTTAACCCCAAGTTACACATTTCTTTGTCAATATAATTATAATGCTTTTTCTGATATAATCATGCGAAAAAACACTAAAGCTCGTAAAGGAATATTGTGAATACTATTAAGCTTTTACAGATAACCGCTAAGACACTACTTATATGTAGCACAATCATTGTTAAAGTGTGAAAAATTGTAATCACCAGCATTTGTACTGTATATCTTTACAATTGCTAATGAAAGTCATAATCGTAAAGTGAAAAAGTGAATAAAAATGCGCATCTTGATAACCCTACAGAGCAGGCGGGTAGCACTCCGAGCGCACTCACCCTGTATGTTTTGACTCCGCCGTTTCCCGCGTATAAATCACTTGCTTAATGTATCGAAATGACGCACCAGTGCACAGACACCACTGTGTGTTCCCATCCTTATTTATGCAGCATAAGAAATTGCACTCTGTGTCTTAGTCTGTAGAATAGAATTTGCAAGTTTTTGCTTAAGATTGGAATGCAAGGATGGTTTTCGGATTTTAAACCGAATGTTCAGGAGGTAAGGTCTAAAACACATTAAATTCAAAGAGACAATTGCATTTTTATAGAGCGAGAGTCCAAGTACATTGGAGAAAGTCCTCCAGGGTACAAAAAAAATGCATTTTTGGCAAAGAATAGAGTTGAAAATGGCTTGATCAATAGATTTTTAATCGTAAATGAAAGCTGGTTTACATGTAATCCACATGAAAGCTTTCGGATTAGTGTTTGATGACATCATTATTTTTCAAATGACGATCGTGTTGCGATTTTCTCTGCCCTTATGGGATCGGAGGGTGGACAAAATTCGTAGTGATTTATTATCAAAACGTAAATTGGGGAAAAATTTGGTAGGTATTTCTTGAAAAATTGTCTAAGCTTTTAGGAAATTAGTTTTTGATGTTTTTAAGTATTCGATTACCTAGTGATAAATGTGAGAAAAATAAGCTTTACAACTTTAAAAAGCTTAACTTGACCTTTTTAATTGAGGTAACTTTGGAACGAAATTAAACAATTCATAGATTTTTTTGATACCTACTTGTCTTGATTTAGACAATTATCCTATAACAAAAATGAACAACGTATGAATCCCAATACCCCATCAAACAGCAAACATAAATACAAAACACCGGTCGAATTATTTCCTAATAATTATCTTAAATCCTTAAAATCGCACGGGACGTGCCAGCCCTACGGCTACCCTACTCAGAACACTATTTTCAACCTTATGCGCAATTAAATAGTGGTGTTACTTCATGCAAAGTTATGTTGGTTTATTGTACAGTTCCCTTTTCAATTTTCCGGATCAGCGGTCCCTGTCGGCCTGAGATTGGGATTTACGCGGACAGAAGCGCACATGTTGAGATGTGCGCGTTTTTGATCAGCATGATTATTTATGCACAGGGGAAAAAAAGTGCCAGGGGAATAGTATTTATATACATTTTACTTTATTTTGTTCGCGAACAGGTACTGCGACTTTGACAAGACGAAACTATAAAACATCTACCTTTTAAATTAATAAATTAGCCCGCTCTTTTTCGCGATCTCTCATATCTTAACAATTTAAGCATAATTCTATCTAAGTAAGCCAATAAAAAGAAAACAAAAATTTAAAATACACAAAGGTAAGTCCATAATATACTCTAGTTTACTGTACTATATCCAGTGGAAGTGTCCTAATTTATTAACAAAGCAATACACAGCGGGCACATCAATGCCCACCGGTACATTACTTATCCCGGGGGGCAGCATCCCGGGCATCCCGGATAATCCAGGGGTCCCGCGGGACTCGTAATACGAGCGCACGGACAAATAGATACATTTGTACACATACATTACAATATGTTAAGAGGCAACCCTATTGCGACGTGCTTGCAAATATATTATCCTAGTTATGCGTGGGTATTGGCTAAAATGTCCCAGGCGGATTAAATAAAACTTTCAAATTGTTCTCTAATTTTCTACAAACTGTTCATCCTAATTTTCATTATTATTTCATCAATTTTATACACTGTAAACTCTATATTACAATTTTTCAGGTAATCGAAAAACCTGTTTGCTTATCGAATATTTTTGTCATATAAGAATATTTTTTAAATATTAATCGATGTAAGTCGCCTAACAGAGCACAAGATTTGTGCATGGTCCTTCGAGCCGGATGATGATGATTTATCGATTTCAATAAAAATAATATTCTACTTTGAGGGTCATGGGAACTAACTACTCCTTTCCTAAATCAATTACAAATAAGTCCCTTCTCAAGGCAGTATCTTCCAAAACAAAACAATTCCGTTTTCATACCGACCTCACCAAATCTCGAAACATAAAAATAATATCACTTACCTGCCGTCAGCGTTATCGCCCCATCGTTCTTCCATACATACATACCACTATCAGCGATCATCTTACTAAGTCGAGTGTATGTCTGTACGTCTGCAGTGAACAAACTCTCGGGTTACATCAACACTTACCTGCAAAGATACAAACAGATAGGTTACACAACGTTGGGAAAAAATACGAGGAATTTATGTATGGGAATGGCGAATTTTTTTGTAATGTATTTTAGTGGCGTTCGTGATCTTTGTCGAGATAATATTGTTTTGTCATATCATTATAGTATTTTTTAGTAGCCTACATTTTGGTTTAACCTCCATTGTGGCCCATAGTGCTGGATAATGGACTTTTACTAACCTAGCGATCACTTTTTCAGCGCTTGGCAAGAGACCGAACATGAAGTCATGAGTTTCTTAGGAAGGTCTTTTCGAATTGTCTTTTTGACATACAATTCGTAGCTGTCTTAGGGTAGAACAGTAATTGCTCGATGAAGGTATGTTGGCCTGGTATAGTAACTGGCGAATATTCAAGTTAGACCAGTGGTCGACAAACTCATTAGTTAATAGAACCAAATATCAATACTTATAACGACTAAGATTTCTTATGAGAGCCAATCCTCTCTGTGCCCAAACAACCGCCGACCACTGAGTTAGACAAACAGGGGAGCACAAACCTGAGAACGTAAATAAAACACCTATTTTACAACCAGGTTTGACACGAACAATGTCGTTTCTTGAAGTGGATAAACATCGCGTTACTATGTAAACAATTCCACTATCTCCTGCCTCTGTTACCCTGGTACCTAACAAGCTAATTCAAACACGTCCAATAAATAACTCGATTACATTAATTGTAGCTAGTTATCTACACGAGCTACTATAAACACACAGCTTTATGATCTGAAGGAGGCTGCATTCAAATGTGTGAGTATTTCGGTGTTATCTTACTAACATTGAATCTTTAATTGATGACAATTAAGTTAAACTTTAACGACGAGTTGGGTTATGTAGAGGTATCAATAATCTAATGTTGGATATTTATGACTGTTTGCTTTATTAAACTTGAAATATAACAAACAAGCATCAATAACAAACACTGTTATGAGATGAGAGATGAGATCTCTCCGGATATTATTAAATATCTTCCTCAATACCACTAGATAACATAAATCTCGGAAGCTTATATAGTTCATTATCTTCGTCTAACAATCACCGCTGAAAAGACGACGAATAAAATTATTTGGACATCTCAAAGTTCCCCGACTGAGTTAATCTCCATACAAACTACACGAGCAAGAGAGGTAGCCGTCACTCTCCTAGACGTCTCCGAGTCACCCACATAAATAATGTCAACAGTCGGTGATTCAGAACAATCGATGATCCATGATACCGCGTCACCGGCCACTCACCGCTTCCACGATCAAAAAAATACATTCGAAACACCACTCCCGAGAACACAGTGCATAAATATATCAAATGAAAACAATAGGGCGACATCAGAGATATCGCATCACACACCACGGACCCACGGACATATTTCAAAAACCGGAGATAAAATAAAAACAAAATGAAAAAAAATCAGTTGAAAAACCAACATCGAAAAAAATACGTGACGGGCATTAATTAAAACGGACCCACGACCAGGAATTCAGAAAAACAAAGAGATTAAACAAACCTTCGCAGTGGGATCCCTCGCAATGATCATCATCTCACATTTTTAATCATCGAACATAAAATCTTTTTTGTCGATCGAAAACTGACCGTGCGCAGACGGATCAGAGATGGGTGTGGTGTCATGGCCGATAGCACATTTATCGACATAAAGAGCTGTTGAAAATTATTTTTTGGTTGGATTGTCACCGTTGTTTTAATGGTATTACGCATTGAAGAAGGGTTATCTCTTCGATCCGATCTCTGGGTCCAGGTATAAGACCAAGATTGATTGGACACGACCCGACATTTTTATGTCCGTGCTCTCGGGTGTCGTCGACTCCGTTGTTAAGGAATAGGTTATTAAATTAGTGGTATCGATCGAACAAAAACTCGTAATTATCGCGGCCGTATATCCGAATATGCATCATCATTCTTTTTGACGTTTTGTTGTTGGTTTAAGTGAATGAAACGTCAAGATAATTGATTTAGACGCTGTTGATTGTGGGCTGGCTCATAACATAATCGTGTTTTGGCAAATTAGGTAACATTTGTTATTAAAAGATACCTTCAGAACTTGCAATATGAAGAGATTTTTACGGTAGTTAGAGCTGGATGCATGCATTTATAATTTCCACACGAAGGTCCAAAAATATTTTATATTTTTTTTGTGCAATTCTTTCCACAAAAAGTCCGCCCATTACATTTATTACGATCACTTAAAGTGGAATTTATAAAAGGATTGTAGATCATTAAGCGGGGCGATAGGATCGCGTCGCAGGCGCAACGTACAATGGTTGTCAACACAATGTCAGGGGGCAGCCAGGGGATTATGACAAACGCGCACAAAAGCACAACGGCGCTTAGCGGTTGTTCAGGGGAAACTAACTACTTGTATGCTTTGTGAGGGTTATGCAGTACTTGAATGTTTAATAGAGCTTTGGTGTATATGAATATTTAAGTATCTGAAAGTACTCCAATTTGCTCAAGGGATTTTATTGGAATAGTACCTACTATTTACTATAACGAAAATTTAAAAAAAAAATTGCATTCAACATAATCGCAGTACATACCTGTCATGAATAAATCAGTAGACCGACAAAACATATTAATTTTAGAAGCACTGTTTTGATCCAACATTCGACAATTATAAGTCAAAGTAAACCTTGGTAGAGAAACTACAAAATATGAAGATAAAACCTACTCAAAAGGACTTCATATCCAGGTGTCATCATCAAAACTAGACAAATAATAAAAAAACATAACAAACAAGAGCCCAGATGATCCGACACTCGATCCCATCTGGATAAAGCAACAATACCATATTACATTACCGACGTTTATCTATACAAAAACTGTACCAAAAACGGTATTGCTGAAGGACTAACAATACTGAATAGAGATTTAAGAAGGGATTTGGATTCAAAGGGCCGTCGAGAGCGCGCTTTGTTTCTGAGAGCCTTTTAAATTTCACGTCTTGAGGTAACTGGACCGTGATGAGGTGGAGTGCGGGTGTGAGGAGAGAGCGGTGCTGGGCTTAGTTTTGATTTTAGAATGTGAGGGTAAAGAAGCGATGGACGGAATGAGTACTGGTGTGGCGGTTGATAGATATGTACCCTGTTGATAGATAAGAACATAAACGCTGCGCTGATTCCAAATGAATTGGAATAAGGGCGGACGATGATGATGAAGAATATAAATGTTTTAAGTTCCGTAACAGTTAATACATAATCAATAACGGAGAGGTAGATAAAGACGAAACCTCCCTAAAATATCATGAAGATGGCGTCAACAAAATTTAGTTATATAAACGAAAGTATAAAATTCTGAAATAATCGTTCTTGTCTTATGTATCTTCCCGCTAACAGTACCACTCAACCTTTTCATTGGATTTAGCGTACTCGGAAGGCTGCAGCGGCGTCGCTTTGTGCAAGCCTTAAAAGGGCGTGTGATTGTAGTGTCGAGTAATGGCCACTTTTTGCGCATGCGTTGTAAAAAGGCGGCGCTGCATGGAGCGCGCGCGCATCGCCACAATTCGGATAGCACAATATTCTGCTACGGATTATAGTAGAATTTCTGCGTATATTTAGAGTTATACTATGTACTCGTATTTAACGTAATGATTAGTAAGCTATAGTAATTTAATTACAAGGCGTGGGCCGGCCTGATGGATTTCCCATCGGGAAAAACGACAACATTTTATATTGGGATTCACCCCCTTTAAGGGATACATTTTCAAAAATCTTTTCTTAGTGCTCACTTTCGTTACATAAGGAACTTTTGTGCAAAATTCCATGCTTCTAGACCCAGTAATAGGCTGCGCGTTGTTTGTCAGTGAATTTAAGATTTTTATGAAATAGATGCCGTAATTATTGCAAACAAAACCTATCCAACATAATTTTCGTTTTAGAAAAGACTTGTACCTAGATTCTGTTCTTAGATAGGAAGACTTACTAATTTGCTTTCCGTGATATTCCTCGAAGGGTTGCTCACGCGCATAAAGGAGTGTTCGTAAACTAGAAGTCAGTCACGATCGGTGTTCGATTACTATCATACACTTGATAAGTTGTTGCAACGCGTTGCTTTGCGATTCCAACATCGTTGATAATAGTTGATACAGCGCAAGTAATGTTTCATGGTACTGTGGGTGATGTTTACTGCATGTTGATTGATACTGGATATAATGATTATGATTCACTTAGATTGGTGTAATAAAATGGATGAAAAACGGTGTAATTATGAAATAATCTTGTTAAGTATTAATCATAAATAATAGGTGCTTGTTCATACATTGTCAAAGCTTAAGGTGGCTGACATCTCCTTGTCGTGCATTTGCCATTTTTAACACGGTTTATTTAGTAGTCAAAGTACAAAGTAAGTAGTGACCAATTAGGTAATACATTTTCCGTTCTTACGGGTGGCCTATCCAAACCAGAGACCACACGCCATCATAGAAAGCATAGTCAAATATGAAACACGATACCAGGAACACATGAGAAAAGATGAGTGTCTCAAATGATGAAATTTACTCATTCGTAATAAAATGTGCACTTTAGCATAATAGTGTTGTTCATCGGCGCGTAGCTCTCGATAGTCGAGTCGATAAGTGACGGTGACAGAGGTCGGCTCAGACAAAGCGGCCTGTAATCAAGATATTAGACGCAGTATTAACAAGTCATAAACCAATAGCGGAATATTAGATATAGTCATCGATAAACGCGTTATAAATAGCAAATGATTACAGTTATATTACATCCATTCCTCTTAAAAGTAGTAGGTGGTTTAATTGTTTGGTACCTACCTACAGTTGTGACAAAGATGCGGCTGAAAAATTCAATTGCAACATGAAGCAAAGTCTACCTGTCTAATCTTTACTATAATTATTAGTACAAGTGGTCGCCCAGAGGTCGAAATTCGACCATAATTAATTTAAATGTCATGATTCTAAGGTAGTCATCTTGTGTCAAACGCATGGTAGTGTGTGTAATGTTTTTTTTATTAATTTAATTTATTTCTAAGGTATATTATATAAAAATATTAGCTTTCTGCACTCCTTCTCCATATAAACTTTAAAAGCGCCAAATTTTATACTCCTCCGTCCGCGTATTTTTTTGTAAAAAGGGGTACAAAGTATTTGCTTCACGTATATAATAATATAACCAATATCCCACAAAGAGACCGGTAAAAAGTTAAGCCATATCATCGTTTCCTTTTACTTCGTTGAGTTGAAGATTAAAGTTACATGAGTTATACTACAAAAACTTAACTAGCATAATGTGAAAATCAATAACAATTCTTGCATCTGTTACTACAAAAGTAGATCACCTCACCTCGCTGACTGTTCATCTTTTGTACCACTAACTATAAACGCAACGTGCATGCGTCTGCGCAGCGGATTAGTGCAAGGCAGCGGAGCGCATGCGCGCACCAGACCCGACGTAATGCGCGCGGCGCCAACCGGCCACCAATCATTTACATTTAGCCTTTTTTAGCCTAAAACCACACAAAATTTTAATCTCCCTATTTTATGGAACCGTTCAACCATAAACGGAGACATCTGGGCTTGTACCGGTATCTTATAATGACTGTATTAGTTTTGCATAATCAAGTCTGCGAAAATTTGTGTTTCTGAGAGTAAACAGAATTGTTGTCTTTTTTGTTTGTATTTTTAATAGCCAGAATTTTTTCACTTTATAAAGATTTCTTTACTACCTACCTACTTTTTGAGAGAGCCTACTTCATCTTAGTTATACTATTTCCTCTAAAAATTAACGCAATCTTTAGTATTTATTTAATGCAAGGTACAACATTACTTATCTATTTTTTGTAGCACAAGCAACTCCATAGTTTACCAGGTCGCACTTCAAATCATTGTCAAAGTATCATGTGAAGATCGTGGCGTTTTATTTTATACGTTTTGGAAGACATTAACGTTACGTATCGAGTTACTCGCCGGTATAATAGAGCGTGGCCCATGTTTGTGTAGTAAGTATAGCATAGTGACTACTCTGGTGGCCGGCGGTTGATACAGGCTGTGGGCGGATGTCTGTACTGTGACAGTCTCCTCTTCTATTTGGACGGTGCATTTAATTACTGTCACAGTGCGTTTAATAGGTTGATTTTTCAAGTAATATTTTTATAAACTTTTTATAAAGTTATTGATCCAACTGCGACACCTTATACATAGGTACCTACTTATGGAATTAGATATGCTATAAAATCTCTGAATTAGATGAGGATACTTGTTGATAGGCTTACACTGTCCTCTCATACTTTTTACACTGTAATTTGAAAACTTTGTAAAACCATTTACTTTTAAAAGAGTATCCGTGGAGTTTCTTGCCGGCTCTTCTCCATTCGAAGCGACCAATTAGACCCGTGCACCTAGCTTCTGACGTTTCATAAGTGCCCATGTAGGTTTATGTGAAATAAAATATTTTGAAATTTGATCTATAGATTAATTTATAAAACGATTTGAACTCGATAAACTATTTAAAAGGTTTTATAGAGAATATTGTAAATTCCTAAATTAATCAAACTTAATAATTTCCGTACGCAAAATACGCGCTTGAGCGTGGAGTTTCGGCTACCAGCCCGTAATACAATACCAGACTTAATTTCTAGTAATGTAAACAGCGGAAAGGAGATAAAGATCAGGGTATAAAGACAGCGTCTAATTAAAGAAACCAAACAAAACTGAACATCACATAACTACACACAATTAATTACCCACGTTTAGTTTCCCACATTCACTATACGCCACAAACCTCCTCTGAGATCTATGTAAAAGACATCCGCATATAAATTAAAGCTACCCATAAATAATTTACAGTCTATGTTCTAATTAAAATTTTGTACTATTAAAGAAACTTGCGACGCCGGGTAATTTTTGCTACAGAAAAGCGCCCCGTTGTGATTTTAACGGTCGAGAGTTCCAGCCCTTTATCATTAATCTGGATACCAGTCGATAAAACCGTAGACGTACGAGGCGGTAAAATCCATCGACAAATTTTATGTGACATCACTACTCGCCGTAGGGCGTCGTAAGCCCCGCCCACTTGCGTACGTAGCTCTGTAATGAGAGTGCGTCCCTTTCACTCTCTTCTAATGCATGACTTACATTCATTGATTAAATATTGTTGTACTTTTAATTAAGTTATTATTTAATGCACTGTCAACTGCGACGTATTGAATAAAGAATTCAAGTCGAAAACATGTTATGTTTAATTTGCAACAGCTACATTAATTTCAGGCCCGATGATAACTTTGATATTATCATTTACATCAGTTTTCAATTTCCATAATTAATAGTGTCAGTGAATCTAATTAAGTTTACGTACAATGTACTGTAAACAGTCGACTGGGTTAATAGTATTAAACTTGGTGCAATGACCATTTATTTATCAGAATTTTAAGAAACAATTAATTTCTACAGATTACGCTAAATAAATTAGTTGGATTGAGTCATGAAAAACGCTATAGGAAGATTCAAGCCTAATAAACTTTATAAAATAAACGAAATTAAATCAATTTATGTACTTAACACATTTTTAGGAAGACAGCTGCAATCTTTTATTTATTTTGTACCGTTTAGGCGTTGACAGCTGTGGTTATTAAATCATGTTCTGTGGAGTAATCCCTGGGATTAGTGCACGCTCAACGGAATCCCTGTGACATGACAATTTGTGGCTCAGTCTGCGAGGTTAAGCAGAAAGATTATTTTAACAAGATACAAGACACATTTGTCAAATGATACTTCCTTTTTACTGAGAATGATGTAGATTTGATGAACCGTTCTGGATACTTTTGACGTGAATACGTCTTTAAATTTGCTTCACTAGTGGGAGGCAATTCAAAAAACTTATGATAACTAAATCGGGGGATACAGTTTGATGATGCAGCTACATATGTATCATCTACATCCAAAAGCGAAAGGATCAAAGACTTTCTCAAGAAAATATTACTCGTAACGTACACGTAAAACACACGGCCGTGTCCACGACACAGCCACAGCCCATTTTTTTTTAACTTGATTGATGGACTGGCAGAAACGTACTGATGTAGCATATGAACCAAGGTAATAACGGTAGCTAGCAGAATAAGCAAGAATCGGAGCGTTTCTCAGGAAGGAACAGCTTGGGTGCTAAACGTTCTCCATGCGGAAAATTTTAGAGTTCTGCATACACAGTCTGGCAAACCCCATCGAAAATTATGTAAAATATTTGAAACAATACAATATTCTTCTTCACTGGGCTATTTTCTAGCTGAGTGTTCACGCATTTTCAACGAACCTTTTTTTCCCTAGCCAATAAATTCATAGGGACAAACCGACAGACCGGCAAACTATGCATAATATTAACCGGAAAGGCATCAAAATCCTATTTCACGCACCAAGAGAGCAACCAAGTGCAGGAGTATTCGCGGGCGTGTCGGATGACGGCGCGTGGCGACGCGTGGCCTGCCTTGCCAATTCTGCTGCCTTGGTGAAGTTTCACAATGGAAGCTTGAGTCATTTGCCGCTAAATAAAGACTAATCTAATGATGCCATGATTAAGGCGTAACTTAACACTATCCAAATCTCCGTGTCGGTTTTGGAAAAGTTCTGTTTGTTTTCGTTCAAGTTAGATTTATCTATGTCTATGTTATTTATCTATGTTTAGTTATGTCTATGGACTCATCAGACATTCTTCATTCATTCATTGCATCTCATTTTGAGGTTAGGTTATGTTTAAAACTTCTTGACCTATTTCAAATTCTTCGAGGTTTAGTGAAACGGGTACAAAACCTTAGCCACTGCTGGGGCAGTTTTAAAAACACTTTTTTTTTAGTTTGCCACTAATGCCTTGAAGCCATCAGCAAATGTATTTGAAACTCAAACAATACCTCCTCTTCATAAACTTGGAAAACAACAACGGATAAAGGCTTGTGCAGAACAGCGCGACTTGTCGCGCGACGCGACACGAACAATACAATTTCTAAGAAAACTTCACAGTATAACAATAACCGGGTGTCGCGTCGCGCGACAAGTCGCGCTGGTCTGCACAAGCCTTAACACTCCACAGACAAACAAATACTGCCAAGAATGCACTTGGCAAGTTAATTCGATAAGTATAATGTAATAAAGTTCAAATGAAAACTAATGTCAGTGCGGGAGGCGGTCAGGCGGAAACTTCCGAGCACAATCTAATTTGTGTCCCCCACACATCTATAGTGGATGCTGCACGGGGGTACAGATACAGTTTGTGCAGTTCAGTATAGTTTTATAAGTGTTGGTCGGCTATGGGAAAATCGTGTTATGGGTTTTGATAAGTTTATAATAGAATTCAGCCAATTAATATCAACAAAGAACAGTGAACCCACATATATTTTTCTGTTTTCCATAACATACATCTGTTTTGTGTAAAATGTTCGGTTTTTTTTTAATTTTCACCGTCGAGTCAATGTTATATTTTTGTGGCCGTGAAAATTCTTGACTTTTTACGCAAAACAGAAGGAATGTTATGGAAAACAGCAAAAAAAGCTGTGGGTACACTGTTCTTTGTTGTCTTTATTTAAGTTTAGGTGACTTCTTAAAGTTATCAAAATACGGCTGTGCTTTTTGCACGTTTTTTGTGATATTCAATATTTTTTTGACAATAAAATGATGAGGACATAGAGAGAGAGCGCAGGGCTTTGGCGGTGAGATGCAATATGCTCGCTCGCAGGTTCGGGTGAAAATAACACTTTTTAAGGCATTCTGCCAGTCGTTCTACTCGAGTGGCCTGTGGGTGAAACATACACAGCAAACCTACAAAGCCCTGCGCACCCAGTATAACAACGCTTTTAGGATGCTGTTGGGGCTTCAGCGCGTCCAGCATGTTTGCTGAAGCGCGTACGGATGGCTGTCAAGCCATCATGCGCAAGAAAACAAACTCCTTGCTGCACCGTCTACGAAGCAGCAGCACCAGCATCCTAAATGCTATTGCTGCCCGTTTTGACTGTCCTTTCCATAATCTGTGGATAAGGACAGCCATAGGCATGAGTTAGGTATAGATACTAACAATACTAACATATTTTTTGGTTCTGTTACTAACGCATTATGATTTTATGTTCTTGTTGTGTATTAAGTATGTAACCAATTATGGAGTTTTACTCTGAAATAAATAAATAAATAAATAATATTAATAATCTTCAAGGTTTATCCTCAAATCTGATTTCGTTACTAACTGGTGAAACTCTTGAGATAGCCAGACGTTTTTTTTCGTGGCTTTTTCTTTAAGTTTTCTATATAAACTTATACAAAACCCATAACACGATTTGCTATAGCTGACCTTGAAAAGAAGAATTGAAATCAGACTGGAGGTATATCTTGCAAGTGTCGTACGTTCAAGATATCAGAGGGATGCAAAATCATTCGGATGAGTTTTCTCTGCTATGTTTTAGAGGTTGTGTCCCTATTTACCTTGGTGAAAAGTTCTTCACTTAATACTAATGAATAACTATGTAAGTACATAGTTATAGAGTTCAGTTATAAACGCAGAGAGACTGAATAAAATGATGTTACTTTCGAACCACAGAAAGCTAACAACAATTAGTTTAGGTACAACAAAGATGTTTAAGAACTCTATCTCAGTGAGCACCAAAATGGTCTGAAGGTATATGAAAACAATGAATCTTTAACCCAATTACAGAAAGCTGCTGGATACAATAAGCAAGAAGTGCAAACAAACAATCACCAGGGGTGCAGCAGTAATGAAATCTGAACTCGATTAGTTGGGGGGCTAATGAGGCAGGGGTCGTAACGAGATTACACCTCCGGAGAGCTAAAGTGATTACAAGTCAAACCTACCGGCCTGCCCTCATATAGCGCGATGATTTGTGAGCCAACACAAGAATTATGGTGAATGGTTAGGTGAATTAGTTATTATATGTATGATTTTCATATTTTTCTCTTAATTGTGAAAAAATCTGGACCTGGATGTTCATTGCACTGCAATGGGATACTACTGGTTTGTTAGATTAGATACCTGAATGATGTTTAACCATAAATCCAAGAAAGGCAGAGATCCAGAAAGTAACACAAAATGCTATGCCCGAAAATACTCGTACGTTCCCAGCTGCTTAAGACCAAGCAGATAGACATTTCTCAGTTCACTGCCATTTTCTCGGGTTTTATTCGACTTTCTTCTTAATTGTTAGTTACCACGAATCTACAACAGCCACGTTACTTTCTAGCATCGATGACTCGCTCCTATAAACCGTTCTGTAAATAAAACAGAAATAAAAACATCGTTGGACAGTCAATCATAAACATAAAACTATCCTACCCTACCTCCAAAACCTACCTATCTACCTACCCCCATATAGCGATGTTGATGGATGGTAATAGTGCCATAAGTAGCGACGGGAGGCGATCGTTTGCGGGCACAGTGGTACGCGTTGTAATGTAGGTACTTCCCTAATAGACTTACAACGTGACTTAAAATGCATGTATGCAACATTTACACCTGATTTAAGGTGCCTGAAGACACACTAGTGTTGGTAATTGGTAAAGCTACTCTACTGAAGCTTCAGTTTTGCTCAGAAATTGATTTTATGCAAAGGATAGGGCTGTGTAATCCAACATAGTCTCTTTGCCCAATTTTGGCGATGAGCAGACATTCAAACGCATTTAGATGCTAGTATTCGCTGAATCTAGAATGACTGATTGATACTTCTTAACAAGGATGTAAGTATGTTACTTATCACTATCCTATGCCTCGATTTTCTTTACGATTTTCTTTTTGATCCTGGATTTTCTACCCACGTCCTAAACCAAATCTCGTGAGCTAAACTGCAATCAAAGAAAAAAAAACCTGCCAATATCGTGCCGACTTTGTACCTAATTTAAAATTCAAGAAGACTTTTAAACAGATACCCTGAATTATTAAAACAAACAGTGCCTCAGTTGCGGCACACCACAAAGGGTCGTATGCGCTCGCGCAACTTGGCCGCGTTGATTTATCAATCAATTGCGCGCATCGTTAGTGCGCCGCGGGCTGTGCGCCTTTTGCTCAGCCGCCGATACATGCGCGTTATGTATCCCTAGTACCTATATAGGTACAATGGAATATTGATCAATGGGTTCATAGCATTGTATTTATGCAAACCCTTATGGGCATATATGTAGCTGGCAGATGAAGTGACACGAGATGCATAGCATTTTCAATGAAGACTTGAACTAAATCTTCCGCAGGACATGTTACATGCAGGCGAGGTGGAACTGAGGGTCTTAGTTAGGTGATGATTTAAGATAGTTGTTGAAAACAGGATAAATATAGAAAGGATAGTTTATCCAACTTTTTTAACTCTCAGAATCTAAAACACATCGAGTTGTTCAATAAATCACAGAACATTCAGCAACTGGTTCTCAGTTCGTTTTACATCGTACGGATCTTCTTCAAACCAGCTCGGGAATCGATAACAAATGATGGTGGCACAATTCTGAGAAATAGAAAAATGATGATAAGTTGACGTTGGATGTTGATCCAAGCTTTAAAACAAACGTAGAGCATTAGACGACTATAATCGTTGACGCTGCGGTCACGCACAACTCTCGAATATGATTTATCGACGCCCTGCGCGCGCGCCGCTCACTGCCCCTACCTACTATAAATTATTATCGGTAATGATCAATACGAGTGATTTATTATTACGATAAATAAATCGATACGCGCCCGAATAAAATATATATCGATGCGATTGAAATCGATAAAAAATATACGATTTAGCATAGACGGCTTAATGACGATCACATGTTTAGGTACTTGGAGTATGTGAAAGTCTGGTTTACTGTTAATCATTAATCACCACATATTGGAAAAATATCGAGAAAAAAATGAAGCTAAAGACGTCACGACTAAAAATAATAATGCACGTACTCTCTACCATGTCTTACCACATCTGGACACTTTTAATGATCTCAGAAGATATACGCTTGGTCTAGAATTTTAACATCAATGGTAGGGCAGAACTGAGAGCAGACAACAGTGATGTTTTACAGTAGAACCTATCCAAAAATTCAAAGAAAAAATAAAAATCAACTTATATTTACAGTTTGCACCACACATACAAGTAGGTAGGTCCATCACTATGAAAACCACCTTAAAACCCGTACAGCATTTCTGGAGATCAAATCAGTGAAAGTGTTTAGGTGTGGTTCGGACAAGTGCTGTTGAAATCAGTGCTCTGAGTGGAATACCTCTCAGTGCCGGCTGTTATGAAAGAAGTTTAAATACTTACTAACAATCAACAACTCATACAATTCATTTCACATAGCTGAACCACCATTAAAATTTCCTTACGTAAGGTCTTAATTTTTCACGAAGCTGACCTTGGTATCCGCAGTCATTCCTATTTCGGGGTCCAAAAGAAACCACATTGTGATGGTGGTTGTTTGTTCGACCAAGGTATTTTAACGAGCTGGACGCTGCCACGTTCTCGGACGCGACAATGAAGCGATTACAGCCTGCACCTTGTTTTTGTACCATTTGAGAACAAGCGTGATGATACACAGAAGAATTATAAGTATTGCTATATTTCTTGGGATGATTCTTGTAAATGTTTTGGGGAAGAAAGTTTAAATCCAACTCATGCGGGAAAAAAGGATTTTCCAGTCCACTTGAACGTCCACTAGAAATGAAGTTAACGATTTTAAATTCAGTTACAAATTACAATAGCTTAATAAAAAAAAACATTTGTGCAATTCACACGTGAAAGTAGTATAAGTGAAACCTTAAAAAAATTTGGCTTTAAGATTTCGGCATATTTGAAGAATGTTATTATAAAAATAATGAAGAATGTTATTATAAAAATAATGAAGAATGTTATTATAAAAATAATGAAGAATGTTATTATAAAAAAAATGAAGAATGTTATTATAAAAAAAATGAAGAATGTTATTATAAAAATAATGAAGAATGTTATTATAAAAATTATAAAAAACTCTACAAACGTATAATACGTACACGTATACAAAACACCACGGTTGTTGTGATGCATTTTCTCAAGCTTTGTACTACGCATGCGCGCACAAACACGTATTAACAAACGGACAACGCTGAGGCCCAAGCAAACTCCTACTATGCTTTGGTAAACACGATTGGAGAGCGTACGAAGCAGATCACAAAGAGAACCACGAATATAATAAACACTGTACGTAATAATGCTTCCTATCTCATTTTCTCCCAAGTGAAATCTTATTAATTTATGTGTGTCTCTTTTTACTGTCGATTTTTCGTTTCATTGACTTTCAAATCACTACAATGCTAAAGAAGTTTTCACTTCAAAAATCCAAGACAACAACGCCATTCTGCTGTAAGAAATGCAATAACATAAACCCCGTGTTTAGTTTTCCATGTAACACTACCGACCATGGAGGTTTTTCCACTGACTGAGCGCGGTTCCAAACTTAAAAGTAGTAAATAGTGGTTGCCGGGCAACCGTTGTGTTGTTAGTCCGCGGGTCTCCACAGCCTCGTAAAATAAATCGTAAGACGCTCGAGATACCATCTACATCCCGTACGTTTCTATGGTAAAAATGCAATGTTTTAATTCCGAGGAGCTTCGCCGGGAAACACTCCGATGCTGAGGACAGATAAACGTCCGAGAATATTCCAACTTTTTTTTTTCGAAATATTCGAGGGACGGCCGTTTTTAGTTCCTAAGTTATGTGGACGGGCGCGGTAGTAAAATTTCATTGGCTATTCGAAAATTCCGAGATGGTAAAGATTCGAGGGTTGTTGAAATGAAGCCACTGCGCTTCTTTATTGTGCTTTTAATTATCGTAAAAATTGTAATATAAATTATCGTTTTAAGTTATTGCTGTTAACTAAGGCGAGATAGTTAACAAGAGATATATTAATTCAAAGAAAGCTTCGCCTGGTAACTTTAGTACACTAGAAGATACAAATTCCTTATCAGCAGCAAAGGTTCAACGTTAATTTCATATAACAAATTCTAAGTTACTTATTAATTGTTACTTGCTTCAAAAACGGTGAAGGAAAACATTGTGAGGAAACCGGAATGCCTGAGAGATTTAACCTTTAACCTTAACAATAGTTAAACGCAACAACATACCATACATTCAATTGAATCTATCGACCGCCGAATATCATGTTATCTACAACATCAAACGAGTAGTAACAATCTACCCGACAGCCATGATACTGACCAGCGGTCAATAAACACATGTATCTGATAAGAGCACATACAAGTGATGCTGTATGCTCTGCTGATGATGTTAATTACAAGGAACAACACTAGAGATACGCTTGTTAGAAGCCGACGATGATGCGGTGGTTTTAGTAATTGAAGAGCATGTTGAAGTTTATGAATGACTGTTTGTGAAGTCAAACCGATAGTTTATTGCAATCGTTTGTGTGAGTCCAAAACAATATGAACTTTAAATCCAAATAGGTATACGCAAGAGTAGTTTTTTCGACCCACTAAACTTGCAGCTTGTCGAAAGCTTCATGATCATTGATTTTTGTCTGATCTGGTTTGAACTATACATCGTAAACTATTTAGCCTACCTACGTATACCTAACTATCCCAGATCATTTACCATTTAATGATCACTCTAACTCCAGAATTTCCAGACAATATAGAGGTGCAATAAGTGTATCTAACTAGACTTGCATATATCGTGTCGCACGGCTCTATATTCTCCACATATTCCCAGCCCATAAACATGAAACATCAAACAAATATGACAAGAAAAACATGTCTGTACTTCATGTCCTATCCACAACTCATAACACATTACTTCTCAAGATTAAGATGCACCAACTACTAATAGATTCAACACGACATACGAGTGTTGCCAGAGGGGAAAAAAACTGTTGGAGAATAAAAATCCGAGAGTAGTGGAGTAGTTGTTGAGACTTGAGTCCATACATAATACATGACGGACATGTGTCGTGGTGATTGGCTTGCAGCTTGCAACACCGAGTGGGTGTTTTTACTGAAGACACAGTGAATTCCTAAACCACGTTATTTTCTTGTGACGCGGCATTTGAGATGTTTCGCTGATTGTGGACACCGCTTCATTATTCGGGTACGATGAATCGGTGTTTGGCAATTACGTGGGGTTTTCTTTGCTCTTCTTTAAATTCAAGATAGTCATCGCTTTTTGGAAAACTCTTTGCCTATTGGATTCTCAGACGCTTTGGAAATATGGTAATCTCAAATTCACAGTGATAATATCTGATGACACAGACTACGAAAATCTCCTTTTTATCTACTCCTCAATATTTGAAGTCGTCCCTATTCAGATTTCATAATAAAAGTTTGCAGTCCCTAAAGCGCTTTTGCCACCATCGAAATTATATGAATTTCCATCAATATATATATTTGCTTTTTCGGCGCTTTCCGGCCTATTTGCCATCCTCTATCCATGGAGATCATCAATATTAATCACGCCTAAATAACTGGGTACATCCAAAAACGTCTGAACTCCTAGTCGATTCATGCCTAATCAAATTCCTACACGCTGTGACAAAAACCAGGCATTCATAAGTGGCAAGCATCACGCTGGTCGCGTCGTGGTCACCGACGACAGACGGTCACGGCAGACAACAAAAACAACAGCAATATCACTTAGCAACAAGGTGAAAAGGCCTACTCCAACGAAGATCAGAAACTATCATGTGTACAGAGATCTGTTGTAGATGCCAGCAAAGCTCTGTTACACACCAAAACGATTAAATAAAAAAATTGGACGAGCTGTCCAGTTAACTAGACCTATGTATTTCAGTGACGCAATGACTGGCAGTGTAGTTACTCGGGTATGAGGACTGATTCTATGGTTTTCGACTTGCTGGCTTAAGGAAAAGAATTGTGGAAATTAGTCATTTGATTGGGAATACTGAAGATGATCAACATACTAACAATATCAATCAATAAACATACATAACTACAATCGATCGAGCTGATTTACTCACTTATAGCATCAGATGGAAAGGAATAAAAATATATATCCTAAATACCTAAATATAAAGGCGACACGATGAATTAAGTTTCGCTAGTGGATAGTTGAGTGTCAACATGAGAAATCGCAGATGATGATTTGATGAGAGTTTTATGGCGAAAGCTATGAAACTTCTGTGCTTACAATTTTAGTGTAAATAAGAAGAGAAACACAATGGTCCATAAATCATAGGAAACTTGTCACCGCAACCATTGTGTGTAGTCAAGGGGTTCCATTAGTGAACCGCTAATTATATCGTGTTCTTTTAATTGTGTAGCCATACTAAAGTGTTGGATTAAGCGAAAGGAAGAGGAATCTGTTTTTGCACTGCTTTTGTATCGTAAGATATGGCGTCGGTAGTTGCATTCAGTGTGGAATGAATTCTAAGGGTATATTTATCAGTTTCTTATTTGGATAGGTTAGCTGTGATGTCTTCGAGGCAACTGATGAGATTAGCAACATTGTAGCTTTTTGACCGTTTATTACTCATTTCATGTTATATGGTGTCGAAATATTAACATATCTATCTACTATTGATAAGCAAACGCGTTTCGTATTGGAACTAATTGTCCAATTCGAATAAGCATTACCTAAGAAGTAAGGTTAAGCAAAGACCTAGCCGTACTTGTGAATATCGACTAGTATTGAATCAAACCAAAGCAGTCCCTACCCCTAGGCTGTTTGTTGCGTCCTTCTCCGAATAGCTTAGGTGGTTCTTGCGAATTATGGACGCCTAGTAACGCACCATCATCCAAGCTTTCGCAATATGACTTCAAATAATGTAACTGTAGCTTCCAAACCAAGTTGAGACCACAGCAGTCCCTACCTACCCCATCATTTGTTAAGCCAGACCCTCACTCCACAGTTACCGAGGCAGGCCGCGTAGGCCCTCATTTGGGGCGTGCCATATAAGGCAGTGTGCGGAGCGACGTCTCTGGCGCGCGTCACCTGCGACCGAGCCCTTTTTGTGCGCTCGCGCCGCCATCCGACACACTGCAGATTTACTGCCTGGGTACAGCGAAGATGTGGAGCTACTGGATTATCCGAGGTTAAGGTACTTACCTACCATAATATCGATCCGTGCAGGGAAAACCTTATGATTGCAATAAACGTTATTTTAGGAAGACATAATTGCCTGAAAAATTACCATCTTTGACGATCTCCGTAATTGTACTCGTATTTATCTTCTAAATAAATAAAAATGTATGTTTGTTTGCTTGTTTGTTTGTTTGTTTGTCCTCTATGGACTCCGAAAGGGCTGGACCGGTATCATTGCAACGCACGCACGCTGGTGCAGCTAGTCAGGCATTAGCAGCATCTTAGAGCTGTGCAAGTTTGTTCTAAAAACGCATTAAGGCTCCCGCGAACAGGCGCGGCGTGACTATATAAAATAATCTCTAAGAAATCTTCACGGTAGAACAATTACCGGTGTCAAGTCGCGCGACAAGTCGCACCAGTCGGCACGGGCCCTTATGAGGTTTTCTACACAACGAAAAATAAAAAGAAAAACTATAGATTATTCTTTACGAGGTTTTCACCGCACGGCGACGATATGTGAACATATTTTCAGATTCTAAACAAGGTAAATAAAACAAGGATCATGCATGATCAAGATCCAAATGATCATTAAGTTAATATTTTAACCTCTCCATTAATTAACAAAAAAAAAACCTTTCTGGGGTAAAACCTTGTGACTTTATTCATTTTTTCTACACGCTTGTTGGATCTACAACTATCTGAGTAAAGATAGGATAGTAAAATATCTTCAGAAATTAATTGGAAAAGCTCCTATCAAAACCGTCACTAAAAACATTACTAAATCCATAAACTATCCATGGCTATTTCCATTAAATCAAATGAAGGCATTTCTAGAAAGTTTAACTCTATCCCTGTTAGTCCACGTGCCGCCTCACTACGCCGAATATGGTCTCGTCGAAACAACAGATTTTCTTTATGGTTCATTGTGACATTTTTGTCAAAATTTTAATACGACGAATAAAATTGCTTAACGGTTTATAAATATCAGCTTGTGAATGTGCATTCAATCTTAAGAATTGTGATGCTGTACAAAGAAGCGCTGCATAAGGCATATCGTTAAGGTATAATTTTAATGCCAAACGAAACATCAAGCTGAAACTCCAGTTGTTTTTGCTAATGCATTGTTTTTCGCTTTAATCGCATGATAGCTCTATGATTTACATAGATTCCTTGACCAGTAAGTATGACAAAACAAACAACACCCTTTAATAAGGCTACCTACTTAAAACAATTTAAAACTCTCGTCTATAAATAGCCATAAGTAATTGCAGCTATTGCCGAGTCAAATCCATATTTCAACGCGAATTCAATAAGCAAACGCAAGTGATTCACAGCCAGCCATAAAAAGAGGCTATAAATCCATAGTTTGTATGAGATCGCGTGATCGCCCAGTATTTAACTTAGGGCGCCATGATAATTACAATCAATAATCGCTTACACGATATATAAACTGAATAGCAACTATTAATCTGATGATTTCGATGTGCTCTGAGCATTCCTTACGTATTTACGATTACCATACAACGGGTTTTTTGTTCAAGTGAAATCCGTCCTTAAAGTTAGTGCCGTAAAACATGGAATTGTTTGATATTTTTTGAGTTTGAGGCGTTTGATTCAATGGAAAGTATTGAGAGCTAACTGTGATAAATAAACTTTAAGTAGCTCAACTGCGGCGCGGGGGAGAGAGACGGTTGTATTGGGTTCGGTCTGAGAGTGAGTGAGATGGAATATTCTTGAAGAGTTAAGGGGGTGAACAAAACAAACACTGGGCGGCAATTACAAGCGCCCGCGGTGAGCACGTCGCCGACGACACGCGCTGCCCGCCTGCGCCGAATGTTTACCGAACGCAGACAAGATAAAATAACCTTTATTAATGTTTTTTTTAATAAAAAACATTCACATGATGTGGACAATCAACGGAAACCGGACGAAGTCCTCTTGATATGAAATTAATATGCAAGCGACATTAACTATTCTTTGAAACCGCTGAAGGCAGGTTGTAGTTGTTGTAGAACTTGTAGATACTCGAACCAGCGAATAAATACTGTATTTTGCTGTTATATCTAGGACAAGATTGTACTTTTCAATATGATGCATAAGTATATACAACTGGTTTGTACAAACCAGTCATTAATTTGATAAATTACCCAGTGTGGTATAATATCAGCTAAAAATAAAAGGCAGTGGAGTAGTTCTGAGCATTACTCACAGATGTATTAGGAGTACAGCGCGGGTCAGAGGTGAGCATTAATATTCAATGAGGCTAATATCTAACATGAGTGACCGATCGACCGGCTCCCAGTGTTGGACATACGTGGGGCGTGTATATAGTTAATAAATTAGGTCTTTTCCATTTAAACGTCCATATGATCTAGAACTCTATCGCTGCTATAAATTATTTTAATAACGGTTAGTAAGAAACTAACCTAGAAAATGACGATAAAACATGATTTGTAGGTACTGCATGAATGATCCAAGAGGATATTAGGTAACCCAAACCGTTACCTTCGTAGTTCAAGCATTTTCTTGCAAGGCCAAGTTATAAAAATAATAAAAAATATTCCCACACATCAGAACAAAAATACGAAATTCTGTATGCAACGCTGAAAACCAATAAACTTCTCCGGAAATACAGTTCAAGATGAAATAAAGCTATATTATTCTCCATCAGAAAAGTAGCCGGGCTTTCAGACATTCACAGCTCGTCCCGTCCTCCAATTAGGAGCGCAGCACTACTAAGAAGTGGTGTAATAAAAAATAGTGGGACAGTAAAGAGGTTGAATTTAAAAACAATACCCACGATTTGCGAGGGCAACAGCCGGGGAACGCTGTACAAGGCATTAATCGTCGCCTGCGAGCGGATTCCGCGAAAACGGCCGATATCGCACGAACCATCTCTCCGGGACACGGACCAACCACGCCAAAAAGCTAAATTAATTACAACACCGCGTGGGTAGTATGGTCACGTAGGTTTACAGGGACCAAGGAATCAAGGCCACAAGCTATTTCTACACTGTCAATAACCTTGGCAACCCACTTATGATAATTTCAAAAGTAAAACTTCCTCACCAAAAAACTTTAAGCGCTTCACTTGTTACAAGAATCAAGAAAACAGAACAAAGCTTCAAAAATTCAACCAACTTCTAACAAATTTATCTTACGACTGTATATGGAATGATTAGCACACTAATTGAATCTCATCCATATGTTTAACGTATTCTAATCGAAGCCTGATCCGGGTATAACTGACCTCTTACTGTGCAGGGATTAACGCAGCGGGTCGTCAACCTACGCTTGTAGTATTCCTCCGCCAACCCTAAAGAAGCAATACTACATAGTTACCGACGAATTAGAACGATCTTAAATCTATTATTCGTTGCCATTCCGCTAACTTTTTTGCGAACCATTCATTAGACGGTTCACGTCGAATCGAACATCGATTCATATTCAGACAACATAGCTCGTCTGCTTCACTTATCGACTTCCCACGACTTGCTCTAGCTACTTTTTCTCAAACAATGCTTTCACACATTTAATAGAATCAGCGAATGTGTGTAATAGGGCATCGCGATATTACGAACACGTTTCGGATTTGTTCGTGACATTCCAATGCGGTTTGATTGGCCAGCATTCGATATAAATCAGCGGTTTCACGTCAGATAGAGCTAGAATGTTAGTAGATATCGACGGATGCACATTTGTACACACTTTCTGCATAGCAAATCTTGGATATGTCGGCTGCAGCCTGCACGCGAGCTATGTTGCTCTGACCACGTCTGCCATTTGTTATTATTGGCATCGTCTTTTGCGTTCAATTTACTGCTGCTGCTGTTTTTTTTTCACAAAAAATGTTATGCATTTATGGAATTTTATTGGAGTTTTCCCACCTGGAGTTATGCTATTAAATCAATCAGATGTTTAATTTAATCGCATTCCTATGAGTGAAAGGAGTCCCGCACACGAGGGGTTACTCAATAGCTAGCTGGGCACGGGCCGCTCACACACGACGAATCACGCAAAAACTATAATTATGAAGATGCACGTTCATTTGTATCTTATTATACCAGTTCCCGTTAAGGCACAGGTCTACGGGAAGGTTTTCTAGACAATTAAGTTGATGGATACTTTTATTTTGAAATTAAGAGGACAGTTCAATATTTACATAACATAAAGCATACAGTAAATTCAATTTAGGTTTTTTTATATATATGCACTTTGGTTTCTTTGACCTTATTAATAGAAAACATTACTTTACTTAAGTCCTGTAAGATTACACACAGACAGACAGTGGTTATTAAGTCGATCAATCAAACATGATTGAATTTTTTTATCCAGGTTTAAAACTTGCCCTTAACAGAGCCGTTATAAAAATAATTTCTAAACATTGTCTATAATTAATTAATCACTATAATTATGTTTCTTGTCGACAGATGTGTTATTATTTCATCATAAACCCATATTATTAATTAACAATCGTAACTAATAAGATTGTTTTTATGGGATTTACATTATAATTTAATTTTTATAAAAACTATTCCTGCCCATTTTAACTGATTATGTACCCATTTAGTAATTAAATCAATCAATTTTATTCAAACATAACTTATCTTAGTCCATTGGGCTAGGCCTCAGTAAAAGTAAGGCAATCGACTTTATATTTTTATTTTATTTATGGGAAATATAAGTTTTGTTTAATTTAATTTCAGATTTCTCATCATCAAACATCCAATTACAAACGACAGTTCTTTGAAATATTTCCTCAATTCAATTATAAAAGCCCCAAAATTCTATTTTATTTGACTACAATGTAATAGGGGTAGGATATTAAATTACCATAAATTAAAATGCCGAAAAACAAAAGCGGAACAAACGCGAATGCACCAGGCAAGCATAAAACAAAAGGGGTTCGGATGGTGGCATGAATCAAAATGCGACCGTTTGTGAGGAGGAAGCGGTCAATCATCCCCCTTATAAAACACACAATGTGGTATGCTAGCTGCCGGGTAGGGCTGGGTTATGAAGTAAGCGGGAAATAGAACTATACTCCATTTGAAATAAGATTAGACATTTAACTAAATATTTTTTACAGTCCGTTCCACCGATTTTGACTTCTATTGCGTTGGTGACATGACAAATTGCAGCTGCAGTAAACAGTTGGTATTTTACCACTTTTTTGCTTTTAATGCCATCCTTATGCCTACTGTATAGAAGTCAGAATCGTTTGAACGGACTGTAAAAAGGTTTGTTTAAATTTCTTATCTTATTTCAAATAGAGTATAAGTTGTTTGAAATATACTAAAGTTATGCACGAAAACATAAGAGTACAAATAAGTAAACAACCACATCAGTACCTACTTATCAATTTCTGGAAGCACTGTAAGCAAACCCGGACCTTTTCTTATAATAAGTTATTTGCCACAATAAAACCGATAAGTATTCACACTTACAAAGTAAAAACTTATCTCTTAACGACACAGGCACATATCGCGAGTCGTAACATAAAGAGGCCGTATCGCCTCGCTAATCTAATGGCCCTATTCGACATTATTATGGTACACCACAATGACATACAAAACACCTTTTGTGGTTTAAAAAAAAGTTCTTTCTTAAATAAACGTTTGATTTGTATTAATAAGATTTTTTTAATTTAAGTTTAACGAGGTGAAGCAGTAAGGCAGACACGTTTTGCAGTAAGCCTCAAGCTTCCAACGTTCAAATAAGGTAATATGATAATTTTCATTAGACTTAGTTGCAAAACTACATGCACTCTGGCGCACACAGTAAGGGCAAAAGGGTTAATGAATACAATGATAATAACCTCCGATATACTGATGCAAATTGACTTCGAGGCCCATAAAAGGATATTCTATTTTTAACTTTACCTTTACTTAAAACAAATTTGCCATAAATTAGTTTTAATTCAATTACATGGGTTGGAAGCGTACCAGGATGTTTTATGGAGTGAAGAGTTGTTAAAAACGCATCAAGCGTCGGTTTACTGTGAGCACTTAGACTAATCGACTTTTGGAAAATGTTCTACCGCCTAACGAGCTTAGTACTCCCAGACCATCTGTAATTATACATATTTGAACAAGTGATATCATTAATTAACATGATGAGGTAAACTACGTAACGACTTTTTTGTGTAATTCTAGTAAATTGAAAAATTAAAACAAACTGCAGCATGTGTGGTGTGGCTATGAATGATAGGCTGAGGAATTATGTGATAAGGCAACAATGCGGTTTAAAGAAGATGTAGTAACAAAAATTGAATAGAGTAGGTGTGCTAAAGAACGAACGAACAAGAACACTTTGTTCGCATGTACCACTAAGGAACATCAAACACTGTGTTCGTCATTATTTTCGTCGCGATCCAATTTCGAATCCATATCTACTAAAGAGAGCAGGGCAGTTGAGGACGAACACAAGTTAAACTTTGTTCGTGTTCGCTTTGCTAAATGTTCCGTGTTCGATGTTCGTGTTTTTATTCGTTCGTGCGGCTTTAGCATATCATAGTCTTTTCAATTATTGTCACTACATCTTCTTTTAAACCCCACCGCTGTCTTACCACGTCATTCCTCAGCCTATCATTCATAGTCATGGGTTCACGACTTTAGATGGTTTGGTCATTTTGAGAGGATGAATGAAGGGCGAGTAACAATAGGTATTTACAACGAACGCCTCGGAGGACGTAATAAACCTTATTGGTTCTTCCGGAAGGTCAGGTGCGTGGTACTCGCAACCGGCGTGCGTGTATGACCAGATGTATAACCTACCCCTCGTGCTCCCCCCTGCCTACCCCCGTGGTAAGAAGGCGTATGTGTATGTATGTATGTATGTATGTGAAAACCCATTTATTAGAAGGGTGGATTCATATTTCCACGTATTTTACTTTGAAGACACCATTTGAATCTCACTTGTACCGACTCAACAGAACACATGCGGCCCAGTTTGAAAATAAACTCGCTAAACCTCTGTAAAAATTCCCTAATCGATGTCGGAAACAACACTTACTTTAGATATTGCTACAAACTGGCAGTCCTTCTATGACGCATTATCCATCTCTGGCCCAACTCGCAATTTACCCACTTTTCTTTAAATATTCAGCCTGTATGTACTTATGACGTGTACTCGTATATGCAAATACGCGAGTGACATAACGACTAAGGTGGTAGACGCTGGTACAGTCGGGCTCATTAGCAACGTTATCAAGCAGGCGCGGGCCGCGGGCGCAGCGCATAAAATTATGCCGATGCATTAGTATGAGGATTGGCTTATATGGCGATGTTGCATTTGGATATTACTTATTTATAAGGACACAACATTTGAGAACAAAACACAAAACAAGAAAGAAAGTCTTTTATTCAGCAGTGAATAACCCCGATGGAGAACAAATACCTAGTCTCTACAGAAGTCACAAAAATATCATATGTTTTTAGCAATATCAAAGTTTCAGTAATCTTAATGCTATGTAGGTATACCATGATAGCCATCTAGTCTGTATTTTTTTTTACAAAATATTTCCTGTGCCTCTTGTAGTCTTGCCAGTCATGTAAACCCTGCACGGTACAATCGCATACAGCGTTGCACCGGATGGATGCATGCTTTTAGCGAGGACCGCGATACCGACGAGTTTCGGCGACATCAGTCGATAACACACGACTTACGGCCACGGCGACACGTACGGCGGATATATTTAAAGCATTGCGCGATAAAAGTCCCGGCTCAGAGCAAATATCTTGTTTTTATTGCCGACTGTACTTGTTTATTTGCACTCTACGTTTTTTTTTAAAGGGAATTTTAATGTGGGTATTATTTCACTCAGAGGATCGTCCAAACTCTGCGCCGGCGCCGTTTGTACCTACCTACTATTATGGTAATAATTTTAACATTTAATAAACCTTTCAGAATGATCTTTTTAAAGGGCCTTAATGTTGAAAATACGATTGTTCGATACATTAAGTAATTTAAATGTTTTATGAAAGTAAATAGAGTTCTGAATCGAATTACAAGTTGTAATTATAGCAATAAATTCAATTGAAATATTAGTATAAATTTCATTCACATGTAAAACATCCATACATATCCATCCATAATAGGCCTTTGGAACAGAGATGACAAATAGATTATATAAAGGATTTTAAACAAACAAAATCGGCCTTATTGTTTTTAAAATTATCGTGGACCAATAACTATAGACATACAAGACAAACAACTCCCATTTTGAAATTGGTAATACATTTTCCCCAAAATTGGGCCATTTACTTCAAATCACTTTCAGGTATCAAAAAAAAAAACAACCCATTAAAAAATAATCAGCCCTCTCAAAATTACCCTGAACCTCAATAAAATTTAACCCTTTCACTGCCACGGTATCACTACTCCTTAAAACAATAAAGCATGTATTACTGCGTGCCCGCGGCTGGCAATATTCCCTGCCTGATTTATCGGGCCTTGCTTTTGTTTACTCAGTCTCATTGGCGGGCCGCACCGTGTAATTAATATCAACGTTAAACGCAAACGTTTATTCCTTCGATGTGCGCAAGAGTCGATCGCGAGGGCTATTGTAATAGACGCTGCGAGGTTTGTTTGGTTGATTTTTATGAGGGATATTTATGATTGTGAAGGTGAAAAACGATTTGGAGCTGAGTTAAAGTATGATTGCTCATTGCTGAGTACATTTGAGCAGGTACCGGGGCCATGGGAAATTCTTGTATTTTTATGAACGTTCGAATTGTAATCTGTCTCAATCTGCCAAAAAAACCTCTAATTTTTACCTACTTATTCCATTGGGTACTTTAGAATGCATATCCGGTAAGTAAGGCTCTAATAATCCTTCCATATCCTAAGGGCACGTCTTCCCTACCATTACCGCGCCCCCCGGTCTACTCCTTGATATGCAATGTTCCTGTAGCCCTATGAAACATGAGGCTCTAGGGGCTAGTACAAATCTTTAGGTTCATTCGAGTAATCGAGTCTGGTAAACCCACGCTGAGGTCGGTGCATTTTTTGACAAGTTTTCGACATTAATTGTCGCTGAGATGAGATTGCAACTTGAATTTGAATTAGATCTCAACCCTTGAAAAAAAACTGATCTTTCTTTCTAAATGGCAGATGACTGTTAGAAATACAAGTTCATATTTGTATATTGTGTGTAGTAAAGTTTAAAGCTCAGCTAAGTCTCATAACATCTTTATTTCGTGGATATATAGGTGACCCAAAGGGCAATTATCCTTCAAAAGAGTGCTGCGCTGGATGAAGATCGTAACCGAAGGGTTACGATCTTCATCCAGCGCAGCACTCTTTTAGGCTTCTTTTTAGCCGGTAGACAAGCGGTAGTGGAAGCACTACCGCTTGTCTACCGGTATCGTTGCCCAATGGACAGGCGAACTTAAAAGGTTCCGAGACCTGCCCTGTTAGACTGTGTATACATATGACACTTGTCTTGTAGACGACAAGACAAGTGTCATATGTAAACACACCATCATGACAACACCCCGTTCCATCAAGCTAAAGTTCAAGTACGTTTCTTTGGCAGTAATATATTCTGATGGTCTTCCAAGGCTTGATGATTTGATGTATCCCTACGCTGCCCTTTTCAAACAACAACAACATCTGAAGAGCAAAGTCCCGTTGCACAATTACCGCCCACCTCGAGATCCATCACCGCATCCTTAGCACGGCAATTAATATCAATGTATACAGCGGTATACTGGCGAATATCTCGATAGTTGGGAACCAGCCGAGTCAACAACCTGCGCACACGTCACTTCGCTCGTTTGCCCATCACTCAGAATGTTTATTTTTCAATTTAACCCGTCAGTGGCGAGGCCGGGAGGGCCCCGCTGAGTTAGGGCCGCCACACACCGCGTCGACAGATTACCGCGTGCACAGCGCCGCCTACCGGCTCCGCCCGCAACTGCACCAACCCTGAACCACTTGGCCCACTTGCTATTAATTGCTGGTTGTGGTTATTAGTTGATTAGTACGTTGGGTTATTTATTAGATTTGTGTTAATGTTAATATGTTGTTTGAACATCAATTTAAAAGCAACGATTATGGTTTATACGATATTAATCTTATTTTATTATTGTTTAGATTGTTTTCATGACAGCTGATGTTTAGAGGGAAGAAGTGTATAATTATAGACATGAATGAAACGGACACTATTTACTTAGTGCTCGCTAGTTTGTATCAATCACCATCCTGTTATTAGCACATAACTATTGTGCTACAGAAATAGCAAGCACTCAACACAAAAGTAAAAATTGTATTAACTATTTCTATCAATCCACCTCGATTAACTCGCCTGCCGAATCATTAAGACTATACAAACTCTGTTAACAACGCGAACCAAATAAAATACACAACGTCACACAAAAGTCGGTGCTAACGTGGGCAGCCCTACAAACAACCCGTGGCATACAGGCGTCGAGACCTACAATTAGGGCCGGCCAACAAGACCACGACCGACCGCCGCTAATACGCACTCCACCAACTAGTTACACACACGCCAATCTTATTAGCACACAGCATGCGCGAAAATGTTCCTTTACCGCCACGGAACATGGATTTATACATCGCAGACAGAAGTTTTAGGGTTAAAACATCACTATGATGCTTTACAACTTTATCTTTGCTACCCGTATTACCGAAAACTGCTTTAGACGACTGGCAATAGGGGTGATGTTGAGTGTAGAGGGACATTGGAAAGTCAGTATGGGAAAATTGTTCTTTATTGTTTATTGGCTCAACCATTCATCAATTAGTTATTACACCGTGAGTAAAGTAAAAATATTGGGTGAAAATTGATTTTTCTCAAGACGGATTGCACGAGACGTGCTTAAATCATCAAGTTCTTGGTTAGAACTCGTTTATGTGTTGTGGAGTTAATTAGAATTAATAGGATGGAATTCTCGGGAGAAGAAATTCGTGGAGAAAAGGCTTAGCAATTAGAAAGCTTGGAAATACTGAGCTTTGTTTAAACATCCTACTAGTAATTGCAATATACGAGAATTGGATTTGCTGTGTGAGGAAATTAAGATATTTTACAGCTATGAAGACTATTAACAGTATATTGGAGAGATAGCAATGTAAAGCTGACTATGGTTAAGTTCAAGATAAAATACTAGCTTAGGTATTAAACTCTGCCTATCTCTGATATAAAAATCTTTCCATACTTACCCAAATTTGAATTAAATCTTATTTCACGACTGAGGAAAATGTGAAAGGAAGATACGGTACCATTCTACTGATCATGACCAAGATCTGCCAACTTTGGATCCGCTGGTACATCACTCCATTCGAGTCACACCTCCTCAATAAAGTAGACCACGGATGATGTGTGTGGACCACACGTGTGCCCGGTGCCGAGTTGTGTACCAGGACCACACAGGCGGCAGGCGGTAGCCACCACTCTGTGGTTAACTTAGCAGAGGGCAGCCGCAGGCAATGACTACGGTGGACTGCTGGAGCGGGTCGCTCTTAGTTGGGCAGCTTTTATTGGATCCAGTTTGCTTTTTTAATCATTGGACACATAGGTCGACCCGAATTCAAAAAGCGTTCCTGCCAAACGCACCGAGCTGTTCCTCCAAATGACGCAGTATTTGCTAGTGATGTAAATGATTAACATTCAGTTAAAAATTAAAAAACGAACTGTCCAGAAATACCACAATACACAATTACGCCTATTTAGCCGGTTGACCCAAACATTTTCAGCCGAGTTAGAAACTGAAAACCGTCAAAAGGTTAAATACTAAATCCTACCTAAAAGTTTATTTCCCAAACATCATTCTCCCTAACCAGTAACACATCGCACGTCTCAAGCAATCATTTTCACAAGATATACGGGTTTCTGACGCGATGATCGCGATTACAGTGATTATATAGCTCCGTGCGTGGTGGTACACCGGGCTATTATCCCAAGCGCGCTTTATTGAAAAATTAATTTATTTCACTTATATCGCTGACATTTTTATAGGTAATTAATAGCAACCTAACGGGATTCGTTTCGCTTGATGGTTAATTACCGTGCGCGTTCATGTTAGCCTGGTACTAAAACTTTTAGAATGTCTTTCATAAATTGAACCTAGCAATTAACATAAGAAGTGCTATGATAAAATCTTCTATAATCCATCATAATAATCTGACTATTCTAACGTGTGGATTCTAAAGAGTAAAAGGTTCAGCATCATATGATCAGCACCCAGAACAGAACTAAAATCCATGCAATAACACACTTATTAAAACTTACTTAACTTAGAGTAGGAGAATTCTTATTTGTCATTCCATCCAGTCAATCTTGTTCGTCAACTTATAGCTGGACCTAAGGTCTCCATCACTTCTATATTTGTGGGCACCAAATGTAATATGTTCCTAACTGTCAGTCTGACAGTAAATACCAACATCAGGGCTTCAAATCACGTCGATGGGTACGTGCCCGAAAACTACGTGACGATGCATATTCAAGACATTTTACAAGGTATGGATTTTTGGGGAAACAACTTCTAAATGTTAAACATCAGTTTGATGAAATACATGATCTTTTCGATGTTGGAATTGTTAAAGAGTATCTACTGTATACGTATGTATGTCTTTCATCATCATGAAAATCTGAAAATCTGCTGGACACTCGTATAGAACGAATTCCAACGGTTACAAACGCGATCTTTTATAAGTGCATTTAACTTTGTAATGTTCCAAAAATAGCTCCGCAGTCTTAAATGCAATTCAACTAAAAATCCATAAAATCCTTTGTGGTGACAGAATTAGGCATCAACACCACTGTTTACAAAATAAAACGTTATTTAAAATATCTTTAGCGAAAATTAAGAGCACTGTGTAAGTGTATAGTAGGTAATTAAAACCATAAATATAAGGAGAGAGTCACAAGACCATTTAAAAGTAAAATGGTGCTTGCCAAGGAATGTTGAAACAATATTGTGTCAGTGTTAATTACTTGTTTGTGGCTAACACGCAATTATTGCTCTCTACTCTACTCGGGGAAATTATTGTTTGTCAGTTTGTACTTTTGGAATCATGATGAAAGACCAGCTCATTTTTCTCTCATGACCTGCTTCACTTTGGTAAAGCTGCAGTCTACTGGAGGGTTTCTAAACCTCTATGTATATCCCTCCATTCTTTGTTGTGTATGCCTGGCTAGTTTGTATTCATCGCGACGAAGCTAGTCTTCAGACAATATGTATTGATATATCTGGGGTGCCGGAAGAAGACTGGTCCAATGGCACCTCTGTCGTTGTAATCTTTTTCAATTTCAGAGCCACTATGTTGTCTTTAAATTTTCCAATATTTTCTTTATTGGGTGCTTGTTCTTGCTTCTCCGCCAAACCATCATCTTCGTTCGTCTTAGATGTGTGATGCAGCGTTTCCTTTTAAACTTCCCCCTGTAATATTCTTCACTAGTATTCTTCATGAATGCGTTTTAATTTAACGTTATCAAGTTTTCAATTACAAAAGTAGGTACCGAGACAGCTGCTTCTCATAACACGCCGTGAGACTATTCTGTCCTTTGTATAAAATGTTTACAACGTTTAATTATTAACGCGATTTTAATAACGATAGCTTTAAGTAGCTTTAATTTAACACTTCCATTAACATGTTTATCGACTAGAAACTAGCTATTTGTGGCGATCATTAATACCTTATTAACGCCTGCAACTATGCTTGTTTGTTTCACCATAATTATTAAACAGGTGGATATCAAACTTAAGTCCTTTCGATTGACAGTACCACACTGCATTTCTAAATCTTACACCTTTGTCACTGGATTATCTACTATAGGTTTTTTTTTGCAATATCATCATCATTAATAGCCTTGTTCCACCCAATGCTTATTATAGGCTTCCTCCCTTCTGCGCCATGCTTCTCTGGTCCGAGTTTTATTTACGATCCAAACTGCAGACAAATCCGTGATTACAACTCATAGTGACTGACATATACATAAAAAGTAGCCCTGTCAGTTCATACGAAGTTGCACACACTTAAAACTCATTTGTAAGAGAGCTAAATTATTTGTTTACCTCTTCAGTCGGAATTATAACCTCGTTTTAAGACATTACACGCTTTTTGGACGATTGTAGAGATTTATTAGTATGTTCCCTGAATCAGCAGAAATGTAACGTTAAACAGTCTTGCATTTTATTATCAGTATATTTGTAAACTGCAGTAAATGAAGTCAAGGAACTGAATTTTTTAATACCTTAATGACGACAAGGACTTATGAAATAAACTTACCTGATTACTAGAAGCCCGAAGTTTCTCTGGAAAATGGTGATGAAAACAGATAACTTACCTGAAAAAGGAAAAATCATCGTTAAAGATGCGTTGTATGGATTCAGAAGTTTCTTTTAAGCATGAACTTTCAAACTTAATAACTTGATTGGAAGACGATTTGTTACCAACACACGTACGTCGTAACAATATGTAGTAGTGGTAGTTCAACGGATTTAGTTTTTATTACAAACAAACGTGTGAGAATAAATCCGTGTCAGTCATAAAAAAAGTCAAACAGTCATATCCTTTTAGTGCCGACGCTTAACAAACTTGTCCCAAGAAAATATTCACGGAAACTGTTGTTAGTCGCCATAAACGAGAACTATGTGAGAATGTCGTGACTCCGGCCTATTGCCCAGGTACTACGGACCTTACACACGCACAGCTAAGAAAAAGTAACCAAGACGCACGTGTTACTCATCAATTAAAATCAAATTAACAATTTGCCTGTCAAAGGCAATTTTCATTGTCCAAATTAGGATAGATACACGTATTTTTTTACCAATTGATTTTAAACTTTGTAGCTGGTGAGATAAGATGCAAATTCTTTCGTCAATAAGTCAGTAGTCTTATAAAGATGAGTGGCTAAGCCAACAAATTGCGTTGGACACTAGCCGCCTAAGCCTTATTGTTTTTTAATGGCTCGTCCCGCCCCCGCAGTGCCTTCATCATCCATCATCCTCCTTGAACATCCACTCTTGACGTTTTTTCTTAAAGTTGTTCAAATAAAAAAGAGTCGAATTCCCCGCGGCGTTCACTGACATTCCTTAGAAAGTTAAAACAACATATAAATTAATAAACGATCGTAAGGGTTAATGTTGTTGGTATAGTTAGGATAGGGTTTATTCGATACCGATTAAAACATGATTTAAAATATGCCAGGAGTGATGAAGCTCAAGGAAGGAATAACTTTGTTTTCAAATTTGTGCAGTTTCCTTAACGTGGTAGTCACTCAGTTTTTTTAAATAAGATGAGAGGCGATAGCGAATCTATGTATTCAACGTGCGCTGGGCTGATTAAGCGTTTCTTTATAATAATCACATTTTAAAATAATATATCAATATTTTGTCATCCCTCATTTAACCAGTACAAAGGTGACCTAATAAATATTCCACCCAGGGCAAGTGTCCCATAAACTTGCTATCAGTAGTACAATCGCGGACAGTTCGAGCGACCCATCTGCCGTCAATACCATAGTACCTATTCGTCATGGGCTCCTGGCAATAACTTACGGGTCTTTAATAGTAACCTATGTAAATTCGTGTCACCCTAATGAGACGTATGGGGCGTTCAGTTGGGTTTTTGAAGGGGCATCTAAATGAGTGAATATTTTAAATACAGACAAGTTGTGGTTTTTATTTTTCTTCAAAATGCTATATATTTAAAGCCCAGTTTTCAAAAGATTCCTATCAACAACTAATAATTTACCAAGCAGGTCAGGTAGGTACCCAAACGAAACCAGTAGAGCTACTAATAAAATCAACACAACAGAGCATATGTTGGCGATCAGCTGACTTACAGAGGTCAGGGAGAGCTTCCACCCCGACCACGCACGCACTCCTGAACCATCCTATTGAATTGACAGTATTGCCAAATGCCACGGCACGTACAGAAGGTACAACAATAGTCTAAGCTAACAACAAAGTAATAATTATGAAAACAGTCGAGTTCAGAACCTACTGCTTTGTTTAGAAATGTACTTCCCTAGTCTATTTACAATCAGAATATGACTTGCGGGTTTGAGACAAACCAGCCTACACAGTTCTGCCCGAAATGCAAAGACCATGATAATAACATCCAGCCAATGCATTTTCTATTGTAGTTTTGATCCATTCTTGATAAGTCCAAACACTTCTACACGCAAGTACTACATCGTATTGGAGTTGATCTTCTCTTTTATCTATTGTATGGTAATGCACCGGCGCCATTGGCTTGGTTCACCTGTCAGCATGCTCTTGGTCAGTGTATTGAAAGGGGCAAATTTTTACAGTTTATGCTCATTTTCTAATAAGGTGATCGATGGTTTTGTTGAGGTGGTAAAATATAAATCTTTTATGGCTCATCTTGTTCATGAAACCTGCTTATTGACTAGACTTTAAATACTACTAATACTATAAAACATTTATTATCAGACCACAGCGATCCATACAGTGTTAGTCAAGAAAACTACATCGGCATAATTTATTTCTTTCTTTCATTCATTATCACCATGCTTGGAAAATGAACTATTGTCACAAGAGGATGGCGCAGCTCTTCCCCCGCTGGTAATCATCTAGCTATTTATATACCTTACTAGTAATTATTCTGTTTTTTGAGTTGATGCTTAATCTTTTTCTAAAACTAGACGATACAGTAAAACAGGGAATTTAAATGAAGCCTGAACGTAAAAGAACAATTTTGTCTAACTAAAACAGCTTGCCAATTCAGGAAGTGCCACATACCTTAATAGAAGGATTCCGCGTGCCTCACTTCTCATAAGCAAAGAATTTCCCACTAGGTCGTTCGCTGGAAGCGTCACAATAAAAAACTAAACGCTCAAAAGCACGCTAACTAACGAGAGCCAGCAAAGTTTTATTATTGTTGTATAGCGGCCATAAAAATGGCGCCTGTCGAGCTTTTATTGATCCGTGAATGGTCCACGAATGGCCCAAGACCTCTGTTACGACCAATTTAACCGATATCAATTAGCCATGTTTGATATATTTGAAGGCAATAAATTAGTTTTCAATTTGCATGGTATCCTTAAAGTATTTGTAATTGACACTTAAAGAAATAGGAGACCATGGACTCAGAAGAGAATTAGGAATTCCAGGTTTTCGCCAATGAATTAATTGGTCACGGTGTAAATTACACTTGACTTAATGGGGTCGGAGGAATCGCTATGGATGTTGGAATGTTAAAACAATTACTGTCCAAGGGCTTCCACTCCTGACTTTGGTATTTTTTGTATTGAAATAAGTTACATATTTACACGGTTCAAAAGTAACAAGATATGTTTTATTTGTTTGTCATTAATCGCGCTGCGCTCACGCATGCCGTATGATTGACGCACACCGCCGCCCGCGCAACGTTTTACATATAAATTACCAATTACAGACCCCTCACAGATTTCACAGAGTAGCAGAGGCGGCATTTTTACGATATTTATAATGTGTATTTATTCATACATGTTTATTTTACAAATGCCTATTAAATTAGATATTTTTGTAGGCGTAGATAATGAAGACCGGATTTTTAATCGACGTGGATTGCATTGATTTGTATATTTTATCGATAAACTAGCATTGATTGCCTAATTGGGCTCACACGCTCTGTGTAGGAATGCATCGACCAATCAGAGAAGTATTCAAATATATCATAATTCATATCAAATCTAAAGACAGACATCATATCAATCAGTTCTGGTAACGAATATTATTAGGTGATTTACTTCAAAAGTACTTCATAAAAACTCAAGACAAAAAAAATCTAGAGGCAAGCAAACACACAAATACACTTTCAGAATCGATATACCTAGCATAAATCAGTGGTAATCTAAACATTGTAAAGCCACCTCCGCAGTAACGGTAGCCACTTCTAATAATGAGTAATGAGCTAGAAAGAATGCAGGATAACAACTGACGGAGAATTGATGGGAAGCATACCGCCGCATCGCTTCTGCCCGCCTGGTAACACAGTGCATTAAATAGACACCACTCATTAAATTCCATGATTGATTTTGTGGCAAAACCAATACAGTAGTCGCTACCGGTATGATTAGTAATTAAAATACGTCTAATAAGACTGAAGATAGGCAAACAAGTTGCTCACAACCGAACAGTCCGTTTTAATGAGTTGACATTGATAAATGACTACCGAATTGTGAATTAGCATACGATTCGAATAAGTTTCAAGATCAAGATTCATTCATATCGGAATTTACAAACTGATTCGCAAAGCTTTTAGAATTTAGATTGTTTATTATAATCAAAGAGGACACGGTAGAGTGGGAAAGATAAATTGCATGACGTGCAGCTAGAGAAACTAAACTGCTCGACTACGTAATGTGGAGGTATTTCATTTTAATGTTCTTAACAACAGCAAATCTTTCAATCAGATACCAAGCAATCATAGGATAGCAGGTATGGCGAGTAGGCAAGCAGGGCCCACCCGCCGCGCGGCCGCGGGCACGCACGCGCTCTCGCTAAATTGCCCAACTGATGCAAAATACCCCCTTGAGGTTACAAGGTCTCTAACGGTTCCTTTCATGATTGAGCCTCTTGTATCACACACTTCCTGAGAATCATCGCAAAATGTTCTAACGGTTGGCACTCATTTATATTTGTTATCTTTACTTGAAGCTGTCTCATTTTCATATTGTTTACACGGACAATGTTCTGTGAATTCAAATATAATGATAGCTTTATTTCCTCGTGCATCGAAATTGATTGTGAGAACATTACGCACGCAAGAATGTCACACCGCCACATAGTACCAGTTCCCATATTCCAGCGACAATTTCCTGGAACATTTAGCATTACACTTATAATATCGTATTGCTTTCCTATCACGTTCAAAGATGACTTTATTTTGATATTGCACGCTTGTACTTTATCACCCATTGTGTTTTTTATTCACACTCCTACGTGTCTCAATGTCGGCGCCTGAAGCTTGTACATATTTCACTAATGTTACATTGTCATTCGGAAGAGGTGTATGAACTGTGAAAGTGCGCTTTGAATGAGTATCACATGAGCTGACGGCCTGTGTCGACGTCATAACACGGGCTGACAGCTCCGGACGTTCAGCAAACTTTAATGAATTTTGCATCATTACGATAAGTTTTAAGAAAAAGCTAGCGCCCTATCTCCGACTAAACGGCATGCAAGCAATGCAATGTTTCCCTTTGGAATTTGTGATGAGTTATCAATCGAATGAGTAATCTTATCTAGCATTTCTGGCACGAGAGTGGTGCATTGTGCCATAATAAAATATCACAGCGAAGAGAATGTCCGCATCATGCATACTTCCCCGATTCAATTTTGTAAAATAAACAGAGAAGTGTCACGGAGCAGGCCATAACCATTCTGTTTTACGGAGCTAGCGTGTTCCACTCGAATAATGTACAGTAGATAGGGCGCTTTTTGTTTTGCTAAACGGGCAAAGTTGCTCGCGTGCTGTCGACGTCCTGCGGTCGGAATATTTTTATCCTTACTTGGTTTATGTGTCAGTACGTAATCGATAGAGTAACCTTGGGAACCAGAAGGTCATCGTGACGAAAATATAATAAATCATGAAGTGGCAAAGACATAAACGTAGAGACCATTAAGCAAATCTCTTCAATTTATATGTCATCGAACCTAAGAGTTTAATTTATAAATATTCAAAAATCTGTTAGAAATATTAAGCATTCGTATTGAACATTGTTTGAATTAATGTGACATCCAATAAATATTTCGAAACGCGTCAATACATGCATATTTAGAAAATATTATTACCAGCTCACACAAATAGGAAACGAAATCCCAAGAGACTAATTTAAGTCAATCGATTTCCTAGTGTAACCAGGACCATATGAGGAGATTTTTTCGAATAGTTTTTCAGTGTAGTATCAATTAGGAAACGTTCTGTGAGATCCGCCTCGACGTTAGCGCTCCGTTGGCGGCAATTAGAGCTGCTATGGCGCCCGCGGGACACTGCCGGATGCTCGGAATGTCTGAACTCCTGGCGCAGTATGCGACCCTGGTAATTATTCTCGGGTGATGCACGGTCTATTGCTCCTGGTGACTAATTAAAAACAATTTCCGTGATTTATTTATTAGTGTTCCGTTATTTATGAGTCACCCCAAATAAAGCATAAGTTAGAAAAGTATTTGAGATAAGTTGCATGCTATGCGAGTAGTAAACTCAGTTTAATTCCTAACTAAGATAGTACCGAGGATTAATTTATATATTTATGATTTACCTTACAAGGAATAAATGTGTTTCTAAGGCATCTTACCACCTACCGGCACCGAGCTTATTAAATGGCAAACTAAAAGCTTCTGCTTAAAAGTAAATACATTGCTTCAACGATGCGGAGATACCAATTAACGCTAACTAACCTGTGTTAAGTGGTTTATCTCCAATTGCAAGGTAAGTAAATAGTTGCATGTTATTTAAGTGTTTTCTCGTTTAAGTAAATTCAATCTAAGCACGCACAATATCAAATAACAAGATACTGTCCCATACAATTAAACATGAAAATCATAGGATTGCCAGATATTTCATATAGTAACGACTAGTGATGAGCAACGCTATCTATCGATAAATCGGAGACGCGCAGCGGGGGCTGGCTTATCGACTGGACATCTGGCGCCTAAATTCTTACATGCAACGTACACCGGTTGTAAATAAGGCAGGAATCGCCACTGACAGACAGACCAACGGAACAATATACGACTGAAGCTATGATAGTATGGATATGGCAGGCCAATTTATAATCAATAAACGGTTGATAATAAATCACATGTTAAAACGTTTAATAAATCAACAAAGTGTCTGAGCCAATTCAAATGAGCATGGTGTTTTCTATTTCATGTTTTTGTAAAATTGAATAATTATATATTAAACCCCGAAGAGATGAAAAAAAAAAGATGTAAAGATCAAGACACGGAACTTCCACTATTTAAAAAGTTGACACGACACAGAAAATTATATCCTATTTTTATACTTTTTATTACACGGTTCAAAACTGAAGCGATCCTAGTGGAAATATTTCTTTTCACGTATAAACTAAGGATTTGCATAGAATTTAAATAAGCAAATACTTAAACAGCACATCTCTAAAGTCCTAACGTCAGCAAATCCTTATCAGTTTTCATAATCAAACATTAAATAGAATGTTGGAACGACAGGTAGACACTGAGATACAAACCTGCACTTTCCCACACCTTCTAAATATCGACTCTAATCGCTTAGCAATAAAGTTCAAAGTATTTTTGACATTGGAATAATAAATTTGAGGAGTATCATGACACGTGTCAGTTTCGCTGCGTGCTGTCAGAGCGGAGTAATATATTTATTTATGTGCTGCCGTGGCTGCCGTGTAGCCTCTGTCAATGATGACGTGAGAACGGTACCGGAATACTTCCTGAGAACCTATGATGTGCTGGTGCTTTCGGCTTACCTATTGGGCGATATAACTATAGAAATCATTGTTAAAACAGGATGTTTAAATTGAAAGGGAATTATTATTTGGGACCAAAATAAGTCGTGTTTTTATTGAAATAATGTAATTAAGTAATTTATATCAAGTAATAATAAAAAAAAAGAAAAATAACGCCATAAAATCAGGATCTATTTTGCAAGAAAACGGTAGTATTCAATCAGAAATGAGTCAAAGTTCAATATTGTTAACTTATGTGCATACTAGGCCATTCGATCGGTATGTTATTGCAAATTAAACGCCCAAGCATGGCGGTAATCATATAGGGTTCATAAATAATATGTTATGTATTTCATTAGGTACTCGTAATTATGTGGATCAATGGCGCACTAACTAAGCTAGTGTATTGGGTCCGTATGTATACTTTTACTTCATGGGTTCCATGTGATAATTTTCATTCTGTGCTAAAATAAATGAAAGTTTACTATTGTATCAATGGAATTTCTCATCAATGAGAAAATGGAATGTTACCAGCTATGCTAATTAATACCGTGCTCATTTAAACAGGATTTGATTAAATTCAGTTTTTATAGAAAACATTTTATTGTCTCAAATGCATATCATACTGATTTAAATATTATAATAAACAGAACATATATATAAAAAATGCACTTTAAAAAAAACTATCTCTATATCTCTAATTTTTATATAAAAATCGGAGATGAAATTATTCACCACATTTTTCCATTGCCACCCAGAACACAATTTCCATTTACAAAAAATATGAACTAAAAAAGCACCCATTAATTTATCAAAAGTTTAATTATGAAATATGCACCAATAAATCGTTGTCGTTTGTACGGACGTCAGGCATAGCTGGGATTCCGACTGTGTACGTATTTTTTGTCCCACTCGCACCGACTATAAACACGACACGGTTAATTAAAACGGTATATTAGCATAAACAAATAAAATGCCCCATTACGAATTCAATTTACAATCTTTGAAATCGGTTAAATTAGTCGCAGTAAATAATATCTCGGATACAGTTTCGATAATAGCGTTGGGGCGCAACACACGAGCGGAAGGGTTTAAACACCACGATGTACTTATTATAGGCATTGACCATTAAAGATCATCTTCAGTTTAAAGAAGCTAACCAGCTGTCTAATTACGCAACACATTTGCGTAAAAGATTTCAACATTTAACAACATTCATTGCGTTATTTACGTTGTTGAGCAGATTTTTTTCCGAACTTATGAAGCAATGGATTAGCAATCTGTACAGTTCTTGTTTTAACATCATTTTGAAAGGATGCGCTTTTAGGGAGGATCTTTGTTTTTGTCAATGCTGGGATAGATTCTCAGCTTATTTTTGAGGAAATAAGTTATGGATTTTAAAATAACTGTGGAACTGTCCCTCGTTTTTTTTATATTTATTTAGGCCAGGTAGGGCAGCATTTTACTATATAAATCTTCGTTACTATGTTTTAGAACAATCAAGCGGTAGACAACATTGTGATGTCTCTATACCTACTTGGTAAATCTTTCACGTCAACCCGCTATGTCTTTTAAGTTAAAGCAGATAGCATGTGGTGTAACGTCGCCCGAGCAGTGGATCGATGCCTTCATTTAAATTTGGTGCGTTGAGTATGGTAAATAGTGCAAATTATTAATTATACGCTTATTTTATACAATTAATGTTGTATTTGATTGATTCACTACCGGTCTGATACATAATTTAATATTTTATGTGGTGCAGTGAAGTCCGAATGGTCTTTTTATGGATACTGGTTTTTTGTTACTAAATACTGGTACTTAAATATTTTATTTGAATTCTACAGTTAAGAAACATATTATAGCCATCTACAATATGCTTTTCATGTCAAAATAAATAATATTATATCTAAACCAAATATAAATAAATCTGATTTTCTTTTCCTTTTTAAATGAGAAGTTGCACCAGAGGATGTTATTACTATCGGAAATATTTAAATCTAAGAGAACGAATCATGTAAGAACAAGATTTTCGTGCGCCTGAAAAACACACTATTATCCATGTTAATATGTTAATGGTGTAAATTCACCACCAGTCTACCATAACATATGTAACGACAATCACAATCCCAACTACGAATTAACAGTAATTACACGCGTCGAAATCAAACGCGTGCACAGGTATGCTGCCCCCCTGTCTCTACCCCCCCCCCCCCCCCTCTGGGTGCGCACGCGGAGCTCGACGGGGCGCCATTGTCCCGCTGTCAGGCACGAACGGCGCCCCACACAACGACCCGGTAGGCACGACCTGGCTGCCGAGGTATCGATAGTGTTAAGCCAAGTGCGGATAACAGCCGCAGCGCGACGCATTTTCATACCTAATGTGCGGCACGGCCATCTGTCGTATACGTTGGTTCAAAGAAAATGTGGACGATTTTTGGCGCGGCAAACCCCAATCTGCTTTAGCCTTTATGGTCTAGTTCGTGCCTCGACTAGTTTCGATTATTTTGGGTCCATAGGAGATCCCGAAGGCAACGTTATTGGTACAGATCATACATCAGGTACATGGATTAAGACAATATAACTACGCGTTATGTAAAAGATCAAAACTAATTAGTTTAGTTAAGTTCATGTTAAGCAAAATCCTGTCATGTCTTGACAGGTAATGGAACTTAGATTAATACCTCCTGGATCCTGTTAATGACTATATTAAACAAATAAAAAATCTACCATTTTTTGTTGGATGATGGCATACAACTATGAGAAAACACACTCAATAGTGTTTAAATGCACGGAATTAACATGTTATCATAACACCACCTATTTTACTGTTCTTGTCAAGATGTACGTTATTAGTTTTAATTATATGTAAATTAACTAACAATAAATATTAACATAAAATTATCGACAGCGGACAGCACTATCGTGGCGCCTGTTCGACAGCGCACCGCAGGGACGCATTGTCCGCGCGTCTAAGTGCCTCATATTCGGTTACCCAACTATATTACACGGCTATACGCAATATCGATATCTCATACAAAACAAATCACGAACATCCTTACTCCTAACCAACACAATCAATTTTCAACTTAAATTTTTAGAACTGAAGACCCATTTCTGTGTGTATGCAAATTGGGTGATTATGCCAGTTAGTTTGAAATATAAAACGATATAATTTTCAGTTTACTACTCCTTGAATACACAAGAGGTTTAATAAATAACGAAACAAAGCTCTCACGTCGCACCTTATTTGATGGCAGTTTTGTCAAGCGATTGTCTCAGCTTCACAAATAATTTATATTATTGTATAATAGATTTGGAAGAAAAAGATATATTTTTATAGCGGTTATCGCAGACGATTTATCGTATAGTTTTAGTTAATAAGTTATAAAGTTAATTTATATTATAATTATTATAATTTGTTAAGGTATGTTATTAAATCACTTTTATGTTTTGTTTGTATGGGTTAGGTTGGTGAAATGTAGAAAAACTACGATTAAATTAGCAATAAACATTCGTTTTTTGACATTACTTCTGAGAAAGCTTGAAACATCGGGTAGATGATAGCAAATGCATACTATCTTTAAGCGGGTAATGGACGTCTAATCAGTAAGGCATTCGGCTGAGTACTTTAATTTTCAAAAGTTTCTGAAAGATTTTGAGCAAGCATCATTAATAACTTTCAAAGCTCTTTTCGTGCACTTAATGTGTCTGACAAAACTGTGGAAAACATAAACTTTCTTAATTTGTTGATATTGCAATCCTGTTTACCGTATTAACGCTTACCTAATTTCTTATATTCAATTTCAATTTTCCGATTACTTTTCTAAATGGACTCCACCCGTATCGGATCAATAAACATTATAATGAACATCACACAATTATTGTAAACAAGTCGCGAACAATGTCGCAGTACTCTTAAATATATTTGATTGGAAGTATCGTGTAACAAGCAATCTCTTTTATCGTGGAATTTAATACTTATGCCTATACCAATTATTTAAAATGCATGACTAAAATTACTTTGCGAATATTGTGACAATTTCTTTGCTTAAAGTAAGGTTACAACTGGGTAAACCATGCTGGTGATAGGTGGGTTAACATAAAAAAATGTAGCAAGTAGAATCGAATGCCACGACATCTAGCTCGCCTGTTCGACATCTAGCTCGCCTGTCACAGCTAGCTCGCCTGTCCGACATCTAGCTCGCCTGTCCGACATCTAGCTCGCCTGTCCGACAACGCTTAGTCATTGGGTTATTGTTGCTTATATTACACACCATGAAGTGTGGTCTATTGAACAAATTTGTGTTTTCAGTATCATTTAACGTCTTTTATTTTGTCCGCAGTCAATGCCGGCTATCTTTGACAGTCGTTACGGTTAGTCAGAAGACAAATTCATATTAAATTATTGGTAAGGGGATATTACAAGTCATCACAATAAAAATCGGAGCCCGAAAGTCTGACAACCAGTCTTAGTCTTATCAAGGGGTATCATGTTCCCCAGTTACTGGGTTGTGGACGTCAGATAGGCATTCGCTTCATGTAAATATTGGTATTCAGCTGCATCGAGTTAGACTGGAAGCCGACCCCAACATAGTGGGGTTAGGAGTCACTTCCGACAGTTGAGTGATCAGTCATTCTAAACACACAAAAGAAATTACAATTTAAAACCTACCTCAGGGTCAATCTTCTTATATTCGGGATCTTCTTCATCCACCTCAAAGTATAGTTCCGTAGAAGTCAGCGACACGGTTCCCGGCGCCACCAGCCCTGGTGCCACCAGCCGTGCCTTCGTGCTTATGTTCACTGGACCTGCAGAGTACCAAGAGTCAATAACACCAGCCGAACTATTTTGTTAAAGTTTTTACGGGTGAGTTTTTTGCAGAATAGATCGGTTGATCAGGTAGATCTATCAAGGTGAATCAAAGGAATATTTATTATTCAGTTTTTTTACGCTGTTATATCGTTAAAAATGGATAATTGAAAAAAACAAAAAAGAAAGAAAGAAAAATATTTTATTTGGGACACGCACAGGAAATACAAACAGTAAGTAATAATAAAAAATTATAAAATTAAAATTCAAGCAGAATAGTAACGACCTGTGCGAGGCCAAAAAGACCACTATCTCAGCATAATGCGGCGATATTTAAAAATAAATACCGCAGCGTTGGTATTCTGATAGGGCCCAAGATAGGAGTAGCATCCGTCTGTGTGATAGTGAGATTTTACTGTACCTATAAAATCAATTCATTTCTCAGTACATGTAAGTATATAGTTTTGCCCAACACGGTCAAAAAAAAAAATCCGCAGTAACGTTTACAAATATCTATAACGCCTGACGTAGGATTGAATGCAACGCACACAAACGATATTTATTGCTCAAGTATTTTGGTCAGGCGTTGAAAGCTAGTTAGAATCAGTAGATCAGTAGACAACTAGGATTAAAACAATTCGATTTTTACAACATCAATGGATTTTTACGTCGATAAATAAAATAAGTACTATGCTAAACATTGAAAAGCTTCTTATTTAATTGAATGGGATATATTCAATTAAATTAATCCGATGATATGGACCATTTTAGTTTTATTCGATACCAGGAGAACATAAAATGAAGGAGTTACACATACTTTCGTGTAATCGATCTGCTTACCAGTAAGGTCGGCATCGATTTCTCTGTCATCTACCAGGAGCTCAGCGTCGTCTAGGAGTTCTGCGGCCGCGGGCGTAGGTAACTGCGCCCCGCGACCCGCACCGCCCGCCGCTATCCTAGAGTGCAATTCTTCCGTTGCCTGTGATTGAAAAATTAATATATATGAGATTTTGAACTGATTTCATTGTTCCTATGCGAAAAAGAAATGTCAAATAGTGCCTTAAGGGTTAGGTCCCGCGGCAGAAATTGTAGGTACATACTGCGAACGGTTTTGAAATTTTACCAGGCTACCATACAGGCAAGAGATTAATTTTACCTGTAGGATGGCGTCATGGTGATGCGTGCTAGGGTGTGGCCTGGCCAACGCAGCGGCCACGTGTCTTCTCCCTCTCGCGTCAGGGACCAGCCTTCTTCGTCGACGCGCGTCGTCTTCCCATGAGTCTAGCTTCCAGAATTGACTGCCACTGCTAAATATCATTGAAACGTAATAAATAGAAAATAACCGAAGCCAAGAATATAAACAAATTTTAGTTGATCCGTGCTATGTCCACCGTACAAACAAATTTTAGAATTCATAACAATGCAGTCAATCGCATTTTTAGAAAACATTAAGACCATAAACATCTATTGACTACCTAGCGACTGCAAAAAAAAACTTATTGGAATAAATGCCTTGACTTTGATGTAGCGGTTGCAATCATGAGATTGCAACCGCTCCTGGTTCTTATGTTCACCTAGTACAACTTGCAAAAAGGAAAGCAGCAAAGCGACCATTGTACAGTTTCTGGCCAAATATTGGCACACCCACCCATCTATCGACAGATGCGTTTGCAGCTGATAATGCACAATTCTACGTTTAATAGAAATATATGATCATTTATTTACCCTGGATGTGGCGTGGCATGTGAGGCGGCGTGGCGCAACTTGTCGAGCAGGCGCGCGGCGGCCGCGTGGTCGCGTCTCCGCGCGGCTGCGATCAGTCGCTCGCACGTTCGCTCTTCTTCCGCTCGCTCGGCGCTACTTGTTGCGCATAAGCACTGCATAAAGTTTTTTTTTAACCTCTGTACTTTAACATAAAGACAGTTTTGCAGGCGTCCGCAACAATTTTTCTAGCCGAGTATCAATTAACCATACATATTTATTTATTTATTGATACAAGAACCAACAGCTTATAATAATATAACAAATGGATAACATTTGTTTAAGAAACATACAGCAAATATTCAATACAGGATCTTTTCACGGACGCAGCAGAGGAGTTAATCACTCCATCCTTGACAAATAGATCGAAGAAGTAAAGATAATTTTCTTTTATGTTATTGATAAAACCTTACCTCGAAATCAGCATGTTTCAGTACATCATCAGCCCTCATCCTGTTCAGAATGAACTCTGCTTCATTGGCGACCCTCACGATATGATCTCTCATCGCATGCGACAGCAGCCGCCCCTCATTGATCAGCTCGATAAACGCCAGCCCCGCATGCTTCTGTAAGGAGTTCTGCCACTCCTGGGAGCAGAGCAGCATCACCAGTTCTACCACTGATGTACTGGATTTGAAGGTTTGAAGACCTGGGGGAAGTTAATTAGTGGAGTAGTTCTAAAGTTTTCGAGATCACGACGTCGCTATAGTGTGTTACTCTAACCCATAACATCTACCACCATTTCTTATACTTAAGAGCTGTATGTTAGAACCACATCCAAAGCCCATCTAATTCTAATAGCTTCTACGTTGCCACCTACATAGTTAAAGCTTTATGAAAACACCTTCAATTAATAGAATCACACCTTTACATATTACTTAGCGATGACGCATGGCCGCCCACCTACAGACATTTGCACTCCCTGTAGCGCTTAGCTGTCAAATAACGCTATACTTCTCTGTCATAGTTAAATATTTGCTACATTTTTTTACTTTATAGCAAAGTAAATAAGTAAAACCCAGTTTATTAATTTAAATATTACATAGTTATTTTATTTGCTAACAAATTCCCTCACTCCAAATTTTTCCAAAGCTAAGCAACTTCTCCATTAAAAATAATGAAACAAGCATGATAAGCGCACTACCATGCCTAATACCGTCTACCTTTACCCTCCATTAGCAGCTCCTGTCCGTGGCTGCCCACCAGGGTCTTAGAGAGGAAAGGAGCAAAGTCCAGCATGATCTCTCTGAGCAGTGGACACACGGGCCCGAGCGCTGTCTCCAACTTGTGAGTGAGTGACGCCTCGCGGGACACGCCGTCGGCAGACATTGTGGTGTTCATCGCACTTAGACCTGCGAGGGTCTCATTGTCCTGGGGAGAACGGTTTTTGATTAGGACTAGATATAAGATATTGAATGGCATATTTAAAATAAAATTCGGTAGGTAGGCTTTTCTTAACTTTTACATAGCCCATAACTTGCGAGACTGTTCATTGATATGAATAAATTGTAATGGTAATTATGTCGTTAGCCGATGAAGTAAGTTTTAAGAAAATCATGGTCTTTTTATCATAATTTCTGCTTTCTCAAATATATTTCTGGTCTGAATCGAACTGGACCAGTTTCCAGTCTATATTTCGAGTTAGAACTTGCCTCGTCTGATGGGAAAGTTAATAACTTACGGGATGTAGATGCCTCTGCGCTGCCTGTAGGTTTCTGTTCTGATGCCTCTGCGTGAGGTGGTGATGTGAGTCAGAGTTCCTCATGTGAATTTGTTTGTCTATATCTGAAATTAAAGTAAACACATTCTTGTATTGTTTGATATTTATCAGCGTGAATAAAGATTAGTCACTCACTTTCATCGATCGAACTTTCAAAGGATCACTCTTTTATTGTGGTAACTTTTTTTTAACTGAAATCATGTGATTTGCTTAGGTTCCTGAAATTCCTTTACGAGGATTTCACCAACATTGAGTCTTACTAAGACATCATAAATTTTACCTTCATGTATATTTCCTTCATGGTCACGCGTCCTGCCAGTGATAGTGGCGGGTCCACGCTCACCGTCCTCGTTCAGGTTCACGTCAGTCCATGATTCATCGTTGCTCACCTAGTTAAGTAATATTGATTTAACTACTTAATTTATTTTATAAGCTAATCTATCTGGCTAATAGGAATCGTTACTACATAGGCTTTCTTTTAAATCAATGGCAAAAGTACTGGTATCAATTGGGGCAACTTCCACAATGGTGTCCTTGTATGAGTAGTACTTTCTTGGCAACTCTAAAGTTCCCAGAGATGCTACAAGTGTTAAAATCATTTACCTTATGTGTACGATACTTTTGAATCACTCAAACTAATGATTATGTAATTAATTTGTTATTTTTTATCTGAATCAAAATAGTTTCTAAATTAAAACTCATACGTACCGGATGCTTATTATCATCGAGCGCAATCTCGCTGGAGGTCTCCGGGTCGTTGTTGGTGGTCTCGTTGGAGTTCAGATGGAACGAGCCGGCGTCCTCGATCGAGTCCACGCTCTGCAGACACACACGCGTGATACACACAGTCGTACGACACGTCTACGTACGTCTACTGAGCTAGACATTTATAGGGACACACTAGCAATAGATTACTTAAGGCAATCTGCTCTTAGACTAGATATTTCAAGTTACGAAAGTCTAAACAATTATCTGTTATGTCTATTTTATTAGTCTAACATTGGAGACTACTAAATGAGTTAGGAACTAATCAATTACTTTCACACGAGAAACACTATTTTTGTTAATGAACAACTAACTTGGGAGTTGATCTCATGAAACTTCGCTGATAGGATATTCAATATTGAAATGTTCAGATCTTACCTTGGAAAACGGTTTTAAAATTTAAATTCAGTGTATATTATCTACTATGTGGTGAAAAGAGAATGATAAAAGGTGGACAATGCAATTAACATCATGCTTTAAAAGAATCCAGTGAAAAAGCAAGCATAGCACACACATGCAGGAAACAAACTACTATTACAAAGTGGAAAATATTGGGAAAGAACACACGAAACAACAATTTTTTTGACAATAGAATCAGAAATGTAAAATTCCCATCCCTGTATTGATTTTATACATAAATAATTATATTTGTCAACCATGTTTCTTCTAAATAATGACATTATTTATAGATTTACATTATACATATTATTACAGTGTTTGGTGCTTAGTGCTTTAATATTTTGTGATTTCTTGGTCAAGAATATCAAACAGGTGAGCGTAGCTAGCCTATTTTGTGTCGTTTCATTTAAATTATACATTATGTATTGTGGCAAGCCTGTGTAAATCTGTGTACATGATTGGAACCGGAACGACAGGTCACCCTTTTATAAATTCTTCGTCAGAATAAATTAAATGGCATATGGATCTTTTAACAACATTTTTGGCATTAGACGATAGAAACATACTTTGTAACAATAATAAAAGTACCATGATTACAGAACCAATCAGGAGTATCAACACTAAATTCCATGTTCACACAAAGTCAGAATGTGTACAAACCAAATTGACCACCGACACCGTTATCCCAGACAATGTTTTGGACCTTGCGGTTGGAGGCTTACAAAAGGACAATAACATTTATGTATTACATTAAATTATAAAACATATACAAGATAGATAAACTGAGAATATGTTGCTAGATCTGGTTTTACAGAAGCATAACCCATCTTGCACCAGAAATATCTAGCAGAATTTAAATTCCCCCTTGAATTTTAGTAAAATATTTAAACTAAACAGCAACGAAGGGACCCCAAAGATCACAGTTAAGGAGACGCAGAAACTAATAGAAAGAGATAGAGCATTGGCCGACTCCCCACAGATCTACTAACCTTGGGTTTGAGCTGGCTTTTGATTAGGAGGCTCGACTTGAATAGCGGCTCTTCCTTTTCCGAGGCCGGGGACAATTCCGGCTTATCGCTAGGCTTTGCTTTCTCTCCAGTACTAGGCTTCAGTTCGTCAGTAGTCGTTTCTATTTTCGCAACACCCTCTTCTTTCCCATCCGTCTCCTTTATTAATTTTATTGCAAAAGCAAAACAAAACGAATATAATGAAGCGTCCACGCATTACATAAAATCTTCCACATTTAATGTTTCATTCAACATATATATTTTATAGCGACATCGAAAACGAAAACCAATCGGGCAAACAGCAAATGAATTTGCCAAACACAATGAAACTGATGACTAGCCTCGAATAAAAGGAACGGAGTTCTGAATAGCATGCGCATGACGCTAAGTACATCCTAGATCTAGAACTAACCTTATACTCAACATCACTCTACGCTAATTACAATAAAATTTTCTTACTTTTCATGTAGTACACCTAAATTGGAAGAGTTCGAATATATTGGAAAAACATGCTATGGAAAGAGAAATTTAGAATAGATCAATGTCATCAAAACTATTATTATGGAGGCTAAAAATAAAAGCTTTAAAATAAATTTTGTAAGGTTACTAACGTTGGTAATAAAACATGGATTTGATGAGATACAAGTTAGCTTTTATGTTTAGCGTCGATGTACTACGGGAATGTTACTGCCTACTGAATTTAATTCTATACTCACAAAATTCTCAAAAGTAGGAAAAGAAAGACAGGGGTCTATTAAAATTCTTACATGCAATTATGATCCGTACACAAACACGATTAGGTTTATATTCGCATACGAAATCATCGACTTGGTATGAAAGGTTCTAATGATCTTACCTTCATTGATGGAGAATCCAGATCGTTAATGGTAGAATTATTCTCATCGACCACAATCATGGCATACTCCACGTCATCTCCATTGTGTTCTATGAGGGACATAGAAATATCATTGGTTAGTTGTTTATAGTAATATGTTGCGTCATTAGAGACAACATCGACAAAGCTTTGCCTTAATAAAGCGAGGGGTCAGGTATCCTACATAATATGTTACTATTTCTGGGATTTATACTTCTATATTTACATGGAATTATGTACAAAGCAGATTATTTTCTTACTAGTTAGTTTTATATCTGAAGCGTGTAATATATTACTATTGGCAGTTTAATTTAACAATACAATACAATTCAACACCAAGACTACAAACACAAGAATTTCATGCATTGTCCACATTAGAGGATCGCACAGAATTCCGGACGGTTACTACAACCAATTATTATAATTTAATCTTAAATCTTATACATGCTTCTTAAAATTTATGGATTTCTCAATAGCTACTTCACAATGATGACGCAACTTAAAGAAAAATGGAAAATAAAAGAAGCGGTGCCTCAGCGGTGCAAAGATTTACATTGCTTTGTCTTTGAAGACGAGAACATTGAACAGACGAACAACGATTTCGAAGCTTACAGTTATAAAGACATTGATTTTACATAATTCAAAAGACAAAACATTGTACGCGAACATCGACCACATATTATAGTATTTTGGGCGTCCACATCACAATCCTATTTGAATATTTGTGAAATTGTTGAACGCACGAGGGAGCAACCGAAACCACTATGAAGCGTGTAAGCGAAACTGAAGCACGGAGATAAAATAGTGTTGTTGCTCTGTCGTGCATTCCTATTTATATTTTTTGTTACTGTTTTCGATTGACATTCAAATAATATTAGTATTCATTCGAAGATAATACGAGGAGAGAATAGAATGGATTTCTTCACCTTTTCTAAGACTTCGATTATTGGCCACAAGGGTCCATTCTAGGACCGCTCTTATTTTAAATTATTTTTTAGTAAATGTTATTTCGCAATTTTTATAACTGTTTTTTTGTAATGCGAACGCCAATAGTCGTCGGCCGCGTTACCTGCGTGAGCGCGGTGGTAACTAGCGATGCGTGTGTGTGCGAGCGTATTATTGTTAACGTGTTGGCCGCATTCGAGCTTGCAGTGCGAGTGTGGGTGGCGGTGCGCCGGGTGCCCACCGGGCAGGAACTGCGGGTACACGTGGTGCGACCACTGCGGGAACAGCGGCCGCGACCCTGAGGCCAGCGGGCCACGGTACCAGGGCAACAGGAGTAGGGAAGATGTGGGTAGATAGGAGTAGACGGGATAAAGATTAGTGCCACCAGAAGATACCAGGATATTACGAAACAAGGCGTTAGTGAAGGAATCGTAGAAAATATAAAATGCAATAGACAGATAATTCAAGTCACACGATGATCAGGGATACAGGATACGAAAGAAGTCAAGACGCGCCATAAGATTTGTATGAAAATACAACATGGGAGAACGGGGATATTAAGATATTGAGATTATTAAAACAGGTATTACGTAAGGCGAAATAGAAAGATTTGCGTAAAATTGTGTACAGTGTAGAAAGTTTCAAGAAGATAAGGAAATATATACAGTTGGAAGGAGAAAGGATAAGAGGAAGCGGAAAGTAAGTTAAAATACGAATTTTGTTTGCAAAAGTAAGAAATTCGATCGTTAGACATCGCGATGTTTACAATAGCAAAGTGATGTGCGGGTTACACAATCGAACGATCGATGCAAGTCAACCAATGGCAGTGCCGCAGTGTAGTAAATGTAGACGATTTTACCAGTGTCCCAAATCGTGACGCGTATATCAAGCGGCGTGAAAAAAGGAGAAACGACACAATTCAGATATACAGTCTATTAGTATCCTTTTGAACTGTCGCTCTCGAAAGTATCTACATCTTCTATGTGGCAAAGTTTGTAATATCACCAGTTTGGTCTATAGCCATTATGAACCAAAATGGTAACTGTTCACTTAGCTATTGATCAACTAACTTATGTTACTCTGTGTGCTATTATTTATACTTCCGACAGCGACAACACACATAGATGACTGTGACATTTTTAATATCATAACCAATATATTTGATATGAATATGTTTAATATTGAGTGCGGTAAAGCATAAAAAGAAGCAAAAATAAATAGCATACAATTAATCCATATCTAATAACCAAACCCGATATGTCTATATTAAGAGAAAGTATAGTTTTAATAATATTTCATACACAAAATATTATATCAAGACAGATATTTCTACATACATAAATACAGTTTATTTAGTTGAATTAATATTTTAATCAATTTTGATTAATTTTTAACGGTTTGGAGTTTTCCTGGTATAAAGATCAAACAAAATTGGTAAAGTTATAAATAATAAGGTCATGTAGATAGAAGGTAGATATAATAGATGGTCTACTACATAGAACAGTGAATGCTGACATGACAGTGCCACTACGTTCGTAAGTCATTGTGGAAGATAATATTATAGGTAGGTATTTGGTATGTACAGAGAAGATATGTTATTAGAAATAGAAGAATAACTATAATTCACTTGATATTGATAGAACTGGAAAGCTCATAGATGGTTAAAGACAAATAAAAGAGATTCTCAGTACACCAAAAGAATGTGACTATTTCGTATAAACAGAATTGAAACTGACGTTAACGAATTGAACTTTCATTCATTATATTTTGTTGTCAAATTCACTCGAAAGTGACTCTCACAAATACAAGTACTTATATTTAAAAAAGCGTGCATAAATTATAATTATATTTCTTTTAGCAAGTCCAATTGTGTGAATGTGTGTTAATTAATTAAATGATATTAAAGTCTAGTTGGTCTTGTATGCCCTTTAGCCGTTAGGGTGACATACCGTGGTGATCGTGCGCATGGTGTGCGCGGCGCGTGCAGTCGGGCGGCGCGTGCGCAGGCGGCTCCAAGATGTCGCGGTACTTCGACACCATCAGCACTGAGATGAAGTACACGATGGCCAGCGACAGGAACTGCGCCTGCTTCGTCTCCTCCTGCCAAACCGATAGCATACAGATCATTTGCTACCTCTTGTAACTACCCGACACTATGAATGAATGAATATCGTCATCATACTTCACGACTATCATATTTATTTATTCAGATGACTTATTTTTAGACCAAATATAAAGGAGAAACCAATCCAATGCTAGCATTTCTCTATAAATATGAAATATACATAATTCTCTTATACATGAAGGCTACATGTTTTATGGAAATGTGCAAAATGACTTATGTAGACTATTTTCAACTTACCACGTCTCTATAAATCACAGCTCGAAGTCTATTCACATCCATGTCTTGAAGAAGTCTTTCCGGGTCCTTGACTGGACTTGACGCGTCTGCTAAACTCGCCACCACGCTCTGGGGTTATAAAAGAAGACAAAATACGTTATAACTATCAAATAACAACAAAAATTTACACCAAAAAAGGGTCGGTGCCAGACTGAATAATCAACTTGGTAAAGTGTAACAAAGTACTAAGAGACCAGAACCGTTGCAGAGGTCTTTATGGTAAAAGTTGTAGTACATTGAAAATCAAGTAGAAAATACATCGGTAACATGCAATAGAAAAACGTGTGAGAGTAAAAATGTTGAAGCGTGTTCTACGTTATTTTCTTTCAACATGCAATGTGCTCGAATCTAATTTATTGTAATGCAGTGTGTATGCGTATCATTTAACATAAAATTTTATTTACCAAATACTTTTTTGTGAGCAGTGCAAGGTGTTGAAAGCTGTCATTAATATCGGTGACAATTTTTTTACCAGGATATTAGAAGGGACAAGGAACTTCTCCAGTTAAATAAGTGCAAGTCACCAAGCTACATAAAAACTCCTTTTGTTGAAAGGCCCTTTGTGAACGTCTTACAAGTTACAAGTTCGTGATTGGCTGTTAACATGAATAGTGTAGCTTGCTCACTGGCGATTGGACGATTACTAATATTGGTTCATGGGGTAAGAGTTAAGTTTTAAATTGTGTTCATAGGTGTTACCGAGGGAGTGGGTGGATCAATTAACTAAGTTTGGTGTACTAGCAGATCATAAATGCCAAGGGTTAGAGTCAACCAACGATTGTCAAAAATTGAGGTTTTAATACTAGTTTTGACTTTAACTTTATTCTTAGGAAAACTATTCAACAGATGAGCAAGAAACGGTAATTTACCAAAAAGTACTAGGGGCCCCGAAACGTGAGAAGGTGTGTGTGTCTCGTATTGTTTACCTTGGGTTCGGGCGAGTCGGGGGCGCGCGCGGCGCTGCGGGCGGCGGCGTAGCGCTGGCGCTCCTTGCACTCGAGGCAATTGCGCACGGCACACGTGCACACCTACGCACACACACACTCGCGATCTACGCCTACGCCGCTACGCCGCTACAACTCGCTAGAGACTAGGAAGTGGTAGCCGTACACGACATCGACCGTACTCCAGCATTTTATGATGTCTTAGTATTTTCGTATTGAAGGATGCACTTGATTTCATTTTAGAAAACATCGATATTTTATTGATGGTAAGTGTCCGTTTTGGTCTCAAAACTGACAATTTTCGCAGGTATTACGGCGGAAAGGTAGTAAGTCCGAGGGGACTCATGCGGAGGACTTCCCCATTCGTTATTAATAAAGTAGCGCGTTCATAAAAATCAAGAGTACGGCCAAGAAAAATAGAACTAAACTATAATAAGAAGAAATAGAATCTACTTTTACTTGATCTAAGACAGAATATTCAATCAGCCTATAATAAAGAGACTATGGTATGATTTTAAGAAGTCATAATTTCTATACGGTCTATGAATTATGAAGATGGAAAAACATTACTAATTCTGTCACAAGAAATCTAAGTATTATTTTGGAATACATACTAAAACTGAAGATATTCTCATGAATTGACACAGATAAAAATAAATTAAAATTAACAAAGATACTTTTGAAGTCGTGTTACTTTTTGTCACAAATGGATAGTCTTCGCTAATTAATTCTCACTATGCATCGAAATTGCAGCTTATCTTTAAAAAATGTCAACCTTACGCCAAAAAACAACACGACTTACGTCCTTCCCATTCCCATACAACCCCCCCCACTCACCAGCCGGAGACACTGCCGCAGTATCCCCCCGCTGGACATGTTCTTCTCGGCCTCAAGTTCCGCGAAGTTGAGCGCGCTGGCGAAGATCAGCACGTCGGCCATGCTGACCAGCCGCTGCAGGAATGTCACTGCCACTTCCACTGGCATGCCTTGTGTGGGCTCTATTACGTCCAGTTCATTCTGAAAAAAAGTAAAAATTATTATGAACTAAACGTGAATAGCGTTTATGGAAAGCAAAGCGGGCCTTTTGATAATCTAATAAGGAAAATGCAGTATTCCAAGAATCGAACAGGATTCATAATTGTTGAACAAGACAACTAACAATAATACAAAAAAAGTTCAAAACTAATTAATAGACACAACCTAACAATGTCATTGACAACAACAGTGCCACCAATAGAAGAAATCTCTTTCTTCCTCGTCTGTCTTCAATTTGCTTTCCCAGCCCAGTGTTAAAGAGTCGAAGAAGAGTAAAAGACAACTAGCAGCAGTCCGTACATTGGGCGAGGTGGCGGACGCCAGCAGCGGCAGCAGCCCCCCGCAGGCGATGATGAGGTTGTCGGCCAGCTGGCTGATGAGGTGCACCGTGTTCACCACGAAGATCGCGTTCTCGCTGCTGTTCACGAAGTCTATCACCGACTTCGTCGAGTGACTTCGCCATACCTGTAATTTACAATTGTAACTTTAATAAAAAGGGTACCTATACAAATTATATTTTTACAGTTTTGTCAAAAATCAAGCGAAATAGTTATTGGGGACAGTTATGTGGAGAAAATGTTGTTCACGACTGCCGTTCAAAAAGGTATATTTCTCTGAAAATAACTTACATATGAACGATGTAAGTATAAGTTATGAACAGAAGACTTACTTGAATATCAGTTTCCAAGGAGAACAGAACATCTGAGAGTAATCTTTGGTGTATGTAGGACCAGCGGAATTCCGGTATTCTGAAAGGAGGCCGCGTGGGGCCTGGCGAGAACATCGGGCGCGAACACTTCGAGGGACGCTTCGTTTCTGTAACAGTGCGCAATTCAATAAACTATTGACTGATTTAACAAAAGTAAAAAATACTAATTTCTCATACAAACTATAATTACTCTGGTCTGTATTGCATCTAAGTTCTGAACGTATGATTTCTGCAAGCATGAAAAACTGGCATGATTGACCAAAATAACAAAAATCAATCCTAATGAATTGAAGATAATAAGATTTGACAACAATAAATAATCTATCACACACATCCTGTGGGGCACATTGCAAAATGATAATAACGAGTAATAGGACTTGGCAATCCATTTTCAAGTAAAAGGCAATGAATTACCTTTCAAATGTGGCACTTACCAAAATGGTTAGAATCCACTTGCGTGCTAGTCGAAGCACTGCGCGGCCTCTTAGGGGATGTTGAAGTGTTGGTCCCTTGCGTGGCGACACCCTCGCCCCTATTGCTGTCCTGCTTCATCTCACTGTCACCAGGCAAGCTTACACGTCTTTTGTCCTTCTCACTCTCGTGACTATCGTCTTCACTATCAGCTTCTTTGTCAGCTAAGAGTATACTTTCACTGATCGTTGAAATTGGAGGAATCTCTGGTACTTTCTCTTCTTCTTCCTCCGTTGTCGGCATGTCGACTCTTTGGCTATCATTTTTCTCATTCTCTTCCGTAACTTCATCTTTTCTTTCTATATCTAGTTTCTCAGCCTCTTCAGTTCTAGAATTGACTAAAAATTCACCATCAAGAGGCAGGACATTGCCCTCATGCGGATGATCGGAAGGGATGACCCTCTGCGGACTGTTATCGTCCGTCGTAATTTTTTCACTATCTTGCTCAATATCTTTACTATCTGTTTCAACATTTAATCTGTCTGGTTCAACGTTTTTACTATCTGACTCAACGTTTTTACTATCTGACTCAACATTTTTACTATCTGGCTCAACAATTTCACTATCAGCCATAACGTTCTCACTACTACTTTCAGCAAATTCAACATTCTCACTTTTTGTCACAACCGATGAAATTAAATCCGATACTAAATCGTTAGCGATCGTCTCAGCCGCTCGCTTCTCGTCTACAATCTCTTCGATTTCTTGTTCGAAGTCATCTCGGCCGTTAGGAGTATTTCCTTCAGAGTGTAGTCCTCCGGATATCGCTCCCGAGTCAGTATCATCATCAGTCTTTAACCTCACAGTTTCGAGCGCGATGCTCAGTACATCGTTGACGATGTTGATGGCGACTCGTTTCGGGTCGTCGGGGTCATCATCTGATTTATCTAATGATTTCTTCGGGCTTGTGGCTTCGCTAGGGGTTAAGTATAAGTCTGAGCGGTCTGATAGTTCGGATTCCCGTTCTGTGACAATGTTTAGTTCTGCGACGCGTTCCGGACTTGCAGTCTCACTAGCAGATAGACTTGAAGGGATGCCTTCGCTGCGGTCAGTAGCATCATCTTTCGAAACACCATCACCAACATCTCGTACAGGGATATAATCTAGGCTACCTTGCCTCGTTAAAGGCTCATCACTTTTCTCAAGCGTACCAACACCGGACTCCGGATCTTCTAACAGCTTAGTATCTTCAATTATAGATCGAACGAGTTCGTTTTCGGGCGGGACTTCACTCGGCGACACTACACGTTCTACGTCATCAGTAGGGGTTTCTACTTCATCGATAGCATGTTCTGTTTCACCGTCCGCACAGCGCACTCCTTCACTCGCGTCAGTGGCATCACGTTTGGGAGAATGCACTTTACACACTTCACTGTACACTGCGTTGTTAGTCCTGTCTGCACTGTCGGCCTGCGTGTTACACCGGCAATGGTCGAGGTCCCTCAGCGACAGGCCGGCGCCGATCTCGGTCTGCGCGGCGTGGTGCAGCGGCGCGGCGTGCGCATGCGCGGGCGCGTCGCGGCGCTCCCAGCCGCAGATGGTGGAGATCGGGCGTTGTTGCCGCTCCGCCGGGTCTGTGATGTTGTCAGCTCGCCGCTGCTCGTAGTGCTCGTACATTTGGGCGAATTGAAGCTTGAATTCTTCGTATGATACCTGAAGGAGAGTTGGAGTTAGATATTGTCAATAATAAGAATGATTATTATATAGTTTTTCTAAAACTATAATTATTCCACATTTATGGGAATACGCGTTTTGTATGTAGAGATGTACCGTGCGCCAGATTCAGGTCACCATTCTGCCTTGTGGCCACAGCACAGTACCTTAGAGTGCACGATGGCCAACGTGTCGACCCACACGCGCCAGCCGCCGTATTCATGCTTGATGGCGTGGTGCAGTAGCATCCGGAACAGAGAGTACACCATGTCGGATATCTTCTGTTCTTCCGCGTTCTTCGGGTGGATGTATGCCATCGCTATCAGCCATTCCTGAAACAGATAGTATTATTATTAGGTGTATCACATCAACACAGAAAAAACAGTTGATGCATCCGGTTTTACGCACATCCAGGAGAACAATATACGTTTATCCAAAATTCAAACAATTCGTTTTTATTAGGGTTCCGTAGCCAAATGGTAAAAAACGGAACCCTTATGGAATCGTCATGTCTGTCTATCTGTCCGTCCGTATGTCACAGTCACTTTTTTCCAAAACTATAAGAACTATACTGTTGAAACTTATTCTGTGAACCGCATTAAGATTCTCACACAAAATAGAAAAAAAACAATAAATTTTGGGGGTTCCCCATACTTAGAACTGAAACTCAAAAACTTTTTTTCATCAAACCCATACGTGTGGGGTATCTATAGATAGGTCTTCAAAAATGATATTGAGGTTTTTAAGATCATTTTTTTCTAAACTGAATAGTTTGGGCGAGAGACACTTCCAAAGTGGTAAAATGTGTGCCCCCCCCCTTGTAACTTCTAAAATAAGAGAATGATAAAACTAAAAAAAATATATAATGTACATTACCATGTAAACTTCCACCGAAAATTGGTTTGAACGAAATCTAATAAGTAGTTTTTTTTAATACGTCATAAATCGTAAACCGCAATTTACCTTTCATTAAATCAACACAAGAACTTTTATATTATGTTACTTGCTGCTACGGAACCCTTCATGGGCGAGTCCGACTCGCACTTGGCCGCTTTTTTATTACTTGTCATAATGAATTCAGGAATTCACCAACCAGAATGAGAAAAAGTAACATTAAACAACCTTTGAATATGGGCACCTTTTATGCATTATGGCAGACTGGTAGAATAACATCCATGCCATCGGGCTGGTGACGACATTGTACCTAATGCCTGTCTCAAAAGCATCTTATGAAAGTGTAAACAAACCCTGTTCGAGTTAAATTCTTGCGCAATGACTCACTAAAGAGAATTATTAATACGTTCATCTGTATTTAGAAGGTTTCAACACTTCCAACTTTATATCTCACCATTTTTTCCAACAATTACTGTTGTTTAAATACCATTATTAAATTGTGATTGAAAAATTATTGACGAAAATTGAGGTTATAAAATTAACCTCAATTGCCAAATGAAAAACATCTTTAAAATTATTTAATTATGAATTTCGGGTATAAGTATTCCAGTAATCAAATAAAACTACTCAAAGTGGCACTACAAATTTGCATCCATCAACGTACTCTGATCCACTTGTTTACATTTTTATCAGATAGTTTTGGAACACCATACATAAATTAGGGTAGCATGAGTCGCGAGGGAACTGACCTGCCACACAGACATCTGTAGCACCGTCCTCCTGTTCTCCCGGTTGTTGCTGCAGAGTAGCGTCATGTCTGAAAGGAATAGCTTCTTCACTTCTAGGAGCTGTTCCGTTTGCTTTGATTGTCTGATTAACGTCGCCACCACTTTGAGGATCACTGAAAAATAACATTTTGTTTCACATAAACTTTTATCATGTCTGCTAGTTATACATTGCGGTTCTCATTATTATGTTCTGGTTTATCAAAGCTCTTTGTATGATAGTGGACGTTTTAAGTCGATATGAAGTAAACCAAAATATTATTGTAGAAAATATACAATAGTATAAAGGAACGGTAAACTGCACTTCAATAGTAACACTAGATACGAAATAAAGACGCTATCAAAGTCAAACTGTTACCATAGTCGTGCCAGTGGCTGTAACTATCACATTTCTAAAAACGAGAAACAATTTTTTTTTTATGTATCTCAACTGAACGCAATGCTCTCGAGGTTGCGTTGGATGTAATGGAACGCTCTTTAGCTTTCACATCAGTTAAAGTTATTATAGAAGAATTCTCACTAGGATTTTCCAGACGAAAGTGCGGCTGCGGTTCAGGATGGCTTGTATACAGTATCTGCTGGCCCACGTGCTCCGTCAGCAGCTCGTACAGCGCGTTGTACACCGGCAGCGCCAGCCCCTCGCCGCACGCGCCCAGGCGCGTCGCCAGCAGCGTGTACAGGTTGTGAGGCGACATTACGTCGTACTTGCGTCTGAAAAGCAGAGACCAACCATAGATGGAAGAAGATATATGAGAACGATGTTGACTTTCATTTATAGGTACTTCTTTTTCGCTCGAATAAGTTAAGTTATCTTTATAATTTAAGGTACAATAAAGTATATCACATATTTAAGAGACAAGGCTAACTACGTTGTCCCCTCTTCAGTAAAAAGTAATTATAATCTCGCATCGGTATGAACTAAGTAAGAAAACCTTATGTTGTGGTGAAAATGATTAGCCGGTTAGCCAGGTGGTGGAGACAACACTGCCTAGTGTCCAGGCTAATTTAATTCACTCAGCTAAACTGGCAGCGTTGATATTTTGGGGGCTATCTTTTGCGTTCAAAATATTACTAAACGTCGAAAAATTTACAGAAAGGTGTAAATGTTGTTAAGAAAATAATTCAACCACGATTCACAAAATCAAGTTTTCCATTAACATTATAATAAAAATAACATGTATTTACTTGTGTGTGCTTCTACTGAGGAAGAATCCTAGTAGTTTCAGTGCTTGTAGTCTGATTAGTTGACTTTCTGATGACAGTAGTTTGAAGATTGTCCTAACTCCACCCTGAAATGAGTAAAATATCGGATGTAATACTTGTGAACATTTCCGTAAAGAGATGTATTAATTAATTGAAATATTGATGTTTACCTTAGCATCAAAAGCAGGCACCATAGAGCTAGGGTGTTCCGACATCAGTGATATTAACATTTGTAAGACGTCGTGTAAGTTTTCATCCTAAAAAAAAACAAGATCACAAATTTCAAAGTTATAATAATAATACCAGCCTGGTACTGTCCCACTGCAGGGCAAACGCCTGTTCTCGTACAAAGAAGGCACGAGCATTGATCACCACGCTTGTTCAAGACGCGTTGGCGATTTCAGACTTATATTTAACTATAAAGTCCAGGTTTCCTCAAGATGTTTTTCCTTCACCGATGTCAGTAATGTCCAAGATAAACTCAGAAAGTACATATGAATTGAAAAAGTCACATTGGTACTTGCCCGGATTTGAACCCACAACCTCGATATATATAGCAGCCATAAACTAAAAATAGAGAAAAAGATAGCACCTACGCTATAAACTATAATAAAAAATATTCTGATGTTTTTGAAGGAAAGGAAACAAGGAAAAAATAAATTCATATCCTAAAAATTGTTATTCATTTTCACATTTTATCTGTCGCAGGCAATTTGTATGATTCCGCTTTTTATAAACGGCATCGTCCGTGTACAAACGCTCGCAGTCATGAAATATGCCTAAGGCAAAATGTATATGCCTTGTCCACTTTATAATATGCCAAAAAAAATATGGACAATTCAAACGCTTACGAAACAGAATGTAAAAAACCTCAGGTGTCCATGGAATCTGGTGTTCGGAGGACTTCTGCGGAATATTGTTGGTGCAAAAACTGTCGAATAAATAATTTTTAACTGCAACAAACGATTTATTTATATGTAACATTTACAATGTAACGCTTTATTTTTCGATAATTTATAATCTAACGGAACTAATACCGACAAATTGTGAACTGGTATCAAACTTGCTTGCGACGTAACGCACCTTGCGCTAATACTAAATCGCCTGCCTAGCTGCGAGCAACTTGGAAGTAGCGCTCGCCGGCCGCTGCCGCACCTTACAATAGTAATCAATGTCGAAATTATAACAATTGAACGAGTTGCCAATTTTCCGTCAGCGTATTTCATAACAGCGAGCGTTTATAAACGGCCAGCGCCGTTTGTCTAAAAACGAATCTGCCTGCGACATATCCATTCTAATTGGAAAATTAAGCCATTTTTCAGTAATTTTTCCAATTCGTTCAACGTCTCATTTTCGCACACAAGTACCAGGAGCACATACCTCGTGCATAGTAGTCAGATAGTTGAGTATGGACTGTAGTTCGTCTTCTTTGACTCCGTTGCCGATCATTATCAGTTGTTTTAGGAACAGCAGAATATATGCTCGGATCGTGAGAATATCTTTGTGGGCTGGCCTGGGTCCTTCTGAAAAGTTAAAATTAATAACAGTTTTTTTCAAATTATTGGAATAATTAAGAAAATCCGATCCCTCGAAAGACTTATTTCAATATGTTTCCCGTTAAGGACCCCGGGGAAGCAAGACCTTCGCAACCCTCGGAATATTTAAATAGATTAAATGTTTGCGTATAATTATGCTCCGTCATGTCATTGTGATTAGAACGGTTAAATTTGAATAAGACGGATTTGTTTAATTTCCAGAACGATAATTATTTGCCAACATTACTCATTCTTTAATTTCACAGAATTAGTATTACCAGGTTGATTTATTACTGAAACATTATTTATGGATAACTTCCATAAGGCTTCATTCATAATAAGACCCGTCCAGAAGAGTTCATATTATTTAATAATTCATGCTCTGCCAAAAGTCTAATCTAATTACGTAGTCTCCTTGAGGCACCTGAATTATAAATGGCGGGAGCGTAATATCTTACTTCGTACTTACCTAATCCCTTAGGCGTAATTCCGCTCTTAGCTCTTGGGTTTACAACCCAGTAGTAGAACTTCAGCGTGTGTACGGTTTGTAGGACAGTGCTGACTCGCCTCACACTGCCGTATATGTGTGCATCGGCTAAGAAATCCGTGGCCAAGTAGCAGTATAGCCTGGCCTGGACCGCCGCCGGCGTGTGGATCCAGAGCGCGGGGTTGAACAGAATGTGGTCCAACAGCTGCCAAGTGAGAAAAGATTGGCAGAAAGACTGCGGTTAGCATAGACCTTCAGCTGTCCGATGGTTGAAAGCGTATTCTCTCTTGCTTGTTTGCCTGGGATATGCCTACGTATATCAATACAATTACATTTTGCTTCTAATTACGTACCTACAAAATACTTAGCTGTTTACTGCTATTTAGTAAATATTGCAAGGTCTTGTGTCTACATAATACATAACATAGAAGCTCTTGGAATAAAATAAAATATTGTTTATTCGAAATATGGCTACACTTATTGTTTTGTCATCTGAAAAATAAGGTTTATATATTTTAAATAATGGACGTTACTTGGCTGTGACAGGGTTTCATTTTTCACTGTAAAAGCATTCGTGCAGACTAAGCCTAGGTAAAATAAATATCATTTGAAATAATATTTAGTTCCATTGTGTTCATAATCGCTATTGTGTCAACTAACTCTCAGAATGCTTAGTTGTATAATATATATATTAAAGTATAAAACGAGGTAAATAATACGTGTAAATATATAAACTAAAATTGCAAGCGCTGCCAGGGTTCATACAACTGGTGAAGCACTAATCTTACAAGGGAATGTGTGGGCAAGTGTGGGATCAGGACTAGATATAAATAAGTAAAATACTCAAAGGCTTCAAATCCGCAAAAAATACAGTTTTTATACTTATTTAAAGAATGACACTATTTACATTAAAGTCTAATGAATTTTTCGAATAACCTTTTACAATAATCCTGAATTGCCTTGCATCTTTATTTTATTTACAGTATTGTGAATTAGAAGCCAAAAAATCGGGTACCATCAAACTACATAAATATATATCAGAATTGATAGTACCCCTACATCCCTGGATGACAGTGGGTGTGCAGAAACAACTGTAGTAAACAGTCGAGGTGAACTAAGCAAGAGGAACATGCGCTAACAACCATCGAACAAACGTTGGGAAACACATCGTGACCACGTGCGGTAAAGTGTTCTATTCCGTCTCGATTGGAAATATTCTACGGTACAAAAAAGTACAAAGGATCTCTTTGTATTGTTTGTAGGCCTGGTACTCACAAAGAGATTACGCTTGCAAATCGACTTCTCAAAGTCCTTTGTGCAAGTAATTAAATATGTAACACAATAAACAATCCGAATAAATATTTCCAATCCAGAAAAAAACCAGTACAAAATTTACATAAAGGACGGGGCACCAGTCACACTTAAAATAAACCTGCCGATACAAAAGTGGGAGTGATTGATTGTTGGTTTTATACAAATTGGAATCCGAATTTAGCTTGTACAACATGTTTGAATAACATTTTTTCAATGCCTGCTTTTAAAAATCCAAAACCCATTTTGCCGAAGAGACGATGAATTGATGTACTTAGAAGGAAATTAATGATGCTTCTTACTACAACATGTATAAACAAAAGGCGTATTAAATTAGCTTCCCGCTACGACCTATGAGAATAAGCATGTTAACCCAAGCGTATTGACAGGTTCGTTACCACTAGCGTAGTAGCGTAGTGTACGAGGCACTAAACTGTACAAAGGGAACCCAACCGCTTATCGCGTGTTTGTTCCATTATCTAATTGATTTGTTTAATTCAATTACACAAGTTTACAAGCCCCCAAAGCTGTGTTGTATGTGGCGTCGTTTTGTTTGAGTGCACGGGTTTGTGTGACTTTCCATGAAATTTAAATTTGTTTGCGAAAAATCCCTGTCTAAAGTCTAAATCAGAGAAAAATCTAATAAAATTTTAGTTTTATTATTGATACTCTGGCCGGCTAGCATAGCTGCTCTTTCTATTTGTGTTGTTTTGTTAAATATAACTCAATGAAAGTAAAGAAAACATCTGTTTTTAACGAATAGACGAGCTAAACAACGGTCCCCTATAAATTACCTTATGAAGGCAATTTTCTTACTTATTTATGGGTTGTTGTACCTTTGTAGCGCGTTTTAAACGAGCTGTATTATGGTAATATCCGACGAATTAATCTTGATGTTTCGGTAAAACGATAAAAACAAAATTTATTGTATTAATTTCGAGAACAAACGAACTTGGACGAAATACAAAATTAGTTTCGTTCAATTTCGGAACTTTTATAAAGTAACTTGATAAAAATAACAAGATATATTTTCAACGCTTTAACTAAAATTACTTTGATAAAATATTACGAACAAAAAAGAGTTCGTTTAGGTAGGTACCAATAAGAGTGCTGCGCAAAAAATAATTAAAAACATACCTGTTTTAGGAGGAGATCGGAATTAGGAGAGCAGCAAGTGACAAGATGTTTGGTGAGATGTAGGAAGGAGGCGAGTGTGTCGGGCGTGAGATGGTCGCGGCTGCAGCGTTGCAGCATGTGTGAGATTACCAGGAACCCACGACACTGCAGCATGTGCTGCTGCACCGTGCTACACGACTCCACCAGCGAACACACGAACCCCAGCAGTTTTGAACTGGGGAATCACGACATAATAGTTATAACATCTTGCAGGCTCTGTGGTCTTGGTCACAAAACCTGTAATTGCTATCTAGATTCCTCTGATTTTATAAATACGTAGATACGGTAAAGATTAAATCATAACAAATGGAAAAGTTAAAACAATTTTCCAGCACTTTTCGTGACACAGATTGCGACGTGAAACATTTACTCCTATAAAGACGTATCCCAAAAAGCGATGAATCTCGTTTTGAGTCTATAAATAATACATGTACACTCTGGGATAATGTCCCAGCAATTTCCACGGCATAATGACGCGGTACGCAATTCGGTAGGAAATTCTGTCGTAAAATATATTTCGAATTATCTTTGTGGAAATTCCGCCGAGAGAATCATGAGACGTCTTATTAGATGTCACGAGAACAGCTAGATCAGGTATCTCTTATGCATAAATATAAACCGTTGTCCTACCCTTGATGTTTTGGTATGATTTTGATGCGCATGGAGGTGTTATTTATCCGGATCCATCCGGCCGTGACGCGGGTCGTCGAAGGCGCCGCTTTGAACTGTCAGCGCGGCTGTTATCATACGCTTCAACCTACGTCAATATCAAACATGTGCCACCGACGCGTATCGTCAGCAAATAGCCACTGTATACCTTAGCACATATATTTATATTCATGTGCTTCAGAAGTTTACCAGTGAGACCATTTTGTATTAAAAATGGCAACACAATTATGCAAAGGATATTAGAATCAATACCTATCTCGCAGCGTATCTACCTAGGTACTTGTTTTTATTTGGAAAATAAGCTTAGAGTCGCCAAATAAGCTGGCACTGGCATCGAGTCACTAATAGGATTACGTTTTAATTTAACGCTAAAATCTCGCGACGGGAGACATTCATTGAATAAAAAATATCACTTTTACAAGACTGACGCAGAAGCACAAGCATAATTTCAGAAAACGTGAATAGTTTATTCATGTAAGCTGACTTACACGATAAATGGATCTATTATCCGGCCTAATAACAGTGGGTTCGTTAGGGCGTACTGTCAAATAAATCCGATGTTTGCGAACCCTTTAATATTTCATAAATTTTAAGGTCTCCTCATTAAAATTAATGTCACGCCTGATAATTTAATAACCGCCCTTCGTAACCCTATGCTAATATAAATTGTCGCCGCAAAATGTCGCTCATAAATCTATTCCGTTAAGCGGAGTAGACACCAGGCAATTAGGAGTTGCTAGGAGTTAGTTCCAGAGTCGTATTACAGAGTCGCTTCTGGCCGGTATGGAGTTGGAGAGCCAACTGCCGGTGGACAGTGAAAGTGCATTTAGTCAACTAACGCGCCCCAAGCCACTGGGAATATTAATGAGTGGCTTTGGCACTCGCAAACGCTCGCTAAGCCAATGCCAGTGATTTACTTCTGGTATTCCGCCCAACTTTATTTCGAGGCCTAACTAATGTGCCCAAACTATGGAGTAACTAGGAGCTGAGGTAGCAATTTGTTCTGGGGGACGTTCAACACTTCCTTTGTTTCAGTAGCGCACTGAATCAATTTACGCTAAAGTTTTGTAATAACATTTTAGGCAGTTAGGTTTGCTGTCAACTTATTCAAGTTTGGAGACACCTTCTTACGGGAACTTTCAGCATTCCATTAGCAGGAACATTGTCTCACTAAGCTTATTAAATGAAGTATTACTAGGTTCACATACCATAGCATGGGGTCTCTCTTGGGGTCTGTGGCCGGCGCGTCGTGCGGCAGGTCCAACTGTGCGAACAGTGGGAACAAAACCTGCACCCCGCCGATGGAGTTTAACGCACTGTGTATTGAATGTGTGACCACTGCTTTCACCTCCTGTGAACACATAAAAGCAAGTTATCATCAGCTTCAGTGCAGATGAAGTCTATGTCCATGTAAAAGCAAGGTAGCCCCTGGCAACGGTAGTCAGAGCATAATCATAGTCGATGTAGGGAACCACGGCGAGATCCTCTGGTATAAGTTAGTCTCGGTTCCTTTGTTGCAAGTTATTAGGAAGGATCGCAAGAGAGTCTCAAATATATAAATTAACCAATAACTGGAACTTAGATAATTTCAGAGCACAAGTTGAGTGGGTGTAATCGAATGCTAAGCGAACCTCGCTATGATGGAGCATCGATCGGATGCGCGGTCAGACGGAGAAAACTATGGATAACTTGTAGCTCAGAATTATGCTAAGTTACGTTTCATAGCTTATTTACATTCCACTGACTAAGATTAGTTCATAACTTTCTCGACCACTCTACATCTAAACTTCACGTTGGTGTTCGGTGGATCGATCTGTTCTGCCTTGAAGAAAAGCTACAATAATAATTTACATAACATAAAATCACGCCTGTAATGCCCACGCTAGTTATGTTTAAGTCCCATGTAATAGTGGGCGGGCCTATTGCCATCAACCGGGCACGAATCTAGAATCCAGGCTGCTAATGAGAAATTCCAGATGGAAAAACCCAATAACACTTTGTCCTACCTGGGAATCGAACCCAGGACCTCATACTCAGCAGTAACGTATACTAGCTGACCATCTAATTCCCATAGAAAATGCGCTTTCAGTTTTCGCGGCAATTTTTCGAATTTTTGTTTCCGTAAAAACCTAATTCGGACTATTACGAACATTTTAAAACTAAAAATTGCCTAATCTGTGCAGACATTCTGAAGTGATTTGGTTACCTACCAACAGCATTACATTTTTAATATACTTACACATTTATTTATGTTATTTATATACATAGGTATATAGTTGAAAACGTGTGTAACAGTTCGTAGACGGTAGTAATAGCAATTTTTAGAAAGGAAAGCCGCAAGGAATCGTGATAATAGGCTGTTCACGGTGTGGGTCAGTAAACGGGTTAGGTAACATAATCGTTACGAAACGTGGCGGGCCTAATTGGATGGATGTAGCTGAAATCTATCGTGTGCCGAAGTCGTTTCATCTCGATATAGACCCACTGTGAGGGTGGCGTAGAGTAATGAACCCCTTTAATAGCAATTTATACGTAGGTAGAAAGAAAATTTGGCTATGGACCTTGTCATGACGTTTCTGATAAATCTTAGCAAAATTACAATCTAGGAAATCTTCACAAAATAAAGTACTTCACTAAAAGTTTAAGGCTTTGAAGAATGACACTGTTCTGTTCGTCAAGTGGTTTCAACCTATACATTGAACGACTTAGGGGTGACGGCAAAAAGCTGTGCAGCATCGTTGGTACTTTTCCGATGACAAGCTCTTTTTGTCAAATAAACTAAGATGGTCATTCGTCGAAGATAAATATTTTCATTTTTTGAAGTGAAAACTTCTTTAGCATCGTTGTGATTTGAAAGTCGATGAAACGAAAAAGCTACAGTAAAAAGAGACAGACACATAAATTCATATGATTTAACGTTGGAGAAAATGAGATAGGAAGCATTATACAGTGTTCCTTATATTCGTGGTTCTCTTTGTGCTCTGCTTCGTACCCCCTCCACTCGTGTTTACCAAGGCAGTAGGAGTTTGCTTGGGCCTCAGCGTTGTCCGTTTGTTAATACGTGTTTGTGTGCGCATGCGTAGTACAAAGCTTGAGAAAAAGCATCACAACAACCGTGGTGTTTTGTATACGTGTATGTATTATACGTTTGTAGAGTTTTTTCATCATTTTTATAATAACATTCTTCATCATTTTTATGATAAAATTCTTCAAATATGCCGAAAACCATTATCTTAAAGCCAAAATTTTTGAAGGTTTCACTTCTACCACGTGTGAATTGCACACATGTTTTTTTTTTTGATTCGTAAAACATAATGTAGGCATATTAGACTTATCCGAATAATTTGTAAGTTTGAAATCATTTACCTGTAGCATCAGTGCATGCGGCGTATGTACGAAGTACGAGACATTCCCTTTCGGAGCTGACTGGAGACACAACTGTCCGTCAGTAGCTACCGGGTTGTACATGAACACGATCCCTGACGACAGCTTGCCGTCGTATAGCACCTGGTAACATAGGGAATGTATTAGATATCTTATCGTTATTCACGTTACAGACATGTACACGCAGTGCGTTTGTGAAAAGGATTTTAACTCATTTAATTGTAAAAGTGTTATTTCTACTTCTAAAGCAAACTATACACGATCATAGGTTACTCTTGATAATGAGTCAGATCTATTGAGAAGAATTTGATCAGGGATCAGGCGAAGAAAATGATCGTATAGAGCTTGTTTTGATAAATTTAAATAATAAAGTTAAGGAATGATAAAACTATTGTTACAAACAAACATAAACCATTCATAAACGTTCAGGAGACCCAATAAAACATGCAAAGCTTTATAGCAGCACTATTAGCCTGCTATTACCAGTATAGCATCTACCACACGAACTTCACAACAAAACCACACCAAACCATATTTTCTTTATAAAACCTGTTTTCCAAATACGAAAATTGTGGAAAATTCTCGCAAAAATCATGAGAAGACGTGTGTAGAAAAATTAATATTGTGCGTCGACAATATACTCGGCGTATAACGTTACAGCTAATGCGTTTACTTCCGTATACCAGGAAAACAGCCATTATGAGAAGTAAGTCCGTAATAATGCACATAAAACACAATAACGATCACATTACTGAAAGAAACATGGGTTAGATACAAAACCCGTAAGGTTTTGTAAGTTACAAGTTTCATCAAACATAAGAAACAATATTCCAAACTAAATAATACATTTAACAATGATTAACCCCCAGGTGAGTACCTACCGTTAACACCCATCAAAAAAATCACATCAACTGTTAGCAGAAAAAGTACCAGAAAAACATCTACAAAAACAATAGGACAACATAAGCTTAAAAATGTAAGTGTCGACCGCAGAGTAGTGTCACCATATTAACCACGAAGGGATGTCACCTCTCGAGAGATGTGACCACTATAAAGCTATTCAGAATGTAACCCTCATTAGACCGACAATGTGTGACACGTCGACAGATTCAAAACAAGTTTTATTAATGGAAAACCCATCAACATGTTCTTTCTCCGCGATATGTGGACTAAAGTGTTTTGGAAAACCAATGACAACGCTGGCCCGTTAGGTTTAGTTTTCACTATTTGCATTTTCCTCTACGTAAAAAAGCAGAATAAAACGACTCGTATGTACTACAGACGTAAAATAGTTGAAGGTAAAGTTTCCATTTTATGACCTTTTAAACAAATTGTTATTTCTATTATTCAAGAGTCCCGGGGTGTAGTGGCTTTAACGAGACTAGTGTATAAGTAGTCTAGTTAAAGCCACTAAACCACATTTACCGAATCTAATTCCGTTTAAACTCAGTTAATGCCACCTAAAACTAATTTTAAGTAATTCTCGGACAGTGGGATTTAAATTCGCACGTGCTATTGATACCGGTGGGTTTCTAAAGTGAATCCTAGCTGGGAAGTTTGCACAGTGCACAGACGTGCATTACCGGGCTAATCTAAGTCGCGTCTCACCGGAAGTGCACTTAAGCTTTTGCTACTTTCTGGGCGCCTGGTGCGCGTAATGAGATTACGTGTGTTGCGTTAACAAGTCATTGTGTTTGCTTTATACGGTAATGACTTTTTGACGACAACCACTAATGAGTAAATTGTTTAAAATGGTCTTTATGTTATTATGTTAATAATGCCGCAAAGGTTTGTTTGAAAAGGTTTTCCGGCCCATAAGTCTTTATTAAAGTGGTTTTTGCTCATATTTAATCAAATAAAAATGAAATGGACTTTAAAAAGATTTAAAATTAAATAGCATTTTAATTAATTCAACAGATTATGATAGCGTTTGAATTAGCTTTCACAGGCGACTCTTTCGGATGGTATTTGAGTTTTCTGCTATCTCCCAGAACGGAACGTGCTTACCGGGGTTTAAAAGAACTTTACTACTCAGGTAAATATTCTAAATCTGTTTGACTGTTTAAATTAAATAGATAAGCTAATCAGAGTGAACCAAGTACCAACCCGTGAAAATTCAATGACTAAAGCTTACATATCTATTAAACCCAACCCAGTCGTAATTAGTAGATTTCAAATAATTACATAAAGTTAAAGACCCCGCATAAGTAACTCGTTAAATAATCACGAGTATCGGCCCTTCTAAATGGCAGACGTAACTTAGTTTTAAAACTGAAGCCTCAATTAAAACTTGTAATCGTCTTAACACCTCCAGACGGCATTGGCTACCCTCGATTATCCTAAACTTGTCCCGAGAGGAATAAACCGAGCTGTCACTTTACAAAGTCAACGACAGCTATCCATTACAAATGTTTGACTGAGACGGAATAAGCTCCGAACGTTCATACTCTCCGAGTCGTTAATCATAAACTATTCGCGATAGACAATAAACACAGCAGTAGCAGTGCAATGAACTTGCGTAGTTACAGCTGCAGTATCTGGGTTTATCGCGCAACTTGCAAGTTATGACGTCCTGGTTCGCAAGTGAAAAGTTTTACACTTAACAGTGTCTTTGACTTAGTTAACATGAATTATGTCTCTGTAAGAACTTTAAAGTGCTAGAGCGTTCTTTTATAAAGTTCGTGTTTGAAAACAGTTCTCGAGACGGTGAGTAAAATTGGATGTGGCATCTATTTTTCCAACAGTTTTTAGTGAAGAGGGGAAGATTGTTATCTAATCGGTTAAATAATATTTTTGCTCTTTCTCTTTTCTGGCTCTTTGTTCTCTATTTATCATGAAATCAAGTAAATGCAAAATACAGTGTTGTACGTAATCTTAATCAATTATTAGGTATTATTTGATCCTACGCTAATAACTGTTTGCTGCTCTTTGTTTGTTTGTTGAAGGTGCAATAATAGGTGTTTTGCTATTATTGCGCCTTCAACAAACAAACAACATAGGTACTTAGATAATATCCTTACACCAACTTTGTAAGTTAAAGTAAATTCTGCGAGGAGCGTGCAAGAGCAATTTAATATTAAAATAAATAAGACGATGCAAAACAATGTCGGACTGCGGTAGACATCTCGTTGTACAAGATTGTTTTACTTTAAAATGCACTTCCGCATAGCGATGCACGCGAATACCTGACAGCTGAGTAGATGCGACAAATCCTTTAAATTCTTCGTTCCTAGTAGGTACGTTGATAAAATACTTGCAAAGTTGCAGTGTTATTGCAAGAGAATGTGCGTTGAGAAATTGGTTGTTTGCTCATTGGCAAGCGAATTTCTTTCCGCGATTTTTTTTTGGGAAGCCTACCTTTTTGTTTGCTGCTCTAAAATATGATTTACATTATAAGTATATTATGCAAGGTTTTATTACTATAGTGTAACTTTACAAGTCCAACAAGTGAGTAACAAAACCAACATCAACATTGCTTGGTTAGAATCTTAAAAACATTATAATCACAACAATCGTATTTTCGTTGGCTTTCCATCCGTCATTATATCACTAATCGCTTATTATAGGTAAGCGGTATGTGAAGCAGCGAGTACTTTACATCGTAATTAATTACTAAGCATCTACACACCAATTGATTCGCAATTAATGTGATTAATTGATAATCGCGGAGATATCAACGGCTTAATTTCACATTCAGTTAGTACGGCATGGGTCAGTGGGGTCATTATTTGGTTAGGGTACCGTTAGTGCATGATATTTGGTCACAATAATTGGGATCATCAAGCATAATCATGCTAATTATTAGAAGCATTATGCTTTGGAAAGGGTCTAACTTTATTACGCAGTGAATTTTATTAGCGTCGGGTGGTTGGTTCACAAAATAGATTCACCCTCATTGGTCGTTACAAAAACAGGCTTAGCTTATGAATGCTTATGTTATGTATAGTCGACTTCGAAATTGCTTTACCTAAGGTTGTATACCCACACAGTCACTTGATGGAACTAAACTTTAAAATACAATAGACTTAGAATATATTAAGTAACCTATTCCGTTTAACTATTCCTAGAGAGTTATAAAAAACCCTGTACGAAATCGACACGCGTTTCACCTCTCAACGAGGCATCCTCAGGATGACGATTGACTTTTCGCGAACCCGAACACGGCGTGTTGCCACGCCCAGCGCCGGACGCAGAGACTCTGCGTATCCCAATAGTGATTTCTTTATAACTGGCACTGAGACTAAACTACTGGTTCATCTGATCATACTTAATTGTTAAAAGACTGTCGCATAATAAAGAACGGAACTAATTCAATTTATTTTCAAAATTGTACATCAACTTCCCATCTTGAACAACAAAATAATTCCGTGCACAAGTGTAGTAGAGAACTTTGCATCATTGTCGGGAGACGCTATAGTGCTGCTGGTGTCAGAAGTTAGCTCCGCTTGCTGAGCATAAAATACCTTACACTTAGGTACCCTAAAGTATGGTGTTTTGATAGTATGGTGTTACGAACATAATATTCTGGAAACCATAGTACTATGAAAGAGTCTTTTCTCAAAGTTGCAATCGTTATTTCAAGAAAAGCTCTTTTAAATGTTGAGTAAGTGTTTGGTATTTATGCTTGTTATTGAACAACTTGGGAGTTAGGTAAGATGTCTTTTTTTTTGAGGGTGCGAAATCATCAAATGACTTCTCCCGTTCTGGGCAGAGCGAGAGGGTGTGTCAGACTTTTACTGACTAAAACCCACCCGTGTTCCTTCCGTTGCCTGTGTGCCGCGGCCGCCATATCCCTTTCGGACAAACCCGCAACCCCAGCAGAAGATGTCTGTCTACAATCGCGTCTGTGATCGTTTACATTATCTTTAAATGATATAAGTATCTAGATTGCTAAGTTCTCAGGAGTATGGTACTTACTTAGTTTTCGTGCATAATGAAGAGTTTCTACATATCGTCGCCTTCGAGTGAAAAGCTTGGGAATGCAACTTTGACTTTCTATTTTATATTTTTTTTGGAAAAAAAAACCTCGCAACACACGCCCTAGTTTTGTGGTGGCATCTATATCGCCACATGCGACCTACGCATCTTAATGACGTCACGCAAAATCCTGCATGGCGTAGCAGATTTTACCGCGCGATCAGCATTTAAATAACTTCCCAGTTGCCCACCAGTTTTTCGCATATAAGAGGTTTTCAGTTTAAGACGATATACTGATAGTCCCTTGTGCGGGGCCTTCGGTTACACTTCTTCTATAGTACCCGTGCAAGTAGGTATGGCTATGTAGCGAGCTTCATTAAAAAGTTATAATCAACATTTACCTAAGTATGGAACAAAGAGAAACTTAAGTGAATAATTAAGTTACAGAAAGTTACTAGTATTTTTGTCATTAAAAACTTTCACTAACAAAGAAATTATTTATTTTGGTGAAACAGGCCGTAATTAATAAGTATTAGTTTGCAGTCTTATTGCATCTCATTTTATGCTCCAGAGAACTTCATCACAATTGTAGTGGTTCTAGAAAATAGGAGACACAATAATGAGGTCCCCGTTTAGTCGAGATGCGAACTGAATAACTTATAATTTTCTTTTTAATTAAGAAAGAAAAACAATGAGTCCACATCTGACGAATTAGGAATGCCAAATGCGCGCCACAAAATATACCGACTAAGTCAAACATTAATTTGCGTTATGATTAAAATTCTGGGAGTGGACTTTTTACCAAATTAAATTCTTCTTTTTGAAAGACAGTTTATATAATTACAAAATTAATTCCAGTTGGCAGATTTCATTTTCTCATACGAAGCTGGTGAAAATACGTGAACCGTGTACTAAGATAGCATAGACTGAGATTAACGACCTTCTTCTGTAAGTCGCAGACGTAAAAAAATACAGATTTTATATTGCATCGTGTCCCTCCCTACAAAAACACGAGGTTACAAATACCCACATAAAGTGAAAGCCTTCAAATGAAGTCTGTTTACTGAAGACAGGGTTTTCAAAATCAACCTTCCGTCAAAATTACACATAAAATTCGTTTTACTACCCCTAAATTTTACGTGCCAAGTACATTCTCATTACGCAAGTGGTTTTATGACGTCACACTAGAAAAGTTATATGGCGCAGTGCGAACCATAAAGCTGCGACGCGAAACGCAAGGAGGTTGAAAGGTTACACTGGCCCTGCCAATAAAGTGTTCGTTCGTTGCCTGTAACTTTCCTTAACTTACGAACCGTGTGCAAACATGCGCTCCTGGTAAAAGTATTTGCTGAGCGCTTGAATATTTGCAACATTTTTGTGGATGATAAAAATAAAATACTCAGAAAAACCGATCGTATTTTCGTTGAATCTAAAGAAACCTGCAATAATGTATAATGCACATCAACTATGTAAAATGTCGCTAAATAATTATAGTTTAGGTATGTTGAAATGGCTTCACCGTTGAACTCACGACCTTTCCATCAATTACGTAGTGGGCAATGTCGGTTTAAATTACAATGGTTATGGCAGGTCCCCGTCGGTCTGTCTAAATAGACGTTCAGAATAAACATTTTGTTGTCGCTTCGCAATTACGGCTCCCTGACTAAATTAAACACAATTTTCTTAATTAATTTCGAGCAAAAAAGCGAGATGGTCTTAAAATATTCATGAACTTACGTTTTCAAGTAGCAGTGTGACGGAACGCGTGAATATTAGTCAAATTAGTACGCCAAGAACGATGGCGAAGCTCTCCAAACTCATTATTATCCCTAACTCCGTCATAATTAATAAAAAAATCAATTAGTAAAGTTTTAATTGCATTCCGGCAGCGGCAACACTTGTATTTTTAATTTTTCGTACAACTTTGTCATAATAACTTTTTGAATACCTATCACGGTTAGCGGAAAATAGGATTCCACTAGTAAGTATGTTTTTCCATTTTTCCCGTTTTAGTTAACGATTTTTCATTAATACGAGTATTATAAACCTACCGGACCGGACCGGCCCTACCGGTGTACCTACCTTTTTATGTAAAATTGTTAACGGAGCCTGGATCTCACAACACAGGGAATCCTAGTGTGAGGTCTAGGATTTCAATCCACTTGAATGTATACTTTGCGAAATAAATTTATTCTTATTCTATTCTTATAATGCACAACATAAATTCAATTCAAATACTGTAATCATATCCTATTACCGAGTTACGTCGTCATCAAGAAGTTTACATTGCCAATCAAAAGAGAATTTCTACCAAGATTACAGACAGATACATTGAGAAACCTTCCTGAATATTTAAAGCCATTTAAAAAGTAGTAATAAGCGGGAAAGTTACTTCAAAAAGCATATAAAGTACTCCATTATCTGAAACACGGACACGACGTCTGAAAGACTCAAAAACTCATTACAGATTATCTTGATATTAAATATAAGCCGAAGTATTTAAATATCTTTAAGGTTTAATAACTGGAATCCATAAACATAATAGAGATAGAGGTATTTTCACGTTCATCTTTGTACTAGTAGGACGAACAGCTTTATTGTACAAATTCTGTTTACAAAGACGAACGACGTTGACTTAAGTGAAACAGAATTATTCACTAAGGGTCTTATAAAGATGTACAAAAAATACCTGAAGTTACAGTAATAACGTCTGAATAAATAACGACTGAGACGAAACGCGAGCTTACCTACGTGGATGTACTTCATAAGCTCTTTCTGAAAAGCGTAATCAAATTATAGACAGAACCTACTTCAGTAATTGTAAACGTTAAGCTCTATTCAAAGCTAACTGAAGAGTGAACAAACACGACATTTACAAAGTATGTATTCATTGAAAGACAAGATCAGATTAATCCGCTTCTAGAAAGTTTTTCCGAGCAATGTCCTCAAAGACCGTAAACGATTCAAAAGCTAAGTAAACCTGGAAATTTTCCGGAGAATTCTACTATAAATAAGTTGTACCTTTCAGTAGAACTGTAGAAGATATCTTCAAGTCGAATTATAATGAAACCGCAAGAGGAGGGCGGCCATTATGAGTCGTATCAAATGGCTGACCCTTTGGGTTGCTCCTCTCCTAGTGAGGCGTGCGGTAAGTGCGAGCCCCAAAACTTGCCATACTCGTGAATAAGGTGAAACTTGTTCGAATGACCGTGGACAACGGCCTGTTTGTTGTTGTCCCCTTGGGTGGCGATACTGCGCGGCACACTTAACGAAAATTGCTCATTTGCAGCCATTCTAAATGTTTGTTACATGCGATGCAAATGGCGATTGTGTTAACATTTTGATAGCACCTTTAAGCCAGTCTCCCATTTATATTAAGGGATAATATTAAGGAATCTGTAATTTGCATATATTTAGGTTTTTATTCCCGATAACATTAGTTAGACTGCATGATTATCCATATATGTTCCTATAAAAATCGACTGACAAAGTTAACAGTTATCGATCGCAATGTAATCCTAAATCTGTGTCAGTTTTCCATAAATAAATATTACGTAAAACAGTACCTACGTACCGCTAGATCCGAGCCCTTATTTATTCAGGACTAATGAAGCCCAGAATGTTACCTGAAACTTTTACAATCCCGGGCCAATAAATAACTTTTGAGTTGAGTTTAGATTTAGCGGAGCGTGTAGACATGCCAACAAAACCGATACGTCCGTCTGTATGTACACAGAGCGATCTACTTAATCAGTTGTTCAGAGTTCTAACTTTTGATTAATATCAATCTCAAGTTTAAAGTAACGGAGGATTAAATCTATTGATTTAATGAATGAACATACTTGTAAGAAACTAAAATGTTAGTCCACTTTAATTAAATCCAAGTAAAGCTAACGTATAATTTGGAACTCATTTTAAATTCATTTTCATTAAATATTAATCGCACAAACACTGCGACATCATTAAAGTTGCAAATGGATTTACTTTGTGAGTTAAGATAAAATATTTGCGCAAATAATTTATAATATCAAGCCGAAAATCTTTTGATAAATTGAGCGATTCAGCTAATTTCCTCAGAAAATCGCGTTACTTTAGCAATTTCTAACAATCGATGAAATTAACTCGCCTTTTGTCGGTTCGTTACCTTTTGTGCATTCATTGTAAGAATCTGTTTCTAAGCGGAGACTAAAAGTAATCATAGTTTAATATGTCTCTGATCTGTTTACCACAATAATTTATTAAAGTTAGGTAGAGTTATACCATTCCATGCAGTTTCCGGAATAAATCTGTAAACCCAAGACACCATCCAGTTAGTGGAATATAAATGAAGATCCCGGAATTCCTTTTACAAACAAAATTAAACCCATCTAGAACACATTCATCAGTGGAGCGTCTTACGTCATGAACGTTCTGCGTCGGATCGTGAATGAGGTCGCCGTAGCGGTCCACGCGGACCTCCATGGAGGGCAGCGGCGTGTGGCACTCGGCGTCGAAACGAAACTGACCCTGGCACCACACATGAACAGCAAATGGACATTACACAGTGACACTGTACAGGAAGTGCTTGGTGAACGTGGCGATTAAACATATTCACAAAAGCAGGATAAAACAAAAAATTTAATATAAGGGCAAGCGGCGCGGCATGCTTACACGCTTGCATGCTTCAATATCTACGAGCATGGAGGCATGCGCGGCGGCCACTTCGCGCGCCTCGTCGGCCATTTTGCGTCCTCGAGGAGTCGCGTCTTCTTTCAGAACTACGCATGCTTCTTCATTTTCCGCGGGCTTAGTTTCTTCTTCAGCGGAAGCTATATCAGGCGGCTCAATCTCGGGAGTTTGGGGGGATGTTTCGGGATCGGGAGGAAGAGGAACATCAGCGTTCTCAAGCTTGGGAGCGGTCGTCTCGCTCACCCTTTTATGATTCTCCGGCAAACTGATGTTGCATTCGTTGTCGAAACGGAATTGACTCTGTTTCCGTGGTAAGCAAGAAACAAATGTAAACATGATATATTAAATTATGTGTTGCAAGAAATCTTTAAACAATATAAATTTTTATCGTCTTCAATTAAACACGATGTTATTCAAACTGCTAAATTTAGATAAGAAATCATCTAGATAAACAACCGTGACTAAAAAAGAACTCACCTTATACCCGGGCCCCAGCCTGTGCATTGCGCAGATCTGGTGCGTGGTAAGCGCCTCTCCGAACAGATAGATGGCGGCCATCTGTCCGCAGAACACTCGCTCCTCATCCAGCTCTGCCGTCGCGCCGATGTAGCACTTGTCGAAAGGCTGTTGAAAAGTCAACACGATTTATTTAACATGCTTAGCTTTTCTACGGTCTTTTTCAGTGGGTGTTCAGTTGGTAATGTTAAGATTCTGTTCTTACTCGCATTTACATAAAAATACTTGATAGGAAGTTTTTATATTATCTACAATTTTCAAAACTTCTAAAAGCTCGAAGAAGTCAAAGAATTCTTATTCAATTATGTAGTCTTTAATATTGCACAAATACCAAATCAAACCTAATTTGATGTTATTAAAATTGAAGCGGAAGATACTTTAAGTAAACTCATCTTATCCAAGTAACTTTCGACAGCTGCTCTTGAACTACAAAATTAGTTTAGAAGCACAAATTACTTCAATAAACTAATTTTCTTTACCAATTATTCGGCGAAGGCGTTTGATATTGGGAAGGCATTTCATATTCGAAGATATTCTAGCAAAGATCGAAATAAGGTTGGAATTGAATCAAATCATATTGGTGGACGAAATTCCTATTAGAGTAAGCTACGCAAACATTTGTGGCAAAAGTTGTTTAATACAAAATGAAGAATACGGTTACCGCGAAGTATTTATCGGAGGAATTTGAGGGCAATAAAGTGAAGCAATATTACCCAAACTGATTGAAACCTACGGTCAGATTGTTTATTTATGTAATACATGTTACATTAGACCACTAAATACATAATGTTGGTCCCATATTTAATGAAAGCGTAACTACCATAATGAATCTAAATTATTTTCATAATGAGAACACGATGGAACTGATTAAACTATTTGCCAGTAATGAAAATGATTTAAATGAGTTTTGGAAAACACATTTTTCATTGGGTAAGTTTAATTATACACAAATTGCTTTGGTGATTATGACGGTGTTTATCAAAATGTTTAATTAATATGATGCCAAACAGTTTCTCGTTAAAACTGAACGGGAGCTTGGACTGTAGGTATTAAATTATTTAAGAGTACATAGGCAAAGGGCCATGTCGGAGTTAGAAAATTGTGAACGTAAAATGGATTTTCGCCAAACTTATTTTTTTTTTATAAGGTACCGTACTGTTAGATATTTGGAAGGTCACAGCCAATACCAGCTTCGCTAAACTTTATCTAAGAGTAACAGGTACCTACATACAGATGTTTCTGAATTAATAAACCTATTCTCAGCCCGTACTTACTTGACATTTAGAACGGATGTAGGCTTTCACATGTAAAAAAGTTCGTCAATATTATACGAGGATATTATTAGAGCTAAACGAAAAAACTTTTAACAAGAATGTGTTGGAAAATGTTTTGGGTTTGAGGAACTTCTATATCAATTACACCTCCACCTAAAAACAAAATCAACTGTAAAAGTCATACCCAATATTTACAAAAGACGAGTGACATAAAATACGAGGGGTGTTCAATAAATAGTGAGAATGCGATACATTCTCCTTGGAAAGAAAAAAAATTGATACTGGCAGGCATAGCCCAGACATTAGTTAAGATGATAATAAAAAAAGCTATTAATTCTCTTTTGTTTTTTAAAAGTAGAAGTCTATTGTTTGCGTCGTTTCGGAACGTGTTCTTAAAAATGGATAAAATTGAAGTTCGCGCGGTAATAAAATATCTCTGCTTGAAAAATTTTACTACGGAGCAGGTAAATCAAGACTTGAGAGCAACATTAGGGGTTCATGCTCCTCCATATTCTACGGTTGCGCGTTGGTGTGCTGAGTTCAAGCGAGGAAGAACTTCCACTAACGACGACCCACGAACGGGACGCCCCATATCGGCAGTGACTGAACAAATGATTAAAAAAGTTGAAAATATTGTCTTGGCGGATCGTCGTGTTACTGTTCGTTTTATAGCTGAAGAAGTAAAGATTTCGATAGGAAGTGTCCAAAATATTATAAACGACCATTTGGGTATGAAAAAAGTGTCAGCGCGCTGGGTGCCCAGAATGCTTTCTGACGCACAGAAACAAACTCGACTGAGAATTTCACAAAGCTATTTGTTACAACAAGATCCTGACCGATTTTTGGCTCGATTTATAACTATGGACGAAACATGGCTTCACCATTATGACCCGGAAACGAAACAACAGTCCATGACTTGGAAGCGACCGTCATCTCCAACTCCAAAGAAATTTAAGGCGATTCCATCCGCCGGAAAGATCATGGGCTCTCGTTTCTGGGACAGCCAAGGGGTGGTAATGATCGAATATCTTAATCATGGAGCCACTATTACGGGGACTATGTACGCAGGACAAGTAACAAAGTTGCGTGAGGAAATACGCAAGAAACGGCGTGGCAAACTCGCTAAAGTTGTTTTGTTTCACCAAGATAACGCCCCTGCGCACAAGTCCAGAGTTGCGATGGCTGCCATTCAAGAAGCTGGCTTCGAACTGATGGAACATCGTCCATATTCACCGGACCTTGCTCCTAGTGATTTCTACCTATTTCCGCGCTTAAAGGAACATCTCAGGGGCCAGAAATTCGAAGATGATGACGGAGTAGTCGCCGCCGTAAATGATTTTTTAAGGGATCAGGAAGAAGATTTTTTTAGAAAGGGAATTTTAGGATTAGAGAAAAGATATACCAAGTGTATAAACCTGAAAGGTGACTACGTCGAAAAATAAAATAACATATAATAAAAGATAATTGCGTCTTACTCATTCTCATTATTTATTGAACGCCCCTCGTATATGTTGTTTGGACGTGTTTTGGCTGAGACAAGGATAATCAGGAGCTGAAGACATTGCGCCTTACAACAATGACGTACTCATATTATTTAATGATTTTCTCAATAAGTGTAGCAATCTGTAGTTCTTCCAAGTAAGTAGTCATTACCATTAAAGCTAACATTAGATCACTCTAAAGCAGCGATTATCGTGCGCGCAGCCTATCGTTTAGGCTGTCGCATACGCTGCGTTATCCCCAGCTCTGTGCACAGTAATGGCATGTAAATTCACATTTACAGCTAAAACACTCGTGTTTAGTCACAAATGGTATTTTTAAGCGGCACGTGGGGGTTTAGCGCTCCCGATTTTCCCAATAACGCCTGAAAGCGCGTTGCACAAATGTCTTTTACGTGTCAAATTGTATACCGTTTCAGGAATTTCATAAAAGCTCTTTTATTTACATTTTTATTTTTAGATCACTAAATACAACTACAATATTATTTTTTGTAGGCTTTATTTAATTTTTTATTTTATATGAAAATTGAAAGTGATTACCTACATTATAACCTTTACTTCAACGCCATTATTAGTGTCCATTTTGTCCATTATTCAAAGGGCCTAATTCAGTTCTTTGTGAGGCAGAATTTACAAAAGAGAGATTTTTTTTCTAACAACCCTTGGTTTCAGAATACCGAACTGATAAAATAATTCAACCCGTTGTAATGCCAAGGTATACTATAAACTTGCGGGTGTTAAATTCAGCTTTTGTTATAATTTAATTTAAAAATTCGATGCCTAAGTAAATTATTTTTCATTGGCTAAAAATATTTTTTTTTATGAACGTGACCTTTGATTTTCATACTCTTTCATAAAAAGATCTATCAACTATTGACAATTTTTACTAGATTCTGTAATAATTTACTGCTTCGAACCTGTCAATACTCTAGCTCGCCTCGTCACACAGGGACAGGTATATTATGTCCCAAATAATTAGTTTGTCTTCATAATGCTAACCAAGTTCATTTTGCAGCAACTATGCGTGACCACGTCCGAGCCTCAGTGAATATTCATAGAGGCATGCATGAACTAACGCCAACTTAATCCCTCGAGCGGGAAAGAGAATACCAGGAGAACACGAACTAAATGGAGCTTCACAAAACAAATAAAGGAAGAATCCCAATCAAAACAATACTACAGCACTGGTTGTACAAATTCGCGTGCACTTTCAGTCTAATTGGCTGCGTATTTTTTTAAATCGGATTACTCGCAGCTTGTAGCTTTTGTAACGGCAACACAACGTAATTAATTAATGTAGCGGAACGAATATGGACGTGAAGGTATTGATAGATGATTCTGATGAAATGGAGGTTCATTTTCACAATCATAATAACAAGGTTTAAGGCCAACGTCGGTCATTTGGGTCACAATTGTAATAATATTCGGGACTCAATCCCCTGTGGCAAGCGGGCACATTGGCAATCAATCGATGATTTTCATTTGATTACTCGTATAGTACCGATACAAATTCCAAGTTAGCTAATTATGTTTCGATGTTATTTTATCTGTTGTTTATAGAAAAATGGAACAATGGAAACTGCTATCATTATGTGACTGTATTTAAACTTCTTATGACTAAGTAAACTAAGAAATCAATGTCTCCAGACGTTAGAAGTTTCGTCAAACTCTTAAAACTTGTATTACTATGAAGTCCGCGTACATCCACAGGAATTTGCATGGCATTACTTGTAATAAATTGCTGCTAACGACACGTACGTGACGACTCGAACGCACAACTTGTCGCAAAAGGGGTGTTCGCCGTAGATAACCGAATGTATTATGCTAAGCTTCTATAGAGTTATGAGCACTTGGTACTTGAGGCTGGATTAGGGATACCATTTAAATACATATTTGAGAAACGACAGATTACACGTAAGAAATATATGTAAAGGTTTCTTCGAAGCTAAGATCTACTTAATAGTTTGCAAAATCGACCATGTCGACATTAAGTTTGACCGGGGTGGTCTAATTGACGAGATATCTTTTTAGATTTTATCACCAATGGCTTTCTTGTTGACATGAAAGCTATTTGGTGTTATATTCGATTTGGATACTTATTCGATTAATAGGTATAGGACTTACGTCGTTGGTAGAGACGAACCACGCCATCTCTGTGCTGGACGCTAGCTGGCCGTTCACCAAGCATTTGATCTCGCTCTTCGTCCATCTGTTGTATATATACACCACCGCTATCGCGTACCACCTGCACGGAAAACAAAACTTTATCATTACAGCTCAAGAGGTTATTGTTGAGCCTCAACCATTCGTTCAGATAGGAGTCACAAATCATGACATCCTTTCGGTCCATCATGATTTAACTTCGTCATAACGATGGAAGTTAGTAAACAAGAGATTATTAATTAATCAATCATAATTTAATTAGGCATGAATTTCGGTGGCATGGCATGGTTAGGATTTGGATAAATCAGTTCAGTAATAATAGTATAACAACTAATTTGTCAAATTAAGGCCCTTTTCCTCTCCCCTACATTGCTGTGCCCGACAGGGTCCACAATGAGCATGTCATATTAAACCTACCACCCAAGTTCACATTTATTTTTATTATTTTATTTATCTTATACAAAGACTCTTTTATATTTTGTGAATGTGAGAACATTGTAGGCTTACAGACTAGATTTGTAGACCATTTTCTATTTTGTTAAGTAGGTACCTGGCACTTGTTGACAGGCCTACACTGTCCTCTCATAAAATATTGTAAAACCCATGTATTTTTAAAAGAGTAACCGTGGAATTTCTTGCCGGCTGTTCTCCATAGGAAACGACCAATTTTATTGGAACCGTGCACTTAGCTTCTGCCGTCTCATAAGTGCCCATGTAGGTCAATATGAAATAAGATATTTTGACTGTAGAACGCAATAAACATATTGACTATTGAAATTACTGAAAGGTTTGAAGAGAAAAAAAATAACATATGCCTAACATTTTTGTAACACACAATACAATAAAGGAGCATGTTTTTATTTTTCATATAACTAATCAAATGAAGTGGAGTGTAACTTTGAAAATGTTCAGTCTACTGTGATCTGTTCAAAGAGTTCAAACATGTTATTAAACATTCTCTCAAACAAATAAAATGAATAAAACGTTTTTTCGCTAGTTTAGCTGATTCCACATAAAAACTCTAAAACTGATCCCAGTGTATGCACTTTACTGATAACTTCTCTCAACGTACACACAGGAAATTCTATATACATATAATAAATAAAATAGTAACAAAGTCAAAACTGTGGCTTAGACATATTTGATTTTAAAAAATTGCTACAAGATATGGGAACGAGTCTGATGCCGAAAAGTTTTTTAGAATCTTTGTCCGTTTCTATGGATGTCTGTTCCGGATTGCTGCAAAAACGGCTGAACAGATTCAGATGAAATTTGACACACGTATAGTTTATAACCTGGATAAGAACATAGGGTACTTTTTATTCCGGCAGTACGTTCGAGTATGATATTTTCCGAAATCCACGCGGGCGAAGCCACGGGTAAAAGCTAATGATATAAAAGTAACGAGATACATTTTGGCATAACTTTTCCCACGAAAGCCGACCGTCGTCATAAACTGACTACACAGGGAAGTTTATTTATACTGCTGCAACTTTTCACTGCCCTGATTTAGTGTTCTGAACAAAGTTTTAAAATTTCAAAATTAACCGCACCACAACTTTAAATAATTTCGTATTTTTAACGATATAGCAGTATGTCAGTAGGGGTGTGTTGTGCCTCCTGCCCGTAACATAAGGTAGACATACTCGTAACAATAATACTAACTTATCCCAAAACTGCTGCAAGCAGCAGATATACCAATTTACCATAAAACAGAATGTCTTTGCTTTATGAGAGCAGTGAGTGAGTGACTGTTGGCTATCCTATTGTGTTAAGGAAAAACAACCAATCTATAGCAGTAATTTGTGTATAGGGAGTGAACTTACCTTCTTGGCTGAAATTCGTATTTGACACAATGTTGAAACCCCTTGCCGCGCACCTTCATTGATGTGAGAACGAGACAGTTGCCGACGAAGTGTGCCGTGTAGCCCACGCCTTTACTCGTTTTGAAGCTGTCGGACAAATTCACAATGTTAGTTAAAAAATAATGTGTACTTTAATAAATAATTCAACAATAATATCCTCACATGAAATCCAAAAATCATAATCATAAGTCAAATCGCATCATACACTCCGGATAGAGCATATTCAGAAACCGTAGAGAATCATAGAAGTAGGTATGCAGCATATCATGATCTTCAAAGTAGACATGGCGTGTGTGGCGAACTCGCAATTCAATTATCCCGGACACAAACCGAAAATGATTTAGCTTAGTACCAGGATAGCAGAGCACAACCGAAACTACACTTGAAACGTCCGAGCTCCACTCAAATCAAATGAAAAGTTGGGAATACAGGTGCAAGCGCGGTCTGTAGCTCCACGCGATTTACGGAATACATTTGGCATTCGCACAGTAATACGCTTTTAGTACAAATTGACTTGATATTGCCTATCTAACTTTTCCCAAATTAAATTGTTATAACTTCTTAAATGTTTTCGCCCCCGTAAATGTGTTTATTGCCTCGAATATAATAATACCAAGAAGTTTCGAGAATATTGGTGGAATATAAAGACGACGACGACATGTATGTTATTTTCGCGTGGGTTCGTATGTTTGATGCAGGTAGTTCGATTTTCAAAAAGAACATTATTTTGAGAATGTCTTTGGAAACTATTTAGGGCAAATAATCACAACAAATAACATATCCAGCAAAGAGATAGAAACACGAATAAAGGCATACGTGGAAGAAATACTGTTCCTACAAATAAATAATGAAAGATAAGAAAAGAAACATCTCTATTAAAGAAAACATTTCAATACCAGCATCCTTCCTATACTAACTTACGGATGCCAAACATGGGCCTTGACCAAAGCCCAACAGACAAAACTTCAAACGTGTCAGCGTAGCCTGTAAAGGACTATGATGGGGAAAAGAAAGATAGGAAGAACCAATCACTGTGTAATCACGAAGGCAACAAAAACACAAGATGCAGTACTGAAACTGAGAAGATTAAAATAGAGATGGGCCGGCCACAATGTGAGGGGGAGAAGAGAAATCGAACAAAAAAGTGACCCTATGGCACTTTAGGGAGGGCAGAGAAATAAAGGTAAACCTTTGAAAAGATGGCAGGATGACAGGCAAAAAACAGGGACAATTGGAAGGCGATGAACGAGGCCATTGCCAAAGGGCAGACTAAGAACTAAGATAAAACGTTTTTGTAATACAACTGTAACTCTAAATAAAGGCTATAGATAACAATTCGGAAACTAACATCATCAGATCCCAAATATAAAGTCTTGTGTAATCAACTGAATACTAATCTGCATTTGAGGATAGGTATTGTATCCATACCAACAACTTTTCAAATTTTCCTTGTTGCCGTAACGCGTCACAATTTCATTACAAATCATTCAAGCTGAATACAGAAATTTTCTCGTTATACCTGTACGAACACAGTTCATTTCACTAGGTTTTGGTCTTCTAATAGAATCACGATTACCAGGAGACAATAGTCAATAGTGACATAGTTACCAGTATAGATATGGTTTCTCCCTCTCGATGTTGACGGAGTTGATGGGGTCGAGCCGGAACCACGTTGTGAAGGTAAACCCATTCTCGTAGGGCCACCTGGCGAGCGGGGGCAGAACTACCGCCTGCAATATAAGAACATCATACAGTGGGGAATATTCATTGTGGAATAATTAATAATGATTTGGGGAACTTAAGGTTTAAATTTATATCAGATAACAAAACATTAGTTGTCCAACCTGTGAAACCTCTAGATTAATGAGATGGTCAGAATTAAAATAGTTCGATTGAATTACGCTAACGAGGTGATTAGGTACGCTGATGGATAGCCAGACATCTGTATCTTTTAAGCCTTCAAAGTATAGTGGGTGCAAAAATATCCACCACGTGGTGTCTCCTTCAAAGTTGTAAAGTAATCATTATATTCACAATACAATATTAAATCAGGTTCATCAAAACTTTTAACTAGATTAGGTCCAATCGTAAATAACTATTTTTGGTACCCTCTCTCTAAGTAAAATCTGGTAGTAGGTATACCTATTCAGAACACAGATTTCTTTAAAATCGCACATAAAAATGTAGAATCCAAAACATCAAAACTTGGGAAGTGGTGCGGCACCCGGCAATAAAAACTTATTTTATGCTCCGATGGAAGGCCAACACAGGGCTCTCTTGTAAAGGTTCCGATCGAGGTATCGTCTCAATAAAATCTACATATAAGCTTCTTTTATCGTCACTCCAATCTTCCATTTCGTATGTGTATATTCCAGTATAATACACAAATGTTCACCAACAAAATAAACAAGTTATTTCCACCTTTTCCACGAATTACAATATTATTCGTAAAGATTAGTATCACGACATGTTATTAGGCCTTAGTTGAGAAGATTTACCGACCAGGATAAAAGAAGTGGGACGGAGATTACGTGAGGCTCGGATCTTTAGTGGCAATAAGCTAGAAGACGCCTGATACGAACAAATAAATGGGTTCATACGACACTGATTAAACTATGCCGTTCTAGCTTAGGTCTATTATAAGTTAGCTAGATTAATTTAGCTTTCCAAGTTATTGAGGAACGGGTAATTAGAACATGTATGAAGACAGGCACATTGAATGTATACCTTTAAATGATTCTCTTGAAATAGTTCTCTAAACTTGTAATGGGGATTCCGCCGGACGCGGGCCAGTCGTCAATATCACTTGAGCACACAACGCAAACGCGTACCCGACAATAGGCGCGCCAATGTGTGCGACGAGGCGAGCAAGCGACGCGCGTCGCAGCTGCGCAACTGGTTCGATGTGCGTCACCAGCGTCACGGACCGGTTCGAAATCAGTAGCGCGGGGCCCGCCGCTGAGATCACTTGTGGGTTGCGTACCGGTCCGCGATAATGACGCGCGATAATATGAGCGAGCAAAACATTAATATCGAATTCGTGAAGGAGGTACAGAAATATCCGTCGCTGTACAACTTTGAGTTGCCTACGTACACTCGGAGGGACATTAGCGACGAGGCTTGGGAGAATGTGGGCAAAACTATGAACATGACACGTAAGTTGGACTTTTAGTACGTATTTACGCCACAGCGGCGTTAGTTGTATCGAACATTCGAGACCAAAACGTCCTTCGCACTTCGCACCGTCTCGTGAACGGTGTGCGGCAGAAGTCAATGTTTATCAACGTTATACCTACTTATGACAATTATTATCAGAGAATTTTCTTTTGCACAAGAATGTGCCATTTTTTATCAATTTGTTGTGAGTGTTTATTTTGTTACATTCTTGTTTGAACTTTTGAAGGTTATGTTGGTGTTAGTAGTACGTTCCTGACACTTTTTATTTTTTATTCATTAGAAGATACGTTTTCAAACAAACGTACTATATCACTGTATCTCGTTGACACAATAACATCGATAGTGTGAAATCACCGCGTGGCGGCTCGTGCTCGCAATGTTGTTTGTTGTTAATGCTGCGCTCAAATTTGGCGTGGCCGCTCGGTGTGCACCAAATAGATGTGTGACATTGAACCTCGCCGCTCAGTGACGTCGCTTGTAATGCTAATAATATCAATAACATTATTATAGTGGGCATTCTTTTATCTTTATCCGTGTTTTGTTATAATCCTTACACAATTTTATAAGTAGCGTTTGTTTACATATCAATGATTCACAGATATATTTAATTATTTCACATAGTATTTCCGAAGGCGTAAGTTACGGTGTTTAGCACCTCATCGCCAATTATGATAGAAGTCCAACATTCAAAATACGGGCTGCCACTGAGAACTTTCTTATAAAAAACCCAGCTTTACTAAGTTCGACCCGGGCATCGAACATACGAATAGCGCGCTCAGCACTACTCAGCAGTCGCTTGCGAGTCTTGCGATGTCGAGACAATCTTACGAGGAAATACACTATAACACTTCTTTTCCAGCTTCAGCATGCAGAGAAAGATGGAGGAATCTGCGAGCAGTCTTCATGAGAACCATGAAAGCTCTTCCGAGAAGCTCCACGGGAAAGAAGAAACCATATTATTTATCAGAAGTGATGCAGTTCGTAATACCGTTTATGAGACCAGTCGCCAGGGTAGAGGCAGCCAAAGAGACACGGAAACAACAGGTAAAGGAAAGAGAAGAAAGTAAAAAACCCGTACAATTTGAAGTTGATCAAATTAAAGTAGAGGTGCCAGACGATGACTCAGATGACTCGAGCGAACAGAGTATTGAAGAAGAGAAGGAAATTACAGTCACAAGAAAACGGCCAGTACACATTGACTTACCTCACCAAAGTATAAAAGTAGCTAAGATAGCACAGCCGTCATCATCATCAATGACACTTGACAGCGATCATGTCAGGTCCTTCCTTAATAGTCTCGTACCTGAACTAAACGAAATGAACTCTGCTCAGTTCAAGAACTTTAAAAGGCGAGTGTTACTACTAATTGATGATATTGTGACGGAAATACCAGGGACTCCGAGAAGACTCACCGATGACGAATTTATTATGTAAAAATAGAACTGTTCAAATACTTAGATGATTAAGGTAATTTAAAAGGGCGTTTAAGTCCTGTCCCTTTAGATTTAATATTTTCATTATAAAAGACTTGAAGACCGAATTGATTATTTTATTTTCCTCATCTGGATACATCATGTAACATATATTGGAACTTGCAAATCTTACTCATATTATTTTAAATATCATTAAACTTCATGCATTCATAATAACCAAAACCAGACTTGATTTGATACGAATTGACCCTACTTATATTTTTTACTTTAATCTTTTTATGCTTCGCTGCTTCAGTTTTTCTCTCTTCGTCAACAATTTAAATAACCTTAGGAGAGGAGTCAAACAGGCAATTGCGAGGGCTAACTAAAACAAAACCTTATGCTGGCATAGTTCCAAAAGTTTCCGTTATATCCGCGCATTCACATGAAATTGCACACCAGTTAAAAACGTTAGAGAGAGGTTTGTAACTCGAGTTTATAACAATGATAGAAAAGGCTGTTAAAAGTTGATTCTGAGAGAATTAACATTATTGTATTAATTCAATCAAAATAATACCCAAACACAAATAATTCATCCCCTATTTTAACAAATAAATTAAATCTTTTCACTAATGATTATTATGAATTTCAATTTATCGTTTCGATACTGTCATCATTATAATACGAATGAACCACAAATAATTTATTTTTTGAGAACATCATTACAAGGATTCAATAAGCGACAGTAGTTGAATACGATGATTTTTGCCGGCACATGACATTAAAATATACTCATAGCACACGCTCGGCCAGTGAAAAAGGGTTTTTTTATTTTAGATGCGTATTTATATTAAAAAGAGCTTTTTCCCGTGTTTATCGAATGTCCTACATGTCTGGGTAAAAAATGGGAACACAATGTATTGACAAAGGTTGCAGTGAAAATTGATTAGTGTTCATTTATCTCGGCCCTTACATTAGAAAAACCGTACCGGTAACGCCTGAAAATATCGCTTAAATACCTTCTATATTGTCATATTTTTCCTGATCGATAAGATCTACAATTTCATCTTGAACTTATAAGATTTGCAGAGGTGAATTATAAGGCAATTTCTCGTTAATAGGTCAGCGTTACCGTGATTTTTGCTTAGAGTGGGGGATATATGAAAATTCTCTGAAATTCATGAAAATTTACGGCATTTATTATGCGGCAGTGATCCCGCCAAGTCGAGCAAAACAAACAAACAAAGGCACAGCCGTATCATCTTTTCTCGAAGCCATTCAGGAAATTTTCGACCCCCCTGTAACTTCGTTGTAGATGAAGCTAGAAGCCTGAATTTTCAGTGACCAAGAGGGCTTAGTATAACTAGGTATATTCCCAAATTACATTTAATTTGAACCTGTAGATTAAGAACGATTGCAGGTCCAACTTCCTTAATTTTGTTAGTGACATACTCACTCACCGATCATCAAAATTCTAAGGTACCTACTTACTTCTAGCAGACACAAGCTTTAAATTTTGAACAAGTGTTTAGCCTGCAAGGAAAATTTATTTATTTATATTAAACCTACTGCAATTGCAGTCCCGTTTTATAGATATACGAACTGCATAAGTAACTTTGTAATTTGTTTGTAAAATATAAGTTATATACGATAACAAAGTTCCTTTTGCAGTCCATGCAATTTTCACTTACACTACCAATTTTTTAATTTTGTTTATGTTTATTTAATCCGTAATGTTACAATATTTTATTTTTACATAACACCTGCCAAACTGCAAAGCAATTTGTCGGCAGCGATTGCCAAGTTATTCTATTTATTAAAGAAATAAAGATGTCTAATATTGATACTGTGTCTTTAAAATGTTGTTAGTTAGCTAATTAGGTAACAATTTATGACAAACTTGTTGGATAGATAGGTACTAAATAAGTTGACAGACTTGGTTTTACATTAGATCTCACATCTTTTTGCGTTAGAAGAACTGCGTTGCGAGACTTGCATCTTTTTACATGTTATGTTTTTGATGGGATTTACATTTTACTCAAAATACGCGCTTTGGCGTGGAGTTGTGGACACCAGCCCGTATTACCTATGAATATCATCATTCCCATACAATAACAAAACAAAGGTCTGTCTAAAAATACATCTTAGCTTGAATCTCATACCTTTCAGATCATGTAAAGTACTCGTTCAACAGCTACAAGCCAATAAAATGTAAATATACCTCGCTTTCTGAATAAATTCATACAACTTACATATTTATGTGTGTCAGTGGTGCACAATATAAATGAAATGATTTCATTTCGCTGCGTCGAGGGTTTAGCTTCAGAAACCTTGCCTCAAGAAAACTATTTTCCAACGGCTGGAAATGTTTCCATATATTTTAAGCGGCTTCTACCGCGCTCGGGAAGCAATGTTGCTTGCACTTTGTATTTGTTTCGTATGACCACAGCTTTGTGATGTTTTTACTTTTTAATTGTATTTTCTTGGAAATAAATAACATTTCATTCATATCTTTAAAGACCGCAGTAATACACACTGCACTGTTTCTTACCTACTTGTAGTCCAGCGCATTCAGCGTATTCATACAACACACACAAGGTTAATTTTATATTGACACACATAAATCATGCTAACCACATATTTATCTAGTATTATCCTACCAAGCAAGCAGAAGCGGCTAAGAAGCGTCAGTTCGCCGTCAGATCTCCGGATAAGTACGACAGAGAGAAATGGACCGGCCCCGGGCGGGACGGCGATAAATAAGGAAAAAACGGACACACAGATAGCCCAGTATGTCACGAGGATTACGCCGCCGGCCCGTATTTGAATAAGAATTGCCAATAAGGAGGGGAGGGGACGCTTAAACTGCGCTCCTAAAGTGTCCTACTACCCTAGTATCGATCTGTTTAAGCGGTGAGGTTTTCAGCAATGCTGGAAAGAATGAAGTGACGATTTGCTTATTACTTTGATGATGCTAAGATCAAAGTTAGGGACGGATAAAAAGATCTTGTTGAAGATGAATTGTGTTTTTGAAGATAAATGAATACCAACTTTTCCTTACATGTTATGTGTTTCTGATGCACTTTGCTGTTCTGTAATAACGACAATTTTGACTCGAGATGATTTTAATTAGAGACTACCGAAGCTGAGATGTTACAAGATAGAACTCAATGCCATAAAAGCAAGGGCTTATATAAAATGTGCGGGCTCTCCTTTCACGGTAGCTTCTCTTCTTCTTCGCAAGATCAGAAATATTAGGTTACCGCAAAAATCTTAAGTTGCTTTTCCTTTTGCGAGGGGTATTTCATCAAACCGAATTACAATTATGGCTTTATTCCAAGAAATTTATGGCAAGGAAGTTCAAATTACTTAAAAATCTCCGAGGAAAGTCTTTACAATACAACTTTTCCTGGCTTCAGAATGCCGCTCGGAGGCTTCTCCATTACCAAGATGATTTCATTAATGCCCTTTAAAAAATCTCCGAGCCTGTTGTTTAAATAATTACCGGGTCAAAGGTCGAATCTTAATTTGCTCTCGTCTCGATCCGAAAAAATTACGTCAGAAATAATAAAAGGCCCTTTATTTCGTGGGCAGATGGATGAGAATCCCGTCAAAAACATTTTGCATTGTAGAATAATGGACAAATCAGGGTCTGAAGCAGGGCGCAGCTGGGGAAGGTCCTTTGAAATATGAGCTCTGTTTATAAATAAAAAGCGTTCGGTAATAGCCGACCGTTTCTCTTCATTTTGTTTGAAATATATTGCAGGTTCGGTAAAATGGGCCGTCAGGTGGCGCCGCGATGCACGGGGCACAGACAGGGTGCCAACTTATAAATTTGGAACATATTTCGGCCGGTATTAGGACTATGCTTTGTTATTAGATAAATAAATAGTAGATATTCTTGTTCCTTTTCTACTTTCAGCTTGTGGTGAGGGAACGATTTATTCTAGTTAGGTTAGGGTATAAATTGGAAGGGCGAGCCTTGCTTGTTGAAATTTGAAGAAACAATATTTTGATACGAGTACATTACCTATTCATTATTATATATGGAGTTTGTTTAAACTTTGAACGATAATAAGGGTAATATTATTTACATGTTAGGTAAATACGGCAGTATTTGCCTTTACAACTTCAGCTAGTCTGGTACTCGTGTGTAATTTAGCAGCAATAGGTGTATGATGGCGTAGGTAAGGTAGGACGCCCTCAGGCTAGGTGGAGCGACGATCTTCGCAGGGTGGCTGGTAGCGGCTGGATGAGAGTTGCCGAGAATCGAGCTGAATGGCGTGCAATTGGAGAGGCCTATGCCCAGCAGTGGATTGCTGTAGGCTGATGATGAGGTGTGATTTAAATCACTGGATTGGTTTCATTGATACGTGAACATCAACAATAGATTCCAAATCTATACCAAGCCCAAAAGGAAATTAAGTTCATTAACTAATAAAACATTCCAAACACACAAATACAGTGGGCCGTTTGAGAACTTCAAACTTGTGTTTGAGAAGTTTGATGTAAAGTTCGTCAAGTGCGTTCGTTCCGATTCGGGTTGCTCGCATTATTCCGAACATATTTGAGTTTACAGAACTCGGTGAGATTCGCCTCAAGTAACGTTTCAAACTTCACTACAATAAAGATTGAGGGAATATACGGAATGCAAAAAAATCCTGAATAAGTTGGGTATTTGTTGGAAAGTTCTTGAATGAGTAGGTAGATGTTCAATGAACAATTGTTAATTTTTTCTTCTCTTCTTCTTTTTAATCCACCTGTGTGGTTCGGTGGACGCTGGCGGGGCTGCTAGCATTGGTTAATTAAGGTTTCAATGTTATTGGATACGTCTATAAGAAACCATTTATGCCAGAGACCGAGGAACTCTGTCGAATCAGACAAGACTATAAATTAGCAAGACAGCTGTCATATCGCCTGAGTGATAAGTTCCCCAGTAGACCGAACACGATCTTCATCAAACTAATAATGTAAAATTTTAACGTACAGTCACGAACATAAATACCTTGCACTTACGCAACATTCAAAAGCGATTTTCTCGTGAAATAACAATTGGAACTTTGAGAAAATGCATAATATTTCGAAAATTATATGTAAGTAACACCATACAAATCTATAATCAACACTTTAGGAGAAATTCGTTTTAGAATCTTGCGTAAGTGTAAGGCTCATGACGTAGGTCTACGTAGCTAGATATTTATTCCGGTCAACAGTATAGGTATCTGATGTTATGGCTTACGTTGCAATTAAGTAATGCAAGTGCAGTAAATACTGACGTCGCGAGCCGGTGAAAGGTCTTTGTATATGTGTTACAGTTAAAAACCGTTTTTTAGTTAGAACGCGTTTTCACTAGTTAAAACTAGTTTATACTGGATACCTTTATTAATACTAGAATTTTCTAGTTATAACTCGAATTTACTGATTTTCATGTTTGAATTTTGGTCAAAACTAGTTTTAACAACTAGACAGAACTAGTTTAAGTTGAGAAACTTGTTTGGGGGTAATGATAACACTACCACCTATCTACCTACCACCCGTAGTGGCTGGTTGATGGCAATAGGCTCGCCCCCTATTACATGGGACTTAACTGATATTTATCTTAGATCAGTAGTAAATTTTCAAGTATTAAAAAACGCATCCAGTAAAAGCTAGTTTTAACTAGTAAAAACGCGTTCTAACTAGAAACGGGTTTTAACTTTAACATACAATAACGTTAAATCCTTGGCCAAGGCAGTGCTACTGGTAATTTACAATGCAACCTGTAGGTACTTTCGACTTGTAATACAACAGGGGACGTAGCTCAGATGGTAGATCGCTCGCGTAGCATGCGAGAGGTACCGGGGATCGATACCCGGCGCCTCCAATTAGTTTAATTTTTTCTACCATTCTCACAAATTGAAACCACCTTGCCAATTATCAACGTAAACACCGCATGTTCCAATAACACAAAAAGCAGCAATAATAAATAAAAATGTGTAAATAACTGATGTGCAAATTACCATCGGCGCTGCCTCCAATTACCATATCGTGATTGTTTTAATTGGATGCAGATTTGTACGCTCAAACAAATACACAAAACTACTGTTTCGGGTAAATTCTGTAAATGACACTTTACTTTTTGAGCAGTCATTTCTGTAAGTTAATATTGAATTTATTTATTTCCTTTGGAACACTTTATCTCAAGATTGTTCTTGGGATGAATTCAACACATGAATGAGAACATGTTTTTCAACTACAATGTTAAGTACTGCAAATGTAATTTTGTATGCACAATTTTGGGAGATTTACAATATGTATTATTTTAAGACCATAGACTTCTTATAGTTTTTCCTGTAATCTATAAGTATAGAACTATTTTTCGTATTTTTTTTTTTAATTTTGCTTTCAATACTTTCGGAGATAAGTTGGGGAAATTGGTAAATTTTCATCAATTTTCTTAAAGAACTTTTAAACGTTTTATTTTAAAATTATAAAAAAATATACTTGAAACCCTCACAATAAGCCGTGTATTTGATATATCACAAGATACAGATTGCAAAACTTATTTTTTTTATTTTCTTTTTTGTCTCCCCATATTCAAAATTCATTCACGTCCGTGTTTGGTTAATAAATGTACCAAATTTCAACTTAATGAGTCCATTAGATTCGGAGCAAATAGCTGGGACAGACAAACAACAGAGTGATCCTATAAGGGTTCCGTTTTTGCATTCGGATATTCGGAACCCTAAAAATGTCTGCGACGGTGAATATTGGAACACGCGACTTTCCATTGGCTGTCCTAACAACACTTTGAAATGGGTTGTACCCATGGAGTACAGAAAGTTCTGTCCTCCGTGGTTGGACCGTAATATCCCACAGGTAGAAATCAGTACAGTATAAACCTCTTCGAATTTATGCCATCCATATTCACGAGCGCTACTGGTAATGTTCAATAAGTCGAGTCACACAATCCCCGGGCGATGGGCGATTCTATTATAAATAACAATGTGAACGTACCGATCCTTTCCGTCCGGGGAAGCTGAAGAACACGTCCGGTCCGTTCCGGTGCGGCATCTGCCGGAGCACGTTCAGCAGCTTAGCAGAATGCCGGGGCTGCAACACACACAAATGTTATTGATTCAAATAGGTACAACAGAAGGCATTTTATAAAAGAAAAGAATGAACGGATAAAATATTATACTATTAGGTGCGTTATAAAACCTCAGAAAACACGGTCCTTTTTAAGCATTGTAGGTAATAAACGTTCTATATGACCATTTCTTTATTTAATAAGCCATTCAATTTTCGCTTATTACCAACGAAATGGGCTCGAATATAAGCCACATTTTCAAATTTCACAGATAACAAAGAAAAATCCCTTTCAACTAAAAAGTTTTAAAATACTACGACATAAACCCTCTCGATATTGGCAGTAATGGCGCAGATAAAGGAAGCCTTGCCAACTCAGAAATAAAAGGAAAAAATATTTTAAAGCTTCCAGACAGTCTTTATCTCACAAAAAATATTTTAATCTTGACTAGTTCGTTGCTAATGATTTGCTTTAAGTAAAACCTAAAGGAGCTACTTAGAAATAGATTAAATGTGAGCTAAAAGGACAAGCGATTCTCATTCACAAGCAAACATAAACACAAAGTAACTGTGCCGCTTATGCCGGCTAATTACCGTTCCACCGCACTGTCTGTAAAACGATGCAAATTTCAAAAGCATTGGCGGTGGGGCTAATTGCACGTTTGGCCGTAGCCTTCCCCATTTGTCCGCGTTCTTCTCGTATCCCTCTAGTTTATGTTGCCCTGGTCGAATTAGACGGTTTTTGAGGGGGCGGTAGCCAGGAATTTGAGCCAGGAACGCTTTCAGTTCGGAGTGGAACTTTGTAATGACATTTTTAAACGTCAACAGAGATAGGAATGTTGTTTGTAAAGCAATAAATTGGTTGTACAGAATAAAAGTTCAAAGCTGTGAATTTTTATTTGAGTTGAGGGATAACCCCTTTCGCACATCTACATACTCGTAGATATACATTTAGCGTATCCAGCATCCCTATGCGGCTGTTCATTAAAGCTATCACTAAAACTTTCTCATTTATTTATCTCATAGACTACAAAAGTAACTTGACTTGTAACCTAGAAGTAAGTTTGAGAGGCAATAAAAGCCGTTGTTTCTCTCTCTGGCGGTGTTGGGGAAAGCGTTGTCTCGAGTAGTCACTCAAGCGTGGACGCTCCAGACTCCCGAGCATACTTGAGCCGAGATGCCCCGGAAACTATCACTTATTTCGTAGGCGGCTTCTTTTCTTCGAAACGAGTATAAAGTTACACTGTTTACATCAGGAAAACGTGCTATGTGAGAAAAGGAACATCACTATTATAGTGATGTTCCTTTTCTCACATAGCTAACTACATACGAGTATAATACTCGTGTGTAGTTTTTAATAAGCGCCAGATTTTTAATTTTGGCGATGTTGAAGTCTGTTCCAAGTTTATAAAACGAGATTACCCCGTACCGTAAGCTGACCCAATACTACAATAACTTTATTACAGTACTACTTGTACTACTTGTATATTGATGCGCAAATAATTATTCTCCTCACCCATTTCCCGTTGATCGCTTTCATGGCACTGAACAGCTGTTTGAGTTCCTTGACTGTGACGCTATAGCTGGCCAGGACTCCCAGCATCTCGATGAGCAAGTCTGCAAAAAAGGACAACCACATTACAATGCATTTATACATACGGACCAGGAATACATAAGCCCGGTGCTACGTTCACAACTGGCGGGGTTCTGCAAGGGTCCATGGATGCGAAAGGGATTTACTACTATACGAATAAACGCTGTGGTATTCCATAATTTCTTGCTTCCCTAGTGAAGGAATAACTGTTTTACTCAGTATGCATTTAAGTCTGTGAATAATCTAATTTAGCATACCTACTCAAATATCTATCTTCTTGTCCAAATGGATATTTATTTCCGCAAAATAGGCGAGAATATCATGATATCAGATTATGGAAAAATGGGGCAATTTATTTGGTCCAGTCTTAATTCCAAGTTATCACTACTACAAAATCATAACACAGATGGCCATAATGAACAGTGGTCCACGTTTTATTATATTTTGAGGTAGTAAACATGACTTAAAAATAGAACAGTCAACATAGAACCGTGTCACGAGATCTACTGCCAATCACAATGGCCTTAATTCAGCGTTCAAAATTTTCTATAAAATCATTACACACAAGATTACAAGTGACAAAACCACCAAACACATTAACTGTGACAGTGTCCATGCCTAAAAGATATAACAAATAGTTTAAGTATTATCAATATGTATTTAGTGCTGAGCGTTTAATTACACTGTCAAACGCAGCACTTGCTCCATTGTAAAATATACAAGCCAATTGAAATGTTGTAGTAATTAATTCAAATTCACATTATAAATTCAAACGAGAGCGACCGAAACAATGCAGTACATATTGTGTATAGCTACTAATAGCTAGCTATACTCATGTGAATAATGAATCACTAATTAAGATTAGGTTTGCAATCGACCCCAACTCCACACTAGTTTGATAATAAATTGTTAGTGAATACATATCTCTGGATTACGGGGCTGACTTTCTATAGCTGATATTATCACTTATTTGCTATCGCTGAGACGGATTAAATTAAAAGATAACACTGATTTAACTGAACACTAATTTAATGAAATATTTCTAAGGAACGTTTCCTATCTATTCGACATCGTCGCGCGAATACGACAACAAAATAATAATACACAGCGAGGCTTAGCACTAGTTCATGTTTCAGGGACCTACGCTCCGTGCGCTACGTTCTGGTTCATTGAAAATAAAATTTCATTTACAAGAGGAGTCCCGGGCCATTGATGAAAAAAAAACATTTTTTTATCTAGGTACACCGATACTGCTTTATAAAATACTGCGTTATAAACATTATTCTTTATAACGGTACGCAATAAAATATCTGCAACTTTTCAGCCCAATTTTATTGCCCATTCGTTTTCGCTCCATTAACTTAATAAAACCAACGATATTATGTATCTACTTTATCTAACTGAGCTCAAAAACTATCTTTACACTTTTCATTATTGTATTGTTAATAATTTAAAAATATTTCTTGAATTAATTTGTATTATATGTAGTAGTAATAAATTTACTATAGCCCGCATCAACAATGCTTTCGAAACCTCCGTATAACCCATGGGAGCCTAGTAATCATATTGCTAAATCGTCTTACAACACCCACGGGAGCTGGTCCTATTTAAGGAACCACACTGCAAAGTATTGAATGTTAAATATTAATTTGCAGGAAATTGGCACACTTAAGTTTGAATCGCTTGCTTGTTTAATAAATAAATAGCTTACCGCTAAATATCTTCATAGTTACGTAATTGTTCGAGACTGCTCGAATCAATATTTGATCAGGTATTTGAATTATTCGAATTACTTTGTAAGTGAAATGGGGTATATTTATTTTGAATTAAACTGGTATACTTTGCTGTCTCAGATTTCAGTTCTGCCATTTGCAGCAAGTCAAAAAAATCGCAAGAGGAAAACATCTTGATATTATGTTCATTACGCGTTTACATATTCTACTATGGAACCATAAGCTCTAGTGCATGACGTTTATATATAATCATTTAGAGGCATCTCATCTGTCAGGCTGCGGCTGGCAATCTTGCAAATTATTCCGCTTGAAAATACCGCGAGTAGCGAGCGATGCATTTACTTCTCCTTCCGTCATGAATCTGTTTTACCTGATAAATGTAATTTCTACAATTTTAGTAACCACGTTTTTATTTACGAGGGACATTGCAATTTTTTTTTAAAACGGAACTCTTTTGGGATTCTCACTGATATTCTCAGTTGATATTTGGTACACATAATATCGATTTATGTGACTCAAACACGGACGTGCATTTTGAATATGGGCCCCTTTTGGGAGACAAATACAAACATTTTGAAAAAGTTTTGCACGCTGTACCGCGTGATATATCAAATGAAAGGAGGGTAGAAGGTACCTTACTGTGAGGGTCTCAAGTAATTATTTTCTTATAATTTTAAAATAAATAGTTTTTAAGTTATGTAAGAAAATTTATGGAATTGATCATTCCACTTATCTCCAAAACTACTGAACCGAAAATGCAGAAAATAGTTCTATAAATGACAGGAAAACCTATATGTAAGAAGTCTATGATCTTGAAATAATAGGGTAAATTTCTCAATATTGTACGTCCAAACTTACATTTGCAGTTGGAATGTATGTAAAACATATTTTTCAACTAGAATGTTAAGTTTGTTCTTGGGATAAATTCACCTTAACTACGGAACCCTTTATTGTACATGATCCGACACGCACTTTGCGGGTTTATTACTTTTGATTGCAAATACGATACGTTTTCCGTAACTTGGTTGAACTATTTTTGCAAAAGGTTTCATTTGCTAAGCCGAGGGCGTTGTCTTCTATATGGGGACTTCCTAGAAATTATAATAAACTGCAGATGTTATTCTATTTCGTTCTTATAACTCCACGTTCAGAATATGGTATTTTCATAACACAACGTCACATAATTCATCGTTGTCGTTGTCAATCTGTTTCTAAACGTGTGTCCGGACACCCACTAGTATCAATCACTCTCTGTTTGAATTCAGCTTTCATCATTCAGGTAAGTCACATGAGCTTTTTAAAAATCACCTAACAAAATAACAATGCCGAAAGTCCATCTGTCACGTAATGGCCGGCGCATTGTTCTCGGGTTAATCCCGGGCCGCGTCGGTGGCTAATCCCGGCGTAATTCCGGTACAGTCCGGGATTCGCGCTTCCCGGAGCCCCGGCGGCGTCCCGGCGCTCGCTTCGCTGTTGCCCCGGTTAATACTATCCTCGGGATATTAAAATGCTTCTCGGGATTATGCTTTCGAAATATTAATGGAGATTTTTCGCACCAGTTCTCGGTGGAAAGTCATGTTTATGTTACTTTTATAATCTCAGTTTAGTTTGCTACGTAGGGTTTCGCTTGGGTTGGGCACGCCACAATTGCGGCGATAAGTCCCCTCTTTGAGGAGTGGCTTGAGAGGCGCCATGGCGTCCTCACCTTCCGCCTGACGCAGGTCCTCACCGGACACGGTTGTTTCGGGAGGTTCCTGTTCCGCGTAAGGCGGGAGGAAACGCCCGGGTGTCACCACTGTGTGGATCGCCCGGAGGACACGGTGGAGCATACGGTGGAGGTCTGCCCGGCTTGGGCGGAGAACCGCCGTGTCCTCACGGAGGCGATCGGCGGCGGCGATCTCTCGCGTCCGGCCCTGGTTCAGGCCATGGTTCGGAGCGAGAGTGCATGGGAGGCCGTCAACTCCTTCTGCGAAGCAGTTATGCTCGCGAAGGAGGAGGCGGAGCGCGCGAGGGAGATGCAAGCTGCACGCCCTCGCGGCCCTAGTCGCCGCAGGAGACGCCCCGGGCGTCGGGAGTCAAGAGCCGACTTCCGGCCACCGTAGGCGCGGGCTTGCGGACGGTGAGCAATGGGCAGCTCGCCGTCCGATAAGGACCAGGCCCGTGTCGACGGCGCGTTGTGTTCTACGCGCGCCTCAAAGAGATGTCAGCACCAACCGACGGGGTCGAAAGACCAATGCCTGCTGGGGTTGCGGGTTTGTCCGAAAGGGATAACGCGGCCCCGGCACACAGGCAACGGAAGGAACACGGGTGGGTTTTAGTCAGTAAAAGTCTGACACACCCTCTCGCTGTGCCCAGAGCGGGAGAAGTCATTTGATGATTTCCCACACTCAAAAAAAAAAAAAAAAGGGTTTCGCTTGGGTGGCGCTGTTTATGGTATGTCTTGGGAATAAAATATTATAAACTAGCTGCATCCGCGGTTTCACTCACATAAATCTCGATCTCGTGGAAATACCGGGATTAAACGTTGAATATTAAGTATATTTCCCGTTTTATAATAACCCAAAACATGTACCTACAGTATAGCTATGAAAAAGACCGTTGACAATTTGATACAGAGTCACGATTCTCAGCAGTGAGAGAGCGGTTGAGAACAAGAAGATAGCTATGAAGCTAATGCCAAATGAACAGAAGGAGTTCATGTAAGTACACAATGTAACGTGGGCCAAGAACCACAATTGAAATAAAATTATCATTCTCCATTTTATTCACGCACGCTAAATATGTAAAAACATTGATTTTTCGACGTAGGTATTATGGTAGCCCTACACGTTACAATATACATACTTGCGCAAGTTTAGAGTTGCAGCATTATGCATGACGCCGATAATGACCACACACGGCTAAAGTTTGCTTGTAAAGTGATCATTTCTGTAAGTGACCGACTAGGTGTGTTATGTTGCGTGGTAATGACATCCATTGGTAACGCTTTAGCAATACTTGGCTTAATATTGCTACCAAAAAAACAGAAAAGACGTAAAACAAGTTAAAAAAAAAACATTTATTATAAGCATCTGTTTTTAATACGCTTTTATTAGCTTGACCTGTAGATACAGGTCGGATAGATAGATATCTATCTATGTTACGGAATCGTGCAACGTAATTTTCTCCAACTTCAAGACTTTCGAAAATTTCTAGAAAATTTGCATACGTATCAAGGACAATACAATAATTTAGTATCGTGGAGCTAATATGATGATGGAACCCGGAGGTGGATAGTGAAAATCTTCAGCTGCTTCTAGTAAACCCCTCGAGTTCGGGCTCATTTGATTTGGTTTGACGAGTCTAATATATTGCACTTGGTGTCAAGGGTCTGATAATTGAGCCAGGAGGTGGATATTGGAACTCTTCAGTGGGCACTAGTTAATCACTCGAGTTTGGGCTCATATTATTCGGTTTGACGAGTCCAATATATTTCACTTGGTGTCGAAGGTCCGATGATGGAGCTAGGAGGTGGATAGTGGAAATCTTCAGTGTCTACTAGTAAACCCCTCGAGTTTGGGCTCATATGATTCGGTCTGACGAGTCTAATAGATTGCACTTGTTGTTGAGGGTCTGATGATGGAGCCAGGAGGTGGATAGTGGATTTATTTAGTGGCTACTTAACTGGTTAACCGGTCCAGTCATAACTTCGTTAACTTAAGACTTATTAACGAAATGAAGAATATACAAGACTAAAAAATAAAAACAGTAGTTTAAAAAAAAAAACACGCTTTTACACTAACAAAAAATTATAAAATAATTAAATTGACTTCTACTAGTTACGATATAAGTACCAATCCAGCTTGTTACTTCCTTTATATACAAGTGGGCGCTTTTTAGCGGTGTGTACTTTTAATTTAAACAAAGCGCTACACGCTGTTTAATTTAATCATTGGATATAAAAGAAGTGACAAGCTGGATTGGTACTTGTACCGTAACTAGTACAAGTAAATTTAATCAAACTCAAACTCAAAGCATTTATTTCAAATAAACCAATTACAGGTACTTTTGAATTGTCAAGGGGTCGGTCAGTCAGAAATATGAAGCTAGTTGCCCATTCCAATGCGTAGTAGGTTCCTATGGAGAAGAACGGGCAAGAAACTCCACGGACACTCTTTTCAATCAGAATATTTTCACAAAATATTGGTTACATCATCCATTTTTGTAATTATACATGTGAGAACAATGTAAAAAGACGTGCACGTTAAAAGCGTCAGTAATAAAAATAAAATAAAAAACAATTCAAAAATTAAAATAAATTCAAATAAGCCGTGGCAGCTAAGAGATGACCAGTCCCCACTGACGGCGCCCGTTCACGAACATGACGCATGCATCAGCACCATTTAGCTCAACCATTTTGAAGGGAACTTAACGATCCAACACACACGCCACCACCAGCGAGACATTTGAGTGAGCATGACATACTCACAACCGCCAGGGCAAACTCAAGTCAATGAAAGACTAATTATTATTTTATCATTTTTAGTTAGTGTAAAAAGCGTGCTTTTTTGTTTTTTTTTAAACTAAATTTTATTATTTGCCAAATACATGGTTCACTTACACAAATACTTATAAATTCCTCCAAAAAAATTTTTTTTTGTCCGTCTTTGAGATTAAAAAACAATATTGGATGACGTATTTTTTATTTTTTTACGTAATCTAAAGATTACGGCGATACATTGAGGTAAATAATGTACGTCACGAGTATGTAGATTTTATACATACTCGTGACGTAGCGACCCGCAATCCCCCAACTTAAAATGCGTTTTATCTATATATTTTTTTACTAATATGTTAAAGCAAAAAATAAATAATAATCCTCCGTGCCTCGGAAAGCACGTTAAGCCGTTGGTCCCGGCTGTTATTCGTGGATCTTTGACAGTCGTTACGAGTCGTCAGAAGCCCGAAAGTCTGACACCAGTCTTACCAAGGGGTATCGTATTACCAAGTTACTGGGTTGTGGAGGTCAGATAGGCGGTCGCTCCATGTAAAATACTGGTATTCAGCTGCATCCGGTTAGACTGGAAGCCGACCCCAACATAGTTGGGAAAAGGCTAGGTAGATTTATTGTTAAAGCAAAAAATACGTGTCTAATATTTTGTTATTATTTGACTGACGGACTTATTAGAATTTAATTTTTTTTACCCAGGCATCATCCCTATTAACAAATTAAATTAATAAAACAAACAAAACGCACAATACAAGCAAAGCCTCGATTTGCACCAGGCAAACATAATACGGCAGGAGCTTTAGTGGCTCCTACCTGGCGCTAGTGGAATAGTGGCTCAAAAACAAACCGTTCAAATGCTCTCAAATGCACGCTTGTTTGACCTAACGGCAGCGGGTTTTACAATCAACTTCAAAATGCACCTATTAATTTGTAGACCAATGTCGAACCGCGTAGCGAAAATGCAGATTATAATGGAGCTTTAATACTCAATTAAATATTTCCCTTCAATCAATTTAATTTGGATATTTCACGAACTTCGTGATATTAAATCTGAAACGTTATCAGGCAGAATGGATATGATTTTACAGAGTATTTTACTGTAAATATGTAACTTGTTAATTGAAAAACGTAATATTCTGATGTTAAAAAGTTTATGCTGCAATCATAAAAATATATCAATTAATAAAATACCTGCCTTAATTGAGTGGTACAGAAATAAATGATTACGAACATTGAAGAATCATTTCTCCTCCGCGTCGACAGTATTTATTCTAAAACATTCAGAAACCATACAACAATTTATTGCTTTCCCAAGTTACAAAGATCATTGCCCTGACAGCACTATTATAGCCCGTCCAGTCCAGCTCACCTTAAGTACTCTGTCAGGTAAGCTATTACTGAATTCCGACACTATACAAACGAACGGAGCCGTTAGAAGCTGAAAAAATATGATCCTAGTTCATATTTCAAGGCAAGTCTAGTTTATTTAAGGTATCCCAAAAGGGATAGGTAACAACAGCCTGGGATGATACATGGGTTTGTTTAAAGAGGTAAAGACACGAGTAACTGACGGCTAACCGAAAGGGAAGTGGCAACAAAGGTGCCATGGAACAGTCGTGTACTAAGAGCTCAGGAGTAGGACAGAGGTTATGATGACCACAGATGTAAAGCCACAACAGCAACATGGATTTATCTAAATGAATGTGCAGTGCGGGGACAAATGGCGAATTGATGATTTATATTAACAAAGTAAGCTTTAAAGAAGTAATTTTATAAAATCCTATGCAAAAATCATAAAAATAAAGTCCTGGAGGCGCCGGGTATCGATCCCGGTACCTCTCGCATGCTAAGCGAGCGCTCTACCATCTGAGCTACGCCCCCTGATACTAATGTTATCGAATGTCACATTCTGTTCGTTGCAGCTTTGCAATTTACTCAAGGCAATATTACGTGACATAAGAAAGTCACGTATAAATTATTAAATAAGTTCAAAAAGATTCCAGTTGGAGGCGCCGGGTATCGATCCCGGTACCTCTCGCATGCTAAGCGAGCGCTCTACCATCTGAGCTACGCCCCCCGTTGACAACAACCACCAATTTACTGTTTTATATTGTCCAACGCACACAGTACGTATGCCCAAGGCAATATAATCTAGACCAGCGAGACCACGACGTGACATTTCGTCACACGCATTATTATTTGACGCACGCGCACGTGCCTTTCACTTAGGAATTAGTACAACCACCAAGCAACTTAAAACAATGAAGTAAGTGCTCGATTCATATACTTTTGATTACATTGAATGATTCCTGATCTGAAAACATTGCCACAACATAATAATATCTGGTCAATCAAGAAAGGAATAGGTATGGCAAACGCATCTTCAAATTAAACTTTCTCAAACTTGAAGCAAGGAAACATATTGATTCTAGCTGACTACTGATCGATTATCTTCTCGGCGACCTGATAAATGCTACCTCTTAGCAATCATGGTTTCCCCTCGCCGATTCACCATCTACTTACACTTAAAACTCGGAAGGACTCTACGATCGTTAAAATAATCTAATCAGGGTGAGGTTTCCTTCATTTTCTACCAAAGTTTAGGTTGTTTATGGCCTGAGTAAGTGATTGCAAACGCCACCCATAAAGATGAATAGGTCCTTAGGGTAGCCTACTGGCCGAAAGGTCACGGGCCAAATTGTACAGCGCTGTAAATTATGAGGAAGGCTTGTCTACAACGAAACTGTTCCTCTTCAGGATTTTACTGGAGCTAAATTCGATATTCTTAGGTATATGATTTTGGAAGAAAAAAGAACAAGAATTGTTCAGATGATTAAAAATGATTAAAAATCTGTTGCGAAGCCCGTATCGATCCCGGTACCTCTCGCATGCTAAGCGAACGCTCTACCATCTGAGCTACGTTCCCTTATAGTCACTTAGAAAAAACATTCATACATTGCAGTTCAAGTGCTTGCGTTACTTACATGAAATTTGACGTTATGTCACATTTAAATAGCAGTCTTGGTGCAAACTAGTATGTAGAGCAGCCCGTTTAGATTAGATACATTATACTGCTGTTCGTCTTTTACAGAAGCTTTCCAACGTCTTATTAAAAATGTATAAACAAAAAGTCTTGCCTTACAACCGTTGCGCCCTCCGCCTTTGTAGCGCGAGGGTTACGAACATCTGTCAGCTGTCATGTTTAGACCAATAAAACCCCATGGGATTATGATATCCTGGTATCCCTGAGAACGTTATTCACCTCTTTTTGAATTTCAGTGAAAGTAAAAAAAATAAACAGGTATTTTTTATCTACCATTTTTCATAATTTATTTTTGCAGGCACGTTATACCCGCTTTCTTGCCAAAAAAAGTTAAAACCGTCATAATTTAAGTTGCTCCCTTTTGTTGGAGGGCCCTATGGAGACTGATAAGCCCTGGTATGTATGAGAAACTATTGGTAAACTACCTACGGGGTGAACGTAGGTAGACCAACACCCCAACCTCCCCAACTGAATGCCAAGGGAATGCCGACGGACATCCTGATTTGTTCTGATATCCCAGTTGCAATGGGAATAATAAGATTGATAAAATTTCTCAAGATATATTAAATCTTCTGAGAATGTAACCGTCATCTACTTGGTCGGGAACCGAAGGCCTTTTCAAAAAAACTTTACTTCAGAACTTCAACAGGGTTGTGTTCTCCTGGCACGCGTGAGAATTTAAGATGCTGCCTGAGATTTTACGTTTATATATTGCGAGTACCTACACGTAAAATCCGAGGGAGATTCATAAAATCACCCCTAGTTCCCATGGGTGTGGTACAATAACCCATAAAGCGTGCCATTGGACCTCTATGGAGACTGTGAAACCCTGGTATCTAAGAGAAACTATTGCAACCCATAGATATTTTACATCCCCAATTTAAAACCAAATGAATGCCCAACAGACATCCTGATTTGTTCTGATATCCCTGTTCCGATGGGAATAGTAAGATAGATAGTATTTCTAAAGAAGAGAATAAATATATCTTCCAAGAATTACTAAAATTTAAACTACTTAAATTAAAACCGTCATCTACTTGGCCAGGAACTTGAGGCCTTTTGAAAAAATTACTTTACCTGAGAACTTCAACAGGGTTGTGATATCCTGGTACGCCTGAGAATTTAAGAAGCTCCCTGAGACTTTACGCTTATATGCGCGCACCCAAGAACACGTGCAATGACCGTAGAAGGGTTTTGAAAGTTTATGTTAACGAACAATTATACAAAAGTTCAGGTTGTCAAAGCACATATTATATGCAATTGATGAAGCGATGAAAACTAGATACGACATTTTACTGAACCCCGCACCATCACAGACTTTGTCGTAAACAATTTGAAAATGAACTTGATGCACAGTGTGGCTTTTCCCAAACTTTACAAAAACAGAGACGTGAACACATTTAATTTCAATCCTCTACCGCGTCAACTCATAGTAACAGCCAAACATTGCACCTGCAGCGATGTACGGCGCATTTAATTAAAAGTTTTCCACTTAAATTTCCGGAACAAGTTGTGTAACATTTTTATTTGACGTGAAGGCAAAGAACTCTTTATTTTTGATAAAACTTTCTGAAGTATTTAGGAATCTGTTTAATTTAGCGTTATCTTTGGGCATTCCTTTTTTTTAAAGGGAAGCTCCAGAGTTTGGTATCCTTAAAACTTTTAAATAAGTTTGGCCATGTTTTTTATGACATTCCTTGTTTTTGTTGGGTTTCCGTCATCATGTGTCATAAAAACAACCCTTATAGACCCATGGTGCCTTGGTATCTGTGAGAAACTATTTAAAAGTTGGATAAAAGGCAAACTGCATACCCAAGTAATGTTTTAATTTTCCGCTAAAATGAATTCCGGATGACTTTTAAATTCCTTATGAGACCCTAGTTTTCTTGGGAATTGCAAGATTGAACAGATTTGTTACAGAGAATCTTCTTTTCTAAAGGTTATATTACAAAAAAGCCGTCTTTTATATTCGTAGAGCGTTCTCAAGAATCCCTCAGGTTCTTACAAACATTTTTAAACGTCTACCTGAGAGGTTATGGCTTCCTGGTACGCGTGAGAAATAAACACACACCGTGCGATTTAACGCTTGAGGGAGAGAGATCTCAGCTTCCCTTTTACTTTCTTTAAAGATGTGAAATTGTGAATGAATCCCACAGATAAGAACAAAATACAGAAAGGAATGTTAAAAATTCTCTTGGCTACAGAAATTATTAAAAAATACTTTCCTCATGGGCTTCTGTGTGCGCAGTTGGGTAAAAACAAATAATGCAGTGTTAAATAAAGTGATCTTAAAATAAAACATTGGAGGCGCCGGGTACCGATCCCAGTACCTCTCGCATGCTAAGCGAGCGCTCTACCATCTGAGCTACGCCCCCTGATATACACTCAAGTCAATATCACATTCTTAAAGTTCACTACTGCAGTACGCAATGCCGCAAGCTATTAAAACTAGATCAAGACCACATTGAGTAATACTTTCACGCACACTTTAAACGACGCGCGACGCATAAAATGATCTCCGTTATGCTGTAGACGAGTTTAGAGTACTTAAATCTGTCCAATAACGAATCTAATCTGATTGTCTCTTCTTAACCCGATTTTCCAGTACCTTGCCCACAGGTCGGTAGAATTTCCAATGACTGGGGGAGACACCACACTCTGTTTTAGTAACAATAATCATAATGTTTATACTTAAGTCCGTTCGGAATCCAGTACCTGGCTGCAAGCCCTTGATAGAGTGAGCCTGGGATTTTAAATTATTTCCACCCTAAAGTTTAAAGCTGCTTCAACACTATTAATCAAATTAAATTCCTAACATTAATTTCTGTAGGTGTGTGAAAATAAACCGAATTTCGAGGTCTTAACAGAATTTCTTTGAACGTCGCCAGCAGCCGTTGCACTACTACTAGTTGTAAGTAGTTTGATAGTTGCATTTAATTAAAACTTTCCTATACGTTTACCATTTTCGGATACTTATAGGGAGAACAAAATGTAATCAATAACTGTTGTCGAGTTTCTTAGGGGAATGAACAAAACTAATTCGGAGGACATCCTATTTCTTCTTTTTCAATGAATACAGAAGTTTTTTTACAACACATTAATTTGGCCCTTGGCTACATTATCATTGGAAGTTTTAGTTGATTTACTTTAAATTACATTGAAATGACACCATTTAATCAAATATTAACTAGTCTTTGTGTTACTTTGTCCAACAAGACCAAAACTAGTTAGGTTCCGTCTATCAAATTATTTGTTTTAGTAGGGCAGAGTTTCAAAGTGTTTTTTCAAGACCAACATGCCTAAACTTTCCTAAACAGTAAGCCGATAGTTTTAAATGTTACACCTTAAGATCAATATACTCTTAAAGTGATTCCCAAGAGTCACTGAAAAGACTAAACTTCTTAAGTGTTGAACCATGTGAAAATTAGTTAGAAAAAATTTCTCAATTTGAAATAAAGTAGCCTGAGTTTTCTAAGGTAAATAAATTGGACAACGGACGAAAATGTTTTAAAAAGATTCTTATTGGAGGCGCCGGGTATCGATCCCGGTACCTCTCGCATGCTAAGCGAGCGCTCTACCATCTGAGCTACGCCCCCTGATACTAATGTTATCGAATGTCACATTCTGTTCGTTGCAGCCTTGCAATTTACTCAAGGCAATATTACGTGACATAAGAAAGTCACGTATAAATTACTAAATAAGTTCAAAAAGATTCCAGTTGGAGGCGCCGGGTATCGATCCCGGTACCTCTCGCATGCTAAGCGAGCGCTCTACCATCTGAGCTACGCCCCCTAATAGGAATTGAATCTAAAATCACGTTCAGATCGTTCAATGCAACGTTACGTATTGTTCAAAGAAATATTAATTACGAATCATACGTGAGGTTTGTTTCTTTAGCCGGAGTCTGATTGGCTAGCGTTGTGATTACAAACTTTACCGCCCAATAAAAGCGCTCTAGTGTCTTGCAATGGCCAGCACATTAAGCTCCATAGAGGTTTCACTGATTCCCTTCTACCGTTTCTAAACACCTGGTGCCTAGTGTGCCTAGATAGATCCCAATAAACTGAAGAAAAACATAGTCCGTATTCTTTTATAATAATAAAGGAATACCGACTTCGTTTTTGAAGTGAAAACTTCTTTAGCATCGTTGTGATTTGAAAGTCGATGAAACGAAAAAGCGACAGTAAAAAGAGACAGACGCATACATTCATAAGATTTAACGTGGGAGAAAATGAGATAGGAAATCTTAAAGCCAAAATTTTTGAAGGTTTCACTTCTACCACGTGTGAATTACACACATGTTTTTTTTATTTCCTTCCATTTAATAATTATTTTTTTTCTTTAAAATATAACGGGGTTTTTATTTAAATAGCAAAAACACTGTTTCTCAGATATTACGTTCAAAAAATAAAAATAAACAGACTTTACAATAATATTCGAATTCAAATTTCTTGTTATTAAATTCACTGTTCAGAATATACAAGTTCCGTATGTTTTTTCAAGAGAAACTTGTACAGAAACTATGTTCAAGTTAGGTTAACTAAACTCCGGTCGAATGATTTCAAATGTAACACGCGAAGATGAACAGCTCCCAGGAGATTGTGGACTGAGGAAATATGTTGTGAATGTAAAATCTACATATAAAGGAACTTTACACTTATATAATTGACACGTGCATTAAAATGTGTTCAACATTTTAATATCGCATTTCGTTAATGTCGGGAAAGCCCGGTTTCCAGATTTTCCGAAAATAGATTTGTGCATCTACAACGCCACATGCAGACTACGTATCACACTGACGTTCCCGCCAAACCTTGCGTCGCGCAAGCAAAGTTTGAAGCGCGACTAGCATATATACAACATCCCGACATCAACTGTCGGGCAGAACCCGCCAGTCACAACACCCATCTGGGTGGAGGATCACCTTTTGTATGGAGGATTAGAAGCTTTACACCGGGTTCCTCTTATCTCTATAGATAAAGCTAACAAAAAAGAAAACTTAGTCTAACGCTAACTTATATACGAGTAAGTGGCTGAAGATTAGAATGGTATCCCGTCATCTGAGATATGTCATTACAACAAGTAGAAAGTTGTTTTAGCGCCAAGTTAGTAGACCTTCGATAAATTCTACTTTGAATAACTATTAAGTACCTTTGGTTTTCACAGCTGTTCAATATCCAATCAAGTTAGAAAAACGAAACTACAGGAATTCACCGAAAATCCAAACGAACCTTCTAGGAAAAGGAAACTTCGGTCTAGTTTCAAAAGTAAATAATAAGTTTACAATGAGAAAATATACCTGTTTCAAAAAGATTCTTATTGGAGGCGCCGGGTATCGATCCCGGTACCTCTCGCATGCTAAGCGAGCGCTCTACCATCTGAGCTACGCCCCCTGTTGAAGAAATAAACGAATATCATGTCTAGATTGCCAATATATTACACGATAAGTGTTACGTAGGTAACATTACCTTATACCTACATAGGTATAGCAAAAGTTGAAATTAAAATCATTGCTTCATTGCCTTCACCCTTCCTAACATTGGTCTCTCCCAAAGGAGATGTTACAACCAAGTCTGGTTAAATTGGTTACACCCGAGACTATTATTTTCATAGGATTTTTTTAACATGCAAAAGACTTTCCAAAAAGATTCCAGTTGGAGGCGCCGGGTATCGATCCCGGTACCTCTCGCATGCTAAGCGAGCGCTCTACCATCTGAGCTACGCCCCCTGATACCACACAGTGCCAAATAATCCAGTACATTCTGATCAGATAGTAGCCTTATTTTAACTCAAGGACATTGCAAACAATTTTGAACATTAATGCTATACCTTTCACTTGGCAAAAAGGCACGTTTTCGGCTGGCCACACAAGTCTGTTATCTCACGTACTATAAATTACTCTGATATGCCACCGGTATTAAATCGGGTTGTAAAACACTACACAATCCCAGTCATAAAGATTTTCGTTAAGATCAATGATGTATGTGAGCCGAGTTGATTGCTATATCAAACGTTCCTCGTTGATATACACGACGAATTAATTGCCATGTCAAGGAAATGGAAAATTTGTTATCAATACAACGATTTTTGCTCCATTTCAAAAAAATTGTCGTCGTTCGCTAAATCGTAATTTAATTATATAAAATAAAATAAATAATATATTATTTATTTTGACCAAATTAAATTAGTTTAAAAAAAACAGTTTTTTATGTTTAGTTATGGATGCCATCGTATAATAGACCATAGACGTTTATATCGGATATACAGGGTCGAGTTAAAAGCGATACTCCGCAGATGTGATGGGAATCCACATCTGCGGAGTATCGCTTTTAACTCGACCCTGTATATCCGATATAAACGTCTATGGTCTATTATACGTACGCGACTAAGCCTTACTCCCATGCATATAAAAGTGACAAGGTATGAAATAGAACAGTCAGACGAAGCCTCATCCTCAACATTCAGCCGAAAATCAGATATAGGCCTCCCTCAAGCGTCGCCACATCGACCGGCCCTGTGCTCACCGCATCCAGCGGATTTCCGCGACCTTCACTTCACCTAGTCATCGGTCTACCGTGTGGGGAAGTCAAGTTTGGGGAGAATCAAGCTGCCGATTCCTATACACTCCAGAACAGCCCCACTGGCAATTCTCCAGGCGATGTGGGTTACCTTGATTGTCTTGTGAATTTCCTCATCGACTTACCCTATCATTTCAGAAAACAGACGACCTGGTTGTTTGTCTTCTCAAAACAACACCCCTACAGATAAGAAAATATACTTCTTCCTAGTGGTGACCGGGGGCAAGTAGATTAGATTTAGCCGGGGTGTTTCTGTTCTTATATTCTTCTTTAAATAATTATTACTTTCAGTTGGTGAAACCTCGATAGCTCGTGTTGTAACGTAAGTACAGTAGGTACTTACTGTTCGATCGTGATGAAATTGTAAAACACGTTCTACCACTGATTACATAGCATTAAGAAAACAAATAATTATTTTGATAGAATGCTATCAGGGGGCGTAGCTCAGATGGTAGAGCGCTCGCTTAGCATGCGAGAGGTACCGGGATCGATACCCGGCGCCTCCAATTGTTTTAAACACGCTTATTTTAAGAAATTTCCATTTAAATAAGTAATGAATCTAATTAGAATATTTTTACATTTCTAAATACTTGTTGCTATTTAGTGTATATTTTTTACTCTTATTAGTTTTCTGATGTTTTACTGATCAGTTCTCACAGCAACTAGGGCATCAAAGGACGCAAAGGGCAAAATGAAACACGAAATCACACAAATATCCCACGATAAGGACATGTGGAGAGATGGAACTCGATTATATTATAGAAACACGTGTTCCTAACCAAAACTGGCACATCAGAAGTCACTGTTCTCATATATACTAGAGTATCATAGGTGAAAAGGAGGGTTTCGTTTCTGATATTTTTTCCCCAATGGCTACTACTTGATTACATCAAAAAAATTGTCTGCAGGATATTCAGTCATTCAGTTTAGATTAGAAATACAACAACGATATAGATTATTATGATCATTGAGAGCTTTTGGAACAATATGAGATGACTGTTCTCACAGTTACCAGAGCATGATATGTACATCTTAAGTGTCTATGTGATTGATTATTAACTGCGCCGTGGCAATTTACCACGAAGAAACATACCTTCTCACGGCATGTATGGCGATTATTTTTGTTTAACCAACTGTGTAAAAATGAATTCGTTCAAACCTAAACTAGGACATCAGAAGAACTCAGAAGGATTCTTACTCAGTGGATATGCAACGTAATAAAAAGTCAGGAAACAAATGAAAAAATCTTTTGATCTTGGCAAGATATAGATCAGTGTTCTCATAGTTACTAGAGCATCATAGTTCACCATGTGATATAACAATGCTGGTTTTTATAAACTACTTACTCGCACTGTTCCGTTTGTATAATTTCATTCCCACCAAGAGGGATACTGTCTCACGACGACGACGATGTAAGTAGTTGGACAGATTATTTCAAAATAAACAATAGTTATTTATGCTACAAGTGCGGAAGGTAGGTGATTTCCGACGAGTGTATAAGTAGACACGAGTCGGAAATCATCTTACCCACGTGTATCATACAACGTTTTACTATGCATTGTGCGAGGAAATAAAAATAAAAATCGAGCGAGCCTTACGGCAGTCGCCTATGATGTGTAACATCTAACATATGATGGCGTATATAAATGATAAAAACAACATTCACGACTTTGACTTTTGACTTTGATTTTTACTTTGACTTCGACTTCGACTTCTACTTCGACTTTGACTTATAATCGCCATCGCCATCGCCATCGTCATCCCCATCGCCATCGTCATCGTTATCATCATCATCTGATTTGTAAAACTTTTCTCAAATAATAAAATCTCTTGAGACGAGACAGAGAAAAATTAAAAAAAACAGTAAAGTAAAAAGCACTAGTGAAAAAAAGTGACACTTTCCGCACAAATTGACTGCTGGGAAAACGCTCTTTTCGAGCAAATGCATTGTAAATAATTGTACAATGTTGTATGTAAGTAGTACCCCATACAGTTCATACCAAAACTAGTTTAACAGAGGTACCTATTCTGACACGAATAAATGAGGTAAAGTAAAAAATCTGAGGAATAGCATCTTAGAATCTTTGCAGAATTGGAACAGTTTTCTTACAGGTACCAGAGTATCATACTCTACAGAGGTTTTACTAACCCCACATTTTGTTTTAACAGCTTCCAACGAAATATTTTTTTCTCAAACATGCTTGGAAATTCGAGCATTATTTTGCTGTAATGGCATACATGCGAGCGCCCGGCCGGCAATGTTTGTATGAATATCCTTATCTGTCGTGTTTAGCGGCCAAATTAATTACTATGAAAACTAACTAACTTAACTGTCGTGTTATTTAAAAAAAATACTTCAACACATGGCAACCAAGGAGGTAACTTATCAAAGATTTTATTTCAATTTCGATCCAGTTTGCAAATCAAGCTGTTTAAAGAAAAAAAAAAAATAATAGGGCGTAAAAAATTATCGTTGTTCGTTTGATTCTGGAATTTATAATTAATTTAATTAATTTGAATATCCGCGCATTATTTGAGAAAAGTACTATACAAGCTTTGGCTGCAACTAGGCATTGATGGACTCACGTTTTCACGATCGTCCTTCAATGCCTTTGTTGCAGGCCGCGACAGTAATGTACTATTTACTGTAAAAAAATCATTCATCACTTTCTCACAATAGTACTAAGCAATAGTAGTACGATCTAAGAAGACACCTACAGATCAAAAAGTTGTTTTTAATAGGTCACACATTAACTGGGACATCATAAAATAGCAGAGTGTGGCACGAGGCACTCACTTTATGGAGATGAGTCTAAAAATCAGGATAGTTAAGGAACATGGACCACATTTCCCACCGTTACTGGGGTATCATAGTTTTAATACAATGTGGTATTAGGGAACTGCATGGAGTTATAAACATTGTTGAGTGTTACGACTGCAGAACTATACGGAAGTTTAATTGTAATAGTTGGTCTGATATTAGTTAGCGCGGAACACAGACATGTCAAGGACATAGTTTCACATTGTCTTTGATGCTGAAAATATGAGTACTTACTTTAGAAATCATATCTGTCTTTATATCGCTTGCACTTTGACGATTAAACTACACAAAAACTTTTACGATTGGTTAAAGCTGTGCCACCAATACCATGAAGACCTTTTTTAGGGTTCCATAGACAACAAGGAACCCTTATAGTTTCGCTATGTCCGGGCGACAGTCTGTCTGTCTGCGGCTTAGTTCAGAGACTGTTTGTTAGTACTTGAAAGCTGTAATTTGTCATGGGTACATATTAATCACGCCGACACACTGATAAAATAAAAAACGGAAACATTTTTTTTAAATCCCTACACGTAAAGTGGGGATGTTTCTTTTTTCTCGTCTATCCCATGGTGTGGGGGTATCGTTCAAAAATATTGTGACCTTGTATAAACCATTTTCGGATTTAGGGATCCGTTTGCGAAATATTAAGCTGTAAAGTAAAATACAATAGACGACGTACTATATTTAGTAACCTAATCCGCGTAAAAAAAAAAACCGCAAAGTCACGCCTGAATCAGTTAACTAGCTTTAAAGTATTTAATTGACTCAGGAGTGACTTTGAGGAAATCCATTATAAAATACAATAGACGACGTATATTTAGTAACCTAAATATACGTCGTCTTAACTAGTTAAGCGGAGTAGGTTACTCAACATATATAGGTCGTCAATTGTATGTTTTAAGCTTTAAAGTGCTAATTTTTGTTAGAGTCAAGCTGCCACCTAAAAGGTTGGTTTTGGATTTGCGAAAAAATTCACAGCAGTAGTATATGTAACGAGATAAAAAGGAAAACTATCACAGCTAAGTAGGCTCTACAAGTTAACAAGTAATAATCGACCAACTTACATTTGCAGTTGCAAAAACATGTTAAATTTGTTCTTGGGATAAATTCATCCCAACCACGGAACCCTTCATTGTGCTTCGTCCGACACTCATTTGGCTGGTTTGATAAAATCTTTCTTGCTATACAGGGTGTCAGGCACATCGACGCAAAGCCGGTTTTTTTTTAATTCTTCGTCGGTTATTAAAAAAAAATCTGCTGTTTTATAGAAAAATGCAATACCTACGCGGTCAAAATGTATGGAACAACTGTTTTTTTTTAAATAACCGACGATTGGTAGCCGGCTTCGCGTCGATGTCCCTGCCATCCTGTATATTCTCTTATCTATCTTGATAATAGTATTTTTATTGCAGCCAAGTATACGTAAAAATAAGTTACATATACTTGGCTGCAATAAAAAATGCTAGTATCATAGTCAGCCAAACCAGGCATTGTGGGGCTCACTTTTAATTGTTATCAGAAGGAATTATTATTTCATCCGCGGATTGCTTCTGCCAAATTCTTAACGAACGACAAACTTTTGAAAACGGACGTTGGCAGGTACCTACCTATACCACACAGAGAGGCTCAGACACAAAATTTATTTACTTTAGCAAGTGTTGTTCTCGAAAAGATCATAATCAATGGGTAATTGGGAATTGATTACGGGGAGGTTCAATACAGAATAGTCACTTTCCAGCGTGGTCTACTAAGTCTTTCAGTTAATTCTAGGTTCTAGAGAAAAGTTTAGGGTGGAGGAACTCCCATGATTACTCTTCTTCCTCCTATTCAGCCTTTGCGTATTTTGTAGACTCAATGTGATTCAACACAGATAAGTTTAGAATAGTCAGTGAGTCACGTTCGGTAGACTGGCTGACCTTGCACTATGACACTACTGGCAGGTGGTAGTATTTACTAATCAGAACGTATTTTTTTGTTGTATTGACATCGGGGGGCGTAGCTCAGATGGTAGAGCGCTCGCTTAGCATGCGAGAGGTACCGGGATCGATACCCGGCGCCTCCAATCTTTTTCATTACTTCTTTGGATAGGTACATAATTTTGGAGAAAATTGACAGACATTAGCCGTAATTTTGCTTATAAAAAAATTGTTATAATGATTGAGACTATTATACACAAACGATCCAACATAATGCATGTATTTACCATCTACTCGAATAAAAGAAGAAAGCGAACTAAAATTATCGATGACAAAATTCACCAGTCCAATGTAGTTCATTTTTTTTTTCGTAATTCTTTGCCTCTTACAAAGAAATTAAGGATATTTCATTCCCAAGGAGAATAGGGTATCATACGTAACAAGGAAAGGGATCAAGGTGTCACGTGCATAAGGAATAATGTGAACCTGTACAAAAACTTCTTTGAACTCAAAGGGTTTCAAAAGGGTTGGCATAGATTTCTCACAGTGACTAGGGCGGCACAGTGCCCATGGAGTCATAAAACTTTAGCCAGTTGAATGTGGAAGACTGTCGGGGCCATGACCTGGCTCGAAATTTGTTGAAATATTTATGTGGTTAGAGGAAATTGAAGAAACTGTAGTGGTTGGGTTTTCTGACAATATCAGGTGGTTATCCTATCTATACAAGAAATTAGATATTGTATGGTTGCTATTAATAAAACACATGGCAGGTATAGACATAACTAATATTTTATGCTCCGTCCATGTATTAGATTCTAGTTTACAAATCCAGAATAGAATTCCTGCAATTGCTGCAAGCCAGCAATGTAAGTTTATCTGTGTTGCTGGCATGACATGAGTAACACAAAAGAATGAATTACTTAAATCATAATTTATCTCAGTAACGATACACAAATGTCTGCATCACCCTACTCACTCATTTCAAGCTCGGAACACATTGACCCCGTTTTCATATAAAGGTAACATGGAAAATAAAGAACGAGCGAAATGAAGGGAGAGAGGTACTAGGTGAGCATAGGAATACAATAGGTGGCGTGCACTGAACAGAGTACGTGGCAAAGACGGTCGTGTCCCTTCTATACCGTGTTTAGCAAACTTATGTCCTGTGTTTTTGAGGGCATTATAACATGCGTGATATATTGAATATTATATAAGCTGAAAAAGAAAACTGGAAATTGATCTGAATTTAAAAATGGTTTAGTAGTAAGACCGGCTGCTGTCTGCAACTCCACGTCCATGCGCTTATTTTGCGTAGTTTGAGAGAACAAATTTTTAGGGCTCAAAAACGATTTATAAGGGCAATGAGTGCCCTGAAAATTACAGACAGTTGTGTACCTATGTTTAAGTCCCTAAAAGTGTTAACATTTCCCGCATTATATATTTTAGAAATGCCCATTTTTGTGAGAAAACATAACAATTACTTTCTAACAGTATCAGAAACTAGAATAGGGCCTGTTAGAAGCCAATATAGGAACCTATTACAAAATGGTAATTACAATACAGCTTTACTTGCGAAAAAAAGTGTTTTCGGCATGGGTCCTACCCTTAATAACAAAATACCGAATATTATAACAAATCACCCAATCCAAATACATATTTTAAAAGAAACTGACAGCCCTATTACTTGATAAGTGTTAAATGACCCTACTCTTTAGATTTAATTATTGACATTGTATTTCTTTATTATTATTCTCATTAAGCTAGCTTTAAATTTATATTTTTTTTATTAATTTTGCCTATTATAATTTGACTTTTGATTTTTATTCGATTTTGTTAATAAAATTTACGTTCAATGTTTGCATGCCTAATTGGTAGATTGTATAGGCATCTCAACATTTTGTAAACACCTTTATTTATGTACTCACTTTCAAAGCAAATAAATGATTATGATTATTATGAATATGCGTACGGTAAAAATGAAAAATGCTTTTTATGAATAATTATAGTACTCAATACTCAATACTTTATTGCATTCCATAATGTGAGATAAAACAGTTGGTATGTTAACCATTGTATCAATCATGGACTCTGTCGGGCACAACAAAGTTAATTAATTGATAATAGGAGAGAGGATGAAGGCGCTTTTTGTTAGAAGAATTAAATGAAGTACGTATTACATTAAAATGTTATGTAGCTTCTTTGGTATTTATATTTTGTATCATAATTATATTTAATTGCGTAATTATATTCCTATTTGTATGAGTCTTAATATTTGGGTTTAATTTATTGCATGGTTATACTAAAATTATAAAAATATTCAAATTATTAGTGTGAGTCTTTATTATTGAAATGGGATTTAATTAGCTATGTATTATAATTAATTTAAGTTTATAGTATTTTCGCGTTTTTAAAATAAGTAAATTTATCAATTCTAATTGAAAATTAAAACGAAATGTCGGTCTTATGTCAAAATGTTTTTATTGTTGTTGAAATCTATCGTCGTAGTATTTAACTTAAAGAAGATTCATTATCTTCTTTATGTTACTTCTACAATACAGCATCGAGGACAGATATTTTTTGTTCCAGCCAGTTGTACCTACAAGAGTTCTTCTTTAATTAAGTATGAACTCTTTAATCCTAGTAAAAGTCCAAAGTTTGCGTAAGAAATAACTGTATGAAAGGGAACATTATAAAATAAACTTAACAGATGGGATAACAAAACAAATAAGACGCCATATTTTAATATAAGAATAGCGGGCTACGTATCCGAGGAGCACTTTAACTACGCATGAGGGTCTGGTATTATTCGACACGAGTCGTTCAAGAGTTTACCATAACGGATATTGTTGAGAATAACGAGTTTTTTACACAAGGGGAAAAAATCATAAGGAAAAAATAAGTCGACGATCAAATTATTTCAGATTTTTCACAACGTTGAACCTTGTTATTTTTTTTAAGCACAAAATATAATATATTACCATTTTAAACGATTTTTAAAAAGCACATTTTTCCAACCAAATTTATAAGATTCATTTCGTTAAAAGTTGCAATGATTGTGATGCCCATTGTGCACATATTTTTAAATTAAGAAGTACGTACTTTTCACAAATTATTCTTATAATTTCTTGGTATACCAAGGCATTAGCACATCACAAGAGGTGTTCAAACATCGCAAGATTTTTTTCCGTCCCTTGCTGTTTTACTAAATAACAACAGGTGCCGCAGTAGTCGTAACTTATACTAGAATAGCATGAAAATAGAACTTAAAGTCAAAGGCAGAATGCATACTGAGGTCGACAATTTTGTTGGGTTGTTTATCATAATAAAAAGGGCATGGAGCAATGGAGGGTTAAAATTAATTAAGTGGAATGGGCGGAGTCAAGGATTTTTTCATTAGAGGCCCTTTATAATAATACGGGAGCACCAGTTGTGAACTATGCTATTTAATTTCTCACCTTTACCAGGGCAACATAATAGTAGAGAATGTAAAGGGAGTTACATACCAGCGACGACTGTCTCAGCTCGGGGTAGCCTCTGCAGGACATGGTGTATGAGGCCGACGTCGGTACAGGCTTGAAGGTTTCGCACACTCTTGCGCAGAATTGCGATAAAGACAGACCATATTTCCGCCTGCAACAATTATAATTTATCAATAATAATTGCATAATGGACACACACAACAAATAAATTTTCTAGTACACATTGAATAGAGGTAGCTATAGTAGGCCATATATCGCCCATAAATGAAAGAAAAACGATAAAAAATATAATATGAAAATAAAGTGGATGATTTTAGAAACAATCCGGGGGAGTTAAAAAGTTAGAGTAAGCCAACAGAAGCTGGCTAGCGTATTAAAGCATAATCCACTTGCCGCGTTTATTCGTCCATACTAACGGCGCGCATCAAGGCAGAAATTTTCAATTTCAAAGCTTTCTGTTTAATAGAGCCTGCAGTGTAACGACGCAGCGACGGCACGCGAAATATTTTTAATGAAATTCTTTTCTGTTTGCGCTCTCGCGGTACTGCAGTGCTGGTAATTTTAATTTTACACAACACTATGTGCGCCCGGCTTAATTTGCTCTAATTTACGCTAATGTAACAGGGATGTTGAGTTGCACGGCTGGGGAAGCACGAAAACATTAGCCGGGCCTTTGTTATTTTATTTAATGTTTAAATTAACTATTCCGTTTTTACTTTCATTACCAACCGCGAATGAAATTCAAATTAGCTATTTGATGAAAAACAACTGACTCTTAAATTGACGTTATCATAAATTATTTTTTACTAAAACAATGGAATCGACTAATTAAAAACCTTGTTCACACGCGCTGTAAAAGGGTTGCGTTTAATTCCCATCGGTACTAGGGCAGCATGAATACGTGAGCGGTATACACAATTCCAAGAAGTCCACAAATTCACACAAGCATCATTTTGTTCCCATATGTATCAGCGCAACATGAGCGCGGTGGCGGTGGTCGTTATACACATGGTGTTGTTTTTTTTAGGATTCCGTAGTAAACAAGGAACCCTTAAAGTTTCGCCATGTCCGTCTGTCTGTCTGTCCGCGGCTTAGCTCAGAGATGGTTAGTACTAGAAAGCTGTAATTTGGCATATGTATACATATTAATCATGCCGACAAAGTGGTAAAATAAAATCAAGAAAAATATTTTTTTTAGGGTACCTCCCCTACACGTAAAGTGGGGATGTTTTTTTTTTCCTCATCTACCCCATATTGTGGAGTATCGTTAGAAAGGTCTTTCAAAAATATTGTGAGTTTGTTAAAACCATTTTTGGATTCAGGGATCCGCTTGCGAAATATTAAGCTAGCCCCCCCCCCCCTCTTCCAGCTAAATGGTTATACTTGGACTTGTGAAAAAATTCACAGCAGTAGTATACATAACGAAATTAAAATGAAAACTATGAGAGCTAAGTGAGCTGTACAGGTTAACGAGAAATAATCAACTAACTTAAATTTGCGGTTTGAAAACATGATCTCCCATACATTTCGTATGAGAGAACATGTTTTTCAACTACAATGTTAAGTTTGTTCTTGGGATAAATTCATTCCAACTACGGAACCATTCAATGTGCGTGGTCCGACACGCACTTGGCCGGTTTTTTATGGGAACTGATGCTTTCTGTATTATTAAAAGTAAATTGATTCCAATTGATGAGTACTTTTATTTTATTTTATGACTTACAGTGACCCGCCCCTGTTTCGAACGGTTTTAACGACTTGGCAAAATAACGAGATTTCTTTATTATTTGTAAGTTTAATATTATAGTACACTATAAATTATAATACGTGGTTGCGGCCTACGCTTGCATAGTAGGTACTTTTCTCAAATAATGCGGGAAAATTCAAACTAGTAAATTAAGTAAATCTATACATATAAAATGCTTTGTCCTGAATGACTGACTGACGGATCAACGCACAGCCTAAACCGCTGATCGTAGAGACCTGAAACTTGGAGGGTATGTTCTTTGTATAACGTGGGCATCCGATAAGACAGGATTTTCCGAAATTCTACCTCTAAGGGGGGTGAAAAAGGGGGGCAAAGTTTGTGTTGGACCGATCTACTTCAAATTTTGCATAAACATTCTTCAACAGAATTGATGGAAGACATGTTTCGTATTTTATTGAAATTCATCGCGTAACGGGATTAAATAGGGGTAGAAAGTTATTTTGGGAGAGATTTGCTTCGAAGTTGACATCAATACTCCTTAGTGCTTTTGATTTTGATTTAAATTACATTTTATTTTGACACATGTTTGAAAACTTAATCCCATTGTATTCAAAAAAGGTTGAACTCACGTATAAGCTTAGTGCAATGCAAATACTCTTTGAAATTGTAATGTCTCGAAAGTCATCGTAGGTACTATACATATTAGTACCGCATTTGAAGGTTTCTAAGCTTTACAGACGTCTGTATTTATTCCAAGGATTCCCCTAACACCATCAAATTACCCCTTCGAATTCAAGAGAGTGCAGTTTCCCATCAAAGTATGCTTCGCAATGGCTATAAACAAAGCTCAAGGCCAAACTCTTAAGGTATCGGGAGTTGACTTGAGGGAAAGCTGCTTCTCCCACGGCCAGTTGTATGTGGCATGCTTCAGAGTAAGCGCACAGAGTAGCCTGGTGAATTTAGCACCCGAAAGAAAAACAAAAAATATTGTTTACAAAGAAATACTGCAGTAGGTGTAGTATTTCGATTTCGTTGTTAAAATATAATACACCGGTGTAACTTTCGCCAGATCAAAGGCCGAGCTTCGTGTTCATAAAATATAACTTTTTTTTTCAGGTTTATTTAACCTTTATATCCCTGAACTATAATAAAGATTGTTATATTTTATAATTATTCAAACATTTTAACATAATAATTTATATGTTATAACAAAATTAGTAACGTAAAAAACCAATAAAAAATCCAATTAGAACTATTTTCGACTTCTACGCGGACGAAGTTGCGGGCAAAAGTTAGTAGCTAGTTATTTATAAATTCCAGAAACAATGGTGGTCAATATGTTCAATTGTTTCTTTTTTAAGTTAAAGTCTTTGATATGTTACCTCCTTGGTTGCCATGTGTCGAAGTAAAAAGTTCGTTCCATTTTTTAATTTCACGACAGGTAGGAGTTTTCATAGTAGGTAATTCATTCGGCCGCTAAACCCGATAGATATGGATTTTCACACTAACATTCGCGGCCGCCTGCTTGCTGCTTGCTTGCTTATTTGACGCATTTTCGATTTTCGAAGAAGGTTGTCAAAATAATGCTCGAATTTCCAAGCATGTTTGAGAAAAAGGAATTAAATTTTTAATAAGTATGTGTAGACGTTTACAATTAATATAATGTGTGATCAATCGTATAAGAAAAATATAAGATAACCTATGTCCTATATGTACCCTGGTGCTAGATATCTTCAGTTTTTTATTGTTAATCCTGAATTTACCCCCCAGGGCAGGGCAAACTAGTTAAGTGTAAAACATTACCATCGCTCTGTGACAGCTGGGTGAAAGGCAATGTGGTAGAAATCCTGTAGGTATTGATTGAAAACAACAGGAAATCTGTTTTCAAAAACATCTAACTTCGAAAAGATCTATTTATTAGACAAAAAAGAGAAGTTGCCAAGTGAGCAAACACTGGTTGGAATACTTCGATTACTACAAATTTGTACTAGATTGTTCTTTTTGTCGTTATTATTATGTTCACGTGCATATTTCTCATTGTTCAGTTCATCTTGCCTGCGAGAACAAACCAAACCCAACACTGGGGTACTGGGGCAGCAGAAAACGCAGTGTACTTGCATTACAAAAGCCCCTCGTAGCTAACGAGACCGGTTGTAATTATATTACATTCTTCAGCCGTTAGCAGAACAATCTCAGCAAAATTACAAGTTCACGGAGAATTCTCGCAATTCACTGTGCGAAGCGGGAAGGTATTTTTATTTCTGCAATTTCTTCGGGCGGTCACTTCATTATTTTGATTTCGACCTTGATTATGCATAATTAAGAGGAATATGAATTCATTTAATGAACCCGCTTCCATTTTGTAAATGGTTTTTCTTTTGGCTGTTGTATAAGTTTTGATTCGAGAAATCAAGATACAGTAATTGACCATTTATGTTTTTATTTAGTCTTTTCATTTGGGATTTCGAAGCCAAATGGCAAAAACGAAACCCCCTGAACTCAAAAACAAAACATTTTACTTGGATATACATTTTATTGGCACTTTATCGATGAAAATTGGACAGAAGGTGTATTCTGTTCACCGCTAAACAATGTGTAGAGAAATAACGAAAATTGGGGGTAGCAGTCCCCCCCATACATGGTAATCGAGGGATGAAATAAAATAAATCAATGGAAATAAGCGTGTGGGCTTTCGATGGATCCTATAATTAAAAAGACGATAATGTTGTGATTAAGTGACTTTTTAAAATAAGTAAATAGTTTGTAACATATGGGATGTTTTATTACAAGTTTATAACCGTTGGAATAATTTAGTTTTTCATTTCTGTCAGAATTACTATGAAATACAAACTTATTTTTGCTGTCGATAAAATAAATGTTGTGCATGCGTAAATATTCATCCTGACTATGGAACCCTTCACTGCGAGTGGTCCGATTCGACATGCACTTGGTTTTTTTTGGTCTTCTAGTGGACCTTCCACATACTGAAAAATTTGTGTGGTCTCATTCAAAAGGCACACATGATATGTAGTTCCAGTTGGTGCCTTTATGTTTACAAATCAAAAGAAAATTCATTCATAAAATATTTAAATTACTGACAAACTCGTAAGTCTCAACTTCGCATGTACAAACATAATTGTTTCAAAATTAATAAAGCATTTGTACTTGATACAAACATTTGTAAAGGAAAACAAAGTTTCCTTAAAACATGTCGCACAATAATGAACAGTCTCGTCGGACGAACTAAGTTTTCACTCACTTAGCGCGCGCGACAAACTGCATACAATGAGTACGTACGGGGTGAACGTGGCTGTGTGTAATGATATCCGTAGCCTTACTTCATTATCAGATGAAACTCGCAACACGCCTCATCAACGTCGCGCGTCTCATATTTGCCGAGTAACGAAAGAACTTGAAGACTAGAGCTTGCAGAAGCAAGGAATCTTCATATTTTGCGAAACCGTTCTATAATTTTATATAGGTAAGTAATACATTCTATTCTATTCTATTTTATCTACAGTCTACATTATGTGAAAAGGCGAACATTCATTCATTATACTTTACATGAGTAATTTACGTTATTAGGTGCTTTTAGGTTTTGCAAAGGCAGCTAATACCGAATATTTCTCGAAGAACATGAAAGCTATTAATTTTTCCCAACATGACTGCCATAAAAAGTCTAATAACAAGACTAATAAAATCGTTGTGGAGCGTAAGTGTTGCCTAAAAACCATAGTCTGAGCGCTGACAGGGCCGGTGGTCGGGGACACGTCCCTAAAGAAAAACTTCTCATAAGATGACTCGGCGTATTCCCGCCACTCAGGCGCGGCGCGTCGTCCATCACGGCGTGAGTGGCAGGCGCGCTCTGAGATCCTGGTAGTGTGAGCTGCGTATACAAGTGATGTATCACTTCATTACACCCGTGTGTTGAAAAACTTACTTCTCAGTCTCCCTAAGAGCCTGGTGAAGAGAGCACAGGGGCGGAAAATTTTATGTATATATTAAATACAAACAATGGTATTGTTTGGCGCAAACATGATTTGTTGTTATTTTCTGTCCTTCCATTGAGATGCTATACACAATCCTTTTTCTTATTTATAAATATGATTAGGAATGGCACCGGGCGGCGCAAACGCCAATGGTACTTGTTATTTTTGGTTAATTACTGGCTTCGAGCCGATAGCAAATCAAATGTAGAGCTGTCATTTCTTTTCCCTTCTACTAAATACACTGCATTCGAGCACTTGTTTTTCTGAATGTGACTGTCAAAATGTCGAGTGTCTGATTTAGTGGTGACTGTGTGGGTGACAGGAACCGACAACTTGTCAGATCAAATTGCACTAACAAAACGAATTGAACGAAAAACATCAAACCTTGTAAACTTCCTATCATAGAGAGAGCCACAAAAAGTGCAATGAAAAGATTCATTCACACACAACTCACTTTTCAAAATAATTCTTACTATGATTTCTAGATCAGATATTTCAAATCCTATACCATTAAATGAGCAATATTATATTGTATTATATTATATTATATTGTATATTTATTTGTAATCACGTTCTCGCGAAAACGGCTGTAGCGATTTCGATGAAAGTTGCAATATATAGTTGCATAGGATTACGGCGGCTAAATATCCATTTAGCTAGTCTCGTATCTGAGCAAAATTTAGAACAAGATGAAACTTAGAATAATGACATGGCAGCATGGAATTAGTATGTACTTACAAGGAATTAGTATGAACTTTCCTATACTACGAGTATTAAATGAGCATTCTCTATTTTCACCAAAACAGAGCTCGACCGCCCAGGTACTACTAATAAAACAGCTTGTGCGTAACCAACAGTTTGGTGAAGAATTATTATTATTTTCAATCACAAACACAATTCTCCTCAGTACTATCGTATTGGGTTCCATTCCAAAGGAAATATACTGAGGTAGATAAACAAATACACAAAACAAGTTTACTTTTTCTTTTCCGAGACTTCTATGAGCAAGAAACGTTTTTAGAAAAATATTCAGTAACAGCTTTCTTTTGTGTTGGATTTTGAATATAACAAGCAGAAATAAATATCAACGGGTTAACAAACGGCAGACTGGCTGGTAGAAGTCCTGGGATTAAGATCAACTTGGTTCTATTACTTTATAATGTAGTAAAACCACACCATAAAGGGTTAACAGGAATACAGGTAATGGTAATCAAACTATATCTACTGTAACAAAATGAAATCCAAGAGGTAACTATACTTTAACGAGAGCTTTTGCGATTCGGATGTCTCGCGCAATGGCCTAAGAGGCATTAGGTAATGCATCTATAATTCCATCCGAAGCGGAGTTACAGTTTGCATCACTATATAATTAATCTTGGGCCAGGCGAACAGAGAGGAATCAGTCGATTTTCTGCAGCAAACGGTTAGTCAGCAGTTGTAGGAAATGGTCATGTTAAAGCCACTTTTTTTTCTGCACGGCTTTATGTTCCGATGGTTGCTTCATTTAATTTCGCAAACCAAAGAGTGGCTGCATTGTGTGAAAGATGATGATAGGATGTGAACTCAGAGATGACAGCCAATAGGAAACACGCGCTGCGCCGGCAAATACAATGAGATGGAATGATGAGGATAATGATGTTACTTTTTTTCCAAATGCTAGATTTCTATTATTAACTTAAAATGCCTAAATACAATTATTATGATATTACTTAAAAATAACTCTAGAAAGTTAACTATATAGACATCAAAAAGTAACTGAACCGATCAAAATGTTAACGTAAATGACTATTCAGTTTGGCACACACCAATCGGTATTACCAGGAGTTTATGTTGCATAAGCAGACTTCGAACACAACACGCGGCGCTGATCCATATTTATGCGATCCAATACACGATATCAGTTGCGGTGGCCAACTGCTATTACGCCAAACTAGCTTTTGTCAGTTGGCATTGTCATCATACAAATCAAAATGTTCTGCAGACTTATTAAGATAGGTCATAACACCATAAAAAGAAATCAAATAATTATTGGAAACAAAAGAATAAAATAATGTTAAAACAAAAAAAAACTAACTGTTTCCGCCCGGGATCGAACCGGGGGCCTTGTGCGTGTGAAGCACACGTGATAACCGCTACACTACGGAAACTTGATTACTTCATATAAAATAACCTATCATTTTGAATGAATCTAGCTAAAGCAACTCAAGACTGTTGACAAATGAATGTAACTTAACCAATGAATATGGAGGAACTTTCACTGCAATCACGACCTTGAAGTTTGGAAACTATTATCATATGATGATAATACACAGCTCATAAACGTTTTCGATTTGATTTTTTTTCAATTTACATTTTATGAAGTTTTATATCTCTGAAATAAGAATATGACTTACGATCTAAAACATAATATCACCCTACTAAAATAATGATAGTAACATTTCGTGTTAGTGCCAAGAAGGAGATTACTTTTGATTTTATAGTAAGGGAAATAAAATTGAACAGTCTCTAGTAACAGTCAAAGTACGTTCTCTTGTATAGGAGAACGCCAGCCAAAAGCATGGAACTAAGGCCCTCTTTTCTGGCGTTCCAAGTTGACTGCGGCCAATGCGATGGAAATAAAGTGTAGACACGGGTTCACACATGCTGTATCTTCTACTTTAACTAGTAGGCAAACTATGTGTAAACTTTATTTGTTAGTATTATGGATACGTAAGTTTGAGATAGGATACTGCGCCCTAATTGTGTAACACACTATCAATCACAATCTGAACGATATTGAAGGATATTGCTAATCCGTGGCTACTTGCAAGTGTTTTACGCAATTACCCAGCAGAAATTACATTTACGTTTTCTTCCGTATTTGCATGCTTTCAACTGTATCAGTGCTGTGTCAGTCAGTGTTTTCTGTTAGCTAGATGTCTAAGAGGATAATTTATTGGCGAAATACTCCAGGGAAATGGGTTTTATTTTTCCACCCAGATCCCTTGTTAGTTACATTTTTAAGGGACCTAAATACGTCCGATGTAGTTAGGTTACCGTATATAAATGTGACATGGGTTTAACAAACAAAGATCTTCTTTGGGAACATCATTAATTTAACATCTTTTTTAACTCAAACGGTTGGTTATCTAAAAGTTACCCCTTTCAATTAGATCGTCCGCGTTACCAAGATCGCATAGCCAGCAAGGAGATTGAACCCTGTTAAGATGCGCCGAGGGGACGATGACTCACGGATTGTGCTCTCCCTTTGCCGCGTTGCTATCTTCTATCGTACTTACCCATCCTACGTCTAATAAAACGCGTATTAATCCTTTCTGCTGATAAAACTTTAAATATTCAGTTTTTATACAAGTGGCCTTAGATTTTTGCGATAATATTATAATGCTAGGTAGAATTTTAATACCTATTTACTTTACACAGGCCTTTATCATAATCCTTACATATTATAAACCAAAGTTTCCCAATGAATTTTCAAACGGTTTTCACTAATAGACGGAGTGATTCATAAGGAAAGTTTTAGTGTATAATTCATTAAAGGTTTTGTGTAAATTGGCTGAAATATGACGATTATTGTTGAATATGTCGGAAAAACTCATGCCGACTGGGAGCTTTATTGGCGTGTGTCGCGGAAATGGTAAAAGTTACATGTTCTACAGGATTGTTCATCTTAAAAAGTTCAATAAAAAAGGCCGCGATGGCATATGTCACCTTCTAAGGATGACCCACAATAACTACTATAATCTTTCAGAATTGGGCATTTAATTTAGATTAAAATATGCCTTGACATCATATCATTTAAACGAATAGTTTAAAAAATATCACTGAATCAAAATTACGCGTTACAAAATAATTTTGGCCAACGGCTACGCGGGGCAGCGGTAGGAGTCAAATTTGACCTTTTCCTCGGCTATTAGGTATGTAATCCCGGTAGTAAGTTCCCGTGGGATATTTTGCGACTTCTACACGGGCGAAGCCGCGGGCAAAAGCTAGTTAGCAAGATAAAAAAAACTCACAAGATGCAAAACAAGTAACGGGTTAAACTTGATCTAAATTCATACCAAGACAACATGTGTTAGAAGGAGGGCTCTCTAATGGAATTCTTATAAAAAATAAACACAAAGGAAGGATCTTCGTTTCAACAAAAAGTACTACAACATTCTATCTCCTGTCCCTTTCAGGCTTAAGAATAAGCCGTGTTATAAAAACTGTTGTCCTTGCACACTCTCTCAGGATACAGACGTGCTTTCTGCCTGCTGTCCTAGTATTTAAAGGAAGTTCAATTTTAGTCTCGCCCGTTCAAAATGGCGTTTGTGTGATAGCAGACAGTTTGTGGGATAGTTCGGGCGGAGTGGCCTTGCTAGGTACTAATTTCTGATGCAAATAATAATAGTATAATAAAATATTTACCTGTAAGCTGGGTGGACAGTGGTCTAGGAGTTCTAACATGTGTTGAATATTCTGCGCGTCCTGTATCACGAAATTCAACTCCATGTCGAACTCGCCCCCCACGAGCTGCGAACAAAATGAAACATTATTCATAAACACATTTCTCGTCGTCACAGGGTTGATCGCCAAATAACTTTGTTGGGGTATAGTGCTGAAAGTCGAATTCCTGACACGTTATTTATCATGATCGCTTTATATTTTACATCGGATATTTAATATTCAGTACTTGTCTATAACCACAGAAAAAAGAACTATGTATCTTAGTAGAACTAACGAAATTTTTCTGATTTTACGTCGCGTTAATCAGTTTTGCCGCTCCGGTTTACCAGGATGGCAAAATTTGCAGAGTTAGGGCGCAGGGACTACATGTCCATGGAAATCCAGTCCGACTAGTTAGGTACCTATCGGTAGTACGCTCGTGTTCAAGCTTTTACGTGGCAAGCTTTTTTTTCAGGGGTGGGAGGACCAATGAGGACCTCATAAATTTTTTCGTAAAATTACAAGTATGGAAATACTTTGTGTCTCAAAAAAGCTTAATAACAAATTTTATTTATGGCATTAAATGAATGATCTAAGTAAAGAAAAAAACTAAATAGAACCCTTACCCGAACGATTGGTATAGCTTTTATTTAATACATACGTAGGTAACCTACTTATAAAGTAATAAAATTACTTCTACTTGACCTATTAAAGCACGGCTGAGTGCTCGTGAAAGGACATTGTATACGTGTCTTTTGGTTTCACCCATTTTTTCTATAGGTAGATCATTTTGTGACCGAGTGAAATATTGGCTGTATCTTGAAAAGCTCGGCACAATGGGGTGTTGTCCCCGTCGTGTTCGACGGACATTCAATTTGCGCGATCGGTCAATCGCTGTATAGCTTCTGCTAGCCTGGTGCCCGGGCCTTTTGTATTTCTCACAATGGTGTAAGCAAAGAACTTGAAAAATGTAGTCGACTAACAAGCTCTGTTTCTATGGGTTTTCGCATTTTTTTATTTTACACGCTCTATTTTATCCGTTATCAGTATGTTTTAAATTTGGTAACAAAATAATAGTAGTTTATGAAACTGTTGCATAATGAGGGGTATTAAAACACTCGTGTGATCAAAACACACACTCGAATGTTAATACCCCTCATTATGCAGCAGTTTCATAAACTGCTTTACAATGCATTACTGCTCGAAAAGAGCGTTTTCCAAGCAGTCAATTTGTGCGGAAAGTGTCACTTTTTTTCACTAGTGCTTTTTACTTTTCTGTTTTTTTTTTTAATTTTTGAGGCCGTCGTCAGCCCGTCTCGTCTCAGAGATTTTATTATTTGAGACAAGTTTTTCACAAATTAGTATTTACAAATCAGATGATGATTACGATGGCGATGATTATGACGATGGTCAAAATCAAAAAGTCAAAGTCAAAGTCGAAGTCTAAGTCTAAGTCTAAGTCGAATTCGAAGTCGAAGTCGATGTCAAAGTAAAAAGCAAAGCCAAAAGTCAAAGTCATGAATTTTGGTTTTTATCATTTGTATACGTCGTCGTATGTTAGATGTTACACATCGCAGGCGACTGCCATAAGGCTCGCTCGTCTTTTTTTTTGGATTTCCTCGCACAATGCATAGTAAAACGTTGTATGATACACGTGCGTAAGATGATTTTCGACTCGTGTCGACTTATACACTCGTCGGAAATCACCTACCTTCCGCACTTATAGCATAAATAACTATTATCTTATTTACTGTCATTGGGATTAAACCTACTAATTAAAGGACCAAGAAAAAGAACAGGAATAAAAAAATCCCACTAAATTCAGTACAACTACACGTATGAATGGCACCTGCACCCAGCACATCACCGCGCATGCACTAGAGCGGTGCTGGTGTCCCCGCTAACGTTCCATTACAAAAGTTGATGGAAACTCCTTGGTGATATAAACTTTTTTGATTTGCCCTGTATCGTAATAGAAAAAAAAAACTGTTTTATAGGATTATTTTGTTAGACAAAAAGTGTTATAGTATAATTCTACATATTTTTAAATTTCGGTAAGTATTGTGTTTATAAAGTATGTCAATATAAACTCATTTTGAAATTTATAATTCTAATATAACGATATGAGAGTAGATAAAACACTTTTCATGTCATACAAAATGTATCTCTGTCTCACCCGTTCTAAAAACACCATGAATGAATGTATTAGTAGCAGCACCTTGCGCAGAATGAATATCACCATCCCGTTCTATCGTTAGCTGTCACTGCATGGTATTTGTTTGTATAGCGCCCTACTTGCAAAGCCGTTAACAATGTCGTTTCACCCCTATGGTGTTGCGGTACTAGGCGATCATAAAAATAAAGAAGTTATTTTTACCATGGGGTTACCACTTGTCACTTGATTAAATAGTGTTCCTGCATAGGGGCGCCTGCCGAGTGCAGCTTTGCATGTTTTTTGGAAAAAGTAAGTCCTTTCAAGGCATTATTTCAGAAGGACTGTAGATCAGGTAGAGAACCGTTAATCTATCCGTAACTTATCGGATTAAAATGAAATATTTAGCTATGTAAACAGTAAACCTACGGCAAAACAATCACGACTCAATAGCCGTTATTACCAATTTGCCCATACACCGAGCCACACACTCGAATGAACACTAGTATCATTAAAATCATTTATTTATTTGCAAACATGGGTACAGATATACATTGATGTTTTTTTGTTTAAAGTTCTCTATGGTTAAACCATCACATGGGTATGCAAATAATAAAAAAAGAGTAGGTACAAGATAAAATAAAAAATGTCAGCCTTATGAAATAATTATAATAATATTAAATGTCAGAATAAAAAAATCAATAGAAAATTAAATTAAAAACAAATATAAATTAAGTTCGAAACAATGGAAATACCAATTCAAATACCAGTTCAAAATAGTACATTGCAGTCAGATTTAAAACTAATACAAATCAAATTAAAAATTATGACTAGTATTGATTTTTCCCCAATATAATAAATCGGATGTAGTAAGCCTAGCATTTTTCATTTAAATAGTCATTAATATGATAGTAACATTTCGTAACTAAAAATATGTGTAATTTTTTTATTGATCCATATTTTTAATTTAAATTATGTTTTTTTTTTTTAAGGTTCACCAACAGTTGTTACAGATAGGAACATATAGTTATTAGTGTCTTAAATCTAACTGCACAATAAACTAAAACTTACAAGGCAAATACCGCATGCAAAATGCTCTTGTGACTGTAACTTTAATTTTAAAGACTTAATATGTACTTAAATTCTAGATAGTAATATTAAAAACTAATACTAATTACGTCTGACAAACGTCGATATTGAGTCTGCGTGGACGTCAATCAGGTCGCTGCGTTCGTTTATAAGTTTGCACATGCCAGGTATAGGCGTTCAGGTAGCTTATTGTAGATTTTGGGTGTCATACCAAGATGTTTTTTTATTAAAAATGTTTTTTTATTAAAAATGGCTTTTTATGTGATATTGTGCATATTGTATACTTGTGACGTAAACTCCTTGGGTGATTGTATAGGTGTGTATTTGTTTTAACATAGTTTGCTTCTTCGTATATGTAGACTAGGAAGTGTAAGTAGCTGAAGCTTTTGGAAAAGTGGCTTACAACTGTCATTTTTTCTGTGCTTTGAACGCCATTTCTCTATCGGGCGAGTTCCTCCAAAATATAAGTCCATATCGCAAAGTAGACAATGCATATCCGAGGTACGCCGTTAATAATGTTGACTGATTTGAAATTTTCCTTAGGATTATTAAGGGCATATGAACACTGGCTAAGTTTTTTGCATACATTTTCAATATGTATTTTTCAGTTCATCTTTTTATCGATACCTAAGAATTTTGTATTATCAGTCTCCTGAATATATTTGTCACCATATCGAACATCTAGTTTTTTATTGTTTGTTCTTTGGTCAAACGAAATGTAGGTACCTATTAGCTTGGACTATTCACGTAGGTAAATACATTAGTAGAGAACCCCATGATAAGTAGGTACCATGGAAGTGACTGTCGTACCATTAAGTTTCAGTATCAATAAAATTATAAACAGTGAGAGTATAAAAGACCAGAGGGAAGGAGATTGTTGAATATATTATATTAAAATGTTGTTTTTAAAAATAACACGCTATCCATCCACACTGAACATTAATTTCGTTCAGCAAAATTCACATGGTTTAAAATCACAATTCATTTCAGTGGAACATTCCCAATGTAGACATTAATCTAGTTATTTTAATATTCAAGCCAGGCTGAATTAGTTTTCATGTAATTTTATTCAAATACTGAAACCACACGAATTTGGACGGAAGATTCTAAATCACTTCGATCTCGTGGAAGAGAAAACAACATTATAAGTATACCTACCTAAATAATTATTGGACGTTGACACAAACTTATATAGGACTAACTTTTCGTGTTCTACTTAAAGTAAATAGAAATGTTTTTTTTCCTAAGTGACGGTACTTACGTAAAGCGCTATAAGCGTCTTAGCAAATGTTGACAAGACATCAAACGAAGGAAACAGTGTTAGTTGAATAAAAAAAAACCTTATTGAGATTCAAACCTGAGATACGCGGAGTAATATAATAAAAAGTCTTGATCCTGCAGAATGGCATATTATATCATAAACTCCCTCGAGGAAATCATCCGACAAATCTCTTGAACTTTCCAACGGGGAGAAAGCGTTCCACTTAACCCTAAAGTGCTGACGTTAAAAATTATGACGTCGATAAAAAGTGTGCGATCTGTGCCACCGGCGGCGATGTAATCGCATAGTCCGGTAACGGGCGGCGACTGTCACTTATAAACGTGATTATTGCCGGTAGCCGGTCGGCACGGCGGCGGCGGCGGCGGCGGTGGCAGGGCCGGTAATTTGATTGCTTGCCCGCCGGTTATTATTGCCGGCAACCCTATATCCGGCCAGATCCGGTTATGGCGTCTAATAATAACGCTGGCACTCGTCGCCTGTTATTTCATTAGTATTTGTTGGGACTGTCACGGCGATCCTGTCACGCAGGTAGGCACGACGAGGGTTCGGTTGGGATGCTTCTAAGCTTATTATGTTTAGATACGAACCGCTTTGCTTTCAGATTTAACACTTCTGAAACCGACTTACAGAAAGTTGCTTAACCGTGTTGCTGACGTTTTAATTGAATTCCTAAATTAAGTTTCATGCGTAGATTTTGTAGTATTCAATATTATGAAACAGTTCACATTAAACTAAAACTTTAGCAAACAAAATTCGCTGAATAGTGAACACTTCTGCCACATACAAATAAACAAAAATGTTCCTTAAAGTTTTCCTAATTCATATTAGGAAAATTTTCAAGTTCACAACGTCACTAAGCGGTTAGTTTGCGAAAACACTTACCTAACCCGTGTCCGCATGAGTTCACTGGAGGCAAAATATTCGTGGGATTTTCGTGCGGGCGGGTGGAGTCGGGTACAAAAGTCAGAACATAAAGCTGTAGGTAAGGTAACTCGAACACTCGCATTAACATTCGCTACGGTGTAATTACGCGGAGTGGACGTCTCCTCGCGGTGCTGGGAGCGCGCCCGTAGGGAAATATTCCGGACGGCTGTATTAAAATGCGATGACATCACGTATCCCTGCCGACGCCTATGCATGCACGTTTATTTTCCCCTTACATTTCTAAATGAGAGAAGCTCTAAATAATTATTAGTTCTGATTGCAGTTCCCGCGATATTGTAATTAGGTTCTGAAATGAGGTGTATTGGGGTTTCATTATTAGTTTAATGAAAATAATTGATTCGCTGTAATAAATATACTTAGCTGAGTTATTAATTTAAATTACATTTACACCTCACCGCACACCCATTCGTTTTATGTACCTACCTACTTTATATTTCGGAAATGCAAAGCTTGCATATTTGTCACCCACTTTATAACCTCTGAATAGATAGATTTATGGCGCAAGCCAAACGATATCAAACATCCTAGATAAGTGCATAGGATACTTTTCATCTCGACCAAGTAAGATATTTCCAAGCTAGCGTAGTCACGTGCACGGCTAATAAATAATAAATGCGAGACCGTAAAAGCTGTCAAATAAGCTAAATGTGGGATAAACACGAGAGCTCAAAAAGGCGTGCGCACACGGCATTAGTTACGGGAGACAAAGTGGCCGTAAAATCTCACGCAGAACAGCCCTGTGATAAATTGTACGGGACAGACTTCAGACACGGTACAAGTTACACTGTTGAAGCTGTGTAACGTTAACCTAACAATAATAATCTGAAAAGAAAAGCGAACAAGAAAATCTGTATTATATCTGCTGTCGCTATGCGCTCGTAAAACTGCGACTCTCCGCAGAATAAAGGCTTGTGCAGACCAGCGTGACTTGTCGCGCGACGCGACGCCGGTTATTGTTATACTGTGAAGTTTTCTTAGAAATTGTATTGTTCGTGTCGCGTCGCGCGACAAGTCGCGCTGGTCTGCACAAGCCTTTATGAAATAAATTTTGGTATTCAAGTAATAATGTATTTTTTAAATATAGAATATTTTTTTATTTAAAAAATATCACAATATGTTGTTTTTGATTATGCTACATATTTTTTTTCCTTTATTAAACCATTTAACTATACAATTTAGTTTCGATGTTTCACATCTGCCAGGCGTCCCGCGACGGCTTAATTTTTTTTATTATTTACCTAATCTATCTATGTAGCTACTTTTTATAATTTGGTAGGTATATCTGTAAACTAGGTGCCACGTACAAAATAACTTTGTGACTTAGACCAGGCAACTATAAACTGTTACGATCTAAATGGGACGCAAACCTTTCTGCGTCCGTTCGTGAAACGGCCGCATAAACAAATAAACGTCCCGAAATACACGATGATGTACGGTGACGTCGTACTTTACTAAACCAAGGTATAACGCGATTGTCGTAAAAGCCTCAATAGAATTGCCAGTGGATTATTTCAGAAGCCTAAGCAATGCGAGATTTCGTGAGCCGTTTTCCGTGAACGAGTCTCAATTACCGGAAATTCCGCGTTTAACTGGCCTCCGCCGGATTTTGCCGTTGGACTTTCTTAGGGATTTTCGAAGAAAAAGGTTTGCGTCAATAAAACGGGACCATTATTTTGCAACAGAATAATATCCCACGATAGAAAAACAAGTAAAAATTCAAAGATCTTTTTAAAAGATTACAACCCTCACAATCACAAAAGGTATCTAATACATTGGGGGATTGCTTTTTTGCCTAGTACCATGAATATTTTTATGACCTGTAATGGTTTAACATGGGCAAAAAATCTGATGCAACAATACAACGTTTACCCTACGAACTACCAATGGGATAAAAATGAACCAGTTTTGGGGCGTATGCTTTTTAAAGCCCCTTTTTATACCCGCAGTCAAAAGTTCTAAACGCAGGAGTTTATTTTAAACTACTGTTTCGTTATGGAATCCTGGTACAGGGATTAGATGTTGCTATTTAGAATTCACAGAAATAAATAGCGGGACCGGGGCATAAACTAATGAATCACGCATTTACGCATCATTATTGCCTGTCTCAAATGCAAACAGGAAAGTAAAAAAAAATGTTGGTGGTTTTAAAATTAAAAAATTACAACGATTAGAGGACCATTCTTTCCCGAAGGACCGTAAAGGGTTAAATGGGTGATCACTTTTACTAGGCGCACAGAAAACGAAAGGTACATAAATAGCCCGGCCTTCTCGGCTGTTTTTCTCTATAGGGCGAGAATGAGTTCCCTCGGGATTATCCTAAAGCATTATCGATTCACATGGACATTAAGCGCGCAGTTGTACGAAGGAGGTTTTATGTTTATTTGACCTTTTATTTTTTAGAAGTCTAGACCCTTTGAACGACACATTTTAAAACAATAATCAGATAGGTATAATAAATAGGTGCTTCTAACTACGTAGAATCAGATGGTTAACTAGAGCTTTTAGCTTTTAAAAAGTAAGTAAGTAATACAATTTCCATTCTTATTTGCGGTGAACGTATAAAATTTATTAGATTTGTGGCTATGGCGAGCACTAAAATATTTAACTAAATATTGAGTGACATTTCATAAATTTTACTAATGTACTTTGTATACTATAGGTAATACAATTATTTTCATGGACGTAAATAACAACTTATACCTAATAAATTAATAAAAATAACAATATAATATTCTTACTTGACATACTTACTTGATATATACTTAGGTATACCTATATCATGAAGATTTTTGCAGGCAATAAATAGCGAATTACTTTTGCGTATGAGATATTTCGAGAATTTCATTGTGAAAATTCATACTTTCTTCAAAGCTAACAGAGCTCGATTTACTTTAAGTAATAAATATACGAATACAATAAAAATACATACACCCAAAACTAAATATTACGGATTATTAACAACACGTTAAAAGAACCCTTGATCTCTAGCGCCGCCACTCACAAAATGTTTGCGAAAACTTAAAAAGGGCCATGAATATGCAATAAAAGTACCAGGTTGACATAGAACGCGGAGGATGGCAGTTCGCAACAAGGGATGCTGGATGCTGCACTAACCCCTGCGGTTAGAGGCGGGGAGTCTCTTGAATGGAATGTGGGGTGCAGATTTATCCCCGATGTCAACGTCAGAGGACGTCGGGGTTCGTTAAACATTTTCCTGCCGAGTATTATAATAAGTTGTGTGCATACAAACGAGTCCTATGAACTTTCAAAGCGATTTGTTTCAATGGATTCTCGTTTAATCGTTTGTATGTATTATATTTGATATTATATTGAAAAAAAGTTTTCATTATACTTGATAACTAAAGAAGAGATCACAGAGTTGAACGTGCATAATATACAAACAAAAACTTATCAAACGCTTAGTATTCCTTAATTTCACAATTACCAATGGAAGTTCTAAGAAGCTGTTCCGAAGCACTCCCCACGCCAAACAACTACAGGCAACGTCGTCATACTTCGATTGCCACTCAATGCGTGTCTCAATTACTTCGCCATGAACGCCAAACTGATTAAAGACATAAAAACAAGTGCCTCTGCCTATAACAATTTATTCCGTGTCGTTATGGGGATGATTGAGGTGAAGGGCAGACCGGTAACCCTTCAACTGCGCCCGTTAACGGCAGGTCAATGAGTTCCGTCGTTTATTAAACGACTTTGATGTCAGTTCTGCTATAGGTAGCAAGTAAGGCTTAGTGTCATTTGATCAAAATTATAAGCATTAGTGAAGGATAGCACTGTAGGTTTGTTCGTAGAGTATTTTCTAAGATACATATTTTCATAAAACATAAGATCTTAAATTATTATGTTGTCGTGATGTGACGTGACGTGACTGACATACTCATCTTTACCAAAATAATATCATATTTATTTTTGTTTCCCTACAGACCGATTTCCCTTGTAAATAGCTGCCGGCCGTTCTAAAAACACGATGTAATATTTATTACGACAGAACCACCAAACCCCTCCTGTGGGCAAAAAGTAGCTCCGCCTTATTAGTTTCACATCACTTTGCCGCTTATGGAAGCCTGGTACTTTTGAACGAATGCGTGACGTAATAGTCAGGGGGTACATACGCCGTTTTAGGTCATTTTAGAACAGTTTAAATTCCACGGAATATTTTACAAAAATATGAGATTATCCCAACCTCCCAAAAAACAAAAAGGAATAAATAATAAATTCCCTGAACGCTACACAAAGTAGAAATGCATGTACGAACGCCATTACGTAGATAAACAGGATCACGGGCTATTAGGTCGAAACGCTTTCAACCAAAATGTCAACTGACAGCTAAACTGTAAGTACATACCTTCTGTACGTGTACCTTTTACTGTTTCCTGTTATTCTTATCTTTTAGCAACATCGAAATTATATTTTGCCATGGGTGTAAAATAATATCATGTTTTCTCGTTATTGGAGAAATCGTGACTACAACCTTGTAAGTACCTACATCCTTTGCGCTAACTATTGCGCATGTGGACAAAACTGACAATCTGGTTTATTTAAGTACTTAAGTACAAAGACGTAAATGTGGAGAAGTTTGACAGTTTAGTCCGCCACCTTGGGTATGCTATGCGGCACTGCTCTTTTGTGCCACCATGCTTTTTTGTCGTTCTTCGAAAATAGTCTAACCAAGATCCAATCACATCGTACCTTTAGATTCGTTTTAATCAATTTAGATGTTAGTTGTCGTCGTAACGTGGACGTCAACGGCACCGTGTAGGGCGGCCCCGTCACATAGTGGAACGAATGTATGGGAGAGGTTGGACGTAGACATCTCCGAAAAAAAAGAGTTAAATTATCAAATCAAATCAAATATTTTAATATGCCAAACGAATGATGCCATCTTATTCGATTACCTAATGCCTTCATAACTTGTGCTTATAAAATTCTTTAATTTCTTCATAACTCCCATATTTCGGAAGTAGTTTGAGAAAATGTGATATTTTACTATGAAAATGAGTGTATCGAGCTCTCTCCCTCCTGATTCCGGTCTTGTTTCAAGTAGCGGTCTCTAATATCATAATGCTAATACTAAAACTAAAGCTATATTTAATACTCAGACACATGGTCCGCCAAATGTGCACTTTCTGGGATAAAAGGAACTTAAAATTTAAAAAAAATTAAATGGTTTTTCCTCATTTGTATTTATTTTAAACTGCAGACAGACGTATGTAGAGGTCATATATAAATATATTAAATATTGTTTTTTTAAATCTTGTGTATTATTTACGAAAATATTCATAAGAACAGATGAGAGTATGACTTTATTCACATAATATTTTATTTATATATGTTTTACAATAACGATAAAAACACTGTATTTTAGATAATAAAATAACAAATTACCTAGTTTAATTAATATATATACAATAAATAATTAAGATGTAAGCTCTAATTTACTAAGTTACACATTTTAAAACAATATCAACATTTAATTATCATCGTCATCATCATCATCATCAATTAATTCAAATTCAGAATCGATATCCGCTAAATCATTTATGTTAACAAATTCGATATCACTTTTCTCAGAATCCGTTAGCTCATAAAATTCCTTAAAAGAAGATTTTTTTACAAACTTATTTACTTTTGGACGAATGCTTGTAACAAGTGGATCAGAAGACAGTAAAAGATTGTGCATAATATCTTCAATGCATGAGATACTGCTATGCTTTCGAGAATGTCCCTCTCTATATTTTCGAAAATCTTTATTTCTATCCGAACAGGCCTTCGGATAGAAAACCAATGGGCACAATTGACAAGTTCTGAACTATGTCTGGCCCATGCATTAAAATTGTATGAAGTGAAAAAGGCATATAATACCATGGGTATAACTCCACGTAAAGCTTAGCAATATCAAAGCAGAACTTTCGGAATTTAGTAATGTTGATCCTCTCCTGATGAAATACACTGCAAGATCACACAGATTTTTCTTAAAAGCATAGCGTCTATTACGGTCAGTTCAGCAGATTTAGTGTAGTTTTCAAAAAATCTCCTTGACGACTAGCCATTGTTGGTGGATCCACTGCCTTGTTTCACAACATCGAGAAGTAAGCCCGTTTCTCTTCTTACAGCCTCTTGAACTCTTTTCTTCCTGTCATCAACTTGCCTTTTTGCTATATCACCCTTTGCTTGCCATGACTTTATGTCTCATTTGTAGGAAATGTGTAATAAGCATTCCATTGAGCGAATCCAAGCGTGAATCCAGCTTAAGCTATATTTATACATGTCCTCGTTTGCGTGTTTATCTTTGATTAACTCTAAATTATTCATCTCTTTAGGACTAGCCTTGCATATGTCACACACTGAAGCTGCTGTATCGGATATAATGGAATGAATTTTACCATCAATCATTGTCAACAGCAGTTGGTGTTTGACACTAATTCCATCAGTGATGGTGGATGGAGTTAAGGCTTCAATCTCGGCTTCGATTTCAGCCATCTCTCTCTGCACATTTTCTTTGGTTTCCTTTATAAACTTAAACAATATTGGCCGGCAAAATGAAGTGGAAGATGGTCGCTCGTTTTCCCAAATTGTTACACCTTTTGAGACGAGCGGCAGTGGTACAAGACTAATCATAAAATTACTAGCAAGATCGATTTGCTCATCTTCACTCGTCCTTTGATGATAACTGCTTTGGCTAGATGATCCGTCAAAACCCCATTTGCAGGTCAAAATGAGCTGTTGATTGGGATCAACAGGGGTTTCTAACGACCTAATAAGTCTTCTTGAGGTTAAATCCATCAAGGCTTGTAATTTGATTGTTGCAGAGCTCTCTGTGACTGTGAGATCTTCTTTGGCCGGATAGCACTTAATTTTTTCTTTAACCAACATGTAGTAACTCGGGTATTTAAGAGCTCCTTCTTGGGTGTTGAAATCCCGACGAGTGTTGTAGCGCCATTTCGATAAATTCATCGATACATAAAGAGCCAATGCCTTCAAAGGGGATATTTCCCGTACCTGAATCGACTTACCTTCAATAAGGGCTTTGATTTGTGAGGCCTCTTCTGGATTCTCCATCAAGTATTTCATTACATCAGCTGTATCGCTTTCTCCTGCCTTTCGAAGCGCCCTTTCGGCCGAAAACACAATTTCAGCGCTGCTACTGCTGAATGGAAGAGTATCTTCAGTGCGTCTTCTTTTTTGCCGGTTACTAAGGTCCTCAAAAGATTTACGAGGACTAGGATGTGTACAAGTTGAAGCATCAGATTTAGCAGGAGAAATTATGGGCTCGATGACGTCACTTACATTTTCTGTAGAAGATTTAATATTTTCATTCAGAAATTCCGGCCGGATAAAGCAACGTGAAGATCAAGATTTGTATTAAAATTTGGAAAATACATTGCGACATTAGCGTGGCTACAACGAGGTGTAAATCATCACTGATTTTAAAGTTACTAATAGTGACCTATTTATATTTAATCCAGGTACCCTCATTTGTTAAATATTGCAAGATAATTAGTTTGAAAATTATGCATGCTAAATTAATGTATTAAGAGCCATTTAGTAATTAAATAATATCAATCTTCTTATCAGTAATCATTAATGTATCAGTTTTATATGTAAACCTTAAGTCCCTAATCACATATCCTAATTCTCTTATATCTTCTCTAATTGGCTGCTCAGAAATGTTATTGTAATAAGGTAAACCTTAAAAAAAAGGGTTTTAATCAACAAAATAAACAGAAAATTATATTTTTGTGTTATAAAATAAACATCACTCTTTATCCCAGAAAGTGCACATTTGGCGCACCATGTGTCTTAGTATTAAATATAACACTTAGTATTAGCATTATGATATTAGAGACCGCTACTTGAAACAAGGCCGGGATCAGGAGGGAGAGAGCTCAATATCACATTTTCATAGTAAAATATCACATTTTCTGAAATTACTTCCGAAATATGGGAGTTATGAAGAAATTTATAAGCACAAGGTATGAAGGCATTAGGTAATCGAATAAGATGGCATCATTCGTTTGGCATAATTTAACTCTTTTTTTTCGGAGATGTTGACGTCCAACCTCTCCCATACTTTCGTTCCACTGTGCGATGCCGCGACGGAGGCGGGAAACAGCCGGCCAGCCCGATAAATATCTCATGAATAAGAATATTGCATTACGTATTCCCTACGAGTATCCCCACGTACGGCGACTGAAAACTAATTTACTTTAAAGCGCATGTTTACAGGCGTCCGACTCCTTATTTACAGTGTCGAGGAAAAATCAAGACCTTCAATATTTCATGTAGTTTGGTAATAGTTTTTTTTATGAAACACGAGTTTAAAGAGTTACGTTGCATACATTTGTAAGTTGCTCATTTTCAATGACCAACACAACAGTAAGCTTGACAATGTTTCCGATCCTTAATATTGTGTTGTTCATTAAATACTGAGCTCGACCAGACATACTTATATAAGTTTAGATCTCTCAAGTTTTTGGCAATATGTGAAGGAAAAACGTAGAGATAGGCAACATATAAAAACATATACTTATAATGGTAAGTCCGTAGAAGGACAGAATGCTATTGACTCATTTGCTGAATATTTTAGCTCAGTGTTCCATGACACCCCTCCGTCATTAGATGTGAAGGCTGCGGAGGACGAGGCAAATCGTTCAGGCTGCCTGTCTACAGTGGCTATTGAACAAGTTACAGCTACGGATCTTGGGCGTGCAGTGCGCCGACTAAAAGCGTTAACAGCTTGTGGTCCCGACAATATACCGGGTTTCTTAATAAAGGATTGCTCGGCGGCCGTAGAGGAGTCTACTATATATATATATATAATCTTTCGCTTAGACAGTGTGTCAGCACTGTTCACGAATTGAAACTCCAAACTGTTGTTATACTGAACTCATTTATTACCAATATTATTGACTACATACACTATTAGCGGTAACGAAACCATAGCTCGCATTTAAACAGAGCAACGCCATCTAGAGAGCTATGGTGTACTAAAAAAAAACAAATATCGTAGTGTATTTCCTTTTGAGGTAGGTTACGATTAGACATTCCGCCCACCAAAGGACTTGTCCTTTTAATACTTTTTTAAAACAACATTATAGGAACTAAACAAAATTAAATTATTAAGGTCTATATGTAACAAAAGTAGAACGAGCCATTCACTCAAATAGACCGCCCACCGTTATGACTGGGCGTTAAAAATAAAACAAAATAATGAGAAAAAATTGACACATTACTTAAGAATTAGCTGTCGTGCGCAAAATAGATAATTTATTTAATGGACGTTTGAGTAGCCCATTCTTCGTTTTCAGTGTAAGCACTCTCGTGATTCCATCTTGACCCGGGTGCTTTTGGACAACTCTACCTAACAGCCACTTTGTTGGCGGTAGATTTTGATCCTTAATAACGACAATGTCGTCCATCTCAATATCGGGTTTTTCTTTTGACCACTTGTATCGTTGGTTTAGACCAACCAAATATTCTTCTGACCATTTTTTCCAGAAGTCATTCACCATTTTCTGTGTCATCTTCCATCGTTGACCTCCGTTTACATGAATGTCTGATAGATTTTCATCTGGAATGGCTACCAATTGCTCTCCCACTAAAAAATGTCCCGGAGTTAATGGCTGTGGGTCGGTAGGATCGTCACTCATGTATGAAATTGGGCGAGAATTAAGACACGCCTCTATCTGACTCAAAACTGTGGATAGTTCCTCATAAGTAAGAGTAGAATCTCCGATCACTCTCTTCAAATGTGATTTAGCCGACTTCACGCTCGCCTCCCACAGTCCACCGAAGTTAGGGGCATGTGGTGGAATAAAATGCCAAGTGGTTCCGTCATTGGCTAATATTTGGGCAATTTCTGTGGGAAGCTTTGATTTAGCATGATTCAACATCTCCTTCATCTCTCTGTCGGCTCCTACGAAATTGGTCCCATTGTCACTATATAAATTCACACACTGGCCTCGTCGTGACACAAATCGACGAAATGCAGCAATGAACCCCTTAGAGGTTAAATCTGATACCGCCTCAATGTGTACAGCTCTCGTCGACATGCATATAAAAATGCATATATATCCCTTATACGACTTGGAACCTCTTCCAGGTGAAAATCTAATGTTGACAAATCCGGTGAAATCAACCCCAGAAGCCGTAAAGGGTCTTGAAGGCATCAGTCTGATTTTTGGTAACTGACCCATGAGTTGCTGATTGTTTTGGCGCGAATATCTTAAGCATTTTATACATTCTCGGTAGTATTTCTTCACACGTTCTCTGGCTCGTATTATCCAATATTTGGATCGTAAATAATTTAACATAATTTGTGGGCCTCCGTGTATAGTTTTATAATGAGCGTCAATTATTAATAGCTTAGTAAGGTGGCTACTACTAGGCAAAATAACTGGGTGCTTTGTATCAAATTTGACTTCAGACTCTTTAATGCGACCACCAACCCTTAACACTTCCCTCTCATCAATAATAGGGCATAGTGTAAGTAGTGGACTCTTGATATTAATAGGTTGTTGAGTCTTTAACTGCTGGATCTCTTTATTAAAGTATAATGTTTGTGTTTTTATAATTAAAATTCTTAATACTTCTTGCATTTCAAGAACAGTTATAGATTTTCTATCTTTTGGTCTTTGCGTTTTTGGTAACTTAAGATTATTTATAAATCTTTTACAATAGGAGAATACTCTCAGCACCTTCGTTAAATTCGAGAATTTTAACCAAAGAAACTCTTCTTCGTTTGTTATGACAGCAGTTAAAGTCTTGATAGGTTTTTGTTCTTCAGTAGTAGAAAAATTATCATTGTTGTCGTAAATGTCCCTGTGACGTAAAATGTCTGGACCATACCACCACAGCGTAAGACCAGCCATCTCTGCACCTTTTATTCCTCTCGATCCAAAATCTGCGGGATTATCATGAGTGCCTATGTGACGCCACTGATTAGGATCAATCATGGTATGGATTTCTGAGACTCTATTACTAACGAATGTACTCCAACGACTAGGTTCTCCGCGTAGCCAGGCTAATACAACAGTAGAGTCTGACCACGCATGCAGATTTTCTCTGGGTACTTGCATAATTTGTGAGACTTCAAAGATTAATTTGGTCGCAAGTAGAGCCGCACATAATTCCAATCGCGGGATACTAACTTCCTTTTCAACTGGAGCGACCTTGGTTTTGGCTGTCACTATATTAACACGAACTTGGCCAAATTCATCTTTAACCTTTATATACACGACACCTGCGTAGGCTGCTTGAGATGCATCGGCGAAGGTATGTAGCTCTAGTTTATCACTTTGATGCGATTGTACCCATCTTGGTATGACAATATTTTTAGCATCGTTGAGACTTTCACGGAATGAATACCACTCCGTGAACAATTCAGGTGTTAGATTCTCATCCCAAGGTAATTTAGCCTTCCACAATTGTTGAATGAATATTTTTGCTGATACGATCACAGGTGAAATCCAACCCATGGGATCATAAAGTCTGGCAATATCTGAAAGGACTTTACGTTTGGTAACAGTCTCTTTTAATTCAGGTAGTTGCAAAGTATACTCAAAATTGTCTGTGGTTTTGTTCCAACAAATGCCCAATACTTTAATCATGTTATTAATTTTTAAAACTAACGCTTGATCTGCTCTTTTACACTCTTCCTGTACATGGTTCATAAGTTTGTCACTGTTGCTGCACCATTTCTGCAAACGAAATCCTCCGGAATTCATCAACTTATTCATTTCTTCAAAGATCTGTATTGCTTCGTCTTCCGTCTCGCATCCAGTGAGCAGATCATCAACGTAATAGTCTCGAAGGGTAATTTTTGCAGCGCGAGGATAGTTTAATTCTTCGTCTCTAGCTAGCTGTTGTACAGCTTTTACAGCTAGGTAAGGAGCGCAGGCTGTCCCAAAAGTTAACCTTAATAGTTTGTAATGTTCTATAGGTTTATTAGGATCTGATCGCCAAAGAATTCGCTGAAAATCAGCATCTTCCTCATACACACAAACTTGTCTGTACATCTGAACTAAATCCGCTAGTATACAGAAGGGGTGACGTCTCCACCTCATCAAAATATGACGTAAATCTTGCTGTATCTTAGGACCGACAAGTAAACAGTCGTTCAATGAGACATTATTGACACCTTTGCAAGACGCATCAAAGACTACGCGAACTTTGGTGGTCTCTTTATCCTCTCGCACCACAGGATGATGGGGTAGATATACAGACTTTGTATTATTTATTTCGTCAGTATCTGTGATTTGTACCATGTGGTTTTGTTCTCTATACCCGTCGATAACTTTTTTGTACTCTTCATACAACAATGGATTTTTAAGCAACTTCTTCTCCAACAATTGAAATCTGCGTGAAGCTATCTCCTTTGATTTTCCTACCACACATTTTGGATTATCTTCTTCAAATGGCAATTTAACTACATATCGACCTTCATCGTCCCTTATAGTAGTAGCTTCAAACATTTGTTCGCATTTAATTTCTTTCTTTGTAAAACTCTTCGTAATTGCATCTGGTTCTCTTTCTATTTCCCAAAATTGTTTTAATATTTCGTCTTCACTTACTCGTATGTGACAGTTGATAATCTGGGAGTTTACAGAAGCTGATTCAGGTCTTACTCGACCTGACAAAATCCATCCAAATCGTGTCTCTTGTGCTATTGGACCTTTCCCTGATGGATGTCTCATAAATCCTTCTAGAATGATTTCTTCATATACTCCAACCCCCAAAATCATGTCGATTTTAGCAGGTGATCCATAATTTGGATCAGCCAAGCGGACTTTCTCCATATCTAGCCAGTCTGTTATTGTTGTTCGACAAGTAGGAAGAAATGATGTCAGTTTTCTCAGCACATATGCATCGACTTTTATCGAATACTTTGCATTTTCATTTTGAATTGACTCCACAGTAAGAGACACCATGTTCTTTGATCTGGCTAGACTATCTCCAATTCCAGAGACTAGACCATTTATGCATATTCTCTTCAAACCTAATGATTGTGCAGTAGCCTCGGTAATAAACGAACCTTCTGAGCATGGGTCGATTAGAACTCGCACAACTTGTGAGTAACCATTTGTTGAATATGCTTTGACTTCAGCCGTAGCCAACAGCATCTCTCTCTCAACTTTTTCTGTAATCAAATGGGCTACCACTTTTTTCTCAGTCTCTTTGCTCAGTTCTGGGTTCGTTGTATCGGTTTTCTCGATGCTGGAAGATGAATTTTCAGCTGCATCGGTTCTTTCAAAATGTAGCAGTGTGTGATGACGTCTGCCACAGCGACGACAGCATGCAGATGATCGGCATTCTTTCACTGAATGTGTGGGTGCAAAACAATTGAAGCACAGTCTCTTTGATTGGATAAACTCTGATCTCTCTTGAGGAGACTGCTGTCCGAATTGCTTGCATTGATAAAGCAAGTGCTGACCTTCACAACTCGTACAGTTTGGAATTGATTTTTTATCATCTTGCGTGGTAGTGTGAAAAACTTTAGGTTTAGTTATATTGGGGTGCGTGTTGTGAGACTTGATTGTAGGTTTGTCGCCACTTATCATCTCTAATGTTCGGAATCTGGTTTCTAAAAACTTGACGAGTTGTTCCCAAGATGGCAATTCATCCGGATCTAATTGACTAACTTGGATTTCCCATAATTTACGTGACTCTAAATCAAGCCGTGATAAAACCAAGTAGTTTATGAAGACCCCACACGAACTGGAAGTGGTACCAATTCCGATGTTTTCCAATGATTTTAGAGATGATGATGTAGTGTCTAGAAGTTGTTTGATTGAACTCGCTGAATCAGTGGCATTACGTTGTGAAAACAAGCGCTTCATAATCTCGTTGCAAATGTAACGTTTATTATTATAACGGCGAGTAAGTTGTTTAAAAGCTTCTTCGTAATTTGAGTCTGTGGTTGAGAAGTTTTGAAGAAGGGTCTCTGGTTCACCCGTCAGACTACTCTTCAAATAGTGTAATTTTTGCACGCCACTCAAAGTTGCATTCTGATGAATTAATGATATGAACATATCATAAAAGGTTTGCCATTCTTCATATAATCCAGAAAATTTCGGTAGTTGAATCTGTGGCAATTTAACTTTAGTACTTGATAGACTCGATCCATCAGATCTGTTGATTTGAGACGAACAAGTTTTCACACCATAAGTCATGAGATCATCTTTCATCCTTGTCTTATAGTCAGTGTAAATCTCCTCAAATTGAAAATAAACATCTTCCGTGAAATAGGCTACTTTCGGTTTATCTTCTCTTTTAACACTTCCCACTATTTCACTATGGACGTTCGCAAAACCTTCAAATAGTTTTTCTAAATTTTCTAGTCTTGCTTCGATATAAGATACTTTAAGTCTCTCTTTAGGCGTTTTTTTATAATTTGAATAGGCCTTGTTCATATGCTCGTACATATCCTCTTGCTTCAAAAACAACTTCTCCATTTTTTTTTTTTTTTCAAAATAATTCTAACTGTTTTTTGTCACGAAATTTTGTAAGTCCCTTTTAACTCGATTTATTCTAAGTGATTTGCCACGAAATTTCTCTAAGTCCTACATAGATTCCAAATTCTTCTAAGTTAATGTTCACGCACGATATTTTTTACCAGTCCCAGTTCTGCACTTCACCTTAGTCACTTTTAGTTCACTTTAGTCACTTTTTAGTTCACTTTACTCACGCACTTCCCGGGTTTCGGCACCAGATATCAGCACTGTTCACGAATTGAAACTCCAAACTGTTGTTATACTGAACTCATTTATTACCAATATTATTGACTACATACACTATTAGCGGTAACGAAACCATAGCTCGCATTTAAACAGAGCAACGCCATCTAGAGAGCTATGGTGTACTAAAAAAAAACAAATATCGTAGTGTATTTCCTTTTGAGGTAGGTTACGATTAGACACAGTGTTTATACCCTGGTAAGTGGAAAGTGACTCCAATACTTAAATGTGGGTCGTCCACTATTGCTATATTGTGTGTATTTGGGAAGATATTTGAATCTATTCTTAATAACGCCATTTGTAAACAAATCAAAGGACAATTGAGTGATTGCCACATAGATATAAGAAAGAAGGAGATATGCCCGGTAGTTGAAAATGTATCGAAAACCCAATGTCTCCAATTTATCCCTACTAGCGAGCCGACCGAGCCTGCAACTACACATGCGATCAGTTAACCCAATAAACACGAAGTCCCGCTCACACTTGCAATTTACAAATCAGAACGTACTACACAATCAATTATAAACCTTATCCCATCAAACACAGCGTGCATTTACCATGCACCGTACAACTCACTCACACGAAAACATCGATCGCTATCGTTGTGCTGTGCAAAAGCCATTTATTTTACATATACGCTAGTGAAGTAGTGATTGACTAAATCGGAAAGTTATCGATTCTCCCATTTATTATTGTATTAAAATTTTGGAAGTCCCTGAAAAAATTAAAATTACGTATAATAAGATGATATAAATAAACAATACGTAGCTAAAAATATATATATATGAGTATAAAACAAGATATCGCATCGGTTTTCTAACCAGGCTTCAACTGTTAACAAATTGAAGAATAAACTTTAATAGTAATATAAATTCATATGACAATCGACATTGTTGTCGATAGCCTACGTTAGTGGATCTGCACAACCACATCACTAACTCGTCGCAAGACACAGCGGACGTACCACACGATGCAACCGCTTAAAGAACGTATCGTTTTGTGATTGTTACATTGCTTGTCCAGTTACTTGGCGACATACTTTCGTAGTGGTAAAGAAGCAATGTATTTACTACAATAATAGTACAGTCGCTGTGATATATGAAAACAAAAATAACGTAGTAAAGGCAAGAAATGTTTTACGATTTGTTGTTTTTCATGATTTTCAACACAAATATAGTAAAATACTTGTGCTGATTTATGAAAAGTGGTTCTATGATTTATAAAGTTTCTAGTTTAGCTTCGATTTTTACAAGAAACCACTGAACAACAAGGTATTCTTAAATGTTATCACGAACGCGTTCGAAAGCGCACTAGTTAGCGGAGACGGCCATTTGCCTGAGGCATGAGCATTGTGATCAGGACTCGCGGATACAGACACGCCCCCGTGCCACTACTCCTGTTATTTATATTTGTATGGATTGCCAGCATGGGTTTCGTCCTGGGCGCTCCACGGTGACTAATCATATAGAATTTGTTGATTATATAAGTAGTAGAGTTAAGTCTAGTTGTCGGGTGGACGCCGCATAATTTGATTTCAAGAAAGCCTTCGATCTTGTAGATAATGATGTGCTTTTAAATAAATTTGCATTACTAGGATTCTCAACTTCTCTCTTAAAATTCATGGCCCACTACTTAAAAGATCGTAAACAGTTTGTTAAGGTAGAAGGATATATATAAGTCGGAAGAGTATTTTACTAGATCAGGGGTAAGTTAAGGTAGTACCATTCGTCCTACACAATTTTTTATAGTGATCAATGATTTACCTACTGTTGTTGATCTGTAATGCAAAATGCCTTGTTTGCTGATGATTTAAAATTGTACCTCTCTGTAACCGACGCTAAGGATTGTGAGACGCTACAACATGATATTGACGCTGTGGTTAAATGGAGTATAAAAATAAATTATGTTTAAAACTATAACTTTCTCCTGATCCCGTAATCCGACTAAAAATGATATAATCTTGCTGGCGCATCAATGGAACGTGTTTTCTCGATACGGGATTTGGGAGTAATAATAGATAATAATACCAGCCTGTTACTGTCCCACTGCAGGGCAAAGGCCTCTTCTCATATAGAGAAGGCACGAACATTGATCACCACGCTTGCTCAAGACGGGTTAGTGATTTCTGACTTATATTAACTATAAGTCCAGGTTTCCTCACGATGTTTTTCCTTCACCGATGTCAGTAATGTCCAAGATAAACTCAGAAAGTACATATGAATTGAAAAAGTCACATTGGTACTTGCCCGGATTTGAACCCACAACCTCGTACATGAGAGGCGAGGCTTTAAACACTCGGCCATCACGACACGTCAACGACACGACACGTCGTCACGACGATCAATAATGGATAGCAAATTAAATTTTCTAGAGTATATTCTTAAAGCTTGCAAAGACGCTAATAAATTTCTTGGTTTCATCATTAGATTATCATCTCAGTTTAGGAACACTCAAGTTGTAAAACAAATATACAATGCCTATGTCCGTAGTAAATTAGAATATAATGCAGTAGTTTGGAGTCCTCAAGAGGGATTGTACACTATGTATTATGATAGAAAAAATTCAACGTTAATTCTGTAGGTACCTATACAAACGTCAATATGGATACTACCCCTTTCTATATCCTTCTTTGTTCGTGTCAGGAGTGGTGGGTTTGGACACACTCAAATTCAGGCGAGAATCTACACTTAAAATTAATTATTGTCTAATATTAGTAGGTAAGATGGATAGTCCCGTTCTACGAGAGTCAATAAATTTTTATGTTCCTGACCAGTATATGCGTGGCGTTGTAAGACGACAACATGGACTCCTCTGCTACCCGCCTACATGGCGTGCTCCCCGAACCAACACCACTTCCACTGCTAGAGCAATTAAGTTAATAAATGACTTTCTAAAATATATTCCTGAAACAGATTTATTTGTTGACTCTCGAAGGAAAATCGCTAAACATGTGTATATTTATTTAAATATGAAGAAATGATGAAGAAATAATTGTTGACTTGTTTAGTCTAAGAAGTGTTGATTAAATTTTTAATGTAAATTTGTAGAATTAGCATAGATATAAGCGATTTGGTGTAACAGTTTACACCAAATCGCTTATATCTATTCTTATATTTGATTAATAAATGAATTTGAATACTTCATGAAAATTAAAATATGCTGAATAAGAATACCACCGAACAAAAAATTTAATTATGAAAATAACCAAGGGGCAAGTTTGTTCAGCACTACATCGTATTTTTTTTATCGCAGTTTTTATTTATTCCACGTTATATTGAAAAGACTCTCTACGCTGAATGGAGTCACATAAGTGCTCTTCACGGCATCACCATTCAGTTTATCATTGTGGAATGGTATTGGGAAGTCACACTAAAAGCTCTAAAGGAGTCGCGAAAGATCGTTTATTTTTTATCTCTAGAAATTGATTTTGCTGAACACTCGAACAGAGTAGAAGACTGCTTGACTAACTCTCTAAAATACTACATGCCGAAACTTTAAACAACCATTTATCAATAGATAAGTCGGCTTTCTAGCGTCTAGTAGCAGAGAACGCGAATTAATTATGTATTTCATTTGTAAGAGTTCCGCGAATTAATATTCGCAGACCATTATAACATTCCAACTGTGAGGAGCTTACAACAATGAGTGATGAATCTAAAATAGTACGAATTAGCTTCATGATCCTACATTATATGATGAAGAAAATAACAGGCAAAAGTCCCGCCGTGTGCCTAATTTACGTCATTATAATAGGGCAAAAAGTAGCCTCGCTGTGCAGAGCTCAATGGCTGTTGTAGTTTTTGCCGGAGAAACTTTTGGTGAAGATGAATAGGGCGCTTAACGTTAAAGAGCCCGAGCTATTTCATGATGTTTGCACATCTGGTGTCCGACTTCAGACGCACGTAAAAGGGAACTTTTTTATGTAGTTTAGAATATATTGCAAGAATTTCAGCTTCTACTAAGGGATCATAAGTCTAAAGGGTCGTAAGTTTCCTAAGTTTCTAACTCATTAATAAAGTAGGTACTACTTACAAAAGGATCTGGTCCTTGTACGAGGTGTTGCTAAACTCCATAAATGTCTAATAATTAAACGGGTTGTCCTGTTATGAGCCCTTGGTGAGTGTTACCCTGAACGGGATAACGGCCTGATATTGTTGTTCTAACAAGATAACAATCGACTGAGGATCATTCCAGTAAAGCTGATAGTAAGGGACAGGGGATTATTATTAGCAAGTAGGTGTATACGTACTAGAAATTGCGGCTAACAGCCCATAAACTAACTAAACACAGTTGATAGTTCAGAGGCAACATAATAAAACCATGAACGTAACAAATTAAAGGATAGTAATAAGAATCGTTAGTTTTTGTTCGTTCCCATAATCTATTGATTTCTAACTATGTTAATTGATTCTATTCACATTTTATGACAACTCAACTAGCTAAGTGCCTACATGAAAATCAGCTCCGCTGCTGGGTTGCTAGCAAATAACAAATCTCTTTGAATTTCTTCTAATACATTTGTCTTTATTTGCTATTCCGCCCTCAGGAACATTTCCGGCCCACTTTTCGGTTGTTTTCATTTCCTAAAATTTCAGTGAGAATGAACAAAAGAGAAATTCTTTGCCTTTCTTTTATTTTGAGAATAAATGAACCTACAAGACAGTCTGTTGTTACAAAAACATTCAACACAATAAATTTATATACCATGGAAAATGTAACCAGAAACACAGAAATGCCTTTGAGAAGAAAACTTTTTTCACTATTGTCTATTTCAGTTATCTGAGCGAAGAAAAAAAACAATGACAACATGTGATTTATAGGATGCTTCTTCGTAGTTATGGGGTATCTAGAAGAAGCGTCCTTTTACTAAGCAAATGTACTCACTACCTACAATAGTCAAACAATATAAATAGCTATTTTCTATCGCTTCTGATAGCCTTAACCCAATTCTAAGTTTTCTTGAAAAATTTAATTGACATGAAAAGTTAGTTGAAAATTTGAAACCTAACTTCCTAAACAATTTATGTATTGATTTACACATTTATTACAACATATTCAGAATTTTTACCCTTTAATATTTCTCACGTTAGCCAGAGATTTACGAGAATAGTTCATGCTGAGGCGAAAAGCTTTGCTAGGTTCTTGACCGGCTGGAAAGACTGGTAGTAGGGATGATGGCTAAATCCGTTACAGTTTTTATACACGTATATAATACAAACACAGATCATGGTAATTAGTAATTTGCCTAATTAGCATGATCTGTACAAACGTTCATAGATATTCATCGCCAAATCACTCATCAGCCAAAATATCGTTTAGTTAGCAAATCTAATGAAGGGAGTATTTTGACAAATTACGTTAACTAGTTAGAACATTTCTGTTAAGTTAGTAACAGTCTTTATAAGTTTAATTATAATTAAACAAAGACTTTCGGAAGCCAGGTCACCAGGTGGCTCGGCCGCCATTTTTAACACAACTTCGACAAAGTTTCAGCGACATTTTCGGTATAAAAGGAGGAATAATAAAGAGTTAAGGATATAACGGACTGAGTTTTGAGAAGTTTTTGAAAGTAAAAGGTTAAATTCCAATAGAAAAGATGGCAACCAGTGAGTAATTTGAAGCTTTGAATTATTAAAAGCATTTTCCAATTGGATAGAATGGTAATCGACTACAACATGCCGAATTGATACTACAACATGATATAACGATGTGATGAGTTCAGTTGTGAAACACCAGACTCACAATTTTAGTTGTTGATTAAATGGAAAGTAATAGTTACAGTGATAAAAAAAATCATTTTGTAGTTACATAAACAGCCTAAACCGGCCAGTTTCGCCGAACCTATTTCCAATTTCCAGCGAGGTTGATGAGCGCCGCGAGAGTACAACTTAGTTGGAACACGCCTGTTTACCGGCCGCCATCGGAACCTCTCCCCAGACGAATCTCCTGAACATTTCTTACAGCCTCATGTAATTAAATGGCCTTAAACAAGCTTTGAATATATTATTTTTTAGATTAATTTTGTTGGGCCTCTGAAAGTGGTAAGTAATAAGGTTGAGGCAAAAAGCATATTTTAATAAAAAGAAGATTATACCAAATGACAAAGCAATAAATACTTATTTTGTAGATTATATTAAAAGGCTTAAAGCAGAACGAACGCATGCAATCATCAAATCAGAGACAATTCAAAAGCAGTCACAAAATTAATTATACATTTAATAGAACTTCAGCAAAACTGTCGTATTTCGGTGACCCAAATCATAAACAGATAGACAAGTGGGCAAATAAAGTGGCTCGGTGTCCTGAACAAAAGGGAGGTAGCAGCCCTTAGCGCCACTCCGGACAGATATTATGAGACCTTCATTATTAACGACAACGCACAATTTACTCCCGCAGATTTCGACCCTCTACTATTGCCGTAATCTCAGTAAAATACCGAGTCTTGTTTATGAGTTCCTGGTAAAGGTGATTGTATAATGCCTTTGTCTGTTATTATAATAACGTCGGAAATGAGTACTACTGTTACTCGTTTAGCTACTTTGTTTTTCTTCCTTTTAACGAAACAGATTTTGACGTAGTATGTCGGACGGAATCTGCAAATACCTCTGAAGTAAGAACACTGTGATGTCACTTTATAGGAAACAAAATCAAATGTAAAGCAAACATTACATACATATTAAGAATATAAATAAAAAAGCGGCAATAAATAAACACAAAATCCGCCAGTTAGCCTTCCTACAAGGAAGGAAAGTAGGTAGTGGTTTCGAACCCACACAGGCGCTTTACTTTCTGTAAATAATTTCATCACCACTGCTCTCAAAACGAAAAGAAGGGAAACATCGTGAGGAAACCGGCATATCCTAGAACCAAAAAGTCGAAGAAATGTGGCATCTACCAACCCGCACTGGGCCCGCGTGATAAATTACAGCAGTCCACTCCCTCTCGAGGAGAGGAGGCCTGTGCCCCAGCAGTGGGAACATTATCTAGGATGATTATTGCTTATGCTAAGTCTCAAGGAAGGACTTCAACTGATGACGTCATACAAGCTTACGTAACTTAAAAAAATATATAATATGGATATACGATGGGATGCACAATGTTTTTAAAAATTCACTTTTTGCATTCTCATTTCGATTTCCCCCCTAATCTTGGAATGATGAGTGACGAACAAGGTGAACGCTTTCATCAAGACATTAAAAAGATAGAAGAAATTTACCAAGGGACATAGAAAAGCAGATTACTACTAGTTGGTTCGTAATTCAAGATTTTACAAATCAAAGAGAAAAGTTAGTTCTTAGTCATATCTGAAAAAAGGTAAATACTCGTACGTTTGTAGTATTTTTTTTTATTCGTTAAAGCTCTGTTTCTCTTTACAATAATTATGTAGCAATATTTATTGATATAAAATAAATATTTCTAAATTAAAATCAAAATATAGATTTATCAATATTAATCCTATTTTATCCAGTCTTTTTACCCGACTAAGGCAAAGCCAAAAGGAAGGGTTATGATGATTTAGCAATGTATGTATGTATGTTTGCTTTTACGTGTGTTCCACCTCAGCGCCTAAACTACCTAACCGATTTTGATAATTGAGATATCAATAGGTTTGTGATAATGGTCCGGGAGACATAGGCTATATAAATTCTCCCAAAATTTAGTATGTTTGGACTTTACGACTTGGTCACGACCTTGCCTTGCCGCTACCAGCGGTAGCTTAGCGCGGGCGACGAGCGGTAAAAACAAATATACAAAAATGTATGAATCATACCACGAGGCGCCGCTGGCAGTGGCAATTTTTTTGTTCCGACACGGCGTCTCCGCTTGCTGCGCCAGGCAGTGCCAGCGCCGCCAAAAGTCGAGGCCAAGCTCTTACACGTAAATTTCTGACGTCAAAAAAGATTAAATTGAGAAAATCATGAGATGTTTACTCGGGCCGATGTGTAAAATGTTATCCAACGACACTGTTATCACTTTACTAATTTTTTTTTGTTTTTTTCTGCCGTCGTTGTCTCTCGCTTTGAATTAGAAGAAGTCAGACGCAACTACATATTAACACTTTTTAGCGTAACGATTTCTGAAAGTTTACAAGACGTATTATAGAACTTCGTTTCAAAAACTGTAACCCGACTACGGGAAAATAAAAGTGATCTAAAAGGTACGAAACAAGAAAATATTTTAGACAGAAATCAAGAGGTAGTTATATACAAATGGTCAAGGTAAACCCGTCGTCACTTGCCATTATAATTTTGAAGTTGTACCTGGCACCCACATGGTATACAGAATGCGACCACGGCTTTACCTTGACCATTTTTGAACCCATGTCTTGATTTCTGTCTGAAAAAATTTCTTATTTCGTACTTTTGAGATCTCTTTTATTTTCCCGTAGTCAGGTTACAGTTTTTTTATTATATCAAAAAAGAGATTGTTATAAAATTCAAAAGTCATTTATTCTAACTAGGCTGAGAATCAGCACTTTTCGAACGTCAAAATTACATAGGACAGTCCCCACCCTTCACATCTCTCTCTCTCATCTCTTCATAAGTTTATTCTGTTTATGAATTCTTCTTCAGCATATATAATATTTATTTGAAAACAAAAAAGCTTTATAAAACAACTAGCTGCCCGCCCCGGCTTCGCTCGGGTAGCACTAAGTACTTATCTACGGCGCACCTACCTACCCTACTAAAAAGTCCTATGTATATAATATCCTATGTCCGTCTCCGGGTTCTAAGCTACCTCCCCACCAATTTTCAGCCAAATTGGTTCAGCCGTTCTTGAGTTATAAATAGTGTAACTAACACGACTTTTTTTATATATTATACTAGCTGACCCGGCGAACTTTGTTTCGCAATCAATCAAATATAAACCCTACCTACCCTACCCTATCTTTTAAGTTAGATCAAACTGCACACTGCAAATTTGATTAAAATCGGTTAAGTAGTTTAGGAGTCCATCGCGGACAAACAACGTGACGCGTAATTTATGTATATTATAAAGATAAGATATAGATATTAGATATAGATGAAAGAAAAGAAAATATCAAATTTGTCACACGGTGAATATTTAGCTCATGAGCGTGCTCAGTCGGTTGTCACAGATCTCGTAAGAAATAAACTATAAAGTGTTACTGAGTTGAGTTGAGATTGATTATGAGAAAACTGTAGAGCATGTGGTCTGTTAGCATGTTATGAATATGTTACAATAACCATAATAATTTGTAAAGGAATTTTGAAAGAAAATAGCCCGACACTTTTAGAATCAGAACCCTTCCTATCGGGTTGGTCAGCATCGTGTAAACAAGAGCAAGTCATGCAAAAATGTTCACCACAATGCGTTTCAGCTGTATACTAGGGTAGCAAAAGCTAACAAGAGTCAATTGTAGGCGGCCGGGACAGCTTCAACAATGGCGTTAAATCGCGCCCAGAGAATTAGTTCGAGAGGCCGCACGTCCCAGCCACTTTGTTGCAATTTGCGGCAATTTACTGCTACTATTTCGTAACTAGGCTTGCTAAAAACGATGTTTTAAGTCATAGTTGTGAGATAATGTGGTTAAATTTATATGATTAGGCACATTTCCTTTTCAAGCATTAAAATCCTTGAAATATGGGCAAATGATTTTCTCGTAGTGAGTCTCTCATTTTTTCATATTAACAAACCAAACCAAAATGTTAAAATACTATGACTTATTATAAACACTTTGATCATCTAACTAACATGTAATTAGTCTGCTTATTTAAGTAAACAACAGATATATTTTTTCATAATCTTGGTAAAATAAAATAAAACAAACATCCCGTCCTGACTCCTGATTGCGAAGTAATATTTTTCTGAGATTTTCCCGTAGTGAATACCTAATGAAATAGAATATGTATGAGGGATTTACGTTAAAAAGCTAATCTGTTAGAGTCGTTGTTCAAATTAGCGTGACCAGTAAAAAAACGTCGTGCGGTACAATATCTCAGCAAATTATTGTGTTATTTGTGCACAGTATTGGGTCGTTAGCAGTAATTTATTATACTGAATAATAATTGCATTACCTCCACGGGACGGGGAAGCTAAACAGCTAAACTGACCAGATTGAATAATTAAAACAAAGTTCCAATGTAACAAAAGTTGAGCCCGCGAGAGAAATCCGTTAATTAGTCGCGATCTGTAATTAGTGGATGGTCCGGCGCAGAGTTGTTTGCTGCTAAAGAGCCGCTGTCATCCGCTCGTAAACGTATAATCTCGGCCAATGAGTCGGGATTTACGATCATTTAATTTGGGGAGCTAACGAGAGCCCCCTATGAGGTCGGGATAACAAAGGTGTTTAATTAGAGCACCTGGTGTTGCCACTACAAGTTATGGACGTAATTGGTGGAGACCATGTCTGCGGGGCCAGGCGACCTGCTGCATATAAAAGACTATTTTCTAAAATCAGGTTAAGCACATGTTGCAGTTTAGATTGAGTGTTAATTAAAACCTGTGCACTATATCACTATATCTCTAGTTAAAACATTACATTTTATACACCGTCGGAGTTGTATGATTTAATTATTCACGTTATCTTTAAGTAAATAACGGGAGAGGTAAAAAAAAGCGAGACAAATAAGTAAGGATAATATCGCTAGTAGATAATAAAAAAAAAATATGCGTATAACCGTAGGTACTCAATATATTATCTAAACTAAAACTTCATATCCCCCAGTAATAAAATCCATGATGGCAAAGTTTATTGTGAATAATGTGTTTTTGTACTTCATGTGTGTTAAAATAAATCACCCACGAAAGTCGTGATGATGAAAAGAGCGCAAGAAAAATTCAAGAGAAGACCAGAGATAAAAAGCCAAAAAATTATAAAACAAAAGAGTTATGATGACATTACGTACAGAGTACTAGGACAGCATAAGCTAAAGGAGGTCGTCAACCACGTAAGGTCTATGGAACAGATGCATGGCAAGTTTTTTGCTGGCAGGAGGCGGGGCGACAAGGACAGTAACAACAAATAAAACTGTAGTATTCTACATAAACGGGTACGCCTTAAAAAAAAGAGGCCCCCACTTGCATTATTCATACGGATGCTAATGGAAATGGCAGGTCTTAAAACTGTGAGACGTAAACAATGCCCAACTTTATTGTTTTTGAGACTCAAGGAACTGAGAGGACAATGTTCCCTGATGAAAAATTTGTGACACAAAATGAAAAGGGAGTGTTTATAGTCAATTAACAAATCCGTTTGCGCATTTTATGACGAGCCGGGGCAATGGGGAAAGCCGTGATGTTTTTCATTGAGTGTTTACTTTGTAATATTGTCAATATCGTGCTGTTTTATTAACAAATTGGTAAACAAAAGTTGACGAGTTTTGCACTGGAATTGATAACAATAAAACATGAGAGTAAAAGGGTGAATTTAGCAGCAAACTAATGCAGGGAATGTCATTATCATTGTCGTGCCCGTATCACAATGTATGTGTGGTCGGCGCTACATCTTTTTTTCTTCCATACTTGTAGACATTAGTCGTCATCTCGGTTAGTTTCTAGGTGAGAGTCAAAATGGCGGGCGTACCTTAACTAATCGAAACATCCCATTTACAGAAAAACCATTTTAGGTTTAAAGAAAAATGTACCTATCTTCTTCAGAACGAAATTATATCAAAACTTTGGTACACCCGCCATAATCAGGAAGGCGGGTGTTTGTTAATATTGGGTGCCTATGGCCTATGCCTGGTACCTATGAAATTGGCGTTTTTTTTTTCTCACAAATAGAGAAACTCGTCACTTTTATGATTTAAAATATTCATCAATTGCTTGGTATTATATCGAATAATGACCATCATAGACAACTACCAATAGTAAAAAAACCTTATTACTTATAGTTTTATAAACATAAAAAATACCTTAAAAATGACTCCTCATTTTGTTAGCAGAAATGAACTGAACACTATTTGTTTTAACTTAGTCAAAACTTATTGTTGTCGCTTAATCTAAGTGACATATTCGTTAACTTAGTTTTTAAACATTAGTGCATAAAAGTTTTAAAACATTCGTGTTCATGGTCGTCATCAATTAAGAAAATGTTAGTATGAAAAATGCAACTTCTTTAAAATTCTCCATACAATACGCTGATTTCATAGGTGGATAAAAAATGTACCTAAAATATACCCTTAATAAAAAAACACCCATACTTCGTCAATTGAGTTTGCCATTGGACTCTCACCTCTCTAGCCATATCATCTTTCACACAGTTTATCCATAATTTCTCTGGAAATTAATGGAGTATATGTGCTGATTGTTATTTTTGAAATATCAACAGAATTTACAAGAATTTGCGAGTTAGATATAATTCTAATTACCGTTTCCGATAGAATGGACGTGCGGAGTACCGCAAATTGGTTGAGGTCTATCTCTTGCATGGGATCGTTTGTCAGTAAATTGATTGATTGAACCATTTCGGTGTATCTATGTATCTTCGTACCCATACTGAATGTAGGTAATTAGAGTAACATGGCTGACTGCGGCAGTAACAATGACATCAGTACTGAACACGACATATGTACTGATAGGATATCGTGCTATCTAGTATCTACAGGGCGATATTATCGCATCAATGAACCGACACTATCATTTGTCGTGCGTGCGATTCATGGCATTCATTGCCAGTTGATTTTTTGCACATAACTAGAATGAAACAATTCAACATAGCTGCCAATTAGCGATAGACACATAAAATAAAACTATAAACACCAAGTAATTAGCATGGCTGAGTTTTTCACTTTTTTAACTTCCCGGGAAAGTCTGATATCCTCTTAAGTATGCTCGCCCGAGCGCATCCCCCAGTGGGCACTTAAATGCATTCACAGAAGGGTATTTAAATGTCTGCCTGTAAAATCCTCTTCCAAGGAAGAGCGCCTGTACTTAAATATCTTTTTTATTTTGTACGTTAAATATGGTTAAGGAAAAAATGACTTTCATTCCAGCGATCCTAAGCTGTCATTCCTTAATTAAATATTGGCTGTGGCCGCCCCTCATATGAAAATTACTAGTTTGCTGGGTGATATATTACTTTGTATAATGTTAACCTTTGTTTTAAACTTTATTTTAATTAAGCAGCTATGTAATTACCTAAGGACCTAAACGACGCCACTGATGCCGCGATTGGCGTGGCCACCTGCTGGGCCCAATTCATGTAATATAGCTATATAAGCTACGTAATGAAGTTGGTTTCTAATAAAGATGGGAATCTCTTATTAATGGAAATGCATTTTGGAAATATCGTAGATAGAGTATAGTGTGAGATATTACAATATATGAGGTGGTTAAGAGATAGTCTTTGATAGTCACTTGTAAACTGGTAGGTACTATGTAATGTAGCCGGGTAATACTTTCCAAATATAGCTATTTTGTTGGGCCTCAGTTGTTCGCCAACAACTGGGGCCACACAAAAAGTTTACATACGCGGTAGAGATAGAAAATAGTAGATTGTATGCCTAGGGAGTAAACAACTATTTAAAAGGCGAGAGTGTGATCGATCCTAAAGCAGAAACCTGAGCGCAGCGAGGGATTCAAAGTACCTCGCACGAGCTTAAAATAGTGTTGCTCCCGAGGTAGACTATCTACTTTTTATCACCCTCTATGAGTAAATAAGTAAGGACAACAGATGAATAAGAATAGTACCCACGTTTATTTATTTCATTCTCACTACCAGGGAGACACACAATTTTTTTATAAAATTAAGTAAAATCCGAATTTGAGTAAACAATTGCGAACGAAGGCGGAGGGGCTCGAGCGTCGAGGAGCCGCATGGGTTAATCCAACAGGCTCAGCTGCTTGCCGGGGTTAGGCTGGATGGGTGACCATCTTTACATACCGAGACTCCTCCGTGCCTCGGAAAGTACGTTAAGCCGTTGGTCCCGGCTGTCATTCGTGGATCTTTGACAGTCGTTACAGGTCGTCAGATGCCAGAAAGGGGTATCTGTCCTCCACAGGTCTCTCTGCAGGTCAGATAGGCAGTCGCTCCATGTAAAATACTGGTATTCAGCTGCATCCGGTTAGACAGGAAGCCGACCCCAACATAGTTGGGGAAAGGCTAGGCAGATTAATTACGAACGAAGGCGGAATGCATTTCGCGCGTTTTAATTTTTTCACAAATTTTTATTTTATTTGGCTCGCGCGCGTTACTTTATCATGTAGCCTGTTACTTGTTCATACAATGTTCGTATTGATCTCTTTGGTGACTGGAACTTTTACTAACAATATCAACATTTCAAATTCAAATCACTTTTAGTGCGGATTTCACCAATGAAATTGAACGCGTTCAAGAGCTGTCAGTGTACTATTCCATAACAATTTTGATATTGACAGCTTTTGAACGCGTTTTAGAAATGCTGATCGCATTCAGTTTCGTTGGTGAAATCCACACTTAGTCCCTAGGGATTAAAGAGCATTTTAGTACCTGTTTACGTAGAACTAGCTCTTTTTGAATAGATGTGATAAAAATATGTTTTTGTCTCGTTTACTATTTCTGGGTCTAACAAGTGCATCCTGCTCTCATTATTATTATTATTTAGTGACTTCTCTATTGCATACTCTGTTTACGGGAGATATGAGGATGAGTAATTAGTAATTAACTGTTTATTTATTTTACCTCGATGGTCCTAGTTTTTCATTCATAACTTCCAGTAACAGCTATACAGGGTGTCACGGACATCGACGCGAAAACTGATACCATGGATTCAGTACATGATTCTGAACGCCCTTGCGCTGAAATTTTATGTCGGTTGTATAACGGCATGTACTGAATCCATGGTAACAGGCTACGTGTCGATGTCCCTGCCACCCTGTATATAGCTATATGTAAGCGGGCAAGCCCTTTATGCCTGGAGGCTTTTATTTAGATATTAAGTTCTGTTTACGTTTAGTTTTATTTTTGCATGAGTATAGTTCTCGATGTTTTTGGTTGGTATATTGGCGTGTGCTAGCTGACATATGGCTAATAATTAAAATTATGTTTTGTGTTGCGTAATGTAAATTATTTTGCATACTATTATATAGAATCTTTTTTTTCTAATTGAATAGACAGCTGTGTTGCTGGGGAGTTTGTTGCGCCACTTCTTCCCAGCTAACGCACTGGGAAGTGGTCAAGGGTGGCCATTTTGGGGGACTGTCTTATGTAATTTTGACGTTCGAAAAGTGCTGATTCTCAGCATAGTTTGGTTTGAATAAATGACTTTTTAAAGAAGGAACGAGTAGGTCGAAGATTTCAGAGGTGTGAAATTGTCCTTGACTTTATGGCATCTGGAAAAGCAAATTGGCTAAGTTTTTCTGGTTTCCCTTCCTATTGTATACAATATCATATATGTATTTTTTTTTTCAACATACAATATATGTATTTTCGTAGCAATATATTTCAGAGAATAGTCATACATCAGTGAGTGGGGCATATTCACAGCTCGTAGGAGCTCCGATGCATACCTTCCATATTAAATAAGCGAGTGCGCGAACAAAGGATTCTGCATTGTCGTGCAATATTGACGGAGCCAACAATAGTTCAGTAAATAATGCGTCCACTGCACTGCGGTCGCTGATAAACTGCTTTTTAAGGCGTACAATACGAGCTATCCCGCCGCGAGTCGCGAGCACCTGACAACCACAGAAACACAACTAACGAGCTACTATTAAAGCAGGTTACGAGAAAAATTGGATTTTATACAACTTAAATTGTTTTATTGTTCTTGTAACAGAGACTGTGAGACAATCTCCTTTCTAAACCTTGCTTAATTGTATGCTCAAGATAATGATCTTGCAGTGCGCCACGATAGATAAAGCTAATCCGAACATCCAAGAAGCTAGTCTGACAGAGACCTCCATCAACATCCTCTTATTTCTGCTATCCCGGCAGTTGTCAGCCACAAACGCGCACAAGGCGGAGCGAGCACAGTAGCGCATCCGGTCCCGCGGCCGTCCACCTCCGGCCATCAATAAGGGCCGCTCGTATCCGGCCTGGACGGTAAACACCATCCCGTAGAAGGCGTTTCTGGATTGATAGAACAAAATGTGTAGAATTTTCTATTTTATCTGGTGACACTGAATAAAAAGATATTATCAGTAGTCCTCAGACGCACTGTTTCAGAGAGCATCACTAATGGAAGAAGACAATATGCTGCGTTACGCCGCGGCTCTGATCCAAAAAAACCTTGAGAACAGCCAAGGGCAGATGACGGTGATATTGAGTGTAAAATTTCAAACATAAAGTGACATATGCAGTTGGTAAGGCCTAAATAGGCCACAAGTTTCGACGGATTAGATAAAACGAATTCCATGAATCCAATGTATTTGCATACCATGTTTAGAGTGGATCTTTTGTAGTTATCTTGTTTGTACCTCTACCAACTATTACGGTTTTAATGAGGGTCCTACTACCGAGGAGAATGTTAAGCAGGTACCTTTGATGATACCGAGATAGCTGTGACGACTAATATAAATAGCCCATGTAGTCCTTTTTTTTTGAGTTGGAAATTATCAAATAATTTCGGGCGTGTCAGACTTTTACTGATTAAAACCCACCCGTGTTCCTTCCGTTGCCGGTGTGCCGGAGCCACGATATCCTGTATCACCGTATGCTCCACCGTGTCCTCCGGGCGGTCACACAGTGGTGACACCCGGGCGTTTCCTCCCGCTTTATCCTGAACAGGAACCCCCCGAAACAACCATGTCCGGTGAGGACCTGCTTCAGGCGGAAGGTGAGGACGCCGTGGTGCCTCTCTAGCCACTTCTCAAAGAGGGGACTTATCGCCACAATTGTGGCGTACCCAAGCCCTGTCAAATTGTTTTTTTCAAAATTCAGTATAGATAAGCCTCCGATTATGATGGTTAAACGAAATTCTACGTAAACTAATAAAGCTGCCAGCAAAATGGCGCCGTTCATAATTCCTGGAACCGTTTTATAAATGAATTAATGGAATTGAAAGGGTCCGAGTATAAAAATATTATTTACGGGGAATGAAAGGATATAATTATTAAGAAATTGGTTAACAGTAACTGTTTTATTTATGCTCACAGTCCACTGAATTGCAATTCATGTTGTTTAACTTTCAGGAAAAACATCGTGTCATTCACAGCATTTCTACAACAAAAAATTAAGATAAAGCTATAGCATATTTATTTTAAACTCCTCGGCCTACGAACACATAGGGGTTTAAAATTTAGCGTCTCAACGGCAGCTATTAGACGAGGAAATCGTCGCCGGCGCCGGAACAGCGGCACAATGGCGGCAGGACCGTTTCCGCTTCCGTCGTGCACACACACGTCAGCTTCCGCCCATCAATAGAGCCTCCGACAAAGATCCGCTGTTATGTCTTTACGGAACTTGGGTTTTATCTCTCCGGTAGAACAACTATAGTTAAAGAAAAAAAAAATGTAGTTATATATTTTATGTTAGGTATGTAAATCTGGTTTACGTCATTTGGTCCAATAATAAAGATATAATACCAAAGTCTTCGAAGCGCTGCGCTGTACTAAAAGTAGCTTTCTTCGTCCTGCGAAGTTTCAGTTGTCAAATTACGTAACAAGTTTGCCACAGAATATAATAAATATCTCCTTGTATTGAAGTATTCACAGAATCAGGCCTTTAAGAAAGGGAGCACCGGATAAGGTTGGTGTATAATAGTTTCTTCGAACTTACCCGATTTTTGTGAGCGTCGAAAAAGGCTAGGATTAAGTGTACTTTAGGGTCGTCTATTTTCGCAGGATTGTATTCGATATTTTCATCTTCAATATTATCGGCCAGGGTCACATTTATACAAAAAGAAACACTCTCTTCATTTCACCACTATCAACACCTACATGTACTGCATAGCAGTAGGTCGTCGCTAGAACCCACCAATAAACTTTAATACTAACTTTGAAAATAAAAGAAGGGTTCCATAACTATAACAGAAATGATCCACATAAAATAAAAGTCGTGAGGACAGAGCAGTTGTTTCGCCCCGTGAGCTAACTTTGCTTTATTGCCACAATCGTAACTTTTACAACTGGATTGCCACGATACATAAAACACCAGTGAAGTCACAAAATCGATCGGGATAGCACAAGCGTTGTCGGCACAAAATCCATTTGGCCACCAAAGGATAAAAATAAAGCAGTAACGGTGTCACAGTTATAGAAAATAACGCAAGCCGGAATGTTCGGGGATGTTTTCAGATGTGAGCGGTATAGCCGCCATGCGCGGATCCTTTTAGGCATTTAACCGCTGAAAGCCGGACGCACCTGTGATACGACTCGCGGCCTTTAGACACGGGAATCCTGTTGGATTGTCGAGTATGTGAAACCAGTGCGAGCTTTCTACTCTCCTGGTCGTACAAGTTTTACATTCCGCAAAACCGATTGATTTTGTACTGGTGGTGGTCCTCTAACTATTTTGCACTTTGACTGGATTACAGTATTATTCCTAAATCAATCAATTAGTGTCGTTATCTGGTTTCTCTCGAACATCAAAATTGAAAATCAATCGTCTCATTCTCAACCTTACAAAGCACGTTTAGTAAACGATGGCCACGACATTACTATCAGACATTGTTTACGATAAAGCGATCCAGTAATAACAGCTCATTCCGCACGTTCCGAAACTATCAAGTTGCAACTATTCAGTTGAGAAACTCCATTAGGGGAGGGGGGCTCGACTAAGATGACATTGTTTGCGCTCCGATCGAAAATCGATAGAGTCCGGTTTAACACCGTGCGATTGTAGAAGATGGACGGCGGTAGTCGGGGGACCAGCCATGCATGACGTGGCCGCAAGTTGTCTGTGCCGGCGCTAGGATTGCCACCAAGATCGTAACTTGTAACCTATTTCTATCATAATTAATATTGATGTTACTGCAGATTGTTGATGATTTATTCATATGCAAACTCAGTAAGTAGGAACTCAAGAGGTTGAGATACAAAGTAAAATAACATCAAGCTTTTAATATTACAAAATAAACTTGCGAGCTTTATGTTAATGTGGCGCCAAGGGAATAGTTGTTGTAAAAAACTTATATTTATTTCCATACTTACTCGTAGCATATTTTCTCAAGAGATAGTTAAAATCCGTTTGCCCCTGACTCAATCTTTGCCGATCTGTTTTCCAATAAGTCGGGCCGGCCTCCAATTCCAGACGATATTAATCTTTTCATACATCTTAATCCTGACGAATCTGTAGTTAGATCTATTTGAAGAGCACTACTGCGTGTACATTCCAAAGAGCTTTTAATAAAAATTCTGAGGCTACCTTCAGTGAGACAGATTTATGATAAATATATCTTACTTGAGACAGATTAATGAGGCGATGATACAAGGATAAAATATTAAATAAGACCTGAAACGAATCTGTTACGGAGCTCATTTAGCTGTCAGTTGTCTTTGCATTCGTATTGCAAGTGATAAATGATAATTTGCTTGTGCAAGTTGGTTATGGAGGTGACGATGCTAAGGGTCACCCTGTGATCGATTTGAACATCAGGTAGAATAAGATTGAGTTTATTTGTTAGGGATTTTTTACCTAGCAGCCCATAAACAAAGAAGTTTGCCTGAAGTAGGTACAAGATCAAGAAAGAATGAAGACCAATCTGGATTCTGAATTGTATAGTTATTAAAGTAATTAATAGATTTATGTACCAGTGGCGATTACGAGGTTTTATATTTCGTAGGAGGGCCGAAGAAGAAATTGTTCAGATATATAAATAGTCATACTTACTTTACTGAATTTAACACCATCTGTCGTCGTGTATCAGAACCAAAGAGACGCTATCAATACACCAAAAAAAACTTTCAATATTTTACAGAAATAAACTCAACTTCTATTTTACTAATAATTTTAAAATTATTATTGGAATATAACGAATCGCGAAAAATTGCAATTGTACTCGTACAGGTGAAAATAAAGTTAAATGCGTAATGTTCCTCTAACTCGCTCTCGTCGACGCATGTTTCTATGTCTTTTCTCGGTCATAACCCGATAGATAGCGAGCGAGTGATTGCTGTCGTCCATATCAAGCCGTGCCACGTGACCGAGAGGGGCGGTGGAGACGGTGCAAAACTGTTCCATCGCCACCGCCCTGTTCGGTCATCGCTCTTCGCCGATGGTTTCGTGCCCGCAGCTTCAGTGAGGTCATGACGGGATCGCTATTGTATAAATTTTTAGTTCGCACATTGTCACATTGTGGCGCCGCCGCGCCGGCTTATTTAGGACAATTTGTTTTATTTTTGGGATTCAAAACTAAGTATAGGCGTTTTTGTTGTTTGAATATTATGGTGTATAAAATACCTGTAGTATATTTGGCAATCGTAGACACTGCTGAATGACACAGTGTGCAATGTGCTATTTTTCGATGGTGCTGGGTGAAGTTGCTCTTCCAATCGTCCGAAAGGAAGCTGGTAGGAATGGAGTTGTTAGCGCGCTACGCCTTTGGTATGTACTGAATGCAATGACTACTAATGTAACGAACTCCAAGGAAGATTACTTGTAACAATAGTCGATTAAGCAAGACATCCGGCGCTCGGCGTGGCAACACGCCGTGTTCGGGTTCGCGACAAGTCAATCGTCATCCTGAGAATGCCTTGTTGAGAGGTGAAATACGTGTCGATTTCTTACAGGGTTTTTATGACTCATTAGGAATAGTTAAGCGGAATAGGTTACTAAATATATCTAAGTCTATTAAATTTTATCATGGATTTCTGTAAAGTCTAGCCTGAATCAATTAACTAAGTCGTGTATCTACATATACCGACGAGATTTGGATCGATTTTGGATAGCATAGCATCGAAGGTACCGGTGTTAGTGCTTAAGCGCTCGTCAGTCAGGCAGTAGTTACGACGTAGCTCGCACAAGCCAATACACCTGACGTCATTACCCAAGGAGCTGCTCGCTTATGTTCATTTGCACCTTATATGCTAGTTAGTCGCGCTTCTGTAGGGTATTTAGTCGTGTTTTTTAGGCTGTATTATTTTTTTTTTTACATTTTACAGCTTTGTCTGAAGTGGGTTGCTATTAAAATACCGATTATTCAGGAAAAGTTTACTAAACTCTGAAAAACTCAGTGGCTTAGAGTTCAAGTAGGCACCAAATTATGTAACTTTTGTTTCAAGTGCAGATACTTCTTTGAACTTTTCTCTTTGAAATAAAGACTTTTACAAACAAGTGAAAGCAGTGAAAGCTTTTTAACCGAAACTTAATATCCGTTGAACGAGATCAACGCTCTGTTTAGTTTTAAATTATATTCTTCTGGTCGTGAAATATACAACCTTTGCTCTCGTATACAAAGCGATCTAAGCAAGCGAATTTAATAAACTCGAACAACAAAGTTAGTCCATCTCTACTACTTGCGTAATTACTTGTTATTATCCATTTATTATAAAGTCCTATTAGTTAACTTACGATTCAAAAACCCCATGGTTCTTACCTGAAAACAAAACAAAAAACATTTTAGATCACAATTTCATTTAACGACGGTATTAAGATTTTTAGCTGAATACTTTTTTGACACCAGGCCAGCATGACTGCAGGGTATCATACGGATTGTCCCAGTGTCGTGTTTTCTGGAAACCTTCCAACGTATGGCAGCGAATTGCACGCCTCGAACCTTGATAGTATCGTACAAATAGCACTATGAAACAGATATACAGAGCTTATTCTATTCGAGAAAGTCTGCTTTTAAAAGTGCAATCCTTTCCGAATCATAGTTACTTAATAACACGATACAACCAAACTGTTTATTACGTGGAAGCTTTTCGTATAATCTTACATGTAAAAGAAAATCTCCGTGTAACCGCAAGCCATATTGAAAACGTCGATTACCGCATGATTTCTTCGACGTAACCCTCTAAGATTCTCATTTCAATAAACTTCAAGCAAGGGATTCTGCGAACACATCTCGTTCTCTAATACGCAATCCGGCCGCGGGGCATCTGTAATAATGCACCATATAAAAAGGCATTAGCATTTTAAATGACGACGTTACGCACCCTAGGGCGGAGGATTTTTATGTTAAAATCTTTTTCGTTTTCTCCTAGCAAATAGGTGTTGCAGAGATCATTTTTCTTGATGATTTTGATTTTTCTTACAAATTAATTAGGGAAATATTAAAAGACAATCTCAGTAAGGGGGAGGAAAGGTAAGGAATGTGTTCGTGAGGTTATAGCACAATTATCAAGGAGCTCTATTAATTTAACAAGCGTCTCGTACCCACAGCGGAGCCGCAATTTACCAGGAGCCAATAAACGCGGCAGAGGAGTGACAAGCGTTGTGAATTATGCAGCCACGTATAGATAGCTCCTCCGCGGAATGTCATTGTGTGCTCCTCATGTTAATTTAATTTAGCTGCGTAGTCAACCACCGCGTAATGCCAACGATATTGGCTCAATCAACCCTTGCTTGCTACGACTTAATTATTCAGATAATATTCTATGTATGTTTGTCTGCAACTAGGGATTAATTTGTAATTGATACATAGCTTATTTGGTGACTTTGACGCTATGCAGATTAATTTAAGGATAAACATGTTGTCTTAGTTTAATTGCTAAATGTCATGATGCCTTGATACTAGTTGATGTTATTAAATTTAAACTTAATCACTTTATGAACCTTCGTGTAGAATGCCTGCCTCACTTTCAAAAAGATTGGGCTGTTCCATAACAACCAAATCATTAATGAAATTTACGAACATTAATGAAATCAACAGCAACACTAAATCAACGTGGTTTACAAACACGCGTGAGAATGTATTATCCACAAATTCAACACGCGGAACAAATAGTTCGTTTTCATTAACTGTCCATTGTCAGCTCCGGCCAGTCGTGCGAGTGACCACACTACTAACATCCTTACAGACACTATTTTAAGTGGATTAAACATTAACTTTTTCGACCACAGTACGTTTACTTTTTTCTCCGACATCCCTCGAAAGAATCTTAATGAGTCGACGAAACTTTTAATTAATTCTGCGAGTTAAGTATGCTTTAAATAAATTACTTATACAAAATCATAAGCGGTGTTTTTGGGCTCAGAACTGGTCTCAATCAAAAAGTTTATTTGCAATTTTTTATCAATTTAACAATATAAGCTGTGCTACTTAGTCTGGAAGTTTACAAAAGATAAATAAGTACTGTTCATGGACACAACAGTTCTAGTGTTAACTTTTTACAACATTTAATAAATGATGTCTCTCCCTAGAGTGAGGTCTTTCAGGACTTTTCATATTTAGGTAAAAACCATTGTTTTAATAAATGAATTTTGTGTTTATGATAAGTACACATTAGATTATCCATGTCACCTACCGCTTTCAGGACTAGACTAAGATTTACAGACCTGAAATCTAAGTACAAACAAGTAGGAGCACTTAAAGATAATGTGTGCCATCGTACTGATACACACACATGCTCACGTCGGTACTGACTATATGCTACGCAGTCATCTCTGTTATTAAGAGTATTTTCTAACGAGCAGGTAAACTAAAAACTTAAAATTACAAATATAAAATCAAATAAATTGGTATCTAATCGACTTAATTGTTAGTCTAATCACCAAGCTAAAATTACTGATTTACTTTCCTACTATATAATCCTACTATAATATAATATAATTATATATATCCTACTTCCTACTAATATTATAAATTTAAAAGTTTGTATGTTTGGATGTTCGTTACTAAATCACGCAAAACCGGCAGATCGTATTTGAATGAAATATGGCACACATAGTTTATAATCTGGATTAACACATGGATACTTCCCGGTAAAACGTTCCCTTGGGATAATTTCCGAACTCCACGCGGGTGAAGCCGCGGGCGAAAGCTAGTACTGGGTAAAACTCCATATATCCCAGTGTACAAGTACAGACGATGTTTCTAGAAATCTAGAGGAATACACACACAACAAAATCTGCTTCAAATAACATCTCATGCTCCGGTCGCATCTGCGTCTATCGCGACAGAGCAATGCGTGCCGAAGCTTCGCATATTTTGCTCGCTAAAAACTTATCGCGATAATGTGACGGTTACATAGCGGCTTCATCATTTTAACCAATTATCGTGCAATAATTGGTTGCGACAGAGCGCTTACGCAGTACGGAAACAACAGTCGAAATAACCAACGCTAGGCTGGCCGCGCGCGACGCTTATTATGTACCGCCACCCGGGCGATTAGCGCTACGCAGCCCGAACGATAACCGATAATGGTTGGTCACATCTGCGTGTATCGTATCACTGTGCGAAGCTTCGTCAGGATAGACGCAGATGCGGCCGCAGCATAAGACAACAACGATAAGTGAACATATTTCAAACAAGGTAAAAATATCACAAAACAATCACTGTGAGGGCGTGGGGGGGGGGGGGGGGCACAGTGGCGCGGTTCGCAAATGTCAGTCAAAGAGTGAGGCCCTTTGATGTCGCATCAGGGATTCATGCAGGTGGCTCGGCTGACTACCAATGTATCCACTGTGGGATAATTTGCTTTGCCACGGGGCCATTACGCCTGCGGACTAGTATTTGTGCTACGCAGTCATTTTCGTGGGCCGGTTGGAGCAGAAGAAAGATCAGCATCGAGAGACGAGAAAACATAGCTTTATTTAATGCTGCCTAATTTTCGGGGATGAAAAGAACGACATCCTGGCCAGTAGCAACACACCGTATCCTATCTCGTATAGAACTACAAGAGGTTTCAAACAAATGGTTGACTTTTTATTAGTTCTAAAAAACGTAGGCCTTTCCGTCGCAGGTCTAGAGGCCCTACATATACCTCTTTCCCTTAAGATGTTGTGCGTAGGATTGTACATTTTACGGTAAATACGTTTTTCTTGTCGCAGGCGACATGTGTCACACTTGACGCGACACTTGTCTTGGGGGTCGGCAGAGTGCACGTGCCACTTTACATACTCACTCTACCTAGCCTTTTCCCAACTATGTTGGTTTCGGCATCCAGTCTAACCGGATGCAGATGAATATCAGTATTTTACATGGAGCGACTGCCTACGCGACCTCCACTACCTACGTAGTTACTGGGTAATACGCTACCCCTTGGTAACACTGGTTGACAGACTTTCGGGATTCTGACGACCCGTAACGACTGTCAAAGATCCACGAATGACAACCGGGACCAACAGCTTAACGTGCTTTCCGAGGCATGGAGGAGTCTTGGTATATAAAGATGGTCACCCATCCACGGACCAACCCCGGCAAGCGTAGCTTAACCTGATGGATCGACCCGAGCAGCCGTTATTACTTAGCCACTTTACATACTATGGTTTATAAATCATTTAGGTAGTATTTTCAGAACAGAAAAACTTTTAAGGCTCATGCAGACTGGCGAGTGAAGTTTTCTTAGAAATTGTTTTAATAGAGTCGCGTCGCGCCTGGTTGCGTGAACCTTTAGAAGTAGAACATTGTTTGGAGGCATGTCATACGAACACGTGATGTTAACGCGGTATGTAGGTGCTAACTTTTGTTAGGCAACACGTGTTGGTTGCTCCATATTTCTTCAGTTCTTTCATATTGTGTCATTAACGTGGAAGTTTTTTTATACAAAATTCAACAAGTGGTATCTTATTTCTAAAACATTTATTTGTTACACGATTGCACATTTCTGATTTCACAATAATTATGAGCACGTGAACATCTACCACGCAATAAAGGTAAATGAACTTCCAGGTTTTCATCGCTCCGAATAACATTTGGAAAGCTACACAAATAATATCTACAATTAGTAGGTAATATCATGAACATTATATATCTCTACATAATAAGCAAGTCTGTCTCGTATCTAATTTATGAGACGTCGATCTAACTCTCACAAGAACTCCGACACGTATTAATTTCTGTGACAAAAACATAGACACTTGATGCAAAGACAAGAAGTTTGCTAACTACCCTCAAACTTGAGGCTAACGAGGGAATCGGGTTACTATGTTGCGGGAATGCGATCTACGGTAACTGTTCATATAATAGGTATATGTATATCATAGGTTTCACTGGGAGGGTAGGTACTTCAAATAAAATAGCTACGTTCAGCTTTGCTATCAAATAAAAAGTTATGATGGCTGGCTGCTCCGGATTTAATGTTATCTTGAGCAAATAAAAGCTTATTCGGAATACAATTGGTAAAAGTTATTCAAAATTCAAAAGTCATTTGTTCTAACTAGGCTGAGAATCAGCACTTTTCGAACGTCAATTACATAAGACAGTCCCCCAAAACGCCCACCCTTCACCACTTCCTAGTGCATTAGCTGGGAAGAAGAAGTGGCGCAACAAACTCCCCAGCAGCACAGCTGTCTGTTCAGTTAGAAGAACAACAAAAAAAAAGATTCTATATATATTCAAAATAATTTACATTACGCAACACAAAACATTATTCAAATTATTAGCCATATGTTAGCTAGCACACGCCAATATACCAGACAAAATCATCGAGAACAGCTACGCTCAGGCAGAAAAAAAAAATACGTAAACAGAACTTATTATCTAAATAAAACCCCCCAGGCATAAAGGGCGTGCCCGCTTACATATAGTTGTAACTGGAAGTTATAAATGATAAACTAGGACCATCGAGGTAAAATAAATAAACAAACAGTTAATTACTAATAACAATAAATAATATGATCAATTGTCCAGGTCACTAGCTAACCACATATTGCAATACAACTCATAAAAATAAAATATTGTGATGAATAAGATTATGTCAACAATAAATTAAATTTAAATAACTTGACTTATAAAGTCAAATAAAATAAACAATTATATAAACTCATATAACTTGTCAGTAGGTAAGCTGGAGAAAGAACATAAACATTGTCTTGAGTTAATCACAGCGACCAACTATTCTTATCATTTAAGTAGTCGTTGATAGAATAGTATGCCTTTGAAAAAAGCTTGGATTTTACTTTCGTTTTAAACGCATTAAAAGGCAAATCTACCAGAGAAGAGGGTAGCTTGCTATAAAAAGTTATACCAAGCCCAACAAATGAGTTATGAACCTTATGAAGCCGGTGAAAGGGAGCTCGTAGTTTGTCCTTATTTCTAGTGTTAACATTGTGAAAATCACTGTTTTTAGTGTATAAGTCTATATTTTGCCTAATATATAAAATATTGGCGAAGATGAATTGAGATGCCACCGTGAGGATACCAATATCTTTGAAAAAATCTCTCAAAGAAACTCTGGCACCTAGCTGGTAAATAGCTCGAACAGCTCGTTTTTGAAGGACAAATATATTTTGAATATCAGCAGCTTTGCCCCACAGCAGAAGACCGTAGGACATAACGCTATGAAAATAACTAAAATAGACTAAACGAGCTGTATCGACGTCACTGTACGTAGGCGGCCGAACTGAGCCTTCCCGCTAAGCTCGATATATGTGGGCCCCACTGAAGTTTCGCATCTACTGTTATGCCCTGAAAAACTGCCGAGTTTATGGATTTAAACACCTCTTTATCTAAGACGATGTTGGGACCTAGATTTCTAACATTAGGTAGGGCGAACTTAACACATTTCGTTTTCTTAGCATTGAGAACTAGGTTATTTGTCGTAAACCAATCCGTAACCATTGAGAGTGCACTGTCTACATCGTCAAAATCTTGACTATTCCTGTCTACTTTAAAAATAAGAGAGGTATCATCTGCAAACAGTACAACTTCACAGATACCCTTTAAATAGAATGGTAAGTCATTGATATACACTAAGAACGAGAATGGAGCCCAGTACTGAGCCTTGTGGTACACCTAACTGAACTGGTAGCCCAGAAGATTTCACACCATTAACATCTACACATTGGGACCTATTATGTAAATAAGAATTTATAACGTTGAGAGCTTCGTTTTGCACACCGTAATGACACAGTTTACGCAAAAGCGTGTCATGGTGCACGCAATCAAAGGCTTTGGAGAGATCACAGAAAACCCCTATATTACACTAACATTATACTGTAAAAATATTAATATGATGAAGGCACCCACCATCTATGTTTTAGTTAAAAGTATTGTTGCCTGTAAAATAACTGACACACGGGCCATTTTAACTTTGACTCCATTTGGCAACGCATCGGCAACCCTTTGTGTTGCAGGCATCTGTCAGTTATCATCAGGTGGGCCGCCCGCGTGTTCTAAAACACCACTATATGATAAAACACGATCAAGTACTATGCTCCCAGGAAATGAATCATAATCCTCACTGAATATTTGCAGATACATAACAAGAATTACTGTCAAAATACAAAATAATATCCTTTCACATTATATCAACAGTACCTGGGCGACCGAGCTCTGCTCTGATGAAAATAGAGAACGGTCATTTAATAGTACAGGATAGTTCATACTAATTCCATGCTGCCATGCTAGTTAGTAGGTACTTACTAATTCCATGCTGGCATGTCATTATTCTAAGGTACCCATTTTGTTCAAAACTTTGGGCGCCGAGCTCTGCTCGGGTGAAAATACGGAGAAAACGAATTTTTCCCGATATGAGATCTAGCTAGATCACCTCCGTAAATCCCTATATTGCAACTTTTATTGAAATCATTAGAGCCGTTTTTGAGAACGTTATTACAAATATGTATATATACAAATATTACTCGTTTAATAGTATAGGATTTAAATTTGATTGATTGATTTAATTTATAACTTTGTCACGCTATAGTGATTAATTACTTGTTAGGAAGGCGGTATTGAACGTTATAGAAGACGTAGATCTAGACGAATGAAGAGCGATCTTTTTCCTGGAAACATTTTCCTATCACTCCTAAGCAAATAATTACAATGAATCATCTAGGCATAGCAAATCATATGGAACAAAAACATAAGACAAATAACATTATTAATAAGTCCCCTACATCTTATACCGAAGTGTTTATTCGGTTAGCTAATTAAAATGATTGAGGTCAGCCTGTCTCTCTGGAGATAGCCTACGTGAGAATTTGGTTCACTTACTGAGGGGTAGATCTTACGAAATAAATGTAACAACGACTGAAGGGCACGTTTCACTCCTAAGGGGCATACCTTCATAAACAAACAAGACTTGATAGTGAATAAGTGCATGTGCTTTACAAAAAGGCAAATGAAAAACGCACAGACTACTCAAATCAAAACCAAATAAGTCATACCAGTGATATTTGTATAGAGAACGTTACAAACTGACGCAAAGTACTGTCAATAATGAGCAGTATGTTTCACTCTAGTGATATATTGACTCAGCCGCGGAGTGCAGAGCACACAGGCCGATATTTTGCGCAAACAGCCAACTGCGCGATACCGTGACTGTTTGTACGCCCGCATTATCTGATGGCACCGTGTTTCAGTTATTAAAAGATAAGTCGGGATTAGTTGTTGAATCGTTCTGTCGTAAATGAGAAATGTTAATAAAATTGTTAACGTTATCTTAATTATTGTTATTCTTGGAATTCTTGGAATAATTATGTTAACTGAGACAAAAGAGTAATAGAAAGGAAAAGGTCACTAGGTACTAGATAACACTGTCCAAGACATACCAGGATCAAATAAAACAAAACATTCTTTAAAAAATATCCAATTGACGAATTCACTCACTAATTCTCCTTGTAATACATACTTTGAGCGAAGTGTTTGCAAAAAATACTTTTAGTCTTAAAAGCTTTAGCACACGAGTGGGACTAAGGGAGCAGAAGAGGCGAGGATGGAAGGACCTTGAGGAAGAATTTGTTGGTGTATTGTTCGCGACGCGCCCCATTCCGAGCGGATTATAAAGTTTAAATTGGTTTACGTAGGCATCGCTGGGAAGGAAACAATCTCCGTGCATCGCCTTGACGTGTCACAATAGGGGAGACCCAATCACTGAACCTTTCATAAAAGTAGACATGGAACATCAAACATCTTAACGTAAAGCTACTTACCAAACTGCGAAAACATTTACACACACACTTACAAAACATTATTGAAATAATATTAGTCTACATGATTTCTATATCAACTGTACAGATCCAATAAATTCATAAAAATTCAAATACCTTCGCACTAAAATACATTTATTTTCCCGAATCTGAAGTCAGATAAGTATACAGTTTCTGCGAAAAACTAATAGAATCGTATCAAATATGAACGCAAATGGTATTCATAGAAGTAGAATAACATCGCGTTTTATTTGCTTATCTATTTATTTCACAGCAACATTTGGAAAAGTTTGAAGATGTATTTATTTATGTTATGGGGAATGCATAAGAAAAAGAGAGCTAGGGTCTATGCCCAATGAGGGTCCGATGGCTTAATGATAATGGGGAGGTGGATAACAAGCTGCCAATTGAATAAAAAGTAACCGCCGTGCCCTACGGTTACCTGTAACAAACGTCAACGGGTTTGCCGATGCATTGCTGTCCCTATAGACAAAGTGGGAAAAGTTTTCAAGAAACTCTACAATGTTGCTTACCGTTAGAATTGAGTTGAACTGATAAAATAAGACACTCTTTCACATTGAGCTCTATTGCTACTGTGGGAACGTCAGGGATTAGATACTGTTTAACTCCACTTTCAGTTACGGAAAAATAAAACAACAGGCATCCAATCACATTCACTTCGCATCCGTTAATCTCATGCTACCTGCTGTGATTGGATAAAACCGATCACAGATAAAGAAATCTGTACTCTAATTGCGTAATACACGATCAATCAGAATCTGAATCGTTTTGAAACAGATTGCTAATACATTGCTTCATAAGTTCGAAAACAAATTGTGCTCAACAACGACGTAAATAACGCAATGAATGTTGTTGAACTGTCAAAAAGAAACAGATTTGTCGTATTCGTTTATGAAAATATGTTACGTAATTAGGTAGCAGATTTGACAACAGATGAAACTGGATGCACAAATCGGATGCTTTCTTTTTTCGTTCCAGAATCAACACGTTTTGGCACTGAGCACTGTGTCACAACGAATTTTGTTGCGTCAGATTTGTGTCTGCAAGAATTATGTGAGGAACGTGTGACGTGCTCCACCACCTACAAAGGAGGGGGGACAGGGGAACACCGTCTTACCCCTGCGACAAGGATGTCACTGCATGTGAAATGACACGTCGTCTTTCCACGTAAACGTTCATGTGGTTTCCCATTTAGCCGCGTATTAAATTGCTTGTTTGCGGTTTTAAAGGTTGTTTGTGGAAAGATTAATATTTGTTTTTTGTATTAGGGTTGGTGTTTATGTTTCGGTTTTGTAATTTTAGCTTCGTGGAAACAGGCGTATCTGCGGGCGGGCGGTGAGACCCTTGAAATAAAAATCTAATTGGAATCAGTAACTATTGAAAAGGCTTGGCCGCTTTTTAATTCATACTTCCTTGGTCTACGCTAATCGCTTTCAACGCTTACTCGTGATTCTGGGATGAGTGTAAGTAGCTGTTATTATTGGGTAGCGTTCATTGAAAAATGTGTAATGTAGTAGCCCAATAAAGCTAAACACGACCCCTTGATGTGTACAACTCCTAACTGTGTCGATGACAGGAGTGTCCTTGTATGCCACAAACGTTTGTTTTCGTGTCATCGCGACATCTGCTGATCCCTCCGTCTACGAAGGGTTGGCTACACTTGACGGTTTGCGATATTTTGGTTATGGGCCATTTATCAGTGCAAGCTTAGTGCTGAGACGTGTAGGTCCGTTATAGATAGTTTGAAGAAGGTTGACAGTAGCAACGAAATAAAATAGTCGGGAGGTGTCGTGGGACACCCGGTTGGAACGAAGTTTCCTTCGCTGTATATTATGTATTAATACAGAGCCATTTAGTATAAGTTTTTAGTTTCTAAAAACGTATCCTAGATGGTTCTGTATTAAAAATCTAAAACTTGAGACCATGAAACTGACTTTTTCTGGCATAACGCTTTTTCTTTACGTGACGATTTCTACAGGTCAACTCCTACCGCAAGCAGCGTTAAAGAATTTTGTTTAAAAAACAACTTTATAACGCGATTGCGGCGTGAATAATTCGCACGTTCTATATTTGGAATTTCTGGAATAATTTCTTAATATTGATACAAAAAAAAACATTTTTTTTATCGCAGTTGCTTTTAATATAAACGCAATAACGATGAGGAGGCCAGAATCGGCGCTGAAAGCGCCATTCATTTCTTTCCACCACTTCTAAAAGGAGAATCGTTTGAAGACGCGTTCGAAGAAAAACTTCAAATATAACTTTTTCTCAAACATGTTTGGAAATTTGAACATTATTTTGACAACCTTCTTCGAGATAAATAGGAATTGCTGTACTGGTCAAAAACATGCGAGCGCCCGGCCCGCAATGTTACTATGAAAATCCATATGTGTCGTGTTTAGCGGCCAAATAAATTACTATGAAAACTCATATCTGTCGTGTTATTTAAAAATGGAACAAACTTTTTACTTCAACATGCACATGACAACCAAGGAAAGGGTAACTTATCAAAGATTGTATTTAAATTTCGAACTGGCTTAGCAAATAGAGCTGTTTAAAAAAAGAAGAAACAAATGAACATATCGGCGCGTGAATGATTTTCTGTTCGTCTTTGATTCTGGAATTTATAATTAATTTACTTAGTTTGAATTTCCGCACATTGTTTGAGAAAAGTATTGTACAAGCCTTAGCGCAACCAGGCGTTGATAGACTCTCGTATGTGTGCCTCGGCCCACATTTTCACGATCGTTAATAAATGCCCTAAGTGCTGGTCGCGACAATAGTGTACTATTATTGCGAAAACAAAGTAATATAATTCATAAACTACGTAGGTAAGTATGTGATTATTATAAGTTAGAATTAAGTTACTAGGAGTGGACAGACTATGTGCGATGACAACATTTGGTACCCAGCTTTGTAATTTCTGTTTTCACAGGTTTGCAAAAGGCTCAAATACGTTATACAAATGAGAATCACATCTGCAAAAACTACTTAGTTACTAATAAATAACTTTATCTGATATTACTAACTCTTTCAACTTCGTAGACAACTAAAAACTCCGCGCATACGTACTCCGTAGCAATACGCGTAGCTTGCCAGCGTAGCGGTGATCGTAGCACAGCGCTACGACTGCTACGAGCGAGGAAGGTGCTCGGTGACGTCACGCGACGCCGCGACGTCTGGGCGCCGCCCGCGCCTTCGACTACCAACTACATACTGAAATACCGTTACCGATGCTGAGTTTATCTGAATTTTGGGAGATTATGAATAGGTGTTTTTGAAATGTCTCTATATTTTGTAATATGAGTAGAGGCCATTTTTACTAGATACATATTCGAACAAGATTTTTAGTTTTTCAGCAATTCGCGTGTAATAAATAAACTTATTTGTAGTTAAAATCGTGTGCATGTAACGCAAAATGGACTAATGAGGTATAGTACATAAACCATATGTGTACATAATATGTATCGCTAACACAGGTTATTGATTGACGGCAAACTATTTAGGTTTCGCATAATAAGACCAGATTTTGCTAATTAGTAAATACTTAACAGCTTGCACAAATTGACGTCATGTTACTAGGTATTATACATATCTTTATTAATGGTTTAAGAAGATTTTCAGATTGATTCGAGGTTTCAGTTTGAAGTACCAGTGCACTGTGATTTGTTCTATATTAATAGCTTTGGTGCATGCCGTAATAGCCGTATAAAGTATCAAATTTTAATTTTTTTATATGAATTTATTAATCAATTTGTACATATACAAGATCAGTTTGGGCGGTGATCCCCAAACTAGGCGTTTGCCAGTATGTCTTGGGGGTCAAAACATAATAAGTATACTTACACTTACATCCGCAGCTTTATACTTACCTATCATTGTGTTTAGCAGACTACGTTTATATCCGATATGATCACAATTCCACGAGTAACATTAATTCCAGCATCTTCAATATGAAATCACAAGTCAGTTAATAATCAAATTCTACTGTTTTGATCGAGCAATTATCAGCTGACTGTTACTCGTATTATAAACTAGTTTCTGCCCGCGACTTCGTTCGCGTGGAAGTCGTAAAACACCACATTAAACTAAAATAACAGCCGAATTTTTATAAAACTTCTCAGTATACTAAGTTTGTAGTTTTGGTCTCAGCCAAAACATACTGAGAATCAGGACTTGTGAATCGGGAGCAAGCGACATACAGAGAAACGCGTCCGTGTGAGAAGCAGCTCGTCCTGAGGTCGACACCCGCAGCCTTCAGTAGTAATTTCCAATTGCTTGAGAAGTTTTAGATTTTATTGACTTAATGAACGCCTACGTTCCGGCATATACGACCTAATGGCACAACTCTGATACACTGACTGATGCATTCTAATAGTTTAATACTGACGAACGGCTATCACCAAAATAATATAACAATAAATTGTATACATACGGGATTTCTCTTTCATCATTTTTTTTAGATCATTTTATTTTTTTTATAACCATAGATAACAGATGTGGTCTAAGCTTCATGTTTTTCTGTCTACATTCTACGAACAATAATACAATATTATAACATGTACAAAAAATTATCACAAAAAGTAAGTCATCATTTCAGCCGAAACAAGTCCACGGCTGGACATATAAATTAGTAATCACTATATAAATCAGTAAGTTGGAGTCTCATTTCCTACGAACTGTATGGGAACAGTTTTTTGGGATTTCTGACTTTTCTAGTACTCAAACCTCAGTTTTTTGTTCCTTATAAGAGACAGGATCGATTGGCATAAAAAAAGTTATAGTACCTTTTTTCAAATTCTGTGAATACAGATTAAAACTTTTCACAAAGTTAAGAACACTCTCCTAAGACCGTTTTCCTGTAGTAACCCTTACTGCCCGTCTTTGTCAAAAACCACCCTGTATTTGTCATTATGGACTGCTTTTCTCCATAAAAGTATAGCGTGATAATAATCATTTATAAGGTTAAATCTGTAACTATCTACAATATTCTAAAAAAAAATACAATTTACGGTAAACTATAGAGTGCTCATCCCCCATAGCAAATAGCGCGATATTTTATAACCTATAGACTGACCAGAGTTATAGAGAATATCTAAGCAAAAGTTTAACAGAATCTAGATGGCAGTTTTTGCGTGATGCTGGAACAACATACATTCAGACAAAGAGATAAACAGACAAAAATTTAACAAACTATAAATTCTCCATATCTGTCGTGTTTAGCGGCCAAATAAATTACTATGAAAACTCGTATCTGTCGTGTTATTTAAAAATGGAACGAACTTTTTACTTCAACACATGGCAACCAAGGAGGTTACTTATCAAAGATTTTATAAAAAAAAATATTTGGCTTGCAAATAGAGCTGTTTAAAATAAAGAAGAAACAAATGAACATAATGATGCGTGAAAAAAATATTTATAATTAATTTACTTAGTTTGAATTTCCGCGCATTATTAGAGAAAAGCCTTGGCCGCAACCAGGCGTTGATGGACTGACGTATGCGATGCCTTATTGGTCGCGACAGTAATGTACTGCATCGGCATTAGAATCGTTCCAAGACCTCGTAGCAATTACTTTTTTTCAAAAATATCGAATGTACGCTTCGCTACGATTTTATTATTTGTATAGATTCAATAAATTAATTCAACCATCGGTGTTTTATGAATTCCATTTTAAAATTTCATGGAGCAATAAAATCCAATAAGTTGTTGAATGACCCCCAGTAGATCGGAATCTTATGATTTATCTGAGATCTGCAATAAATCGAGATAAAGAGAGTGCTAACCTTGGAAAATGAATGAACATCGAACAGATGCAATTTAATGATTCAATGGTGAATAACTTGCAAAAACAAAACACCATATTCTGGGTATGGCAACAAATTAGGTTTATTTAAAAAATCTGTCCATGTAGTTTATACAAAGCCCAAGCTCACACGAAAAACAAGGTGCAAGAAGATAATAATATATTGGCACTCTATAGCTTCTCCTATTAGCTTGCTTATTGCCCCTGGTACCCAGCAGCGTCAACAAACAGGTGTTATCTGATATAGCTAAACTTCCTGTCTAATTGTTTCGCATCGAGAATGCTTGGCGCGAATAATTTTACTAATGAAAAAGTTTGACGACCGCGAACGCTCACGATGAGGAACCTCAAGCTGACGAGCTGTTGGGGTTTGAAGAATTATTACCTCATTTATAAACAAATTATATGGACGGAACCCATTGTCAAGGATTCCTCTGAGAGTAGAAATAAGAAGAAAGAAAATGCTTGAAAATTAGTGTTTTGAGAGTATTACCCAAATTTCACATTGTGTTTTTTGCACATATGCGAACTTTTTTTTTATACGACTGCTTAAAATATGGTGTAGTTTTCATGTCCCCATATATATTGAAGTGTTTGAAATTATGGAATTACTAACTCTTTGGAAAACTCAGCCAGTTGGTGAGGTACCTATCTAACAACATAAACTAAAATAATAAAAGTTGGTATCATTTCAGATTTCCATGTAGGTAACTAACGCTCTTAAACAAGAAAATATAAGGAACCCTCGCCACCAAGGAGACATAAATGCGCAGCGCTTCTCCAATATGCATTGTCAACGACCGGGGCAAGGTAACGATCGCCTTAGCAAAAACGTTCACACCTACCACTGCCACGTGACATCCGAGATGCTGCCATGGAAATCCTCCCCATAAAAACGTTTTCCATAAATAAACCCTTTCAACGCTTCGTTTTTGCGATGCTTTTCGTGTTGCTAGTAACGGTATTATAACTAGGTAAGTATGAATTCACATGGGAAAAGCTCTGATAAAACATATTGAGGCTCTTTGCGTATTTGTCGTTTGTAAACACAGCATTTAGTTACCTAAGTTTTGGCGATCAATAGCAATCGAGTACTGTATAAATGTTCAGCTTAGAGACCTGCTACCCAGCTGACATCCCAAAGTTAGGGAGCTATACAAGCGGTAACGTCTTGTGACGAACGTGTCTGTAGCCCAACGGCTTAACTTAACACCCTCCTTGCGTTATATCGCCCTGGTACCCGGTGCACTGAACCGTGTTATTCGCTGTACAGATTAATTCAAACTCATTTCAGGAAATGAGAAAAGGATCAACAGAAATTAGATCTGTGTGATTTATTATAGTATCTGCGAGACTTGTTGTTTGTTATTCAACTTGCTTGTCGTTGTTTGAGAGTTTATGTAAAAACTAGAAATCTAATTAGAGATTAATCTTACTAGAATAACACTATCCACTGCCTTGTCTGTTTCAGTGTTATCATAATAAGTGACTTGGTATGAAATAAAGATGTAGGCGGAGAGGTTCGTGGGAGAGCCAATTTAGTACATAAATAAATGTTGCCGAACACCGCACGCATGAAAGAACTGCCTGCAAATAGCTTTCAACGATTCGACACACGTTCGGGCCGCATAGCATATGAATTCGGTAAGAAACGCTCTTAATCTTATCGCTGGACTAAACGGTAGCTGAATAGGATTATTTATTTAATGGTATATCATTTTTCAGCGTAATTGCAAAAAAAATAGGGTACTATTCAGTTAAACATAGCATAAATCTTTGTAAACCGGATTCTATGCATTATTTAGGTACACCAGGGAAACAAAAGCGTAAAGTATTCAAGCTTTCGAATTTAAAAGGGTTTCCCGAAACAAACAAAACCTTGTTTGTTCTGCAAAACTCATAGGAACTGAAACATCTATCTATCATTAGGGGTCCCGGGCCCGAAACAGTTTTAAATTGGTTAATGTGCTAAGGGCTTCTAGTAGCTTGTGCGAATTTACCACAGTTGCGTAACTAAAATGTTGCTTAAAGTGAAAAGTGTGCATGCTTGTTTTGTGCATCCGTTAGAACTCTAACTCTCGAACTTTTTTTTGTTAAAGTTGACCGTCACGGGCCCCCGGAAATGTGAAACATTGAAAAGAAAACCATAAATATGGAGAAAAAAGAAATATATTTTTCTGACATGACGAGGCATGAGAGAGCGTCATGTTGTTTGCCGTCACGGCAAGTCAGTTTTACTCTCCGGTTGTAGTGTACTCAAGTCTATACATATTTCACATCAATAAGCGTGCATCGTCAGACGGTCAATATGTATTCAGAGGATCAGTTAGATATTCCGTATCAAAATCCTTTCGAACGAAAGAAAAAAGTCAATTTGATTCAATGTTTTTTTTTTCCATCTTTTTTTTCCTGTTTTAAAGCAGTAAATTTGTTCAGTCACATTTTCTCAAACATGCTTGGAAATTCAAGCATTATTTTGCCAACCTTCTTCAAGGTAAATCGATGTTGCTGTAACGGTCGAATACATGCGAGCGCCCAGCCGGCAATGTTTGTACGAAAATCCATATCTGTCGTGTTATTTAAAAATGGAACGAACTTTTTACGTCAACACATGGCAACCAAGGAGGTTAGTTATCATAAGCTTTTATTTAAATTTAAATTTGGCTTGCAAACAGAACTGTTTAAAGTAAAGAAGAAACAAATTAACACATGGGCGCGTGCAAAAATTATCGTTGTTCGTCATTATGTCTGGAATTTATAATTAACTAGCAACCCGCTCCTGCTTCGCACGGGTGCAATGTACTGATGCACACGTCAACATCCCAATATTCATACTTTAAAAACAAAAGGCAAAATGAAACTGCCAAGAAACTCGGCGATGATCCCTAATAGTAACAAAATATCGTTCTGATCATCGCCGTGTGAACGAGCTTTACATTAAAAAAAACAAAAGTGGTCTATTTTGTCTATGGATAGCCCACTATTTCGTTGAACTGGATATGTATATGAAAAAAATGGAGAGTCCATCTCCATTTGTGGAGTTTGGACGTCGAATACTTTTATTCAGTTCATAAATTAATTTCAATAAGCACAGTTCCTTAATAGCCGGGGAAAGGTCATTGACCCCTATCAGTCATGGCGCCACGCCGCGCGCCCTCAGCCATAATTATTTTGCTGCGCGTAATTTTAAATCTGTAATATCTTATAAAGTTTTAATTTAATGTAATTCATGTAATGTCCAGGCATATTTCAATATTAATTAAATAGTAAATTTTTATAACATATTTTATCATTTAAGGATTAATAATATACTGGTCAAAACAGCTTCAGAAATAACAATATTTTATAAATTAAATTCTGAAAGATAGAAATGGTTACTGTAGGTTATCTTTAGAAGATAGACATAATATGCTATCGCGGACTTTTCTGTTGATTTTATTAAGATATGCAATCCAGTAGAACATAATTTTTATCTATCTGTAAGGATTAAGTCAGCGTACGCCACTGTTAGCGCTTAAAAAAGTCCCCTTTTCACGACTTGAAAAAATGTCAAGTTTCAGTACTACGTTTACGTTTAATGTATGAACCTACGTAGTCGGGCCAAAGTTCTGTCACATAGGTAAAATTTCGAATTTAGAATGCAAGCCGAGGAAAATATTATGGGCATTCGAAATTTGAATATTTAAAGAAAATAAAAACGAAGGGTTTCTGAAATTTTTTTCATTTTCTAAAATGGAGTGGACGCGCAAAGAAGACAGAGTCGCAGGTCACGCGCCAACTGAGATTTTCAAACTGCTGAAAAATTTGAAAATTCCACTGAGATTTATTTATCGTACTATCAAACGATTCAGGAAAGATTCAAGATTAGAAGATAAACAAAGGAGCCGTCGACCTCGTACTGTTCGGACTCCAGCGGTCATCAAAGCAATGAAGGCGCGAATCCAACGAAATCCTGTCCGCAAGCAAAAAATGTTGGCTCTGCAGATGGGACTAAGCAGAACTACGAGGGGTGTTCAATAAATAGTGAGAATGCGATACATTCTCCTTGGATAGAAAAAAAATAAATACTGGCAGGCATAGCTCAGACATTAGTTAAGATGATAATAAAAAAGCAATTAATTATCTTTTGTTTTTTAAAAGTAGAAGTCTATTGTTTGCGTCGTTTCGGAACGTGTTCTTAAAAATGGATAAAATTGAAGTTCGCGCGGTAATAAAATATCTCTGCTTGAAAAATTTTACTACGGAGCAGGTAAATCAAGACTTGAGAGCAACATTAGGGGTTCATGCTCCTCCATATTCTACGGTTGCGCCTTGGTGTGCTGAGTTCAAGCGAGGAAGAACTTCCACTAACGACGACCCACGAACGGGACGCCCCATATCGGCAGTGACTGAACAAATGATTAAAAAAGTTGAAAATATTGTCTTGGCGGATCGTCGTGCTACTGTTCGTTTTATAGCTGAAGAAGTAAAGATTTCGATAGGAAGTGTACATAATATTATAAACGACCATTTGGGTATCAAAAAAGTGTCAGCGCGCTGGGTGCCCAGAATGCTTTCTGACGCGCAGAAACAAACTCGACTGAGAATTTCACAAAGCTGTTTGGATTAGTTACAACAAGATCCTGACCGATTTTTGGCTCGATTCATAACTATGGACGAAACATGGCTTCACCATTATGACCCGGAAACGAAACAACAATCCATGACTCGGAAGCGACCGTCATCTCCAACTCCAAAGAAATTTAAGGCGATTCCATCCGCCGGAAAGATCATGGGCTCTCTTTTCTGGGACAGCCAAGGGGTGGTAATGATCGAATATCTTAATCATGGAGCCACTATTACGGGGACTATGTACGCAGGACAAGTAACAAAGTTGCGTGAGGAAATACGCAAGAAACGGCGTGGCAAACTCGCTAAAGTTGTTTTGTTTCACCAAGATAACGCCCCTGCGCACAAGTCCTCCGTACTGTTAAAAGGGTGTTAAATGAAGACCTAGGACTGCGTGCTTATAGAAAAAAAACAGCACATCTTCTTAACGCTCGGCTGAAGAAAATCAGACTCGAAAGAAGCCGGGTTTTGTTAAGGCAGTACGCGGGAAATAAAATACCGCGAAATACTTTTTTCGGACGAATTTTTTTTTAATGTTGAGGAGAGTTTCAATAAACAAAATGATAAAGTGTATGCACACTCTAGTGAAGAAGCGAACAAACGTGTGCCACGTGTTCAGCGTAGTCATCACCCTTCGGCATTCATGGTTTGGCTTGGGGTGTCCTATTTGGGTCCAACGGAGGTGATTTTTTGTCAAAAAGGAGTGAAAACCAGTGCCCTCGTACATCAAAACACAGTCCTAACAAACATTGTGGAACCTCTTTCACAAACAATGTTCGAAAACAGGCACTGGGTATTCGAGCAGGATTCTGCGCCGGCTCATAAGGCGAAAAGTACCCAAAACTGGCTCACGACCCGTGGAATCGACTTTATCAGGCATGAGGATTGGCCCTCATCCAGTCCAGACTTGAATCCCTTGGATTACAAAATATGGCAGCACTTAGAGGAGAAGGTCTGCGCTAAACCCCATCGCAACTGTGAGTCACTTAAAGCATCCCTGATTAAAGCAGTCGCCGATACTGACATGAATGCAGATTGAAGGCTTGTATCGAAGCAAGAGGAGGACATTTCGAATAATTTTAATGTGGTTTAAATCTGTATTTTATACCCTTTTATTCGATATATAAATGGTTGGAGTGCGTAACTCATTGTGTCATTTATTTAACTTTCCACATGTGACAAAACTTATGACCAGACTACCTATATTAAATGTTAGCTGTATTTAATATATAAACCTTCCGGAATACAATCGCTAAATCTTGTTTAAACCTCATCAACATCCGTTGCGTATTTTAGAAGAAGAGGCATACAGACAAACATGAAAACCGACTTTGTTTTATAATATTACTAGCTTTTGCCCGCGGCTTCGCCCGCGTGGATCTCGGAAAGTATCCCACGGGTACGTACTCCCGAGATTAGTTAGATACCTAATATCCGAGGAAAAGTCATTGATTCCTACCGCTGCGCCCGCGTTGTCGGCAACCATAATTATATTGTCACGCGTAATTTTGAATCTGTGATATGTATTAAAGTATTAATTTTAAATGATATGATGACAAGGCATATTTTAATCTCAATTAAATGCCCAATTTAAATAACATATTTGATTGGATAAAGATAAATAAAATACCGGTCAAAATAGCTTCGGAAATGACAATGAAATTTTTATCAAATTCTGAAAGATCAAAATGGTTACTTTAGGTCATCCTTAAAAGATAGACATGTGCTATCGTGGACTTTATTTTTGAACTTTTTAAGGTATACAATTCTCTAAAACATCAATTTGATCAAATCAAATCAAATAATTTATTTGCATAATACATGTTAAAAAGGTGTTACAGGTATAAAAGGTACATTGTATTATAACCTAATGAGGTGTGCAAATTAATATCTTAGGTACTAATCGCAACATTAATTAAACAGAATAAATTTTAAATTAAGATACATTAAATAATAAGATACATTCAATATAGAAATGTCAAAATAAAAAGTCAAATGAAAATTTCAATACTTAATCATTATACTTGTGGTGGCATTACAGATAAAATCAGTCATCTTTCATTTAAATAATCATTAATTGAATAGTAACATTTTGCAACTAGGAATTCGCGCAAACCTAATTTGAATTGGTCCATTTTGTGTAGGTCTGTGATACTTTTTGGCAACTTATTGTATATTTTGGGTGCCATGCCCAAAATGTTTTTATTAAATATTGCTTTTTTATGACGTCTTACGCATGTTTTATTTTTGTGTCGTGTGCTTCTTGGATGTGTATAAAGCTGTAGATTCGCTTTGACAAAGATCGCCACTTCATATATATAAAGACACGGGAATTTCAATAGCTGGAACTGTTGAAAATGTGGCTTACAAGTTTCTGTGCGTTGTATTCCACACATTGCCCTTTTGCATTGTTTCTGGGCTTTGAACGCCCTTTCTCTGTCTGGCGAGTTCCCCCAAAATATAAGACCGTAACATAAAGTAGATGCAACATACCCGTGATACGCCTCTAATAATGTTGCACGATTTGACACTTTTCTAAGGTTATGCATATGAATACTGGCTAAGTTTTTTGCATGTATTTTCAACGTGTGTTTTACAGCTCATATTTTTATTTATCCAAATACCTAAGAATTTTGTATGTTCTGCTTCACTGATAGTTTTGTGACCGTAATGAATATCCAGTTTTTTATGTTTGTTTGTTGTTCAAATCAGGGTCAGTAAGTCTCCCAACAATCTAACATTAAAAACGACTTACACACGGTACCGCAATTTTTGTAATTCCTTACTTAAAAAACTAAAACGTGCCTATGAAAAAGCAGAACTTAAAAAGGTAAATAACAACCCGAGAGCTACGTGGAAAATAATCAAATCAATCACACACAGTAATCAGCAAAGGCACTCTCCTAATGCCCTTGTACAATCTTCCGTCACGCCTACCGTATCTGTTAATAATGTGATTTTTTTTTTGTTAACGTTGGATCAAAACTTGCATCAAAGTTTTCTACTGTCACACCGTCAGTTTATTCGTCTTCTTCCTCATCTCCAGTTAACTCTTTGGTTATTCCACTGGTTGACGAGGCACTTGTTATAAGCACTATTCATGGACTACGGAGTGACTGCGGAGTGGGATGGGACAACATCCCAGCAAGTGTAATAAAACAATCTAGGTGCATTCTGGCTCCTCCCATTGCCCATATTTGTAACTGTGCCATTGATTCGGGTGTTTTCCCAAAAGCTTTCAAGCGTGCTATTGTTCAACCAGTGTACAAAGGCAAAGCTAAGGATGACGTTTCCAATTATCGTCCAATTTCAGTCCTTAGCTCCTTATCTAAAATACTTGAACGTATCCTCAACCCAAATCTGACAAAATTTATTTGTAAAAATAAATTAATTGCTCAAAATCAATACGGATTTCGGTCAGGAATTTCCACAGAGGTTGCTGTCTCTGATTTTACCAAAACCCTGATTGATAGATTGGATAGTCGCTTTAAATGCTATGGTATCTTCTTGGAGCTGACTAAGGCCTTAGCCTTTGATACGGTGTCTATTCCCAGACTGGTGGCCAAAATGGAGCATATGGGAGTACGTGGTATGGCTCTAGATATTTACAAAGATTATCTCAGCGGGCGTAGCCAATGTGTTAGAATTGATTCTGTTCTTAGTGACGAAGAATTCATCAACTACGGTATACCTCAAGGCAGTATCTTGGGTCCCACTCTCTTTCAAATATGCATAAATGACCTCTGTCAACTCTCCCTTTCCCATTGTGACATTTTTACCTACGCCGACGACACAGCACTGTTGATATCCGATGTGACCTGGGATAAGTCTAAACAAACCACTGAACTTACCTTGCGAACAATTATGGACTGCCTTTCCACTAATCTTCTGACGCTTAATATCTCAAAGACCAAAGTAATTCAGTTTAAACCTCCAAATTCACCTAAACCGTCAATGAACTCGGATAAAATAATAGCACATATTTGTCACGACTCCTCTCCTTGCAATTGCAAGTGCCTTGACATATAATACATTTATTTAAAGAGCTCAGATATGCGGCCGACATTGAAACAGCATCACTAGTATACCGTTCTCTATGCGAGTCGATAATTACTTACTGCATCCCGGTATGGGACGGTACCTTCAAAACAGTCATGCTAAGGGTGGAACGAGCGCAGCGGGCTGTTTTCAAAACTATTTATTTCCGCAAAAGGGACTACCCCACAGCTCAGTTGTACTCAGCACCCCAAGTACTAACGGTGAGAAAATTATACGTTCTTCGCTCTATCTTACGCCGACATTCCACGATGCCACTAGATGGCAAGCTATGTTATCGGCGGGATGGCATTCCTATCTGTGAGTCTGTCCAATGTCATACTGCACTTACGCGACGAAACTATCGTGCCCAAATAATTTATAATAAAATAAACAAAAAACTTTCAATTTATTAACTAACCCTACATAAAGTCAAGCATATTCTTAAGCCCTGGTTACTGTCGCTGAACTATGACGAAACAGAGAATATCATCATATCTATTTCGTAACTTAAAAACTCCTCCTGGTCAATCATTGACACACACACATACACACTCACCCACATACACACAAACACACACACACACATACACACACACACTTACGCTCACACTGAGACACAAACACTCGCAAACTCAATACAGGCTTCCTTTTACCGATTTTAATTTATTTTACTTTTTTTTTGTTGTTACCATATTCTTTTTATTTTGTTAGTCTTTTTGCGTAAGATTCTGTAATATCTCCTACTGGGAGAGGGTACTGGCTCTTGTAACACAAGTATATCACCTAGCACAGGAGTCAGGGACTTCACACTATTTTGTAACCACTTTCTTGTGTAATAAGGATTATTATTATTATTATAAATGAAATGTAATTTGGTTTTTCAAGATTTATTTTTAAGTTGTTTTCAGTTAGCTAAGTAATTATATTATTTGAGTTGTCGTTTATTTCTTTTTCGAATGTCACATCATCCTTACTTTTGATTAGTATTGTGCTGTCGTCAGCGAATATCGAAAAAATTCGCGAAATCATTGGATTATTACTAGTTTTAGGCATGTCATTAATATATATAATGAATAGTAATGGAGCAAGAACACTGCCCTGCGGCACACCAAATATGCATTTCCTATGTGTAGAGACATAAGTCTGAATCAGTTCTTGTATAGGGGCAGATTTTATTTATGTATGTAATTTGTTCTCGATTAGTCAGATATGATTTGATAAGTTCAAGGATATTGCCTCTAATTCCATATTTATCCAGCTTGTTTATCAGTATTGTATGGTTAACATAGTCAAATGCTTTTGACCTGTCCATAAATAATGCAACTACAGGAGTTCTAATTGTCAACGTTAGTTAGAACATGTTCAACCAGTTTGTACATAGTAGATTCAATGTTTTTATTTTTTCTGAAACCATATTGTTCGCTAACCAAGATTTTGTTAGTTTCTAGAAATGAATATATGCTGTTTTGTATTACTTTTTCAAAAAATTTAGAGAATACCGGAATGAGCGCGATTGGTCTATAGTTGCTAGGATCTTGCTTATTGCCTTTTTTTGTAATGGTTTAATTATAGAGATTATCAATTTTTCTGGGAATATGCCTGTTTCAATGTTAGCATTGATAATGTGGCTGAGTATTGGTGCAACGAGATGAGATATGGTTCATATTACCTCAGTGGTTGTCGTCATGCTTTTAGTATTTTTTAAGGAATTAATAATTTCAAATATGTCAAAGGGTACTGTAGGTGTCATAAATATAGAATTAGGATGAGAGTTTATTGTTGGTTTATTATTAAGATTAATATCATTTTGAGATTCAATTTGATTTATAAAATAATTATTCAATGATTCTGCTATTTGTTCAGGGTTATTTATTATTTTGCCGTCAATTTTTATGATATCAATACCTTGTTTAGGGTAGTTTGATTTCTGCTTATTAATTATGCTCCATGTAGCTTTGCTTATGTTTTCAGCAGTATTTATAAAATTATTGTTTTGTGCTTTTTGTGTCTGTTTGATTATGTGACTCTGATCTCTTGATGTAACTCTGACGGCTTACGCGGCGCACGCCAGTTATGCTCCCAGTTTGCAAGATTTTTTCCGACATCTTGTACAATAATCGTCATATTTTAGCCAATTTACACAAAACCTTAATGTATTATACACAAAAAACCTTCCGCATGAATCACTCTATCTATTTAAAAAACAGCATCAAAATCCGTTGCGTAGTTTTAAAGATCTAAGCATACATAGGGACAGACAGCGCGAAGCGACTTTGTTTTATACTATGTATATAGATTATATTATATAAGTAGCGACCCGCTCCTGCTTCGCACGGTTTTTAGGACTTGACAAAACATCAAGTTTTCATAGGTAAACGTAAGTTTAATATTAACGAATTATACACATAAACCTTCCGGAATAAATTCTCTAAACGATGGTGAACACCTCATCAAAAACTGTTGCGGGGTTTAGAACAACGCGGAAATACAGACAAACGCGAAAAGCGACTTTGTTTTATAATATGTATAGATTAAAGAGATTTACCGAGTTTAAATTTCAACGCATTATTAGAGAAAAGTACTATACAAGCCTTGGCGGACTTATGTATGTGCCTCGTCATCGCCTTGACCCACATTTTCACGATCGTCCATCAATAACCCTTGTTGCAGGCCACGACAGAATATACTATTAATGATTATTTTTCTATGCAGAAAGCTAGTAAAAAATAAGTTTCCTATCAAATTGCATCAATAGCAATAAAAGTTGGAACAGTTTTTCAACAGTGTTTCACAAACGGGGAGTTGTTCAACAAAAGACTCAATTCAATAAAACCCAACACATAAAATCTCCAAGGAACAATAAAAGCTCAACTTTGTATTCTTCCGAATATAGAGTACAATTTCCTCAAATAGCCCAAGTTTTTGTAAACGTACGTGGGAATCGTACACACGGTGGGATGGCTGGAGGAGATTGCTAATGAAAATAATCTTGAAAGTTTTTTAATTATCGCGACGCGTGTGTGGGGGAGTTGGGCCGCTGTGTACTACACGTCCGAACCTTGCTCAGATGAACGCTGGTTCGCCTCTCATGATTTACGTGTATTGTTCAAGGCTGAGAGCGATAGTTCCGGGGCCCGGTGCTCTCACTAAAGAAACGATCTACCTTTTACTGCACCCTGGACTCTTGGTATTTGTCAAGATTGAGTTACGAGCATAATGTTGTAAACATACACCAACACATTATATCAGCGATAAATGAAAATTGCCATAAATTCGTAAGACAGTCAATATAAAAAGACAGTGACATTAATATAATAACACATTTTTAATGATAACAACACATCATTTAAAATATTCATGGTTTCATAAAATGTTTATAAGGACGTATAGGCATCGATGAAACGCGAGTCTTGACCCTATGGCGTGGTATTTCCATGTTTTTATTACATGACACGTTATATTTTCACGGATCAATCATATAATTACAAAAGCAAAACAAAACTATCTAGATTTGACGATGTTTTCATTGAACTAAGTGACGGAAAACATCTTGAGGAAAACCTGAATTATACGGTCTTGTCGCCAAGATAATAATAAGCTACCAATCGAGTGCAATAGATCATGCTCATATCAAGCTGATACATTATAGGAGCAGTCGATCATCACATCTATCGTCCTTAACGCCAAACTTTTCTAATACATCAAACATGGACGGATATAGGGCAAACATTCTTCCCGCGTAGATTATTGAAACTAAATTCACCAGTTTATGTTGCGTTCAACACAATTATTCGCCGTTCAGTCATCAGTCTTGCCACAACTTGAGATTATTCAGTAATAAACCGTTTTAAGGAGGTAATTCGATTTACAATCATTATGCTGGTACCTGCGTTTATTTGCGATGATGTTTTACTCACACTAGTCTTTAGTTTGAGTACGAATCTAGAATTTCATCGACATTGTGCTCCTACTGCGAGCTAAAACTTCTTTGATATGAAATTGTGCTACATCCACAGTTTAACTTTTATGAATAGCAAAGAAAATGTAAAGATGTATTTTAAGTAAAATGTATCGATATCGAAATGGAGCTAATAAATATAATGGTCCCACTGTACTATACCTATAAAACCTCCGTCGTAGCAACTAAAAGGAAGTTTATATTTCCAAGTAAAGTAATGGAAAATAAATGAAGTCTCACAACCGCATTTTCGATTTAGATATATATATACCTAGTTACGAGAACGGTATCATGTAACTATAGAAAATGCAGTTGTAATTCCTTATACCAGGAGTTCAAAGGTCATTAGGAGGTCTTAGTTGTAAGTCTTGAACGCCAATTCACTAGCGCTAATTGAAAGCTACCCGACCAGTCTCTGGCGGGCAACGGCAAACAACTTTAAAGTTGAAACTGTTAGACTCAGAGGCAGATAAATGTTCCCCGATCCGAGTGCGATTGCCAACGGCTAAGAGCACACAGAAATTGATAGTTTCGGTTTCAAGTGAGCTTTAGTTTGAAATTTATTTATACTAGAGCCATGTATGTGTGCCTCGTAGTCTGCAGCTAAGTCCAAGTCGTACTGTCATTTTGAGATTGCGGATTGTATTGCATTCGTTATTTTATTCTTGCGATCTTTTAGAAGACTGTTTTATACGATCACTCTTTATCAAAACTTATTTCGGTACCGCTATATTACCATTCAGAAGTAAGGACTGTTAATAGCCCTCTTGTCTGGTAACATTATGGTCCTAAGGTACTTGGGTAATTTTAATATAGAGGTAACATTGTGTGATCAAAGAGTTATACATACCTATTGCTAAGTGACGTTCACTTAGCAATAGGTATGTATAACTCTGGTATAACTCTGTAAATAAGGTAGGTAAGAAAATATACATTAGGTATGTTGAGTCTGAAGCCGTCAATATCCCAAAGGGTCTTTTACTTGTAGTGTTCTTTGTGGTGAATAATTTAAGATACAAAGGATGTTGTTTACTTATGAACCAAGAATACGAACCGGTCATAATAAATAAACAACACAAATGGGGGAATGGGTATCGGTAAACCCATACATAATTTAATCAGTAACAAAGAAATGGACCCTAACGTTTCTGTTTAATGTGCAATATGAGAGCGTGCGTATTATGTGTCACAAAAACTTTTATACTAGGGTAGAATAAGTGTGACGGGTATAAGATCACGCACGACTATTGTTTGCGAGCCACATAAACTGCGCACAACAACAATGGAACTCCTTAAAAAGCCCGTAAATCTGAGTTGATGCGTGCGCCGCGTTAAATAAAGACTAGAGACTTATAGCACGTGAACACCTCATAAAAATGGTGATTTTATTGGGGTCGCACGTGTTGCGAGTAGGTGAAAGCTTACTAGCCAGGTGGATGGCACGCGATAAATAATAACGGGCAACATACTTATACGAAATTTCTGAAAGCCTGGCTTCGTCTAACCAATTTCAATTGAATTTTTTTTTGCAGATATTCCAGTCTCAACCACTAAATCTTTAAATTCTTCACCCACTGTAAATAGTTATTAGTATTACGAACGCTTACACAGCCACCCCAAATCACCCTCCCCTTCTACACACACACAACACATATCACACAATCATACACACATCACATATCACACACTTATATACACATCATACATCAGACACTCATACACTTTCCCCATTACAGTACATCACACGCGCTTACTCACAAACTATTGCCGCTGTTACAGGTTTTAGCTTCCCTAATTTTGTAAAATAACTAGCATATTCACAAAAATTTAACACAAATGTAATACCATAATAACGTAACGTAACTGCTGCCGAGTCCCTATTGAAAGAAAATGTTGATATTTGTAAACATGAGTTTAATTTCGACTATGTTAGTGCTCGAGATATTATTAAAAGTTTCAATACACCTAATGTTAAAAAAACTGCTGATCTATGGAGAAATTCCGTAGAGGTTGCAAAATGCATAATCAACACTGTAGCGCCTGAATTTGCAATTATTTTTAATAAATGTATTGACTGTGATGTAATTCCTGACTTAATGAAGAGTAGTAAAATAATACCTTTGTTTAAATCGGGCAGCACATCAGACCCCACGAACTTTAGACCTATTTCTGTGCTTCCTACTTTTAGTAAGGTATTTGAAAAATTGATGCTAGATCAATTGCAATGACATTTTAATAAACATAAGTTATTAAACAGTAAGCAATTCGGTTTCACAAGGGGTCGCTCGACTTCCGACGCTGGTTTTGAGCTTCTTTCACATATTTTTGAGGCCTGGGAGAAGTCACATGTTGCTCTAGGTATTTTTTAAGACTTATCTAAGGCTTTCGATTGTGTTTCTCATGATACATGGTGGAAATTGCATCACTATGGCGTTAGAAACACGGCCTTGGATATTCTTATTTCTTATTTGGATAAATAGGATTCAAAGAGTGGACGTTAACGGCAAGCGATCTCGGGGTTCTACTGTCACTATGCGAGTTTCGCAAAGCTCAATTCTTGGCCCTTTTCTATTTCTCGTATATATTAATGACCTACCTTGCCTTATAAAGAACAGTCATGAAATAGTGTTATTTGCAGATGACACGTCACTATTTAAGCTTAAGCGGCAACAGACAGATTGACGATGTCAATAATGCTCTCTCTAAAATAGTGCGTTGGTTTAGTGTTAATAATTTGCTTTTAAACGAGAAAAAGACCAAATGTATTACATTTCTGACACCTAACGTTAAGCAGGTGAAAACCAATGTACTAGTAAATGGGACATAATTGGATCTTGTGGACACCACTGTGTTCTTAGGTATTACTTTGGATGCGAAGCTTCAGTGGGGCCCGCATATAACCAAATTGTCGAAGCGGCTAAGCTCTGCAGCCTACGCGGTGTATAAAATCCGTAATTTGACTGATGTAGAAACAACTCGATTAATATACTTCAGTTACTTCCATAGTGTAATGTCGTATGGCATTTTGTTGTGGGGAAATGCAGCTGACTTTCAGGCTATATTTGTGCTGCAGAAACATGCCATTCGAGCAATTTATAATCTAAGTTGTTCACTGGGATAAATTTAAGGAAATAAACAAAATGACAGTCGCGTCTCAATATGTATATGAGAACCTGATTTATGTAAAAACGAATATAAATCTATATTAAAAACACAGTGACATTCATAGCTTAAATACTAGAAACAAAAGATTTATTTATTGTGCCCAGGACTAGGCTCCAAAAAATGTGTAATTCATTTAAGTGCCAAAGTATACATTTTTACAACCAACTCTCAAGCCATGACAAAGTACTGAGCCTCAATAATATATCAAAAAGGTTTCTATAAAGTTAAAGATTACTTAGACGACAAAAAGGATTGGGACTAATTATGAGCCTATGCACACCACGTTTTTTAAACGCGCCGTCGACGCGCGTTTGTAGCGATACAGACGCGATACGCACGCAAGTCAGACGCAGCCTGTAGACCTTTGCACACCTGTCTGTAGGATAAAAGCGCGCCGTCGACGCGCATTTCTGAAACGCGCGTCGACGGCGCGTTTAAAAAACGTGGTGTGCACAGGCCCTAAGCTACTCCAATGTACCCCCCCCCCCCCCCCACAAGCAAGAATATTTTACTGTAAGTCAATTTATTTTAATTTTGTTTTCATTTATTGTTGACTACTCATTCACTTAAAATGTTTTATTTTATGAGTTGTATTGCAATTTGTGGTAATCTAAATAATTTTTGCAAAAGCGCTATTATATAGAATCAAGTTTTCTAACTGCGCCACTTTTTCTTCTCAGCTTAAGCACTAGGAAGGGTAGGCGTAGGCGTTGGGTTGGGTTGGGTTCGAACTCGAGACCTATGACTTGGCGGTCTGACGGTCACACCACTGGCCTATCACTGCTACGTCTAACCAATAATAGTCAGCATTCTAAACCCAATTGGATTTACAGAAGAAAAGATATTAAGTGTGTTTTCAGGTAAAATTCAAGTCAAAGTCAAAGGCAGCCTTAATTTCACTTAGAAAACTCATTTAATTACTGAAATGTAACTTCACTAAGATATGTTGAAAGAATTCGTTAAGTTGCAGTTTCAAAGAAAAAAGAAGAAAGTAAGACACTAAACGCCGATTCACGCGCCCTAATTGAAACAAACTCAGCTCAAAGTTGTTCGTTCACAAAGGCGACTGCCGACTGCGACTCAGCAAAAAGCGGCGCGGCGTGGTTCCACGTTAACCTTCATTTTGCGGCGTTATACCCGCGATGATTTAGTGGAGCGAATTTTTCGCGCCCACGATCACACTTCGTCTCGTCTAGTAGTTGCTGAATCGAATATTACACTCAGATGCCAACGCGGATCGTATCCACTTTGTCTGCCGCGGCGCGCTCGCAGCCTTATGAAGGTAACCGCTCAAATTACACTGACCGAGCTCGACGCGACGGTGGAAAATAAAAGAAAATTATCGTCCACCTCCGAAATTAATACCCCCCGGGGTACTAGCGAATTATCTCCATAAATAGTGTCAGAGGATGATTTATACAGGGTGTCACAGTTTGAGAGGCCGCAACGTGACAAATGAGGTCCCGGCCGCAGCACACGGTAATCACAATTTTATACTTAGCGGCGGCAGTTCTCGGAGCACCATGTAGGTATATTTTGATTATCCTTCACATTAATGTGCGGGGTGAGAGACGGCCGATATTGAAATATTTGTTTTTGTAGGTGAAATTGTTCGCCGGGGGCAGATGTTTCCAAAAGTATCTACCTTAAGAATTTCGTTGAAACCGAGGGCGTGCGCACTCAGCTGTCAAAATTATTACTCGCACATGTCGGGTAGGTGAGTCTAAGTTCAAGCAATATTGTTTTGTTCATTCACACGAGAAAATCTAGAGAAAATTACTATTATCGAGCGACGGGCGATGTGAACTGAATATCTTATTATTGTGTTCACCTTCTCAATATCTGACCCCGTTATATCTGTTAGACGTATATCTTAAATTGTATCTGTCGTCAAGCGCGAACACAGGTTGTGTGGTTATCACAATCGACCAAGCTAATCCTATTTAATATTAGCAATACGAAAGAAAGTTTGTTTGTTAAGCTATTACACTACAACGGCTGCACAGATTTTAATGAAATTTAAGACATGGGTAGACCATGACCTGGATTAGGACATACGATACTTTTTATTCCGATATTCCTACGGGATCGATACTCATGCGGGTGAAAGCGCGGGGTGCAGCTAGTCTTCTATAAAAAAATAAAAAAGCAGTGAAATTATAGTAAAATTTATAAAACCCCCAACATAAACATTTCCTCATTTCTGTTTCCTACTCCATCACCACATCACATTCATTGGGACTATTTCAATGAGCCCAAACACGATACCTGTGCTGTAAGTTTGTAAGGGTGTGGCGGTGATCAAAGACCTGACGTCACAAGGGAGTTGGGTATCCTACAAACTCCAGATGATGCTGCAGCCTCACTTCAAGGTTATTATGTTGTTCTAATATAATTGAACTGACAGAATACCAAATTTGAACCCCTTGAATATTTACAGGAATACATCTACCTAGGACAAGTAATCTCCCATGAAGAACAAACCACTTGGGAAATAAATAGATGATTAGCAAATGGATGGAAGAAGTACTGGTCAATGGAAGAAATCATGAAATCTAATGAGCTAAGCACGTCAATAAAAATAGCTTAAAACACCTGCATACCTTCAGTCATCATTACCCATGAAAGTGAAATATGGGCACACTCACCAAACTACAATAGTAAAGCTGGAACGCTGTCAGAAAGCCACGGAGAGAAGCATGACAGGAATAAGGAAACAAGACAGTAAGAAGCAATGTACTAAGAGAAAAAACTAAAGTAGCTAACATTTTCACTCGAATAGACCAACTGAAGTGGAGATGGACTGGTCACAGGATTCGGGACAAGCAAGGCAAACGGAGTGCAGCCGTCACTGACTGGTACCCCAGAGTCAGCAAACACAATAAAGGACGTCAACAAGCGACATGGGCGGATGATCTGACGCTCACGGCTGGACACCACTGGAGAAGGGGATGCTAGAGGAGGCCTATGGCAAGTGGCAATGGACGAGTTGCCGAAAACAAATGGACACAATTTCGGATAGAAAGTCCAGTTATATTTTTAATCTGATAGTTATTGTTAGGTGAGTTCGGCGTACCATATAAAGAAAACGGAATGGAGTTCAACACACCACTTCACCTTTAAAATGCAAATACATTTAAAGTTAAATTCATAGAGATTATTCTTCAAGTAACGGGTGAATAAATGTTTAATGTCTACTCAGACATGACAGTGTTTTGAGCTTTTAATGTACTCGTAGGTACATCTGAAAGCAGTCTGGAATTAATGTATAAAAATATATAAAAAGCTTTGAAGAGTGATGTTTTAAATTATGACGTTAATAGCTGACGATAAATTAATTATAGTCACTTTTTAAAAGTCACTGAGCTCAATCTTAATTATAACGTGGATGATTATCCAAATCCGAGATAAAAACATGTTTTTAAAATGAATTGGCAGAAATGTGTATTCCGAATAAAAACTTGCTGAAATATTCTAGTAGCTGATCCATTTTTTTTTGGATTTGTTAACTTTGACTTGGAACGTGAAATCTTATATTAAGCTTTGGGTCAGTTCGAGATTGAGCATTGACTGCTGGCATCTTTACATGTTTTTATACCACAATCTTAGCTTTGGTTCAAGTGTTTTCCCCTCCGGAACACAGAAAATCGATGCAATTTGTTTTTTTTAACTTAATTATTTTTTCAAGGTTTCAGATAAATCTTAGCTTATGCCTATAACCGAAGAAGTGGTTGACTGTAGTAGTACAAGAGTATTGACTCGCGCCTAATCTGCACAAGTTATGGTCTGTCACGAGCGTGGCTTAGCAAACGTTGCGGCACTCGCTAAGTCGCACGAGACTACGAATACGCGCATGAAGAAGTGAGAACACCTTCTGCATGTGCCTGCATCCTTAGTAACTCTGTTTCTTACAGTAAACTTATACACGTGCTTAGCAGATTTATGAAGCTACACAGAGAAATGTGGTTGTATTGTTTGTATGTAAATTAATCAAATTTCATGTCTCCCAATGAACTGACTTGATTAATAATTTATACATATTAATTTGATACAAATGTTAGAATTAATTAAGATGGCGTTGAATTAATGTCTTGTCTTAAGCGTTTCGATTACAAGCATTTTACAACAGTGTAAGACTTGACATGTGCTAAGAAATAACAGGATGAGAATTGCATGTTCGGTAGATAGTTTGCAAACAAAACAAACCGAAAGACAAAAACAACTAGGCCACTAACTATCTCGAAACTAAAAAACTCCATGCTCATAAATAGTATGAAACTCGATACGAGTTTTGATGTGCGGAGTGCGGTTAACAATTTATATGGAATGCAGTGTAGTGTTGCATGCCTGTATGCAAGAAGTTGCCGCAGCATCGCGCGACGCCGTGCGACGTCGCGCGTCCATCGGGCTCGATTTCACGAGCCAGCGCATGCAATTCCCGGGATCCAATATGGAACAACACGTCGATACGGATGAAGATCGGTAAACGGCTTTGAAGAATATGACGATATTTGCCACGGACCGTCTCTCAATTTAGCATCATTCTCCGCGCGGAATTCACCGATATTGTATCGTACGGAATGCGATGCGAACGGCTGATAGATTGGCATTTTCGTATCTAAGAAAAAAAAAAAAATCTAACCGCTCCATATTATTGAGTTTGAAAAATACCGCGTTAGTAAAATATGAAACATTTATATGAGCAACGATTTAAAATCACTTAAAAAAACCCACCTACAAGAATAGCACAATGTTCAGAGCTATTTTGTGAGTAGGTATAATCATTTTAAATGCTACCTACGTAATGCTTATTCATTTCTAAAGCGCAACACATTCAAACCTAGTCTCTGAAAGATCGCATTATTTAATTATAGTATCTGTCAAGAAAATGATGTCATTTAGTAATACTATAAGCAGCTCTGTCTCATATTTCAAGATATTCAACACAATATTGTTTTGGTAAAAAATATTGATTACAAAATAATAGAATACGTTTTCGAACAACGTAATTATCTAAACGAGATGATAATTTCTCAGCTCGTTTTACACAATTAAGATATATTACATTGTAAATATTGAAATAAGGTTTTTTCGCGCAATTAGAATTTTATAACGAAGGCAAAAATCATGATATTGAAACAAGAAACCAATTAATTTCCCCTGATTGGCAACGATTTGAATATCCTGCTAACAAGCTCCGACGAATAAAAACAAAAAACCAGCAAGCGAAGCCTTCTTTATAAAAAAAAGTTTATCTGAAATACATTCCATTTGACTGACTCTCATTCAGAAGATTTATACAAACCTTTAGGTATATTTAAGATTTTCTTGTTTAATAAAGCGTTCAATCACGCCCTCTAGCGGCGATGTGGAGGTGAATTGAAACGGAATAACGTAAACTTATATCCATAAAGTAACGATAAATTATATCTGTAAAATAGACATGATAGTCGGAACTCGGCCCGAGCGTACACTTCCGTAAAACTATGTAAGTGGCGCTCCTCCACGGGACCGTTTAGAGACAATCGCGGGCCGGTATCGCGCGCTCCGTCGCGATATCGCTTCGCGTTTATTACGCCATGATATTCCCTTTATCTCGGCCGTCTCGTTACGAACGCGATCCACTTACGATACGACAATCGCGAGTTCCTTCGCAACAATTCACATTATCGTAAATTCAAAGTACAGACATTTGCAATTTATGAGATGCGAATTCCGAAATCGTCGCTAATGTGAACATTACTCCATTGTATTCGGGACTATTGTGCCTTAGAAGTGCGACGTCTACAGCTAATTCCAAATTAATGTTCTTCTTAAATGTAATTACCATGTGTCTCGGTCACATAATGGGCAATATTCAGTACTTACAGCTGTGTGGGAGATTCACAGACAAGTTTTATAAGTACAAATCTTACCTTTGTATCACTTTTATAAGATTTGTAAACTTTAAAGAAACAAAGGGAGGTTCGCCTGTAACTGAAGAAGAAAATTCCGAATAATTTGTGTTAAAGTACATTGATTCGTAAATTCCACCAAAACATACCTTGTCGTTGGAAAAACAAACCGACCTTTCGTCAGGACAGTTTTTTCCAGATTCTGAACTGTTTGTATAATTTAATGTCTGTGATTTTTCAAGTCTCACGTGCGTGCATTTACTAAGGCAGGTTGTTCTCAGAGGAACACACACCAGGCTCCCATGAGACCGCAGCAAACACATTTACGAGTAGGCACAGTTTACATAGGACCTCGGATCGCTAAATTAAGCAAAAGGTCGGTCGAACAAAAACAAGAATTTGATTAGCATTTCAACCAGTTGGAGCAAAGTTAAGTTCAGAATACAGATGAGACACGCTGTTTGTTCATAAGAATATTGCTAGTAACATAGACAGCAAGAAAATACAAAGCCGAGAGTTTATCAGAAAAACATAATATCGATTACTGGATGTTCTAAAACATAATGTCGATTAATGGATGTTCTAAAACCCTGATTCCTGAGGCTATACTTGTCCCAAAATAGATTGTTTACATGTTTACCCCAACATCTAAACAAGGTACACAATGGAACGTGATTGAAAATGTGTTTGAGATCATTTTTGTTTTTGGTTCAGACCCAGCTCTGTGGCGGCGTATACAGAGCTAGATAGATTAAAACAATAAAAGTAAAAAAACTGTTGTGTATAACAATTACCTGCCTCATTGATTTAGTAGTAGCAAGCGCTAGTGCTGAGTATAAGCTTCTGGGTTCGATTCCCAGGTCAGGCAAACTGGTTTTCCATCGAGAATTTCTCAATAGCAGCCGGGAGTCTCGATATGATCTCGGTTAATGGCAATAAGCTCGCCCCTCATTAGTATAATGTACGCCTCTGCCTAATCCTTTTGGGGAAAACAGGCGTGATGTTATGTTATTGGAACGAAGGTCCTTAACGGAGCTTGCGGTAGGAGTTGACTGGTAGAAATCGTCACGTAAGGAAAAAGCGTTATTGTATCTTGATCAAAGTATGATTCGTGACTACGAAAAATATGTATTTATAGAATTATTATCATTAGAATCATTAATACATCTCTCTAAGATAGATTTATGTCATTTGATCTGACTTTTTCCTTAAATCATGACATTTGAGAACAAATCTAACTTAGAGAGATGTATTCATGATTCTAATGATTATAATTCTGTAAATACATAATTAGTATGGTCGGGAATGATATTTTGATCAAGATACAACCTGACACTGCCCTGCAAATTGAAAAAAAAGGAGGAAAAATTTGAATTTCGTGGTTTACTCGAATCCACCTTCTTAACGGTATTTCTGTGTCGGGTTTGTCCCCGGAGAGCATAAACGGGGGAAAGTAAGCGAGCACTTAAAATAACGCTTGTCAAAGTCAATCAATGGCCGCTAACGCCGCCTTGTGTAGAACATAGGAAGGAACAAATTGTTTCCAAAAACAAAAGTTTGCAACGGTTGCTGTGCTCCCCTTGCACGTTGACAATCTTTATAGTAATAATAATACCAGTCTGTTACTGACCCACTGCAGGGCAAAGGCCTCTTCTCATACAGAGAAGGCACGAGCATTAAACACAATTGACAATCTTTACTAAGATACAATTCTACAGGCGACGGCAGACTGCTTACTGCAGCAGCGTTGACAAATCGGAATGCTGGTAATAGGATTTTTTTTTACTGTTTCTATTTTATTCGAAATAGGTGACACTTAGTTCAAATAATGCCACGCTACGCGCCGAGCTACGGCTTAGCTCAGGCGGCTACGATTACTTACGTAGTCTCTAGTCTCTACGAGTACACCTACGGAATGTTGTAGATGGCTTTACTATAACTTTATGAATTACCTTTTCATGCTAAATTACATATATTTTATTAGTTATGTCTCAAATTATCAATGCGGCTAGACCCGTGAGAAACGTGACAGTTCAAGATAAACAATAACATGTATTTTAAACTCAAAGCCACTGTTCAAAACTCAACGTAAAACTGACTTAAATTTTCATTGAATTCGAATAAGTATCGCATTTAAAGTTATTTTCGATAGCCGGAAGTTACTGTTAACTTCGATCGCCTAAGTTTGCACTGCGATGGACTCGCTGCACATTGTTAACTGACTGTACAGTGTTCAGTCGTCTAAGATTCCCGCTGCAAAACTGTGAAAATGCTGAACATGATAAGTTAGTATCTCAAACAGTGTTCGGATGTAACAACAAAGCTTACGCACGTTTTCAATTGTAAACATCATTTATAAAGTGTACCGTACTGGTCCTAGTAGACTTGACATCTTTTGAAGAAGTGTGCGTCGACTGTTTTTAATGTTTATTTTTTTTACTTTACTAGTACTATTCAGTCAAAGTCAAAGTCAAACAATTTATTTCAATTAGGCACATAAAAGGCACTTATGAACGTCAAGTTTACAAAAAATAGAATTGATTCTAGTCGCCCCTTCCAAAAGGTAGTTTTCGTATGGAGAAGAATGGGCAAGAAACTCCACCGTTACTCTTTTAAAATGTTTTACAATATTTTGTATACATTAATTATATGTGAAGACGATGCATCTACAATAAGATTACTATACCACGATAGGAAAAAAATAATGAAAAATAAAGCATTTACAGATAAATTAATTATGTGATAGATACATGGTGCTCACATATTTACAAACATTGTAAAATTATACGATATTCCTAACATTTTAACAAGTAATACTAATAAGTCAGTGTGTGAGTTCAAGAAATCACAGAATGTAAAATCAGTGTTATAAAAAATAACAAATACATAATTAAATAATTAAAAATTATTAAAATAAGCAACCAGTTTGATTTTGTCTAGACTCTAAATTGTCCTATGGAGCAGGACCAGCATGTTTCCAAGCATTCTTATCTTGGATATAATCCTCTAATTTGTAATATGCTTGTTTACAGAGTATACTTTTAATATAATAATATAATATATTCTTTAATTCGGACTACACATACAAGTACACACAATCCATATGGTATTAGTAACAATGACTTAAAAAACTATGTTAGTAAACTTTTCCAAAACTAAAAACAATTAAAATTGACGTGGCCCAACACACGTTGGCACATGCCTCCGTACCCAGTGCCTTATAAAGGGACTGTCTACTTTGTCTAATAATGTTTTCAGGATGCTGTTGGAGCTTCCGCGCAACCTACCCATTATTGACGCTGTTCTCTTTCTTATAATGGCATGAAAGTCGTCAACACGGGCTTCCGCGAACATCTGCGAAGCACTGCAGAAGCGCGGAAGCCCCATCAACATCCTGAACCCATTATTATACTGTACGCGCAGGACGTTGTAGGCTCTCTGTGTATATTTCACCCACAAGCTGCACGTGTAGAAGGTTTGGCAGTACGCCTTGAAAAGCGAGACTTTAACATCCCCACTACAACGCGCAAACCTGCGGGCTACCATATTACATCGAACCGCCAACGCCCTGCGCTCCCTCTCTATATCAGCATCGTCAGATAAGTCCTCCGTGACTACATGCCCTAGGTACTTAAGCTGTTTGACTCTCTGTAGTGTCTTACCGCTTAACGTCACTGGAGGAACATTATCCAACGAGCTTGCCTTTGATGTGAAAATCAAAAGCTCACTTTTTTTTACATTATATGTGAGTCCATGTGATGCAGCATATGACTCACAAACACCCAACAACTTCCTGAGCGCGCTGATTGATGGACTCAGCAAGACCATGTCGTCTGCGTAGCTGAGATTATTCACCATAGTACCATCGATCGAGCAACCGACGTTGGTCTCGGTGAGCTCACCAATCAACTGGTCCATATATACATTAAACAGGGTCGGGGACGTTAGTCCACCCTGTCTAACACCACACTTCAGGACATAATTGTCAGAGTGAGCACCCGCCCATCTAACACTGTTAATCTGCGAGCTATACCAAAACTTTAGTACATTAATAAGCTCCTCAGGTACCTCTAGAAGTTTAAGCTTCGACCAAAGTTTGGTATAACAAACCATGTCAAAAGCCTTGGAGAGGTCGAGGAAAGCAGCATATACTGGCGTTTCCCTATCTGTGTAGTACTTGACCGTCTGCTTAAGCGCCAGAATAGCGGTCTCAGTTGATAGCGCCTTCCTAAAACCAAACTGAGCATCACTCAACTTTAAATACTCACCAAGCCGGCGCTCAAGCAGACCATCAAATACCTTTCCAACCATAGCGGCCAAAGAGATGGGCCTGTAGTTGGTTTTATCCGCTATGTCGCCTGTTTTATTTTTAACAACAGGCACCACCACGCTTTCCATAAGCTCTATTGGTAGATAGGTATGACGGATACAAAATGCATACAACATTGCTAGAACCCGGTAAATGTGAGGTCCCGCATGTAACAGATGCTCAACACCAAGCCCATCGTGACCCGGCGACTTCCCTCTCGACAAACTTACTACCACTTTCTTCACCTCCTTAGCAGTAAACCCAAGAGGAAACACCGCTGGCACTCTAGCTTCATCCGTACACCTAGCATCTGTCAATGAGGAAGATACCACAAAGTGTTCTTTAAAAATGCTAGCTATGCGTCTCGCATCCGTCTCACCATCAACACTCACGGGTAGGCCCGTTCTAGGATTCATCCTACCAGTTTGTTTCCAGAAACTCTTAAAATCCTTTTGTTCGTGGCTCTTAACTATCAAATCGATACGTATTTGCGATTTATTATTTTGACAATATTTTAACTGTTTCTTGAAATGATTCCTACTCTGTTTCATTGCAATACAAATGGGGCCATCTGAAGGCATTCCACAGGATTTCCATAATTGAAACTTCACACGGGCCTCAGTGTGAGCGCTTTTAACGTACTTATTCCACCCTATTACATGCTTGCCCTTCCCAACCCCTCCAGACTCATAACTTTGCACAGCGGCTTCCTGTAGTGTTCTGACAGTTTTTTGGTATAGCTCGTCGATTACCAACCTATGCCTTACATCAGTACACATGTTATCACAGCATTCACTGAGTTCGGATGGAAAGTCTATGCTTCTTAAAACTGTATTACATAAGTGTTGGTAGGTATTAATTTGTTTATTATTTCGCTCTCCCCAGTGTATCTCGGTATTATTAGAGGCCGTATAACATAAAACAGACTTCACTCTAGTTACCTTAAGGTTACACTTTATTTTCAAAGGAAAGTGGTCGGACCAGTACACATCATGACAAATCGTGACATCACTAACCGACTGCCACGCAGCTTCAGTAACTAAGCAATGATCCAGCCAGCGCCTCGAACCATGTGCATCGCTTATAAATGTATAGCTGTCACTGCCTTGACCAAGCGTAGCTACATCAGCGCATACCCATTCCTGTTCTAAACAAAAATTTTGCAAATCTTTGCCAAATAATTCACCGGGGTGAGCATTAAAGTCACCTAACATGAACACAGACTCAATATCACATGCTTCAATCGTAGCTACAATCTCGCTCAAACACTCATCAAATTCTGAAATGTTCTCTAGACAGTCAGTAGGCATATACACACTAAAACACAACACCTCTCTATTCGCAATAGTGGCTCTTATAGCAATAATGCGATCACTTTTGCACGGCACAACAGATACTGTGGTGAAAGCATTTTTACGCCACAGCAAAGCTACTCCGCCATAGGGCCTACCTCTCAATACACCAGCTGATAAGTCAACGGCCGACTTACCCGTGTACATGAAGTCACGATGTATCTCCGCAAGGATTGGTATGTCAGACTGTAATAGCCAGGTTTCCTGTATAGCTACAATATCTGCTGATTCACATAAAGATTTTATGCACTCACACTACCTCTTGATGCCTTTGCAATTAAAACTTATTAGTGTTAAATTACAGTCTTCATTATCCATTTTTATTCGTGTTATTCCCTTTTACCAATGTCTGGACAGAGTATTTATCTCTATTACTAAAATGTACATATCGCCTGAATGCTACCCCCTCTGGCCAAATGTTTTCATCCATAAATAATGATAATTTACTTACAGGAATATCAAATTTATAAGCCACATACTGTTTAGGCTCTTTCATCCTAATCTTGGCTAACTCAACCGATACGCTAGTTTTCTCAGATATGTACTTAACAATGTCATCCATCGAGGCACCCCTGTCCACCTTATAAATATAGAAAGGTATCAACATTTCTGCTGCCTTAAAACTTCCAGTAGTAGACAATCCCTTGCCCATATTTCCTATAAAACGATTTTTACTTTTACTCTTATGACGAGTCGCCGTAATCCAGCCATCAGATTCCTGTTTATTAGACTCATTACTAATAGACCTAATTACATTCGCGTACGTTTTAGAATTATCTCCAGTATTATTATGTTCCACAGTTTGTGACAACGACGGCGCACTCGCTAATAAAACCGGTTCGTTATCAAGTTTTGTACTGCATCCCTCCTCGCCTACATGCTTCGTTAGAACGAGATCGCTGGTATTCTCGCTTCGCTCGGATCCTGCGCGAGCGAGAGGGCTTGCAACGTTATCGCCTAGCTGGTGCGCGACGGGTAGATGCACCTGACCTTGAGAGACCTTGACTGGTTTTGCAACAATTTTTTCTACCGGCACAGGTGGCTCGACGATCAGCTGATTTGTATTATTGTTTACAAACTCTTTACTCGAAACCGTGGAAATACTATCACATAAATAACTTTCCAATATACAATCACCGTCATTTGTATTCTTGTAATTTGTATCCAAACAAGATGGTGTTCTAGTAAAATTACAATTAGTACACAATTCTACCTTCAAACTCTCAAGGTCTTCTTTTGTCGTATAATTGTTCTTGACAGTATCTAATTCACGACGAAGTATCAACAAATCCTTTAACAACCTAGTTACGTCTATGTGGTCGAAGGTAATTGGTGGTAATTTTTGTATCTCACGGGCAACGAATATTGGTATTATTTCTGGATCTGTAGACTTGAAAAGATCTATGATATCTTCTACATCTCGTGCAGTTTTTCCTTTATTCTTTCGTTGTATCATACGCTTTGCACTTGGAATAGCTTGAAATAAAAGCGATTTAGCTCTATTTACTTCTTCATCCTTGAAACCACCAACACATAACTGCACTAGGCTCACATTGTCCATCACTTCAAGCTTATTTTGAATAAAGCAAAGTACTTCACTGATTACAATATTGCAATTATTGCACTTAACAACGTCCGAAGACATTATAACAACACTAAGGTTATTAACCTCTCGATCTTGGGTCAGTGACACATCCGATCGCGCTCTCGGTCACGACTAGACTATGAATATGAGTTTTAAATTTTCTTTCATTTAATTGTAATATATCACAAGGTATTTTATTGTAACATTTAACACAGTACCCCATAAAAGATGTATGTACTTTAGATAATCTGAAAAATGGTTGATCTATTTTATCTTTATTTCTAGTATTAAAATTATGTCTATCACTTAGTTTATTAAAGATATGTAGATTTTTTCTTACATACATAATATTTTCATAAATGAATTGGCTAGGTACCGTCATAATATTAATCTTTTTAAATAGTTCCCTGAGAGAGTCGCGACGATGTAGATTATAAATGGCTCTGACAGCTGTCTTTTGTAAAATAAAGATGAATTCAATGTCAGCAGCCCGACCCCACAGTAAAATGCCATACGACATAATACTGTGGAAGTAGCTAAAATAGACCAAACGCGCGGTTTCTACATTTGTTAACTGTCGTATCTTTCTAACAGCATAAGCGGCCGAGCTTAGCCGCCCCGCAAGAATTGTTATATGAGGTCCCCATTGTAATTTCTCGTCTAGCGTGATTCCTAGGAAAACCGTTTGATGAATAAATTCTTGTTTTTCTCCATTCAATATGATGTCACATTCGCTACTTCTAACATTAGGTAATTTAAATCTAATGCATTTGGGTTTATTTTTATTTAGTACCAAGAGATTTACCGTAAACCAATCTTGGACTTGAAGAATAGAGCTGTTAACGTCGTCAAGATTTTGTGACCGTCGGTTTATTTTAAAGACCAAGGATGTGTCATCTGCAAATAACATCATCTTAGATTGATTTTGAAGTTATTGTGGTAAATCATTAATATAAACTAAAAAGAGGAATGGGCCCAATATCGAACCCTGAGGAACGCCCATTGCCATTTCAGACCCCAATGAGTTTACGCCGTTTACTTGAACTTTAACTTTCTATCTTTCAGGTATGATCTTAGTAAATCAAGAGCTGTATTCCTAATCCCATAGTGCTCCAGTAACAGCAGAAGTGTTTCATGGTCTACGCAATCGAACGCCTTCGACAGGTCGCAAAAGATTCCAATGGCATCTTGTGCTTCTTCCCAGGCGTTAAAAATGTTCTTTATGAGGGTGACACCAGCGTCAGTTGTACTACGCCCTTTGGTGAAACCGTACTGTTGTTCATGAAAGATGGAATTCTTATTAAAGTGACGTAACATTTGATTCAGCATCAACTTTTCAAACACCTTGCTGAGAACTGGCAGAATTGACACAGGCCTATAATTGTTGGGTTCCTTACTATCACTGGATTTGAACGAAGGAACTACTTTACTGTGTTTCATGAGATCCGGAAAGACTCCTTGGTCTACACTGGTGTTAAATATGAAAGCTAAATAAGGCGCAATGGTTTCGATGATAGATCTACAGACTTTTACAGACATTCCCCATAGATCTTCTGTTGATTTAATTTTAAGATCTTTAAAAGCCTGGGGTTTTGTATGCTGAATGAAACCTCAGCTCCAAAGGGCATGACTTTACATTTTTTCTAAGTAAGGCAGCAGAAAGCATGGGTGAGGAATTTAAAGTTTACGTAGTTTTAAGGGGAATATTAGTATTTATTATTTGCCAGGTAGTTTTTATTTTATCATCAGCTGATTTTATTTTATTGCTAATGTAAAGAGCTTTAGCCATTTTGCACACACTTTTAAGTTTTTGAATATTTTGCAACATGTTGATGAAAGCTTGTATTATTAATATGTTGCTTTAGGCCATAAAGTTCAAAAAGTTTTTCCCTACTTTTAAGAATACCTGGAGTCGCTCAATCACTAAATAAGAACTTTGTGTAAATAGTTTTAGTCTTTAGTGGAAAAGTGTCAATAAATTGCTCATTTAATAGTGAAAAGAACTCGGCGTAGAACTCATTTGGGTCACATATATTATTAAAATTCTGAACACATAATTTACTTACTAAAGAATTATTTAATTTATCTAAATTTTTACATGTAATTGGCCTAAACCTTATTTGAATTTTTTGTAAAGGCATGTAGGAACAAAATTTTATTGTTTGTCCACTGTGATCAGATGGCAACTTATTTACAATTTCTTTATGTAAGTAATCACAATTACAAAAAATAGTATCTATACAACTCGCAGAAGAAGCTGTCACTCGAGTTGGTTCAATAAAAACATTTGACAAGTCAAATGACCTAAAAAGACTTAATAGTCTGACAGTATTAGAGTTATTTTCTAATAAATTAATATTAAAATCACCACATATGATTATTGACTTACTACTAACACTAAGTTTCTTTAGCACATCTTCCATTACAGAATCAAACATAGATAGATTCTGGTAACCTGGAGGTCTGTATACGCATACTATAACATGCTTATCAAGCTCAACACAGGACAATTCTATGGTGTGTTCAACAGACAGTCCGATTATGTCTTTTCGTTCTTTCGATTTAATTGAATTTTCAACTAATATTAATGACCCACCATGTATCATACGTTTTCGGCTGAAATGGCTAACTACACAATAATTTTCATAGTTAATTGACATTACTTGATGATCTTTTAACCAATGTTCTGTTATACAAATGACATCAAACTTTGTATTTTCTAAAAACAATTCTATTTCCAGTAATTTGGAAGAGCAACCGCAAATGGATATTTTGATTGAATCATTTTAAAGTATTTTGCCCCCCCCCCCCCCCCCTTTGGTTTTTTATTAATATTACTATGTGTAATATTGTCAGAAGATACCTTTTTATTATTCTCTAATAATAATTGGTTATTTGTAGGTGTAACTTCTGATGTCTTACTTACTAATTTAAAAAGTTATCCGGAGTGACCTCCACAACTACAACTGAAGAGTCTAGAATGTCTGAATGAATTCCAGCAGGAAGAGAATACCCTATCTGACTGGTAGTGGCCTCCAAAGATGTTAGTATTATAAGTGGATACTCCTTCGTACAACATGATGATCCATAATTAATCACTATGTTGTTAGTATAACTAGACAACACAGACTCGTCACTAATACTACAATCTGTTATATTAGCTATAACCTCATTAATATTATTAGTCATTTGAATGGCTTTATGTAGCTCCAAAATAATAGTTAATCAATCAAATAAAACATCTGTACACAAATGCAAATTTAAATTGCCCTCATCCGAGTCAATAATCACATGTATTCACAAAGGCTACACAGAACGTAAAACGCTTTATTTACCTAAATCTATTTACACGCAATAAATAACCGGTGAAAATAAACATACAAACATGTCAGTATTCGTTTGGCTCACGTATATAAAACATATTTTTTTCCATAGTGAACAAAAGGGCTGGTTCCATTGATATTAATAAATTTCCTTTTAGGCCGCGCGACACGTTCCCACACGTACTTGTGTGTATGTACCTGTCATCATCGGAGAAGTATTAAGTCAGGTACTGCTTTACCGTCCTCCCCCCTCCACAACCTCACCGTCCCTCCTCCGAATGCTCACAAATTAGCCACGAGCCACTGGGTCCCGATGGGAATCCGTCGGCTCGCAGCCCCTCAGAAACGACAGTGAAATAATAAAATTGTTCATTACTGTGTATTTTGTTCGTCAAAATACGTTCTTACATAAAATAAGCAATTTTTATGTGGTAGTATTAAAATTTTAAATGGGATGATGGTATTAGGCGTTCTTATTATTAGAGAAGACAAAAAACGTAATTCTTTGTTGTATTCGAGACAAATGTAAACAAGAAAAAAGTAGGGTAAAAAGAAGGGTAGGTACTGCTGAGTGTTCGAGTCATTTTGAAAAGGGATTTCAGTCTTTTGTATTGCATGTGGGAGTTCCATAGTAACTTGTTGCCCTTTGTTGAACTCCTTCAAGTTGTTGAGAGCTTGGTACAATGGGTTGATACGCACCCTAGGGAGATCCCAAGTTTGCTTTGGACCTCACCTCATTTTGAGCTTGATTCAGTCAATTGTTTTATTATAAGCAAAAGCTCCTAAATCAACACAGTAATATTCAAAAAAGGGGCTTATTTGATTATTAGTAAAAAAAAAATATGTATTTTATTCACATTATAAGAAGAAACAGAGAGCAAGTAGCCATACCAAATAGTAATTGATGAATATTTGGTCTAAATATCCACGAATTTAGCAAAGCAAACTTTTCAAAATATAATATTTCGGCAATCTTATCGAATTTGTGTCAGTGTCGATTGGTATATAACCGAGGTCTCCAAGAGAGAGCGGATCCGTCGCCTTTAGCGGGAATCGAATTTAGGACCCCGAGCTACCTAAATTGATTTACCTTACCCTTGCAACCGCGAGGTTACGCGGATTTCACAAAATCTTAACACAAATCTGATTCTTAGAGTTATATACACACATACGGTTAGATTTTTGTGGTTTAAAATCAAAGTATTTTGCAGCGTTTAAGCAATTTAAACTCCGAGGAATGTTTGAGGTGATCAGCTGTCCATTACCACTCAAGAAATGGTTTCTACTTATACCCCTTCCCAAAGTTGTTCAAACTACGCTAACACAAACGGTAATTAAGTACATTCACTACTAATTTAGCACTGCACGTCTGCAACACTATCAACAAGAACATTAACATTCATGCTCTCCTAATCCTCATGCTCTTTACTCACAAAGGATACAACCAGAATCCACTGAATCCTCGCATACATAATAATTACACTCCTGACACCAAAATCTTTGATTACGTCGAAAAGCCATTTGGTGGCAAGTAAACAACTAAGTAAAGTCACCTAAAAGCCTGGTACTGTCAGATGTGTTCGGCATATCCATAATGGCATTGACTACCATTGTAAATGTATTTGCCTTATTCCAGCATCCGGTAGAGAACGATCATCGCATTGTTTGTCCGATGCTGCGCGCTTCCTAATTACAAACATGCATAATATTGGATACGAGCGCTAATTGCAAACCCGTGAGCGTATGAATATTTTGTGAAGTAGTTCATTTAAGTACCAGGATGCCTACCACGAGCTCTTAGCGCAATCAATTTTAGGACCTAAACTGAACTGTTCTTCTAATTTGTACCATGACGTCAGTTTAACGATTCAATTTAGGCCATGCCATCTGACAGCGATTGTCCCAAACTGAGTCGCAAGTTTTGGTTTCGTTCATTCTTGTTTGGTGCCATGACGTCCATAGAGCAGCTCTACTGAGACGCTCAACTGTCAAAATAAGCGATTCAATAAAAGTTACTATTTTTCTAACATAAACTGAAACGTTTGGTGAATTATTGACGATAATAAAGTTTTTTAGTACTAGTTTACTGGAATTTTACAAAAACCAATGTAAGTGTGCTTTAATCTTTCCTTTAAAGTCTAAAATACCTATTTTACATGCCTTTTTAACCGCATTTGTTTTTCTGTTAACGTTCGAAACAGAAACATAATTTGTTTTATTACATCGAAATAAAAATATTTGTTTCGTGTAAGTACTTAATAAATAGCAAATGGTAAATACTTTGACTAAAATTATTTAAACAATAGTTACCGTATTAACGTGGAATCTTAAAAAAAAAAAACTGTTGAGCGTCTGTTTTACTTTTAAGTAATGATACTGAGTTAAGAACAAAATAAAATGTTACTTGCTTCTGAACGTGTCTGTCGTTAAATGTGTGCGAAACAAACTTATTTGATAATAATAGGGTTGTCTCTTTTTCACCAAGAACGTTTCAAACGCGGTTCAGCCACAAATTGCGATCTTTCATTCACTTTTAACGATCCAAATGCCGCTGAGCGTATTGGACGTCATGGTACGACTGTGAAGCGATGCAGTTTAAGAACCTAAACTGAAATGCCTTGCTTTAGAATCGTTTTTAATTAGATCCTGATCAGATATTTTTATTAAGACTAGATGACCCGGTGAACTTCGTAACTCGTGAGATAAAATTTTGATGTTTCGTCTGTTCATTAGGGTTTTTCCAAATTTTCTTTTTTCCCGGTTCTTCAGTATTTCACGATTTAAAAAAATCGCGAAATACTGAAGAACCGGGATCAGTGAACAGTACAAAAATAACAACATTCAAATCGGTCAAATCATTTTCGAGTTTCTGCGACTCTAACACACGGCAATTCATTTTCTAAACTATCTAAACTAATATTATAAAGAGAAAAGACTTGATTTTTTCGTGTGTTTGTTTGTAATGAATAAACCCAAAAACTACTTGAACGATTTAAGAAAATCTTTCACCATGAGAATGCGATATTATCACTGAGTAACAGGCTATAATTTATAGAGATATCACGCGGGCGAAGCCGCTGGCGGAAGCTATACTAAAAATAAAGCTGAACAGGTTGTTTGTTAGAGCACGCTAATCTCTGGAACTACCAGTCGTATATTTTTTAGATTTGAAAAAATCTTTAAGCCCAATTCTCGAGGCTTTTTAACGTCACGCAAAGTCAAAATTAACACAGTAAAACACAAAAAGTCAAATATTTCAAATAGGCCCTTATATGGCACATTTGAACGTCAAAATTTACAAAAAAATAGAATTGGTTCCAGTCGCCCCTTCCAAAAGTTACTTTTCGTATGGAGAAGAATGGGCAAGAAACTCCACCGTTACTCTTTTAAAATGTTTTTCATTATTTTGTATAGGTGCATTAGTTATAATATAATTATACGTGAAGACGGAGCACCTAGAAAAAAAATTCTATACCACAATAGGTAACAAGAATTTAAAAAATTAAGCAACGACAGATAAAATTAATTATGTGATAGATAAACAAACATGGTGCTCACATATTTACAAACATTGTACAGTTACTAAGTCAGTGTGTTATTACGCTACGGCCCTTAGGAACCGCGCAAAAAGAAAAAAGTCTGAAAGAACAAAACCGAAAACGAAGCAATAGGGCTAGCGGGCGATGCGACGCGACGCGATTGGACGGGGAGATAAGAAATTTCACGTGGACGATGTCGCGGCCAGAAGCTAGTATTTATATATAGATAGACTAGCTGCCCGCCCCGGCTTCGCACGGGTAGCACTATGTACTTATCTACGGCGCACCTACCTACCCTACCTTACCCCCTTACCTACCTACCTACTTACGTACCTACCCTACCTACCTACGTATCTACTCTACCTACCTACATACCTACGTATCCAAATACCTGCCTACATACCCTACCTACACCTACCTACCTACCTACCCTATAAACCTACCCTACCTACTTACCCTAGCTACCCTACCTTACCCACTTACCTACCTACCTACTTATCTACCCTACCTACCTACGTACCTACCCTACCTACCTACATACCCTACCTACACCTACCTACCTACCTACCCTACAAACCTACCCTACCTACCCTACCTTACCCACTTACCTACCTACCCTACCTACCTATGTACCTACCTTCATATCTACGTATCTACATACCTGCCTACATACCCTACCTACACCTACCTACCTACCTACCTACCTTAGGGGTATGAAAAATATATAGTAGCCGATTCTCAGACCTACTGAATATGCATATAAAATTTCATAAAAATCGGTCAAGCCGTTTCGGAGGAGTATGGTAACTAACATTGTGACACGAGAATTATACGAGTATATATAAGATTCATAATTAACTATTCTAAATTGTGATGAGATCAAAAATGCGTCTGCAGATCATCAATAGTGATAAATGACTTAACACTCAGTCCATAAATAATTAAGTTTTTGGGCATTTGAACTGAAAGTTAAATCAGTTTTATCCACAGACAACAATATGAAAACACGCGAGATAATCGTTCGTCCCGGTACAAAACATCCTGTAACACTTTATCAAGCAGTCTTCCTGTTTACCGCGAGGCTAGGATACGCAATGTTACAATACATTTAACATTTGCCATGTATTTCAGCCGGAGAGTTAGCAAAGAATGCGTTTTATGTGGGCCTTTCCGACCGATTGACTCCAGTCGATCACGCTGGACGATCGATGGCTATGATCGATGTTACGATCGACCGGTCAGGCTAAACGATTGCGTTTGTACGTGCCTAAAGCTCGAAGCCTTGTGAATTTGTAACCAGTGTGCCACTACAATCACGCGTGCCGGGGTAACAAATCTGTTCGAGGGAATCAATTTCATTTCCCTTATTTTCAGGAATTTATAAAAATACTCGTATTTAGAAATGATTGATTCATGATGAAATCGTATTATTGGCAAGTGCATTTCATTGTCAGAAATGCTAATTGATCATGTATTACGCGAATAATTATTTTACTTTACCTGTTAGTTTGGTAACTCAAATATTAAGGCACATTATTTCATGTTTTCATTGGCATGTTTCTAAACGAATATGTTCCGTGCTATTTCCTCTAACAGCAGTGAGTCAAAAAAAAAAAAATTCAAAAGTCATTTATTCAAACTAGGCTGAGAATCAGCACTTTTCGAACGTCAAAATTACATAAGACAGTCCCCCAAAACGCCCACCCTTCACCACTTCCTAGTGCATTAGCTGGGAAGAAGAAGTGGCGCAACAAACTCCCCAGCAGCACAGCTGTCTGTTCAGTTAGAAGAACAAAAAAATAAGATTCTATATAATAGTATTCAAAATAATTTAGATAATTTAGATTACGCAACACAAAACATAATTTAAATTATTAGCCATATGTTAGCTAGCACACGCCAATATACCACACAAAATCATCGAGAACTATACTCAGGCAGAAATAAAAACTAAACGTAAACAGAACTTATCTAAATAAAAGCCTCCAGGCATAAAGGGCGTGCCCGCTTACATATAGTTGTAACTGGAAGTTATAAATGATAAGCTAGGACCATCGAGATAAAATAAATAAAACAAACAGTTAATTACTAATAACAATAACTAATATGATCAATTGTCGAGGTCACTAGCTAACCACATATTGCAATACAACTCATTAGAAAAAACATTGTAATGAGTAGAGTTAAATGTAAATTCCAAGTTGTCTCATAAATAAACAGTTCTATGTACTAGATAGATCCGTATTTGGTCCCGAAATTCAATCAGATATTCTCCAGTAAATAATGAGAGAGCAGGAGTCGCCAGGCGGTGCGGGGCCAGAGCGACGCGTCCCAACGTACAACAGCGATCATGGCACATTCGTTACGGAGGGAAACTAAATTATATTCCTGCTCAAATCAGTTGAGCTGACAAAGATATGAAATGCAAGATTTTGCCGACGAGCCACAGTTCGTAATATTCTGCAATAAGCAGTCTGGTAGGTACTGCAGCTATATTGTTTTGGTTTATTCCCGTTTACAGCGCATCATCCGCTGATTTAGTGTCCGTATCTCAGTGAGGAACGTTTGTCATTGGTGGCAACCAGCGCCACCCGGCCGAGGGGAACCCTTTGTTTTCTAAATGAACTGTTGCCACCCACGACACCCTGTCTCTGACTCTGATAAAATACTTTGCCCGATTTAAATGGGAGTTTGGGATGTTTGCGGGCAGCCGCGACAAGAGCCGCGTTCGGACCGCGACGGCTCGACGCGCAAAACTGATAAATTGTAAGAAATCTACCAGTTTTGTTGTTTAATTCCAAACAGAATTGTTAATCAAATGACGAAAGAATAGAAATAGTCGGCAAGTGGTCCAGCCAGGCAGAACGAATAGGGAATTTTATCATCCTTCAAGTCGGTGAATTTTAATTTCGTTTTGTTTAATGCATATTGTCTGCTGTTTCAAATCTGACTACTACAGGCATTAAATATTTAAATCATGCCGACCTACATAATTTCAGATAATTGATGTGCAAAATGAAATAAAAGATAATTGTAGCGGATTACACGGTGGCTTATAGATCACGTCGGTCGTGTGTCGTCCGCGATAGCTCTCGTTTTGCGGGCACACACACGCTGGGGGCTGAATTTTAATGTTTTCCAACTCAAAATTTAAACGTTATGGTCGTTGCCGTGCCGCACGGCACAGCTATCCTTAGCATACGAAGGATAGCTAACCTCTTCTAAAAGGGTCTCCATAAAAACAATTCGGGTCTCGTTTGCTTTTTGCAATTTCCTGGTAAATCCGGAAATAAGCGTTTTATTTGAAAATATCTCAAGGGCTTCTAAGTCTCATTTTATTAAACGCAGCTTTTAAATGTATGGATGTGAAGTTGAGATTGTTGAGAACAAACATTTGTATTTTTAGGGTTCCGTACCTCACTCGTGTGTCTGTCTGTCCGTCTGTCACAGCCAATTTACGCCGAATCTAATGGACCGATAAACTGTTTAGTAGATATTTAAGAAAAATGAAAATTGACCATTCCCCCCCCCCTTATCTCCGAAACTACGGAGCTTAAAATAAAAAAATACAGAGAATGGTTCTTTACTCAAAGATTACTGGAAAACCTATAAGAAGTCTATGGTATTAAAATAACATGGTAATTTTCTCAATATTTTACGTACAAACTTACATTTGCAGTTGGAATGTATGGGAGAACATGTTTTTCAACTACAATATTAAGTTTGTTCGTGGGATAAATAATAATTCATCCAACTACCCTTCATTGTGCGTCGTCCACACGCACAATGAAGGGTACTTGGACACGCACTTGGCGGGATTTTTATTATTATTTTAGCATGGTACAATTACGAAATAAATACGAACCCGTAACAAAAACCTGAATGGCTCCTTAACAATCTAATTCCGTTTGTAATCTTAGCGATTATTTGTCTGACAGGTAATTACGTCATCTCTCCACTTGATAACAATCGAGCAAATTTTTAGGCGCAGCTTTTACGAGAGGTTATATTTCACCGGCGTGCGTCCGTCCGGACAAATCGCAGCTACCATTCATTGTCCGGATTAATATGTCCGTGGACCGCGCCTTTATTTTATTACATTTTTATTGAGAAGATATATGGCACGGCTAGCGGAATGGATTGAGCAAACATATTTCGTAAATAAATTCAGCAGTAACGCGATGACTGCTTATGAAATTTTATTATTGGCTGTATTCATTTTCAAACATTTTACTTTAATGGAATTAAGCATAGAAGCCTTTCAAGTAACATCTTATTTTATTTGAGACAATCTCTAAAAGATTTTTTTGAATTTTAACTTTTTTGTTTGTGTTTCTTCTTTTGCAAATATACGTGGTTTCTTTATTTCTTTTTAGGGTTCCGTAACTGAAGGGTGCCAAATGGAACCCTACTACTAAGCCTCTGCTGTCTGTCCGTCCGTCTGTCTATCAGCGGGCTGTATCTCATGAACCGTAATAGCTAGACACTGAAATTTTCAGATTGTGTATTTTTAAATCATCCTCTGAAAAAATTTAAACTTCTGTTTAACATATACCTACCATATACATTATATTGTATTTAATCAGCAAATATTAAAAAGATTCACAAGGTATTTTATTTAAATATGAGTGATTTTCTGCAACTGCAAAAAATAACTTTGTAATTCACAGTATCATTATGAAATACAAAATTATCTTTGTAATTTATTTAATTTAAGATTCAAAATATTCTTCGTTTAGTATTTTCAAACTAAATAAGTATTAAATATGACAGTCAAAGTGTCAAATAACGTTAATAAATACCTGTATGACGGATGTAATTAAATTAGACAATTACTTTACAAATATTTACATATTGTTAAAGCGCCTCTCTTGTTTCTTTTACAAAAGTATTTTTTTAAAGTACAGTATTAAATCTTGTACGATATGGCACGGAACCCTTAGTGTGGGCCGAGTTTTTTCTTTAACCTTGGTCACTGAAAATTCTGAATTCTAGCTTTATCCACAACGAAGTTATAGGGGAGCGTAAATGTCCTGAATGGTTTCGAGAAAAGATGGTACGGCTGTGCTTTTGTTTGTTTGTTTTGCTCGACTTGGCGCTAGCACTACCATGCCCCATAGATGAGACCTGTAAATATACAGGCGGAGCGTCACTGATCAGTCTTTTTTATTTTTTTGTATTAGGTCTATATGTAACTTTGTCTCATTCGGTGCCACGGCTCTTACTACGTAGCAGTCTCTAAAAGCTTGGATTTAAAAGCGATTTCTTAAAAAAATTGCATATCATCCCACGTAAATATAATAAAAGTGGATATCGTTAACGCGTGCCCGTTAAATTAACTCGATAGATACCAGGGGCGGTGAAGCGCTGAAGCGGTGAAGATACGGCAATTCAATCACGCGGCCATTACGCCACACGTCGTCCCTAGTTCGCTCCTCCCGCCCCTCGGGCGATACCAGCCAGAGGGTGCAGATTGGGAGCCCTTGCGATATTGCGAATGCATCTCCGTACGGTTATGGTGTTCTGGTACATTTATTGCATACTTTTGACTTTTATTTTGGGTTGCGGTAATGTTGGCGATTAACTTAATATTAAGAAAAAAGTGGGTTGTATTTTTTTGCAACATCAAAATAGTAAGAAAAAATACCTACTTCCTGTCTTGTTTTCCCTGTTGATATTACTTAAGCTGTAATCCGTAGGATCTATCTTTGTTTGGATTTCATTTTAAGGACGCAGTGTATAGAACTCACACACTGACTTATTAGTATTACTTGTTTAAATGTTAGGAATATCGTATAATTTTACAATGTTTGTAAATATGTGAGCACCATGTATCTATCACATAATTAATTTATCTGTAATTGCTTTATTTTTCATTATTTTTTACCTATCGTGGTATAGTAATCTTATTCTAGATGCATCGTCTTCACATATAATTATATACGAGTAATTAATGCATACAAAATATTGTAAAAACATTTTAAAAGAGTAACGGTGGAGTTTCTTGCTCATTCTTCTCCATACGAAAACTACCTTTTGGAAGGGGCGACTAGAATCAATTCTATTTTTTGTAAAATTGACGTTCATAAGTGCCTTTTATATGCCTAATTGAAATAAATTGTTTGACTTTGACTTAGGTATGGTTCTTACCTGAAAAGAAACAAAACTGAAATCAATACATATCTCACTTCACACATCTCTCGTCTGTATCTACGTGAATCTACTTATAAAAGTTAAACATTGGACATAGCATTGGCCGAGTTTGTATGGATGCCTTCGGAATTCCGGAACGGAATTCCTTATGTATGTGGCCGGCCCGGGCCGGCCTTATAGTAGTCAAAAGGATTTTTTTTATGCCTCTCGTCAAGGGCTATACAAAACAATCCCATATTGTATGTTCAGCAATTTTTTTATAGTTTAGGAGAAAAGAAAGCGAAAACTGAAACAGTTTCGTTCGACAAAATGTCTCAGTAGATTTTAATGCGGTTGTCACTATCATTTTAGAGAATTAATTCCAGAAGGTCTGTGATGACAATACATTACTTTTTAACTTAGATTATAGCTCAGAAATCTTGATGTTTTGACATGTCGCCAAATTAATAGATTGCACCCGCGCAAAGCGAGGCTGGGTCACTAGTTTCCTTTCACGAGTTTTAAAGCGCGTTCTTTGTTTCCAGATATGAAAAGAGTATACAAAAAAAAATGGGTGCCCTACCTATAGCAATTAAATCATAAAAATAAATATTTCGGATGTATTGGTACCAGGGCAGCAGCATCACGTAACAATACCGCAGTGCAGGCGGCGAGTGCGGGCGCGGCATGCGCGCCACTGGACTGCACAAAACTGTCCCGGGAATGCAACTTTCTTTTTTCATCTCACAAAAAATTGCTGTTTCATAGTTTCTTCTTTTATATTGTTTCGAAACTTAATTAAAAATTCTTTGTTGAGGTAACTGCAGTGAACTAAAATGAGTTGCTTTGAGTTAAACAATTTTGTCTAGCACAATAAAGTTATAATATAAGAGAGCAACTTTTCTTAGGCATTTGAAACTGTCGATTTTGGGCGCTGTAGAGAGTTTTAACGACAATAAAAGTAAAAATACATTTGGCTAAAATATTCAAACATACTTCGATAAACAAAGGAATAAAATGTTTAGATAGGCGCGGGGTCAGAGACTGAATTTAAATGAAACCCTGCGTACGTCACTTGTTAAACAGAAAATTGAAGGAACGCTCTAAATGTCACTGATCCTGCGATTGCAATATAGCGACTGTAATAAAAATGTTGTAAACAGCCCGAGGGCGGCGGCGAAAATGAAAAAGAAGCATTTAGACGAGCTGTAAACTGCCGACTTATTAATTTAAAGATCGTAAAATAAAAGCGTTCTCTACAGACTGTTATTAATAACCTTTGTAATGAGAGCCGAGTTCCTCTCACAAAAAACCTTATGTAATAAAAACTGGCTTCAATATGTAATCTCGACGGACAGATTGTCAAAAGACGAGCCTTACGTTGAAGCGGGGTCGCCATGGTTCGCCAGGAAACAGAGAAACAAAAAGAGTTACAATTCGGGAATCTGGACTTCACGTACTCATTTCGCATTGAAATCACTAATAGGTACCACATCTTCGTTAATAACTAATCATAAGTAAGTCTTATTTATGTTTGTGTTCTCAATAGACGTTCATTAATCATTAATATTGTGTGAGGAATTTTCGTGAACGACGTAGCTCTTTTCCGTGTTTTTGTGTCACATAAGGCTCGTTGTGTCGAGAAGGCCACGATGCGAGCGCCGCCGGGCGTCATGTAGTGTGACGAGGGTTGACGACGTGCCCACTGCTAAATCGCGAGCAATCTCTGTTGCGCCTCTGATTTCCTGGTGTTCACAATCATGTTAAATTACACTAATGTTGATTTTCCTCGTATAAATCCAAGATACAATAGAAAAGAAAACCTAGTGATAATATTATGTTGTATATAGCTATATCATACGATACAGTCGAAACCGACTATGAACTAATTTGAGTATTTTGAATTCGCGCTGTAACAAAACGTATTAGCAAGTTAATAGTCAAATACACACGCAAAGTACCTACAGATAAGTGAACAGGCTGTAGTCGGTAGTGTAGAGCCGCGAATAAAACAAACAGGTTTCCGCGTTTCTGTTTCCAATTATTCAGAGTCGGCGTCGTATCACGACAAAACTCATCTAACTTTCGGCCGCGGCGCGAACGCCGCGTGCAGATGTGAATAATTCTACGAATTTCGTTGAAATTTCGCGAAAACTCCTCACGTTATGAGGCGAGAAGTTTTTTCGCATCTATAGAATCTCTGGTGTGTGAAGAGGGTTTAATTTTGTGTTATCTCGAGTCGAGTGTTATCGCAGTAATTCATTCGTTCTACATTGGGAGTGTTTGTTTTGATTATATTTCGCAAAAGGAAAATTTTTAATTGGGTCGAAAAGAAAAAGAAATAGCAAGCTTCTTTTTCGCGCAACTGAATAAGACAACGTTTTCACGAAAACTACAGCAAACGGAGTGGAGAAGAGACAGGAAGTATGAGGTGTGTGTGTACAGAGCGACAGTTAAGATATCAGCCACTTGGCGTGGTGTATTTATTTGGGGCAGGCGCATCAGGCACGAGCCGCCAGCCGCCGCCGACGACGAGATTGAAAACAATTTCCTCGACGACAGATGTCTACGATTCTATCAATACATTGATATATTTATTTAACTTACCTCCCATATTGATTCTTTTCTTTTTTTCTCCACATTAATCTTTTTTTCCACTAACGAACGATACTTTCCGTCGGAGTCGGAACTTGTAAACGGGAAGTCAGTTCCACACATAATTTCCAAGTTTTCTAACTTATTTGTTTTGTTTTAAATTACCGATGTTACTTTCGTTCACTTAGAAATCACGAAATACAGAAAGATTACCGATTGCGACGTCATAACAACACTCGTTACATTATTGTGAGTGTCACGCATCAAATACAATAGAATTAATTCTGGGGCTAATGTTATTACGCGGAGGATCAACAGTTCAAGAAGAAAGACGTGTGTCTGCTCGAAGGCGCGTTTCTCTTGGGCGCATAATAACTCTGTGGCTAAATTAAATTAAGACGGCGTCGGCCGAGTGGCTCTGTAGCCGAGTGTAGCCGTCGGTACTTGTACAGTTATACACAAAATACACAAGCTCGTTTGTTGGCGACTCCTTTTCATGCTAATTTAATTTGTCCCTAACGTTCAGAGCATTTTTGGCATGACTTTATATTGCTCCAAAGTAAAAAACAGGGAAAATATATTATTTTTATGAGGGGTGCTCTTTGTGGCAGTCGGAAATTAAAGAATATAATTAGAATTTTGTTTCTATATTCTTTTATGCGTTTGTAAGTTACTATCTATCCCTTCAAATTGTCTATTAAAAAGACAAATCGTTCAATAATCCACCGATTATAAAACGAACAATGTTAATCAGAATTATATTAAAAAGTTTTATATTAAAAGGCTTATCAAAAATCAAGCTTGTTATTAAAGTGTGAGGAGATGGACAGCAATGAAAAGCATCGTTATGTCTACGATAAACGGTACTTCATGGCGTATTTGGCCCCGAACGACCGACTTGGAGAAACTTTTCCAATTTTCAAAAAAGTTTTAAATGTTGCAGCATTCCCTAGCAAAACTCAGTGTTGTCCCGCTGATGTAATCGGATGAATGACAGTTAAGTCGGACAACATGACTGACACGAACATTAAACTAAACAAATTAAAAAGACAAGGCTTAACTTCTAAAATGACTTTTATAATTTTCGTTATGAAGTACTCAGGGAAAGTATCGAATGGATTACCTACCACAATTTAAAAATTCCTCGACTCGCGTGTGATCACATCAGGATAACGTAGCTAACTTCGGTATTCTATTAATATACATGTCACGTTCGGTTCCACGCAAAAATTAGCTGTGTGAAAAACGAACAAACCAAAAAAGGAATAGGTCCTGTTGCTATCGCGTGTGCCGCGCCGCGACCAAAACATGAGCTCGAGAGCAAAATAAACCGAAAAATATACAAAATACGTTGCGGCGAACGTGATGATATTAAAAAAGCGAAATATAAAAAGTAAAGGCTTGAATTTGTTTGTTGTTTTTGTATTATTTTTCTTTCATGAACCGAAACGCTTCCGGTGGTAATACCTCTGTATGCATTACGGACTGAAACAATGAACGTGTCCGAATTCTGTGGAAAAATATTTAACGTCGCTTTACCGCACCGAACAAAATGAGGCAAACCCGTGAACAATGCAATCCGACATGGATTGTCTTCTTTTTTTACAAAGTGAGTGGAATTTTACTAATTTTGAGACTGCTCTCTTCTTGATTCACTGTAGTTAGCAAAACAGATGAACATTAAACACCAAAATTTTACTTTTAACACCAACCAAATCTTACACGTTCAGCAATATGGTTTCACCAAAGGACGTTGTACGACTGACGCCGGTGTCACCTTATTAAAACACATATTTACAGCGTGGGAGGAAGCCCAAGGTATTATGATATGAGTATGATATATGAGTACTATGATATTAGATCCTTTCCTCCTTTTAGTATATATTAATGATCTACCCCATTTATCAAAAAACCAACCACAAATGGTGTTATTTGCTGACGATACTTCCCTAATTTTTAGGATAAATAGACGTGCATCAAATCTTGATGACGTAAATAACGCCCTACTGCAGGTCTAAAATTGTTTCCCTGCAAATAATTTAGTATTAAATGGGAAAAAAACGAAATGCTTATAAGATTTGCTTTACCAAATGTTAAAAGCAGTGATTGTAATATAGTATTGAATAAGGAGAAACTAGAATTTTTTGATAAAACTGTGTTTCTGGGGATTACGCTCTTTTCCAGGCTACAATGGGGTCCTCATTTAACATTTCTTACAGGGCAGTTAAGTTCAGCAGCATATGCTGTAAGAAAGATCCGTCAATTTACTGATGTAGATACCGCGAGACTAGTCTATTTCAATTACTTTCATAGTCGGTATTTTACTGTGGGGATGAGCTGCAGACATCGATTCTATTTTTATTCTGCAGAAAAGAGCCATCAGAGCAATATATGGCATCCGCAGGCGCGATTCTCTAAGGGAACTGTTTAAAAATATTAACATAATGACGGTACCTTTTTAATATATCTATGAAAACATGAAAATACGTAAGGAAAAATCAAATCTTTTCAGTAAAAGAGGTGAAAGACACAATTATACTACTAGAAATAGGGACCAATTAGTTCAACCTGGTTTCGGACTGGCTATAGTAGACTCATATTTCATGGGGTACTGTTTAAAATGTTACAATAAAATACCTCCCCTCATATTCGAACTAAATGAAATGAAATTTAAATCTTGTATACAATGCACACTATGCTGCAAAGCATAAGTTGGGGGATAACATCGCTGACAAAAATGCTTGGCTCAACGCTGGTCCACAAGGGCGCATAAACTAGTTGATTAGCATTGAAAATATTGTTGGAGCTGCTGAAGATTGCAAAAACTATCTTTGCATTGTATAAATTCAATCTCTTAGTATTGTATAATTGCATGGCACACGTGTGAGCACTGTGACCATTACCTTCTACAGAACTACCACTTACTGGGTATGTCATTCATTGGCTTGAATGAGCCCTGGCGGCTGAGAGTATGAGTGAAGCCTCGCTGGTGGTGACGTGTGTGTTGGATCAGTAAGTTCCCTTCAAAATGGTTGAGCTGGATGGTGCTCATCCATGCGTCATGTTCGTGAATGGGCGCCTTCTGTAGGGACTGGTCATCTCTTAGCTGCCGTGGCTTATTTTAATTTTTGAATAGTTTTTATCTTTTTATTACGCTTTTAACGTGCTCGTCTTTCTACATTGTTCTCACATGTATAATTTCAACATGAATGATTTAACCAATATTTTGCAACAATATTTTGATTTAAAAAGAGTGTCCGTTGAGTTTCTTGCTCTTTCTTCTCCATAGGAACCTACTACGCTTTGGAATGGGCAAATAGTTTCAACTTTCTGACTGACTGTCCCCTTGATGGGCAAATAGTTTCATCTTTCTGACTGACCGACCCCTTGACAATTCAAAAGTGGCTGTAATTGGTTTATTTGAAATAAATGAGTTTTCTTATGCGCTAGTAAAAGTCTATAGAACTCGCTTAAAATGTTCATCTCAAATGCACATTTCAGAATTTCAAACTATGGCAAGTATCGTGTTCTATTATTAGTGTTACTACACTTTGGAACACATTACTGAGTTAATCCGACGGCTCCCGGAGCTCATGCTAAGCCAGTCCTAGTTCCAGCGACACCGACCGAATATCCGAATATACGTTTGATACTCCTTTTTGTGAACGCTTCTCGGATTCTTTAAAAGCGAAAACTTAAAAGGAACGAAGTGTTTTGATTAAACTTACGTCAGACTGAATATTGTAAAGAGATATTTTGTTCTTATTGCCAAAAATGGATTCAGACGATCCGAATTAGAGTTAGAGTCGTTAGATTCTACGACCCCATAAAAGTAATACAATTTTACGATAGCTTCAACAATATTCATTGTAGAGTTGGTACGACGAGCTTTGTTATCAATGACAAAGGCGTTGCCAGGACCAAAATAAACATATACCTTTCTCATTTGTAAAACATACAGTGGACTTTCTAAATTTGAATTGAAGACTTCTCGTCGGTTTCTCAGATGTCACGATAAGTCTGGGACCGGCGCGCAGAGGTCTCGTCCCTTTTTTGTCTCGGCCCTCGTTACGGATATTGGCTCCGTAATGTAATGACGATCGATTATTCCGATTCCGACTTTAATCTCGCCAATATGTCGACATATCGAATCACTGTTGAGAAGGGATAATCTTTACATTAGGAGCAAAGGTACAAAGGAAATATATTTAGCAAACATTAATTCAATAGAAGTATATGCAGAATGTATTATGTGCCAGTTATTTTGCTCCTATTGTACTTGTAGCATTTTCTTTTTGCGGGGAAGCTCTTCCCTTTTTCGCCACGTTATTTCGTGAAAAACATTTTTATCACCCTTTCACGGATTATTATCTGTGCATAGTAGATAATTACTGTGTTGTAAAAAGAAGGCACAAACAAATAGGCTTGTTTTAAAGAGATTACATTCAAAAAGCTTTTTGTTTCGCTTCGCACAATTTCCCAGCGCTTTTCAACGAGACTATGTACTGCAAGAGGGTTAGAAAATTTTAAAAAAACCCATAACACTCATAAATAAACTGTTATTTCTCTAGTGAAAGAGGAAGACGCCCACTATGCGATTTTATTTGATTAAATATTAGAATGTCAAAGAATAATAATAGATCCTTCAACCAACAAGTATTCTCACTACGCCAATTCAACCCTTTCTGAATGACCTAGTTGTAAGATTCTCAACTGATTAAATAATTCATTAGAGAGTGTAACATCTAAGAGGCATGTGAGTCTCCGTGAGCAGTGCGGTACATTTAAGAGTGGTCCATTAATCCCGCATGGACGTCCCGGAGCCCGGGACATGTGTCCTTATGCATAATTACATTGGATCCCATCCATCTGTCTCTTCGTCCGCGGCCGCCACACTCCTCACCACAGGCGCAGGTTGTACACGAACCCACACACGTACATATGTGCCGAGATAAAGGACATGTTCTGCACTCAATTAAATGAATCTAGTTGGATCTGGGACGCGTGTAAGACTGGAATATTCTGCTTTATTTTATTAGGCTTTCGATACGAATAGGAATGTGGATTTCGTACCTAAAGGATGTACGTTACTGTCGCGGCCTGCAACTGGGGCATTGATGGACGATCTTAAGCCGCGGCACATACGTGAGTCCATCAATGCCTGGTTGCGGCCACGGCTTGTATAGTACTTTTCTCAAATAATGCGCGGAAATACAAACTGAGTAAATTAATTATACATTCCAGAATCAATGACGAACAACAATAATTTTTCCCGCGCAAAATATGTTCATTTGTCTCTTATTTTCTTTAAACCGCTCTGTTTGCAACCCACATCGAAATTTAAATAAAATCTTTGATAATTTACCTCCTTGGTTGCCATGTGCATGTTGAAGTAAAACGTTCGATCCACTTTTAAATAACACGACAGATATGAGTTTTCATACTAATTTATTTGGCCGCTAAACACGACAGATATGGATTTTCATACAGACATTGCCGGCCGGGCGCTCGCATGTATTCGACCAGTACCGCAAGTTCGATTTATCTCGAAGAAGGTTGTCAAAATAATGTTCGAATTCCAAGCATGTTTGAGAAAAAGTTTTAATTTTGGTTAAGTAAAGGTACAATACATACACATAGTGCCAACAAATCTTTCCTTCTTCTAATCGTCTATTGCTGTATCTACCTAGCTATACCTACACATCTACATCAATCAATTCACACACATCTATATCAATTACTTCAGTTCCACATGCAGAAGTATGACTGTCACATTTGCAAGTGAATTAATTAAATCATTATCATCTGCCCGCCTTTTCCCATTTATGTTGGGGTCGGCTTCCAGTCTAACCGGATGCAGCTGAATACAAGTATTTTAGATGGGGCGACTACCTATCTGACCTCCACAACCAAGTTACTGGGTACGATACCCCGTGGTAAGACTGGTTGTCAGACTTTCGGGCTTCTGACGACCCCGCGAATTAATTAAATGTTGAGTTAAAATTTCCATGTGACCCTGTAGTCGCGGCTCAGCGGTCTGTCATTACAGTGTAATGAAGCCTGTCATATGAATTAATGTTACCTCGCACTCTTACGTCATCGTAATGACAAGTTGAGTGACGTCACCGACCCCGGAACGCTTTCAGATTAAATTAAAACACAATCAAGTAAATGACTCCGAGCTTTTAAAGTAACAACGCTTAATCTAATAATATACGAATACATTTTATACAACCCCATTGAAGGAGTTGTTAAAAAAAAAATTGTTACGTAATTAAATCAAAAAGTTTTTAGATTATGCGGAATATTTTGTTTGTAAATAAAGTTTGAATGAACGCCTTATTGGTTCAGCGGTTGGAAAAGTGGGATTTTTAATTTGATTATTTTATTTTGACATTAAATAATTACCTTACAGTTTAAGTTTCAGTATTTTACTGCTCGTTAAACAAAAACCCCTCCTTACCCCTTGAAGCGATACTAGATGTGAAGGCAGGTTGTTCGAATAGATTGTACCAGATATTATTATATTATACTACCGTACTAATATCCCTGTGGTCGTAACTTGTAATACGACGAGACTGCTTATGTATCTCACGAGTGTATTAACCAGCTGTTCCCTAGTATTATGGACGATCTAATCCCAGCTTACCAAGACAACATAACGAAAAGAAGACTCGCATAATATCATGGTCAATAGTGGTGACTATGGCCCAAGCGTATATACAACAATAATAGTGGGTAGCATTGGCATTAGGGGTGCCATAACACTAAACCAACACGACCTAGTTAGAGTAGCAAAGCACAATTAAACTAAAAGACGTTTCGAAAAACAAACAGTCGAAAAACGTAACGAAGCAATTACTGGCGGCAAACGAGCGCCATTTTGTCGATGGAAACAGAGAAAAGAAATGGCTTCATTAAAATCTTCCTCTTTTTTGTGAGTGGACAAACAAAACGTAAGTGCGTAGCTATCTAATATTAATTTATATGCTGTTTTGGCTGGCAATGTTCACAAACGTAAAAGCCAACAGAAAAGGAGGTATGGAGCAAATGTTTTGGGAACCAAGCAAGTAAATAGGGCCTTATATTAAGATAATTAATAATTTATTAGATGCATAAATGTGATCACTGACTAAGTCTTCAACTACTGTGCGAAGATACATTTTTTTTACTTAAAATTAGAGATACGACCATGAATGAAACAGCACAAGAAGCTCTAAAACTTTGCCAAGTGGATCCTCAGTTTAAAGGGACTTAGCTACAACTGTAAGGCGGAGTTAGGAATTGGGTAAACCGCTGCCAGACATCTGTAGCGGAGACGTTAGCCAGTTAATGTACGCGAGTTAATTCCACCGCAGATAATGTTACCACGCCATGTCTCATGCAACTTTAGTGAACAGAGATACGGATACTAATCAAGTTTGTCGCAACCAGGGGTTACTATAATTGTATCGCAGCGGGAGCCAAACTAACATGCACGGTGTTTATTTAATTAATCAACCAAACCATACCTTTTTGACGTTTAAACGTTTCTTAACTTTTAGCACCGTTTATGAATAAGAGGGTTAGTGATTCGTGCTGCAAGCGGGCCTATCTAAAGGTTAAGTAAATCCAATAATTATGCTACATGACAATAATGTAATTCACGAATGCCGTATAGTTTTACAGCCACGATACTAAGGGAACGTAAACTATACGGTGGTACGCGGATCCCCAAAACATCGCCTTAATTTGCCGTAAAACGCACAGGTAGAGGGGAAGACAGCATAAATAATGAAATATTCATGCGGAAACAATCTGCTGATGTCTGGCGGATGGACCAGTCCAACTGGACCCGGCCAAGTTACAATATAACTTCTATACCTTTGGACGTACAGTTTAATTCGCACGCAAAGTTAAAGCAGAATGGTGGAATGTTACAAATAAGGGCGGCCCATATCGACGTAACGCGGGCCCCATAACAATAAGCATAATCTAAATGGCTAGGATTTGTTCGACATGAGAGCTTATGGGGCTACGAGGGGCCCACTCGTGCGGTTGTGCTGATTGCGAGGTTTTACCCACGCTTCAGAGGCGAAGGAGGTTCTTTTACAGAAAGTCTTTTGATGCAGGAAATTGCTGAAGTATAATAAATCAGCTTCCATTTTTATTATTTTTGTATCTTTCATTTGAAGAAATATCAACGTTGATTCAACGAATTAAGTAGAGTTAATTCAACAGATTTGCGAGTCTCGATGTTTTCATTCGACACAGTTATCATTACCCACAATTTCATGCCTAAACAGTTTCTCTGACAATAGTGCTTCACATTTATAACATTATTACGCACATGATACAAATGGCACTCGTAAAACAACTGTGAGCCTTCGTTAGTGACTATGGAAATACTGGTGGTGATATAAAGCGGGTGTATCAAACACGAGAGCTCGTGGCACTCATGTGGAGGGCCGCATCGAGCGCTCGGGCCAATTAGGGCTCCAGCCAGCGCGAGAGGCTCTTCACTTGGCCGCTTAGCCTCCAAGCATCTCCAGACGTGTACACTTAATCGCAAAGTTTATTATACTAAAACAAGTGAGCGTTCTCATAACATTGTTTGACGTCCATAAACTTTTGAGCAACATTTTCTTTGCTAGTTGGGCATTTCATGACGTAGATGGATTGTTCATCTAAAGAAATCGGTTAAAATACTTTGATTCGGCTCGTTTTCGGCCGTGACAGTAATGTCAGTAACATTTAGGTACTTTACATAGTCTACTGCTTCGTGAAATCATCGGACTCTCGTGTTTACACATTATGTTTTTATGGTCAACTCTCGTCCCGTTTCTTGGTGAGCCAAAATGGGGACCTAAATCGAGATACATTTTGTAAGAAAATATTGACAGTATATACAGTTAGGCCTTTTGTACACATACGATTTTCTTGCCGTGCAAAAATAGGGTTTATTCGCCGTGGTAGGCACGGTCCAGTGTCGTATGTGTGCGATCACTATGGAAGTTTGTTGAAAGACACGTTTTTTCTACCATGGAGAAAACATGCCGTGTGCAAAGGGCCTTAATATACCCATTGTTTAGTAGACATTCTTGAATATTTTATTGTTAGAGTTATTAAACAAACAATGAAGAATATATGCTAAGCAGCAGTAGACAGTGCACTTGATACCTACGATCTGTGCTTATTTATTATTTAATTGATGCAAACTCCTTCCGTATCTCTGACCCGGTTCTAAATATGTAGTTTAAATATTCATCACAAAATTCTTCGCCTTTGTAAATATCAAGAATAATTAATGAATAATAAATGATGCATTGAAATACATTACATGGCGCCTACTAAATGAAGATGATGATGATTCATGATCCTTTATGAAAAATAATATGAGAACAGTAGACTGAGGAAATAAGATTTATTGTATGAAATAAAAGTAAAGAAAGCCCCGTCACCGCGAATTACATACTCATGAAGATGGAGTCGAGTTCGTAAGGAGTGTCTTCACTGCCTTCTCGAGATAATTCGCCGAGATGGAGACGACCTTCAAATATTTCCAAGGTATCACATTGCACATAAAGTGGATTTAGGACGATGTTTGGCAATTAGATGAGACAGCTACTCGACGAGCATTTATTAACTTGTAATAACACCGTTATCTCCCCGGTCTACGTAAAAAGACGAAGTCGCTTGAATTACCAACAACTTGAGTAAACTTGGCTGACATCGTGTAATCATCATAACAAATACTATTCGAACTATTTTACTGATTGTTGGTTAGCCCGTAACAAGAAAGGAGAGTATCTGACCTATTTAAAATATATTCGTCTTGTGGACCATTTCAGTTGATTGTCCTAGCATAGAGATCTGTTAAAATATGTTCGTCTTGTGGACCATTTCAGTTGATTGTCCTAGCATAGAGATCTGAGCGGCCATTCATCGATATCACTGGTGGTGTGTTGTCAAGGATTATACCACTGTCCCGCCAGTTCGCACGAGGCGACTGTCGCGAACTAAGCGCACTGGTAATGGGATCAGCCAGCGATTTCTAACTATATCCGTGGCTGTTTTGACTACATTTGTACGAGTATTATTCTCAATTCTGTGAATGTATCTCATTGTGTCATGGTTTTCATGAGAATAAATAATGTGTACATGGTTTAGAAAGTCGATTTTCTGATAGATAATAAATACTACTAGATAGTTCGTTGTCGAAGTTATTATTCAGACTACATTTCTTAGAACGAACCTGAAATACATCTGAAATATGATTAAGTTTCGCTGATATATCATTAATTAATTCGGGTTAGAGATGTGAGACGTTCTTTTTATTTCGCGTTGATTGTTGACCAGCGACTTCAATGTTTTCGCTTGTATTTTGTGACAGCACTCACACACAACCGGCGGCGGCGTGCGTGTATCCATATGTATGAACGTAAACGTAAAGAAGCAAAACATTACAAAATGAAAAATAACGTTAATTTCGGAAGTTGGTGTCTTTGGATCTCTATTTTAGTTTTAGCCACCGACCACCGATACTAACGTTATTTTACACTTTGTAGAGTGTTTTTTTTTTGGAATCGATTGTATTTTTTTTTTTTTGAAAAAAGTTTTGTATTTTTCACTTTTTAATCATGGTTTCTACCCCACACCAATTCGTATACCATTAGTTGCCATGTAAACAACAGTGACAGGAAGTATTATAACATCATCAAGATACACAAAGTGGATTAACTACGTATTATCGAAGCTAATTCAAAAACTACCTATCATATAACCTCCTCCTTTTATGAAGTCGGTTAATAAAAAGGAGTAAGTATGTAAGTATCGTAGAAGGTGGGTTTCTGTAGTTTATGCCTTATGTATGTAGTTTTGAGTTCATTACGCTATAAAATCAGTGTATAAAGATACTAGGTATCTAGCATTTTAGGGGCCATTTTGAAAGTCGGCGGGCGAGCGCGCGGGGGATGCGGCTAACTAATCCCCGGCTTACATAGCTCGATAAATTGTCACATGGAGCCGTGCGGTCGTCATGATGAGTCGCCGGGTTTATCGGAGCGAGTCTGCTGGAAGAATTGATTGAAAGTTAACGCGCCATGATTAGTGAGGGACCACTGAGACCCGAACGGTGAAATAATTAATGCCCGACGTTGGTTTATGAGCCCAAATTTATCATTTAGAAAGACGGGTTTGCGATGTGACGTGACTTAAAGAGTTGTAGAATAGAGTTGATTAAAGAACAAAATCTAACAAATATTCTGTAGGCAGTGTTTCTGTAACAAATTCGATATTCATCGAGTTGTCGAGTGCTGCTTAAAATTCTATCCAAATATTACTAAAGTCCAGTGTGCTTCTACATTTTTTATAAAGATAAAGTAAATATTTTAATAAACTCCGTGTAACTTTTATGTAATTGAATTCATTACGTTAATTGAACGCCAAAATGGATCACCGTCTGCCTGAACGACGCTAGATGCGACATGCCTCGATTGAGCGCACAATTCATTATAGCTACATTGAGTTCAAGTATTTATATGAAAAATACACTCGTTTTCTTCAACACATGTTTACGGAAAAGGTAACGACAAAAGAATCACGTAGGTATTTTGCTAATCCTAGCAACACAACTAATAATCATAAGTTGGTAACAAATAAATAATAAAAGTGACCCAAATGCCTTTCATTATAATTCCACGAAGGAACATTAATTATTTAATTGTGTTATTAAGTCATTACGCCCACCTGATCAGATACCAGGACATTAGGAAGCTGAGGCAGATTACGGAACGAATTAGGTACTTACATATAGCGTAACACGCCGTCTGTCATCAGAAAACCCTCATCACCCGGCACAAAACCGACCAAATAATCCGAGACCACTTGTGGTTATAATAAATATTATATTCGTGTACCTAGTAACCAGACATGATTAAGGTTTAGGGTTTGCGTGGACCGTAATGAATCATAAACAAAATTACCTTTGGACGACAATGAGATTTGATTATTTCAATTTTATTCGGAGGCAATAAAAACAAATCATGCCTTTGTGTAGGTTCGCGACGAAGGCACAAACAAAATAAATTGGTTCCACGTCCTCGCATTATATGATTAAAATGTAAAATAGGTTCCTCTTGGAAAAAATGTTCGCGTAAAACATAGAAAATCAGATTTACATTAAAAAGTTTGAGCATGTTGACGCGGACGTCTTGGGGAACGTAAACTTCACATGTAGTTGCTTCTGGGCTCCGGGGCGCACAGTTAACGACAGTTCAATACAACATAAGTATGAATCAATTTATCAACATCCTGCTGACGGGAGATTTTTGCGAAACTGCTGAACACGAGCGAGAAGAGCTGAGCGGCTAAGTTTGTGACATAATAAAAGGTCGAGTGAGCCGATAATAAAGTATTCTTATTTTTACGCCATTAAACCGGTCGTGTGTGGATGATGATAAAAAGTTACTTAGGCATCGTTCAAAAGCATTTTTAAGTGTAATAACGATACTATAAAGGGGATGGTAAAAGCTCTGCGCTATTCAGAGGTCATAAAGAGCCTAAGTAGGTTTGTACCTAGCTGGAATCTTTACAAACATATTTCATGTACAATGGTTTTTTATTATAAAAGTAAGCTGTCACGGATACTATTTCTGGTTTTATTTAAATTGACAGAACACACATTTCGCTACAGTTGCAAGTACTCAGTAGTTCAGTACAACAACCCCGCTTTATCTCGCTCGTCCCGCAGAATTGTGACTGTAGATAGTATCGACATGGCAGTACTAATGGTATTGCTACAGGCCACTCCTGCCCAACGAGCGGCTAGTGTTGTGCCGTACACAAAGTTAGCAGGGGCACAAGTGATGTGACAGAGTGATAGATGTGTTCCGTCCTTATGCGCCGGTGGTGACAGGCGGGCTCTTGAGTGTATGCTCATATATTGACGTGGATGTAAGAGTGATGATGAGTTTTCAAACGAAGTACAATTTCTATGTTGCAGTCTCAATTATTCCCAATTCGCTAATGAGGTCTTTAATCTGTCGCCCATTAAATTAATATAAATTTATTATCTATCGGATTGGTATGTTATCTGCCACTTTAATGCTTGAAATCACATCAGAAAAAAACTTAGGTCCGCGGAAATAAGGACCAAAGTAAATGATGTGCCTGAAGTTATAATGAATCTATAATTCTAGTCCAGCTAACTCAACAAATTCACGTGAATAATTGTTCAATAGTGATACAGGCTGAAATCCAGGACGTTTCCATAGAACTTGTTGTGTGTCGGGGGTACATTTGGCTAGATTTATCTTCTGCACAATACGCACAGCACCACCGCAGAGCAATTACAGTAATTTTGTGAATTTCCTGACACTTGGTGTGATATGTAGCTGCAATGTGAAATATTGAGCTGTTATTTGTCAAATATCTGAATATGTCGTTAACTAGTGAAATTATGTAATAACGTTTTAATTTATTGTACCTACATAATCCTAGAGAAAATTGAAGAGCCAAATCCACAAACAGTATAATTCTGTTTGAGGTAATGTGGCAATACTAAGTACCAGCAAATAATATCAGAACAAAACGCAGTGACACATTCAAATCAACGGAATGAACCCCACAATGTGGTGATGTCTGGGCAATCCCGCAATAACCGAGCGGCATCACATAAATCCTTCAATAAACAAGTGCCAAACAAAAAGTGCGCTCGTCGACAAACAAACAATTGTAATGGCAGACAGCGCGCACAAAAACAGAATTAAGACGAAGTGGCGCAGCGAAACTCGTCAATCATCCACAAGCGAGAGAGAACTTACTATGTACTTTTGTCAATTCACTCGCTTGTCACTCACTACTCACTGCGTCCGCAGTTACAACTATCAAGAACAATCAACACCTCCTGCCGACTTTGATGTTGATTGCAATTTCTGGCCCTTAATAGCCATAATATTTATTTTACTAACAAGTTTCAAGTCATAATTCAGCGAAACGATTAACATTACTTTGTCACCAACATAATCCTCTGAATAAATAAGCTTGATGCTTTGAATATAACCACTGTTGTTATGGACGTTAGACAACACATTTAAGTCGTACATGTCTTTTACTTTACGGTACTAACGAAGGCAAACAAGTAGCTAAATTATGTTTGTAGTGCAGTTGTTTACAACTAAGTACGTGTCACGAACTAAAGGTAATTAAGGCATCATAAGGAGTAGGAGCGGTGCGCACCTCTAAGGCGACAGTTACTGTTGTGAATGTCAATTAAGGAAAGTTTCGCAATATGGTGCGAGACGTGAGCGCCGCCTACTAGTCGATAATGAAAACTTGCCATCACCTACCACCGCGTTATGAGTTCCTGGTATCGATACAAGGTAGTTTCTATGCTAAACAAACAGCAATTACTTTAACATTTTAATATTGTCCACAAATACACAGCGTTCAATATTGGAGGCTACGTTCAAAGGTTAAATGAAAATATTAAAGTAATGGTGATTAATACTTGAAACTCCATAAAACGGTGGGTTAGTGAAGGCGATCTATCACGGGAACCGTTCCTCAATTACACGGGACACCATGACTGATGGCGTACCCCGGGAACATGCTACTCGAGACGAAAAATATACGCTGAAAACAGAAAGTTTATTAAACAACTAGAAAAAGATTTAACGGAGATTGATTAAGAAAGATAACTCGATAAAGGAAGGTCCTTAAACAATTTTCTTTAAAATATATATTATATTTACCCAGCAATGTGATATTATTAGCTAGAAAAAGTAGAACAGAATAGTAAGTAAAACGACCCATAGATGAAAAAATGGATGGACTAAAACCTACACTTCCACTTTTTCTTCGCTAAAGATATTCATCGGACTATTTATCAAGTTGATAAAAAAATAATGAAGATCTGAAAATGTATCTCATAAATAAAGTTATTTTACCACCAGACAAGTATTAATGAACTGAATATCTAAAAATCACCGGCGCGAATTAAGCGTCTCACTGGAGCGACGTTTTCAGCTAACCTAATTTCATTTATATCTACCAAATCAGCCTGTCAAGTTTAATCTCTACTTGCGTACCACTGGAACTGTGGTCTAGATTTTGCTAAACGATTTTGATATAATATTTGACGTTGATGCTTTTCGTTTTTCAGTCAGTGCGGGACATCGTCGGAGTAAATGGATGCTTTTAGAGCAATTTTCCATGACAAAGTGGCACTAATAGATACACGTTGTTTCATAGAGGTTTACTAACAGGCGAGTATGTGAATTCGGAACTCGAAATAATTGAAATTCAATCAATCACCTATAACTACAAGGGCATGTCTAAGATCTGCGTTTGATCGTGTCAGGAACGCTCGGATCCCAGGCCCTGATGCACGCCGGCAAGCCGCCAAAATAACGACGAGCCGACGCCAGGATTCAATTTGCATTGCACTCCTGCCGCCCTGGTAGCCGGTTAAAACTTGCCAAATTGGACAATCGGCGTATGAAAACTGAACTGGGTTTTCAGCCGTTTGTGAACTTTACTCAATTCAGCTACCTGAGCTCTCTAGGCAAAGTTTACGGGGATTTACATTTGTTTTCGTTTATTTTGGGATTGCACCCATAAATACATGGTTTCAGATAAAATAGAACATGCATTTTTACCTATCAATATTTTTATGTAGTCAAGGCAAGTCAAAGAGGCCTGTGCCCCAGCACTGGGAACATTTATGCTAAGTTGACATAGTTCCGTACTATAATGATTAAAATCATCATCTGCCTAGCCATTTTCTCAACTATGTTGGGGTCGGCTTCCAGTCTAATCGGATGCAGCTGAATAACAGTATTTTACATGGAGCGACTGCCTATCTGACCTCCACAACCCAGGTACTGGGTAACACGATACCCCTCGGTAAGACTGGTTGTCAGATTTTCGGGCTTCTGACGACCCGTAACAACTGTCTGCAAATGACAGCCGGGACCAACGGCTTAACGTGCTTTCCGAGGCACCAAGCATTTCGGCATGTAAAGATGGTCACCCATCCACGGACCAACCGCGGGAAGCGTAGCTTAACCTGATCGATCGACCCGTGCGGCTGTTATTACTTAGCCGCAAGCCCATCCTACTATAATTAATTAAATGCTGATGAAAAATTAATCGCATTAATGTTCAGAATTGTATTAGAAAGCTATAATTATAACTTTCTGAAATGTACAAAATTACTTAGAAAAGTAAATGTAACATTTAATTTAGATTTATGTAGAAGTTAAACATTAAAAATCCTTATAAATTCGTTTAGTTTATTACTAAAACTGAACAATAACAATGCATGACGCTTTTAATTTATTCCAGGGCCGGCAGGAGGGAAATTGTAAGACTGTCGAGGAAACTTCGTTTAAAAACGTTAAAATTTAATAACCACTCGCAAAATACGTAAACAATAAACGTACTTCCTACATATTTAATATTAACTTACCCAAAATATAAACCAGTTATTACACTCACTCCGGAGCTACTTTCATCGAAGAGCCGAAATTATTAATATCCGAATGGTGCCAAAATGATACCCGGCTCCCGGAAGAACAATAAAGTGAATCCAAAGTTAATGGCAGTAAGATTCATTTTGGAGGAACCATTTTCAAACAGGCCGCATTGAATTTTGAAATAGGAGCTTTAATTTCAATAGTCTCGTAATATTGCAATCCGATTTTAATTGCTGAGATACGAACGCGGTGCTCAAGTTTATAACAAATATTGTTCACTGGCGTAGAAACAACATAAATTAGAATCCTAAAACAAGTCCCAGTTTAGGATCCGATCTACAGGATGACTTGTAATTCGAAGTATTTCTTCCGTCCAGAACCGTCCGTCCGTTCAGTCCCAGAGTGTGACCCATTTGCAACAATTAAACACCTCAAAAGCCTGGGTGAAATTTCATGGGATTCGAAAAAACTATAAATACAATATTTAGGATTTTTTTGAAATATTCCAGTCCCTGTCAATGTCATACGTCTATGTTCTTTTATTTTCCGAGTACATTGCGTATGTGGCGGCTAAAGAAAACGATGAGTGTGGTAGTCATGAAACATAACAGTTCCACACAGCGATGCAAATACTTGTCGTGTCAAACAATCGCGGCGTAACAATACAATCGACGGCGCAGGATGCACCGCGACAGAAACACTCTCACACATCATTAACTATCGATGTAATTCGCATTCACCCACCTATTTGTACTTATAGCGAAAAGGAATCTCATTTAAAAGGAATACCGTACTGTAAACGTGTCTCAATAAAGTATGATAAAAATTCTATGTTTCTAGAGGCTTGAGGAAAAAGTACAGGAAAACTGTATGGAGATAAGAAATTTCATCAATCTCGTCCCTTTTCACTTAGTTGTACTGTTTTGTAAAGACGGTGTGTTTGGCTCTGCTAGTGCCCCCGAGACGAGAAAACCGGTGGCATCCCGCCAAAGTATCCAGCCACTGAATTGAAACAAACTCGATTGTAACGATCCATTATAAATTTTATTACCTAACACACGGACAAAGGAGCTCCTAGTGTGCTGGTTCTGAATTAACAATTCAAAAGGTTGTTGCGCACGATCGAATTGAGCGAGGGATGATTTCATTACAAGAAAGTACCCACGTCTCATCAGGTATCTAATTTCCGGGATGAAGTAGGAAAACGTTCGGTAAACAATGAGTTAACCCTCGCGTTATGCTCGCAGACGAATCAAGTGGAGGCTCTCGGAGCTCGGTGGACATCGGTCCTTGGTGGCGGCCGTGGCGGGAGCAAGGGAGCCACTCGAGGTCAGTTAATAAACAGTCTTCACACAGATCGTTCGCTCGGCTTTTTCCAATTTGTCGCAGCATTTAGGAAGTAACCGCGTACGTCCGCTCTCACACCTGATACATATTTTTATTTTGGTAACAGTCAAACCAGCTGCGAGTTAACGTTTTCCGTTTGGTGCGTTACATGGTAAATAAACAACTGTACAAAATATCACCAATAAAGCCAATAATACATTACCAAACATCGTAAAAATATGAAGCAGTATGTATGTGATCATTTACCTGAAACAGAAAAAAAACAATGCTTTGATTGCCGTATACAAATTGCAATTTGGAACTGACACTAAATATAAAATATTGGGATATTCAATTCCAAACGCATAAATTGGAAGCAAGTATCAAGGTGACATAACAAACAAGATGTATTATGTATAACATTGGGGAAGTTTGGCAACTTATGATAAGTTTATATAGGTGTTCCGCGTCGGATTCTGCCCGGTCATCATAACAATCTATTGACCGGAGATTGGAGGTCGGGATTGAGATTTTCTTGCAACCCGCCGGCCGACCCTTACATTTGTGTAGTATAATTATGCAATGACCCATCCAAATTCCGATATTATGTTGGTATCTTTATGCTGGTAACTTAAATATTTTTTTATTTAACTCCAATACAGGTTTTATTAGAATTACGTAGCATAATAAAATTGTCGTTGACTTCAAATTTTACCATCATTTTGCTAACCTTTAAGATGAAAATGTAAAACACAAAGCACAGAATACAAAGATTTAATCGGCCGCCATTGGGCGCTAGTTCATTGACTTCAAAATTGGCTCGAAGGAAATTATCGAGGCTTTTAATTATTCATACAAGGGTAGGTCGGTTTGGACCAGGACTTCATAAGGTTTGGCACGTCGTCGGAAAGACGAGCAGAATCAATACGCAATCAAACTGTCGGCCGCAGAGTTAGCTGCAAATATTTTCCCATTCACAATTGTGGAAGTTGGTGAGGCCGCGGGGCGACGTAATTTGATTTCGAGTAACGCCTTAAATTATTTACCATTTCCATTTCTGGCTCCAACGCCTCTGCCTCGATTAGAGTTTGCACTCTGTACTATTGTGAGCTGCTTAATTTAGAAAATTCTCTTTGATCTTATTTTGATTAATTTCGGTGACCTTTGATCTGACTACGATTGCTTTTAGGTTGTATTGGGTTGCCACATATTGGTTTTGCCCGACGAAGTTGAGTATAAACTCAATGTATAAATATATTTATTTTGATATAATCATCTAGAATTCACGGTCACACTCCAATTTTGCTGAGAAAATGAGATGTGAATTCGAGAAAGAATGTAAAATAGTATCAGTATACATTCAACACAACTATTCCATTCTAATCAAAGCAAAGAGGCTGGCGTGAGCTCATTGACGGGTGTTGAGGATCTATACGAGAACAACGGATTTTTTTCACTCCATGCATAAAACATGAGCATGATTACCTCACTACCTATTGCTCGGTTCTTAGCACTTACTTCATACATGTATGTATTGTATATGCTATCTTAGTCCTTTGTCGAAACACTCGTAATTCGATCAGCCTTGAAATGAACAAAATGAGTTACTTACGGAGCACCTACATAAAACTAATAAATAATCGAATATTAAGGCAAGTTATGTTTCGTAACAAGAGCATATAAACATTTTTATTAAGTTCTTGAAGATATAAGCAAAGCCAACTTTACGTTCCTAAGTCCTAATTTGGTCTTTTGACGCGAGACTTTTTGTAATAATTAGCTTCAATATTACCAATATTATGTAATTTAATCATTTGATATGAAACATTTGCAAGTGCCCTTACAGGGTGCATGTCTTAATACTGTCATGAAATTTTAATGCATGCCTACTAACCTGTGTTTTACATGTTAGCAAATAAATAAATAATTAATTCTAACTTTTTCAACGAAAAAATCATTCGTCCTCTTTCAGATGAAGGAGCTTTAATGATTATACTTAATTATTTTTTTCGTCGTTTATTAAGCCACAACATACACGCATGACTGTGTGTGCATCGAGAGTTTTTTCCAAGAAGTAAATACAGCTTGCCAATGCTGGTATGGAGCAACGAATACTAGATAGTTTCGAATGAACTCATTCTGGAAATGCGAACAAATCTGTATTATTAAACTAAATAGGTTAGGGAATATAAACGTATTGTGGTGGTTAATTGTTAGTCAGTCGGTCCACAGCAGCAAGAAACAGCAGAGCACAATTACTGGGAACAAAGGGACAAACATTTGTAAACAGTATAAATGGAGGCGGAAGCAGAGCTCTAATGTCACCTATTTATTTACTTCGGCGCCTTGAGGCGCTCCCTGTATCGCCGGCGCTGCTGCTCGGATTTCCCATGGCTCCCCATTATTAATACTTCGATTCGAAACGGATTTATTTTCAATATAATGGGGATTGAATGCAATATGCTACGACGCGACTTATATGCCATCGGAAATAAATTCTAAATGTTTATCGTAGTCTTTCTAATTTGTACATAAATACCGGAGTTTAATGAGGAAATAATATGGTCAGATTATGTTTATTATTTATGAGATGTCAACACGATGATGAGATCTTCATATTTCACAGCCATAACGAAGGAAATTGACAACACCAGGCTATACCACATCATCTACTTAAAGCAACGCGCAACATCCGGAATCACAATAATTCTTTGTTATTTGGTATGCGGCCAGCCTTTTTGATCGGAAGTCTCTTTTGTAAAAGTTTTATTATCTGCTATTATTGTAGTTATATTTTACAATCAATACAGTTCCCAGATCTTCATGCCAGCACAGAGCTTCAATGGCAATGCAATCAATGGAACTATAAATACATCCGCGATTTTTCACAATAGATAGATTTTGCAGCGAGAATAACACTAAAAAGGCATCACGAATGAAGAAGTCTTATAAGCTCAAAGTTCAGAATGATATCCTCAAAATAGCGAGCATAGAATCATGACTCATAAGACCACTGACTACGAATGAATGAATGAATGAATGAATGAATGAATGAATGAATGATGAATCAATGATTATTTATTTGTACTACATACTTATATCACATTTGGCAAGTCTTTGAAAAAGTTTAAAGGGCTGTTATTCTCAAGTTGAGTAAGAGGACAAAAAGTTTTCGCGAAGTCACACCCTAGAAACAGCCTTGGGCTAAGTTACTTCTTCAAAAGAAAATAAAAACGCCAAATCATTCGATGTACCTTCTAAAGAACAACAAATTGTTTGACATCTGAGCCACAGAGAGGGGAGCTCGTCTAATGGCTCCTTCATCGGAAATATATAATCCGTAATTACTTTTTTCTTGGCAAGGTTCTCGAGGAGCTTTAATTGATTTAAGTACCTACATTTAGATACTTTTATGTCAAAGTTTTAAGAAATATATTGAGTGGTGGAGGTCAAGATATCCATAAGCCCATCACGAACCTCAAGACAAATAGACTACATATTTTGCAGTCACCACTAAAGATTTGATGCCGAACTGTATAGGAATTGTAACAACACAATGTGACCTTATTTAGACTTAATCGTTACAGTATCGAAACGAAGGTCTAGTAATAAATACTGCACTATTTCACAAATATAATCGCACATCTTGATGTTCGATCCTCTCCTGTCCTCCACAACATACCGGGCTGCTCAATCGACATTCCTGTTCAGTCAACGAAGACAACATAATAATTGATGAAACTATGAAGGAAATATTCTGAAGATCTCAGTAAGACCAAAATTGATACCTTGGAACAACAGTCTCGTCAAAGCAATGTTGAAATAGGTAATTTGCCCGAAAGGCGCAACGAAAACCTACCGGCCCTCATTGAAGCAATTGGTCTTGCACTTAAATCCCCAGTGACACTACAGAACATCGTCGCCGCTCATAGAGTGCGTCATGCACACCAACAAAGCACCAGACCAAAAAATGTCATCGTCAGATTCACGTCGTGTATACACAGGGATAACCTGCTTAGTGCCTTCCGTAAGGCATCATATCTCAAGACAGAACAAATTGGCATAACTGGAACGTCATCTTGTATTTACCTTAATGAGCATTTAACCCTGAAGAAGAAGCAGTTATTTCGTAAAGCCCGGGATTTTGCCAAAAGCCACCACTACAAATATGTGTGGATTAGAAATGCCACAATACTTATCCGAGAGCGTGAAGGTGAAGCCTCGTTTGCTATACGCGGAGAGAGAGACCTCGATAAAATTCGATCCAAATCTGTCGAATAAATGTCTAACTCACATAGGTCTCAATATTCTGTACAGTTTTTACTGTTGTATTTTTTATGTTTTATTCTGTTTCGTTCCCTATTTTTACAAAATTGTGCATGCCATGAAACTTAATACTATTTTAATCAACCTAAATATTCTTACTAAAGCACTAAAATCTAGTTTATATACAATTTTTATAAAATCAAATCTACGTATTATGAAATGTAAATCAAAATTATATACAATTTTAAATTTTAATCGACCTTACATAATACTATTTAACTCAACGTTATATACAAGTTTTAATATTATCTTTTTAATTTATATCACTAGCTATAAATGTACTGTTAGAATTCATTGGATTCCACAATGTATCAGGTTTTACAAAAGAACGCGAGATCTATATAAATTTGTTGCAATATACTCTGATAATGGATAGCACAGATAATTTGTTAATTTACTACCAAAACTGTCGGGGAATTAGAACTAAGCTACACTCGTTACACGTGAATATCTTGGTATCTTCTTATGACATCATAATATTGACAGAGACTTGGCTGATACCAGGAATAGCGAATAGCGAGTTTATTGACCCTCGTTACGTTGTGTTCCGCTGTGATCGGGATCGTGACGCTGCGGGGAAGCGAGATGGGGGTGGAGTGCTCATTGCAATACTGCGTGAACTTCAATCGGCCTCACTTGATATTCTCAATAGCCCACATTGTAAGCCCTCAGGACATATTGAGCAGCTCATAGTTGCCCTGCCTTGCAAAAACGATAAACATAAGATACATATCATCAGCGCAGTGTACATCCCGCCGTGGAGTAGCTCTGATGTCTATACATCTCATTTTGATTTTGTACAGGACACCTTAAATGCACCTAACGTCATGAATTTTTACATCGTCGGTGATTATAATCTTCCTAATGTTACGTGGAGCATGATAGCGGCGGGGCATGAGGCATGTGTGGCATGTGTTTGTTCACACTCTATTTGCTTGGAACTGACACATCTCATGTCTTCGCTAGATGCTCACCAATATAACACCACGCCTAGTAGTGGAGGAAAGACCTTGGATTTGTTTATCTCGAACACTTGCTGTACTACTGGCCACCTTAAAGATCTGTTGTTACCAGTCGACCCCCATCACCCCCCTTTTCTCATAGCCGCACCTGTTAGCCTTTCTACACAATTGATGAAGAGAAAATCGATGAATAAATATAATTTCCGTAAAGCTAATTACGATCTCATCAACAAGCACATGGACGAGGTCAATTGGTCCGCGCTGTTCGACAATCTATCATCGGAAGAGGCCGTGGATGCTTTCTATAGTTTATTCAGTGATATAATTAGCCCACTAGCTCCCCCTGCAAGGACTAGATCTCTTGACTTTCCAATCTGGTTTACGCCACAATTCGTTAAAATATTTAAAAAGGAGCAACGTTTTTGGATAAAGTGGAAAAAATACAGCAACGTCAAAGACTATAATAACTTCTCCGAATGTAGGTCTATCTTCAAACACATGTGTAAAACCTGTTATTCCAATTATATTAACTCGGTTGAAGATAGTCTCTCTAGTAACATAAAGCATTTTTGGTCCTATATTCCTAACCGTAAAAGTAAGTCAGGCATTCCGTCCATGATGCAGTACCAGAATTTTAAATCAAGTGATCCTGACGTTGTCTGCAATATGTTTTCGGATTTTTTCTTGTCAGTATTTGAGCCCTTATCACCTACGCGCTCTTCGTGGGGTCCGCCGCAGGAGTACGCAGAGAATGGTAGCTTAGTTAGTAATTTGCACATCGATAAATTAAAAATACTCAGCGAGTTGAAACGGTTGGACCCCTCTAAGGGGGCAGGACCGGACGGTCTTCCGGCGGCCTTTATTAAGGCTACGGCTGATAATATTTGTGAGCCGATCTATATCATTTTTAATAGGTGTCTGTATGAAGGTGTTCCCAGTGGTGTGGAAGCGAGCTAACATTACCCCCGTGCATAAGGGTGGCTCAAAGCATGACGTCGAACAATATAGACCCATCTCGATCCTGTCGACCTTGTCAAAGCTTTTTGGGAGACTTGTTCACAACGAGATTTACCCTCTTTTTCATAATATTATAATTCCTGAACAACATGGGTTTGTTAGGCGCTGATCTACAACATCTAACCTGCTAATATTTGCTAATTACCTTTTTGAAAGTGTGGATGGGCGGTTGCAAATGATGCAGTCTACACTGATTTCAAAAAAGCTTTTGACAAGGTCGATCATGAAATTCTCCTAAGTAAAATTGCTTACAATGGAATACGCGGAGATCTATTGCGTTGGTTTGTGTCGTACGTCGAAAACCGATCATAAAGGGTTGTGGTTAATGGTCACCAGTCTGTCTCTGTTAATATTACTTCCGGAGTTCCACAGGGCTCCATTCTGGGACCGCTTTTATTCATTATTTATATTAACGATATTAAGAAATGATTTAAAAATCAAAATTCTTGATGTACGCTGATGACTTGAAGGCGTTTCAAGCGATACGTACTATAGACGTCTGCCAGTCATTTCAGGAGGACCTGGACAGACTAACTGCCTACTGTATTGACAATAGGCTGCATCTTAGTATCCCCAAGTGTAACTATATACACTTTACAAAGAATAATTTCATCATCAATTTCAATTACAATCTTAACTGTATCCCATTAAATAATATTTCTATAGTGAAGGACCTAGGTGTCCTCTTTGATGGCAAACTGTCCTTGAACCAGCATATCGAAGCAATAGTCAATAGTGCTTTTAAAATGTATGGATTTGTGATGAGATCTTCAACAGAATTTAAGCGAACCTCAACCTATCTCTATCTGTATAAGACGCTCATTCGCTCTCAGTTCGAATATGCGGCCCTATTTGGAACCCCTTCTACCAAAAGTACGTAGTTGGGATAGATAGGGTCCAGCGCAGGTACCTCCGTGCTATGTGCTACAGATGTAATGGGACTAAGACTTATCTATCATACTCCCAACTTCTTGATAAGTACAAGCTTATCAGCTTGGGGAACCGGCGCAAATACCTGGAGGCCAACGTGCTTCATGATATTGTTCACAATCATTTTGATGCCATTGATCTAACGAGTAAGCTGTGTTAGTCTGTCCCCCGAACAGTTCATGCACGTCAAGTTCGTGCACGTACTCTTTTCGCACTAAATTCTTGTCGTACGAACTCTGGCCTACGCTGCCCTATTCATAGAATGTTGGAATCCTAAAATTCAAATTTCATTGATATTGATATATTTGCATGCTCGAAATATAAATTTAAATCCAATGTAATATTTTTTTTTCTTAATTTTAATATTATTATTAATTTATTGAATAATTTAAGTAGTCGAAATTGTCTCTTACCTGTTAATTTTGGTAATTAATGCCCGTCTAGTGGCAACCACTGATCTCTAATATGTCCTATCTGCGGATAATGCAGTAGACTAAACGCACAACATTACCACTTAAAGTATTGTTAATTTTATGTATAATATATGTTGTAGTTGTTTATTATCCCTAAATAAAATAACATAAGACATGCCGTCGGCGAGCGACGCGGCTCTAATTTGCACAACTAGTGAACATTCCGCGAATACAATAAATTGCGCGAATACCTTGTCATAACATAACTACCGCGGGATGAAGACCCGCCGCCGCCAGCGCAACTTTGTGGAAATAATAGTTTACTTCACAAGCTGGGCTAGAAAGAGCTGAGTTCGTAATAATTGTGTGATTTTGGACGATTGAAGCCAAATCTTTACCATAGCAACAATGTTAATAGCATTTTTGTGTTTTGACAGTAAGAGGTAAGATGTAGCCAGTTCCTGTGGTTGCGGATTCCGGTTGAAGCTCGCTTCCACCTTCGGCTTGCCCGTTACGGATAAAGAACGCGTTTTATCATTACATTTATAAAACAAGGTCCCCTCGCCGCGTCTGTTTGTCTGTCTGAACGCGAGAAACTCAAAAAACTACCGAATTGATTTTCATACGGGTTTCACCAACGGAAGTCATTCATGCATGTGAAGGTTTAGGTGTTCATTAGGTGTGTTTAAGTTACATTTTAATCTTAACTACATGCACAACGCAACAGGCCGATACGACCCCACGACAAAAAAAAATGTTGGCATATATGCTCTGCTACCCGTGCGAAGCCGGGGCGGGTTGCTAGTAACGAATAAATTATCTGTATCTTTAAATAGGCTAATATTTCTAAGTATAATTTTATTCAAAGAGGTGTGCACTGGGTGGGACATATTTAATCTTGTTCGTATGTGCGTCCAAAGTCACAAATCTTGCATACATATACAGCCAGAGTCAAGCCAAATCGTTGAGCAACTGCGTCAATTGATCCGCCTACAATTTAGATACAGCCACTGGCGAAATAACCGCCCGCGGCTACCCGTGCGAACTGGATGTATCTCCATATTTAGACAACAAACATAAATAGAACAAAGCTATAAAGCGCGAACTAATTTAAAATACCTATATTTTAGCATAAATTAACAACATTGAAGGGATATGGAAGCTACTGTAAATTCGCTATGAATAAAATTAAGAGTCGACCTTTCATAACAATAACGTTTACGTGACGTGTTTACGGTCTGTCAGAGCAATTACCTAGGAGGCTGGATGGGCTGGATATAGAGCCGAGCGGCGGAAGGGTTGCCAGTAATGGGAAATGAAAAGAAAACAACGGAGATAGTCGCAAGTGGGTGTGCTAATGGAGGGCAACCCTTTTGTCACCGCCACAAAGAGTAGGCGAGAGTGGCAGAGCATTGTAATGTGACGGACACATTGACGCCTTCCACTGCCCATAGGGCTACCAAATTGACGTGTCAGGAACGAAATGTTTGACTATTAGTCAATTTGTTCCGATCGAACAATTCCGTGCGAAAGAATTTTGTCTCACTCCGAGAGTGAGACAAAATTCTTTGAACTATGTTCGGAAATAGACGTGGAACACTTCTATGGTTTCAAATATCACAAACTTGGGGCAAGCTCGGTTATTTTCACTTCCCCTTGATAAACTTTGCTTGTCTTAATCGTCAAGGAAAATTCCGACAAGTACAAAATGAACCGTCATTTGTTGATTACATTATTAATAAAGTTACCATCAAATCTTCCTAAATCACGATCTTCAGAGTGTTACTTTAAAGTACTATCGACTTGAAGATGTTTAATATTTTGGTTCATTTCTGATAATTCTTAAGTTGGGTACACGGGGTAACAGTCGCTTCCGGCAGTAGCTATCCCCCTCCCCCCTGCCACCCGAGACACAATGTTTTATTCATAATCTAAGTAAGAACTCCCAAAACACCGATTTGGCTGGAGTCCATTAAAATCCTGTTGGAGTGAATTTAAATTGTGCCGAGCCGGTGTCATCCGCTTGCTACAGACGTAGGTGCTCATTGGATTGGCGAGTTTATTTTTATTTTTCGTAGCGTTTTGTTAAATATCAGAATTGCTAATTTGCTTCGCAGTATCTCTTAATTACCGTACTCTTTAATAAATATTTTCCAGGGTACACTAATTGGTATAATGTCTGCGTCACCAGGTATAACAGTCAGCTCCATACTACTTGACTGTAAAGAATACTAAATATACCTACACCATGATTGTGTAATAGCCTATTTGACAGTTAGAAAAACACTTTATGAATTTTGTTTTGTAGAATACTTAGTTCTGAGTTAAAAATATCAAAAATCAACTAAATTTTTTGAGATATAATTGCGTAAGAATAAAGTCATTGGTCACATGACATTGAAAATCACAATCACAAATTGTAAATAGATATATAGATATCAGATATAAAGTTTATTTCGCGGCACCAACAGACGTACGAAAGAAATGGTGTTGAAAGGCACAATACTGATTAGTAGTGTGTCCCTCTCGTACAATTTGACTACAAACTCTCGTACAAACTACTAAATTAGTAGTAGGTATTCAGTGATATTTTGTGTAGGTACATAATAATTTAGTAATGGAAATCGTCTATCTACAACTGTCAAAGTAAACATTATACACAAATAATTATTTTACTGCTTTGAATATAATTTTTTATATATTTAAAAACGTTGTTATCTTACAACCGAATATTATAATGCTAGCTGCGCCCCGCGGTTTCACCCGCATAAGTCGCGATCCCGTGGGACTATCGGAATAAAAAGCCTATGTCCTTCTCCAGGTCATGGTCTACCCATGTGCCAAATTTCATCCAAATCAATTTAGCCAGGGGATCCCAAAGTGTGCGCCGCGGCGCCCTCGTAGAGAGTAGAGGCGCGTCGGGAGGCGATCCCGTTTACTGTTCTCAGCAAACCAAAACTTAGGTATTCGCGGGTACAAAATAAAAGCTCTAATAATTCTCATTCCATTTGCCATACCCTATTTCGACTAGAAAGGGCGCCGAGACAAACGACTAAACTTGCAAGTGCGCCGCGAGCTGTACAAGTCTGGGAACCGTTGCGTTAAGCCGTTTTAGCGTGAAAGCTTAACAAACAAACAAACTCACTTTCGCATTTATAATATTGATAGTTAGGATTCCAACAGAAGTATAATAAGTAAAGATGTGCGAGCAAATCTGTAAGAAAATCGCGGATATGTCAGAATGAAAGACTTGAAGTCACTTTAACCGCCGTGACAGGATTGCCGTTATAAAAATTAAAAATTTGTTCTGTTAATTTTAATATTTACCAGAGGAAAATTAACCACAAAGAACATTACTAATTGGTTTCTCAAAAACTGTCAACTAGTCTTTCCTGTCTCCTGTCTATTAAATCCTCTTTCATAAAACAGCTTCGTTTGTCTATGTAATTGTACTTTATAAATCAACGCTTCCTTGCAATCATTTATGTAAAATCTTAAGTAATTTGAACAACCCTTATTACGACACCATTATGGTATCAAATATAAATACTTGTTTCAATTAAAGCCTAATTCATTTAAATCAAAGAGCTTTATCGTTACAGGCTTTTTACAGCGCCGTTACTTACTTGAGACGTTAAAACATGGCGGCTCTCGTTAAATATGTACCAAAGAATCATGTAGAGAGTGGAACAATGAAATATTCAAGTATTCCAACTTACGGACCCCCATTTGGAATAATACAAAATATGAGGCAACAGCAGTCCAACCGTAATTACTTTTAGGTCTCATCATGTTTCTTAATGAATCCCTAACGAACGCTACTTATTGTTTACGAATTCTGTATTTCTGTTAGTTGTAAGCTGTTTGGAGGGCAAAGAGAAGCTCTTTTAGAATGTTAATTATCTTTTTATTTACGTTCAACTTTGAGATATACAGTTTTATGCAAAAGCCAATTCGAAATATAACATCATAATTTTTATAAAAAATTCAGTTCTTAAAAATTGTCAATCATAATATCTGCCACGGTTGAAGCATACAGCAAATAAGTGCGGAATCATTAGGCCTAAATTTAAAAAAAAACTTCCATGCTAAGTGAAAAGCGGGTGTCTACCAGAAATTAATGAGGCGGCCTTCGCAGTGGCAACTTCGTCGATAAATCAACTAAGTTCACTCGTATCTCATAGCTGTTACTGAGCGCTAAATACGAGTATACAGACGTACTTGTGTCGGTTGAAACAAACGGATTTGTACTGAATACCACCGTTGGTAAGTTGTTTAAGAAGTTTACATATAATTATATCAACAGCATAATAAAAATGAAATGATGTTCGTTGGTGCCATAATTTGAGAATGGCTGGACCTATTTGGCTATTTATTGTTTTAAAATGGCCGTAATAGTTGAACTCAGGTTCTTAAGGAATGAAAATTTGAAAAGTGGCCTGGGGAAAAAGCGCATTTTCTATGGGTATTTTGTATGAAGGCTAGGACTACGTCGGTCGGGTCAGCTAGTAGGCTATAAATGAGAGTACTTTCTGTAACCAAAGCGATTGTCCGCAATAGATCGGCAATCCCTAAGATAAAGATGATACTTTGTCTTTCTGCAACCCTAATAAATTAACGTAATGGTGAGAACGTTTAGCACGTGACCACTTTACCTTATTTAATCGACCCTGTTAAGTACACATCGATAACACGTGTTTTTACCAGCGGACCGAGATATCTACCTGTCCAGACTATATTAACGTTGTCACGTCTTTGCCAGAACCCTTAATAAATATATTTGTAATGAAGACTGTAGGGTTAAGTAACAGTACAAGAGTAACATAACTTTTTCATTCCGAAATCATGAAAATGTATGAACTCTAATAAGAAAAAGGTTACATTATTATTTATTGATAAGCTCTAGAGCAAATAAATACGAGTACGTGAGCTCGACTAAGATCTCAGAAATATTTCAGTGCAATACGGTAAGAGCAAACATAAATATCCACATAAAGGGAAGCACATACATAATGCCATTCATATTAGAAAAACATCTCGTGAGATGTTCGGATATGGCTGTCATGTAATATTATGCTTTTAATATTTCACAATGTTGTTGAGGCACATTTCATCCGATGCTTGCGTGTCGCGGCCTCCGACAGAGTTCATATTTGAGAAGACTTTTTGGATTCCTTTGACTGTTCATTTGAGAGGAATGCGTCAGTAACTCATATTACCCATTCCAGATATTAACTTCGTTCGACGTGAAAGCTGAATGCTTTCAATATATGTTAATCAGAAATATATATCATTGGGACAGCCTGAAATAGCGTTATGAGTACCTACTGTGCTTGTACTCATGATATAGCGCTGATTTCTTTCAATCCTGCAATCTATTTTATCTTCCTGAAGCATAAAAGTTGGCTACTGCTCTTAAAGCCATGACAATTCTTCCAGTATAACGACCGTCAATTGTACCTACAGGCAGAGACCGATCTTGCTCTGCGGTTGAGTTTCGAACCACGGCACAGATAGTTAATTGACTCAGGCGTGACTTTGCGGAAATGTATGATAAAATACATTAGACGACGTATATTTAGTAACCTAATCCGCTTAACTTGCACACAGCACATGCACTTGCGCATGGCACAGAGTTTAACCGCAATAGTGTTTTAGCCCTGTCTACGTCATCGCCGTCAGCACACTTGAGCCCTTCCCACTACGTTGCCAGCACATTACAATTTGCCATTTTGACTCGCAGTCTCCAGCATCACATTTTTCCCTGATTTATAATATTTTTCCACAAATATAAAACACATGACCGCTAAAAGTATTATGAAAATATACTGGCAGTCGTAGAATGACGTGTTACGGTATATCGCAATTTACAGAAAATTACGAATAATAAATATCTTGTTCGGATTTCGCGCACAGATTTTTTTTTATAATTATGTAGGTATTCCATTTCTTAGGTGGAAAGAATCAGAATAAACAAGATCAAACCTTTAAAATATTCTTAAAACATAGACAGACACGTAAAGACATAAAAATCCTTTGACAGTAAAAAAATATCTTCAAAACAATTTGCAAAAGGTTTTCCGATTTTCCAGTAGGTTTTTGCTAATTAAAAACTAGCCAATAGACGTACAATGTACATACAGAGGTGTACGTGTGTCCGAACAGCCAACTTTTTGTCCGAGGTTTTTGATCGAGTCGTCGTCGGTCCAACACCGAAACAAGCTGTCATTCAACAAAGCATTTGATCCGGTAGTTCGCCGTACGTTTTTGATAGATATTCGTTCGCAGCGCCGAAACAGCGTCCGATTGAAAAATCAACAGCACTGCACGAAATTTCACAATCGTGACAACTTTGAGCTAACTTTGACGTTGGGATTTTAAAACATTTTATCCTGCAGGATTTAAATATGACAAAGTAACCACACAATGAATTCATGCAGTTCAAATGTAGGAGAAAATGTCAAAGAACGTTGAGCGAGTACCAGGTGAACAGGAACATAAAAAGCTTAACTCAATTATGGCCGTTATGAGCGCGTCGAAACGCTTGTGGCTTCACGCTTACTTGCTCAAGAACCTCTTTGCACATTTATAATGTCCAGGCTATTCGTCTTTATTCTGCACTTCTCAGAGATTTCTTGTCCTCTATTAAATATAAAATGTTAATGTACTAGACATTTACTCAGAGAGTGAAATTTCTGATTCTAAGATTACGGTGAGAGGAATTATTTTTATGTTACATTTAAGTAATTTCAGATGAAATCTTTTAACTTTCGCATGCTATTAATATCCCCTACCGGTAATGATGCTATATTTCTAACTTTGGTCTGAGAATATTCTTCTAGTTGTCTCCTCACATAAACATTCTTCTAGCATGTGAAGATATATATATCAGAATTAAGAATATTCTTAAAGATCCTGGGCGAAAAAGTGCAGAATTCTACCATAGAGAGGAGTTCCGTGCTTTTGTTTGAATGCATTCAGTTCGCAACGCGGTGCTCATGAATAAGGCAAGCGGGAACAACGTGTAGAATTCGCATTCACTGATTTCCTCTACAATGTACCTAGTGTACCTACTTATATACGTACAGTAGGTAACACGTAAGTATCTTCATAACGAAGCCTAGAAAACTCTCCTATAATTAAGATTTTTGGAAGAAAAGAGAGGCCAAGTAATATTGGCCCCAAGTCCCAGGTTAATATTATATGGACCCCCAGCCAGAAGCGCATTGAAAGCCATAACATAAAGGGAAGGGTCTAATATGATAAAATAATCCAATACGAGACAATATAGTCGTGTAGTTACTGTCGAAGGATTACTTGTGATATAAATCGATACTATTATCTACTCTAGTTCAGGGGTTCCCAAAGTGTGCGCCGCGGCGCGCTAGTGCCGTAGAGAGTAAAGAGGTGCGCCGGACTGTGGATCGAAAAAAGACTCGAAGAAATAGGAGCTTCAATTTTAAAGTGTCGGATTTTGCTTAAAATGGCTTCCAATAGCCAATAGTCTGCATAAATATATCATAGAATACAATCAGGTAGGTAAATTAGCAACTTACTCGTATATATTTTTTGGGCCTCCAGAACGGAGAATAACCGTTATATCCTTGCACACGGTGATGTAACTATGCATTTATGATTTTTTGACATACGTCATTTAACGAGATTTAGTGCCTAATCTGAAAAACATCAAGTACATAAAACCGACATTTTAAAATGTAAGCTCTTATTTCTTCGGGAGCCATTTTTGATCCTCAGTGCGCCGGGAGGCGATCCTGTTTACTGTTCTGCGCAAAACAAAACTTAGGTATTCGCGGGTACAAAATAAAAGCTCTAAGAATTCTCATTCCTTTTGCAACATCTTATTTATATGAAGCCGTATTTTCAGGTGTAGCTGTAATAAAAAGCAAATATCGCTCAAAGATGAACGTGAAGCAAGAAATGAGAGCGGCGGTGTCAAACCCTATCCCACGCCTTGAAAAAATGTGTGGACATCACGAAGCTCACGGTTTACATTGGCTAAGTTGTCTTTGTATTTTATTTCCTTTTTTTCTTAAATAATATTTATTTATTTGAATAATAAAATATGTATTCTTGTGTCAATACATATTTTCATATTATAAATATAAAAACTCAGCTTCATATCGTGAATGCTTTAATTTTTGTGCCTATCTACCCTATTTCGACTAGAAGGGGCGCCGATACAAAATACTAAACTTGCAAGTGCGTCGTGAACTGTAAAAGTTTGGGAACCCCTGCTCTAGTTAATAACGAGATATTATTGGAAGCTCGCTCCAATGAATACACGTGATTCCTGACATCGACGGATGTAATTAACGATATTTAGGTGGTGGCCTCCGTCTGCGCTCGACAGAAGGTGTTGATATGAAATAATAAATGTTATTTTATACGTGTCTAAAACATTGAACGGAAACAATGAAATCGTTTCACGTTATATTATGTGGAAAGTACCTACTCTCTTTATGAGTCCTTCACAGATTAATAAACCTTCAGCGAAGTCGTTACTTTATATTGCTTTTGGAAAACGTCAAGAAACGTGTTTAACTTTTAATTACAGCCAAAGACAAAAGTTTCGTCCTCTTAGTCATCGTCCATTATCTCTGCAGTCCAGAGACAATCGTCTAAAAAAACAGTTGAAAGCAGCAAACAGCGCGTATTATCCTAAAAACAATATTATCTAAATAGGCGGAGTTAATACCTCGAGTAATTTCTTCGTTCATTAATATCTGACAAAGTTACTCGCCTCTGCTAAGCCCCTTGTCTCGCGTACTAGCCTGGGCTCGGGGCTCGGTGCTCAGGGCGCGGTTCCCGGTGAAATTGGACTCAATTCCACTAAACTTAAAGCTCTAGGTTGCAAGTCTGTTTAAGTTCATAATCCTATTTCTAAGCCATTTTCTTAGGAATACGTAAAATTAATACCCTACACGGTTTGAAATCGTTTTCAATTATGAACTGATCGCTTGTGTCACCTTGAGATCCGAAGATAACGGATCATTAGGCTTCAAAGCAAGCGTTACAGAATTATCGTCATAATCTAAATTATCTAAATTATGATTAACGATACCTAACAAGATATGGCATTCTTTTCTGAGAGGATTTATAATGCTACCAACAGTAGAGATATTGTCTTTTCTTTGGTATGTTAGTGGGTGACAGCAGTCCAAAGCTCCAAACCTTTCGTAGAGCCACGCTGCTGTCGGTGTATTTGGGGAAGTCATTTATTGTTACTCACCGAAAAAGCCTTGAGGAAAACGAGGCACTGTATGATGCCCTCCATGGTGTCTCCGGTGAGACAGAAGGTGCCGGTCAGGTGCCTGCCCTTCTTGTCCCCTATAGCGGGTGCGGCAGCGAGGCTGGCATGCACCAGGGCGCCACGTGGGCGAGCATCCCTCGTAGCCCCCAGCACGCCCGGCAGCGGAGCGCCTTCCATGAGCCTCGCCAGCGGGTCCATGCCCGCAAGCTAACAAACCATGGCACTGGCTGCACTTTAGCTTCGATTGATTTAATTAACTATTCACTTTTTATTGTTGAAACGTCACAAACCTTTTTGGCTTTTAGTGGATAAAACAACTTTTATTTCATGATCCGTGATTTTTTGTAACTGAATAAAAGTACCAGGGTAACAGAACGACAGAGGAGGTTTACGGACGTGTAATGACGTCGATGCGCGACGACACGGACATGACCGACGGAGTGATGGTGCGCGCGGCGCCGCAGAGGCTCTTGCACTCCTCGCACTGACACTTCTGGTGCTCTGGCTTCCAGCACTCACTGTTCAACAGTAAAGTGACGAACGTGTAGATCAACACGGCCATTCCAACTATTATGTATACTTCCATGCTGCACTTACACTTTTTTGGCACACTATTTGGCACGAGATTTACCTGTCAAATTTAATTTGATAATAACGTATAATTGTTGTACAACAGTTAAACATCAGTGGTGTTTGCCGTCCGTATTAAATGTTTGCCGAATTAAATGTAGTAAAACGGAATATATTAATAAAATCGAATTTTGGGTTGCTCATTTATCATTTTTAACGGCATTTGTAGGAAACAGACGTGTGGCGTCCAGCCAGCATTGATGTAGGCGCTCCGATGATTTACATACGACGCGTGGCGCCGCGCTGCCATTTAAATAGAATCATTCCAAACATCGGTGGCTGTTTTGCATACAGAAACTGTTCAAAACATTTACACACGAATAACACAACAACACGTTTTAAATTGATCAAACAATTTACCGTAATTTGTTTCCAAATCCTTTCTATCATTATATTTTTGGTATTCAGAATTTATATTCGGAAAGGCTCTTGAAAATATTAATTTTCAAGAGCACTTCACCTAATACGCATTTATTCTAGTTTCAAATAAATGAAATGATGGCAGTCTATAGAGTGCCGCAACCGGCATTCTACTACATCATTTTTAAAAAGTCGCAAGGGGTAACATAGTACGGTACAACAGTGCTATGAACTTAGCGGTAACAGTACGACAGTACCATGAACTTAGCCGTAAGATAGTACGACAGTGCCATGAACTTAGCGGTAACATAGTACGACGATGCCATGAACTTACTACCGGAGCTAATGTTTATGGTTAACCCGTCACTTTTTATAGTAGCATTTTTTTAAAATAGATTATACAACAGGGTCTATAGCGTATATTTGAAAACCCAAAAGTGCGAAAAACTAAAGGTGCCGAGAAAAAAGTCGCCAAAGTTTCTTTCGCGATTTGTAGAATAGTGTATTAAGGTTGGGAAAGATCACATAGCGGGTCTAAATCTTCCCAAACAATAATACGGCATAGTCGACGGAGCCCTAGGGCTCCTATTTCTGAATTGTTGAGGAGAAACCACGAAGGGGAATGCAGGGTATTATATACAAACAAACTGCGGCACTTTAACCGACAGTGATAGAATGCCGCTAGCGGCACTCTATACACTTCCTAAAATGATTAATTAATGCGAGCCGCGCGTTTCTACCAAACAAAATCCTTCCTAATTATGTACAGCCACAAATGCTCTCAGCGATAATGATCATATAGATGTAACCGTGTATGGACGTCGGGACACCAGCGTGTCCGGCGGGAGCGCTACCTACTACCTATGTACTCGGCAGTATAACAACAAACTCATTCCCAACTGATTGGCGTCATTGTGAGACGGGATCGCGGGATTTTATCTCGTCGCGTGGCGGCGGCGGCGTTCAATCACGTCGTATTCAATCGGACGACGCACACACACGCACGCACATACCTACCATTGTGTTATATATTAGCTCGTAGTCGTGGGTACGACGTGGACGATTTCTCAAAATATGTTTCGGCAAATCGACGTGACACAATTTTCAAGTTTTTTTGTTGATACAGCTACGTTTTAGTTATTTCAGCGTGTTGAATTACTTGCTCGAAGAAATAATATTATTTGAGAGAAAGCCGAATAAGATTAACATTATTGGTAGTTACTATGCCTACCAATAAAATAAAAAATGTTATTACATTTTATTTTCAGTTTATTGAAAACATTGAATCGAAAATGATGGAAATTACTGTACTGGTGTTATGATATGTTCTTGTGGGTATATATTACGTTTCGTTATTTTCAGGATCAGAATTGACAAAAATTGAATTATTCTAGTAAAATGTATTGTTTTATTTACTAACAATTGAATCCAATGAATAATAACGAAGTGCTATTTCCTCTATAATTAATTTAATTACCTACTCATTGTAAACAATTAATGGGTGTTATTTTCTAATTACATTTAGCGCGATATTTTTGGGCAATTTCTTTTCGAAGTCCGCTAGATGGCGCTGCGTCTAGCCAAACGTTGAAACAATCGCTCTGTTAATAAATATCAGTTAAAAATACTTATTTGCGCTTTTAAGTGAATAAAAATAAGTGAACTAATAAAACATCACCTAATACTTAAGTGAGAGTGTTATCCACGTATTTCATACATAAACTGTGAAGTTAATACATAATATACTGTGAACAATAAACTGTGCTTTAAAATAACAAACACGACCATAAAATCAACAATAACACTGAAAATAAATTAATGATTGCAAAATGTATAATATTCTGTGACATAATTCAACGGGAAAAGTGTGTAAAAAATAAAAACAAAGACAAAGTGAAAAGGTGACTCACATAGTGATTTGAATTTAAACTGTCACGCTGACCTGCCTATTTAAAGAAAAAACAGCTGCTGCAATAGCTCGACAAATTTGATTTGCCCATGTAATGTGTAGTTGGCGTATTAGCTAACACCTCAACTTTTGCAGTTTAACTAGCCTCAGATGAGTGGCCGCGGGTTCAAACCTCAGTGACTGCATCACTTTTCGTAAGTTCCAAAATTCACATTTGGAATTTATAAAGAAACTAGTTCAACAATTCTAGTTAGACGTCATTTAACCAGGATATACACACATTACGCACCGAGAGATAACATGTCATCCCAAGCTACTTCCTCAAATACTTCAAATAAAGGCCAGAAGATGGCAGCACTAGTAGTATGTTATAAATGTAAGAAAACTGTTGACATAAAAAAAACAGCGTTGTGCTCACTTTGTAACAACAGATTTGAACCCGACTGCGATGGTTATCCGGAACACGTGTACCGATTAATGAATCAAGAATCTAAAAACAAATGGCGCTGCAAGATGTGTATTAAGAAAAAGACTACCAGTTCTACAGAGCCATCCAACATAACAATGAGAAAAACACCGACGTATCCTATTACAAAAACGCCTCTACAAACTGGCACAAAGAAAAAGCAGTCGAGCCCTGACCAGGATTCTCATGTACTGACCGATTATGATACATCTTACGAAACTGACACCACACCGAACAAACTCTCAAAAAGTGTAGACGGTACTACAACTAATATATCTTCAATCTCTGACATGCAAGATATGATAACCCAGTTGACTATAAAACTAGAAAGCACGGAGTATGAGTTAGAAAATACGATATTAGAAAACAATGATTTTAAAAGACAAGTGAACAAGCTGACTCAAGAAATTAATGTCTTAAAGTCGTTATGTCATTCCTCGACAAGCAAGGAAAGCAGCCCTCTAAACAATGACAAAAAAAAAAGACACTCTCGTCTAAGTCAAATCGTGTCTTCCACTCCCTCCTCGCCTAGACTTACTACAAATGCTGAACATAACAATAATCACTTTATATATTTACATCTGCAACAAAATATCTCAGCCCTACAAAAGGAACTAAAAATCGCAGGAAATGAGATAAAATCTCTAAATATACAAATACAGGATTTGAAGCAATCTCTTAGGACTACACCAAAATCAGAACAGATTTTTGCAGCCAATACCAGTAGAACAAACCAAATTGCCTCAGATATAAAAAACCACATATTCGGAAAAGCAATACGGATTTTTGGTGCGCAACAATGCGTCGGTCTGGCAGCTGCTCTTATAAGTTCAAGAAAGACTACACAGTATGAAAAGTATGGAGTCCTCGCCCATACGATGCCAAATGCACAGAGCGACACAATATTAAAAAGCTGTACCAACATAAACTTTCAACCAGGTGACAAAATTGTAATATCTTTAGGTGAAAATGACTATAACATGGAAAATGTATTATATCAGTTAAAAACTATATTACAGACATTTTCTAAGAATAGTATAATAATATTAAACGTTTTAAAAAGTAGCCATTTGGACGTCGACAAATTGAATTATCGCATCAAAAATATTTGTAAACATTACAAAAATTGTCATTTCGTGAATTCCGTCCACCAGAACGTATCTGACATTTGCAAATCAATAAATTACATAATAGATTGTGAATATTACGCCCAAAAATATTTAAATCCAGCCGAGCTCAGGAAACACCTCGCGAGTAGCAAATCAAGTTCTTTGCAAAAAAGGGAGACAATTTTACCCAAAAAAGGAACTATTCCCTTTTATTTTAGAAAGAGCAATAGTACTGGAACTGAACAAAACGTAAACCCCCATCTTCCTTCTGAAGAGCACAAAAAAGGTACTATCCCATATTATTTTCCCACACTTAAAAAGAACGATACATTTTTTCGTTCCTAAGAACACAACACCTACATCACACAACTTTAGGATACTCCACCAAAACATTGCAAGTGTTTTATCTAAACAGGAACTATTGGAGTTAACGTTACAAGAAATGCGTGACTTACATAATGAACCCCATGTGATTTGCCTCTCCGAAACATTTATTAAAAAAGGTCAGGAGAACTATCTCAAATTATCGGATTTTGAAATGGCTACTAATTTTTGCAGAGAAAACCACAGAGGTGGTACTTGCATTTTAGTCAAAAAGGGTCTACAGTACAAAGAATTACAGTTCATAAAGACATATGCCTCGGTAAATACGTTCGAAGCATGTGGCATAGAATTAGATAATAAGAAATTAGTCATTATTTGCTTGTACCGAACACCTCAATCCGATCCTATCGTATTTTTAAATAAGTTAGATAGTATCTTACATGATATATACAAGAAATATAAATCTAGAACGCTCATAGTTTTAACCGGTGACTTTAATATTAATACCTTAAAAAGAAGCAAAATCACCCAAGAATTTCAAGACCTAGCACACACACACAATTTGAAGATTCATATTAGCGTAGCCACTCGCAAATCTTCTTGTATAGATCATATATTAAGTAATGTACCTGACGCAATTGCAAACGTCCTACCACTTCATCTCTCTGATCACGACACGGCGCAAATGCTAAGCTTTCCTTTTCGAATTCAATCAAGAACCGCAATATATCAGATCTACAAAAGAGATTACAGTTTAAATAATACGCTTAAATTTAGAGAATGTTTGCAAAACCTACTTTGGACAGATATATACATGGAAAACGATGCAAATGTGGCATTCAATAGTTTCCATGAATTAATATGTCTGTTTTACAATCTCTGTTTTCCAAAAGAAAGAGTTAAAGTAAATGAAAACAATAAAATTAAACAAACGTGGATAACTAAAGGTCTTAAACTATGTTCTAAAACTAAACGCTCCTTACGATATCAATACTACAAAAACAAAAATAGTACCAACAAGACCAAATACATCACGTATTCTAAACTATTGCAAAAATGCATCTATAATGCTAAGCGGAATTCTAACATCAAGTTTATTAACAACAACAAAAACAAATGTAAAGCCACTTGGTCAGTTATAAAAAATGAAATACACAATATGGACCGTAAAGACAATATTGAATATTTACAGGTTGATAACACTGTACTCACAAAACCAGCGGAAATAGCCTCTGCACTCAATAATCATTTCATAAACGGTATCACTACACAATATCAAATAAATAGCTGTCTCAATGAAAACGTAATTGCTAACTCGATGTTCCTCACTCCGATGTCTGAAACTGGGGTAAGGCAACAGATATTATCATTGAACAATACAAAGTCTGAAGGTTACGATGAACTAAACACCAAAATTATTAAGACATGTACCAATGAAATAAGTCAGGTGTTGACATATTTGATCAACTTGTCTTTTTCACAAGGAGTATTCCCAAAAGCGTTAAAATTATCCATTATTAAACCATTGCTCAAAAAGGGTGATAAACATGATATGAACAATTATCGCCCTATAACATTAATACCCATAATCTCAAAAATATACGAGAAATGTATGCATCAAAAATTAATAAATTACTGCGAGAAATTTAACATTATAAGAAAACATCAATTTGGATTTCAAAAAGGTAAATCCACAACGTTAGCCATATTCTCACTATTAAAAACGATACTGAACAATTTAAACAACAACCGGTTCGTAACGGGACTATTCTTTGATTTATCGAAGGCGTTCGATCTAGTTACACACGCAAACTTATTAAAAAAATTAGAAGCTCTCGGAATCAGAGGACAGCCACACCAATGGATATCGTCGTACCTAACTGACAGACAACAGTGTGTCGCTGTTACCAAATTGGACGAAAATGGGGATATGATACTGCATACGTCTGAATATCAATATGTAAAACGCGGTGTGCCACAGGGTAGTATATTGGGCCCCATCTTATTTCTCCTTTACATTAATGATATAGTTGATATGACTAATCACAAATGCTTTCTTTTTGCGGATGATATTTCTATAATTGTAACTGCTGACAAAAAATGTAATTCAATTACCGACCATGAAACTGACATAAATAATACAATTGACATTCTAATTAATTGGCTAAATAATAATAATCTATCTATTAATCTTGATAAATCTGTATACTTACAATTTAACAAATATTATAATAATAAATTTAATTTAAAAATGGACATTTCAAAAATTACGCATGTGACGCAAACTAAGTTTTTAGGTGTAGTAATAGACGAACACTTAGACTGGAAGGCGCAGGTTGAGAATGTCTGCAATAAAATAAATAAATTTGTATATGCCCTTAGGCAAATAAAAAAGGTAACAAATATAAAAACAGCCGTAATGTCATATCGAGCATACGTTGAGTCCTCGTTGAGGTACGGACTAATAAAATGGGGAAATAGTACCGACCACAACAGAGCATTTATCGCCCAGAAAAAATGTATACGGGCCTTATACGGGATTCCATCCGATGAATCTTGTAAACCGATATTCAAAAAGCTTGGTTTGCTACCGTTTCCGTCATTATATATATATGAGGTGTGTATGTTTGTAAAGAAACACAAAGATTTGTTTAAAACAGCAGCAGAGGTATGTTCACGAAGTCGGCGTGACCAATACACACTAGTACTAGACGAGCTGCCTAGGTATGCTAAATATAATAAAAATTGTGTAGCTATGTGTGTACGTATATTTAATAATTTACCAAAGACATTAAAAGTATTGAATTGTAGACTATTTAAAATTAAATTGTATAACTGGTTGAATGAAAATAATTTCTATAGTATTAAGGAGTTTTTAGAGCACTAACGTTGACATAACAATTTTGCATGCTTCAATTATAAGCAAAACATGTATGAGCTCATTTTGTATTGTAACAACTTTTTATACCGTGTTTTAAGCAAATAAATATTATTATTATTATTATTATTTTTTGGTCATTGACATTTCTCGGGACCCTGGAGTCCCGGACCTTTGGAAGGCTTACGAGGGGCCGAAGCCAACTCGCAGAGGCCCCTTAGACATTTTTATTATTATTATTATTAAAAGCGGTAGGTAAGAAATAATAATAGATATATGTATTTCCATCCTGTTTCTTAAGTACAGGTAGGTAACTCACTGGGCACGCCACAATTGTGACGATAAGTCCCCTCTTTGAGGAGTGGCTAGAGAGGCGCCACGGCGTCCTCACCTTCCGCCTGACGCAGGTCCTAACCGGACACGGCTGTTTCGGGAGGTTCCTGTTCCGCATAAGGCGGGAGGAAACGCCCGGGTGTCACCACTGTGTGGATCGCCCGGAGGACACGGTGGAGCATACGGTGGAGGTCTGCCCGGCTTGGGCGGAGCACCGCCGTGTCCTCACGAAGGCGATCGGCGGCGGCGATGTCTCACGTCCGGCCGTGGTTCAGGCCATGGTCCGGAGCGAGAGTGCATGGGAAGCCATCACTTCCTTCTGCGAAGCAGTAATGCTCGCGAAGCCTGAGGCGGAGCGCGCGAGGGAGAGGCAAGATTCGCGCCCTCGCGCCCCTAGTCGCCGCAGGAGATGGCTCGGGCGTCGCGAGCCGACTTCCGGCCACTGTACGTACGGCCTTGCTGACGGGGAGCAATGGGTAGCTCGCCGTCCGATTAGGACCAGGCCCGGGTCGACGGCGCGTTGTGTTCCACGCGCGCCTCAAAGAGATGTCAGCACCAACTGAAGGGGTCCGTAAGGGCCAATGCCTGCCAGGGTTGCGAGTTTGTCCGAAAGGGATATCGCGGCCCCAGCACACAGGCAACGGAAGGAATGCGGGTGGGTTTTAGTCAGTAAAAGTCGGACACACCGTCCCGCTCCGCCCAGAGCGGGAGAAGTTATTTGATAATTTCCCAAACTCAAAAAAAAAAAAAAAAACCATACCTTAACCTGATATTTTTGCTAAATCCGTTATTTATATAATATTTTTATACACAATCACCTGATCGTTTAATAAAAAGCCTCATAACTTAATAATCTATACCCAAATACGTATACATATTTCTTTTATTTCCCACTTTTCACTCAGAGTACATACCGGGACAGACTGTATTTTGATGCAGCCGACGCATCGCATTAAGTAGCAATTTGGCGGTTGCAATTACGTTTATTTTGAATTACATATTTTTTTTTAAGAATGCCCATTTTAATTTCTTAAGAACTAACGTTTATTGTGGTATAAATTTTACGTAATAATATTAACGTAAGAGAAATTTACAGTTAATTCTGAGCATTTATTATGATTTTAAATGGTTTTTTTTTAAATATTCCATACATATTTCAAAATTCTGAGGCCGCTATGAACTAAACTACTTTTTAAGAGATGTTATTATATATTTTTCATTTCATTTGCTACGTACATTAGTTCGAAAAACTGCCGTCGCGCATTTTATGAAAAACTGGCTTCGGAATAAGAAAAAATTGCGAAAAGCGAGGCCGCTATAAACTATACTAATAACTATTCTCCACCACGCAATAAGTCATAGTTGTCGAAGTTTTTTAGTTTCTCTGAATAAGAATGCCAAAGTTACCCATTTAACGCAAAAATCACGGTCGAAATCAGTCGAAATGTAATAGGCCTCTTAAATACACAATTTGACATTGATAGGTCCTTCGGGCGTTTTTCGCAGTTCAAGTGATGCTACGTGCGGTTGACTGTACCTCATGAGCGTCTGTAAACGTGATCGACTCGACACAGGCGACACGTGTCGCATTCATCACTACTGCTATTCAGATACGTGTGTGTGCACATGCCATTGGGCGAGACAATCATATTTTATTAATTGTGTAATGACTCGTGTTTCATCAAATAAATGTGATGACTTGATTTCTATCTCTTGTTTTCCTTCATAACAAACTTTTTCAGCTCTGTTTAAATAAACATAGGTACTTAGGTTAAATGGCTCCTGAACATTTTAACACTGTTAGACTCGATTCTTGAAATACAAAATCTTCTATCTATTTAGATAACAAAAAAGTGAAATACTGTTTGTTCGTTGCGCATCAGTTGAGAACGGCTGGACCGCTTTGGCTATATTTTGTTTTCAGAATAGTCTGGAATTTGGTTTTTATGGAAAGAAAAATCGGAAGACTTTACCCGGAGTATTTCCAAAGGGAGTTTTGAATGAATTATTGAAATTTGGACAAGAAAGCGTCTGTCGGGTCAGCTAGTAATTAACACAAATGAATTAATTGGGAACGAATTGAACTAAGACAAAACGGTAGCGCAACTTTTTTCGGACATCGAACCTCGAAGCTATACGATTATATTAACAAGACGCTGGATCTTTCATCTATTTAATAAATATTTCTTCTGTAAGATTTAAAGCCGTTTAATCTTGTAATGTAAGCCTTTACAAATTTAACTTTACCCAACTTTGACACAAGTAAGGTCAAATGCTGTTTACCTTCTGAATTTCACAGTCCTGGCCTTCCCGGCCGGAATAATATTTACACTCAGGAACATTTGCACAGTCAGCCAACCTAGTTTGTTTATACATCCGAGCACTTAGGAAAAGCTAATTCTACTTGGAATTACAAAAAAAAAAACTATTTAACTAAAGCCGGGCAATAAAGAGCTTAGACAATAGGTTCCAAGCATTTCCCCTAATCACCCCCGTGCCGAGCCATCCGACAATCTTTGCAATTACGGAATTTCAATCAAACATCTTACCGGACCTATTTTCAAAATCGGACTCTACTATTGTATAACAGGGTTGACATTGGGTTGTTGTGGTAATAAAGGGTAGGTAGTCCGAGTTAAGCGCGTTAAGTTGGGGTACTTTATGAGTACAATGTTAATGAGGTCTAAGCCGCGACACTGTGATGTAGATTAGTAGTAATGCTCGCTGGGCGGCGCTGGGCGGCACTCGCCGTGATACGAAATTATTAATGTAGTTGCGGCGCACATCGATGTGATAAATAGCGTTCGTTTTGTGTGAGGCAGGGCGAGCGATTCGTCACGGTGCGGCGGCGGCGCATGGCGGCTCGTCTCCGCTACCATTAAGTATTTATCTCACACGCCCGCGGCGCCGCGCTCTTAACCTACAAACGCCGAGCGTACGCCGCCTTGGAGTAAAATAAAATATGTATAACTAATACCTTCCGGATGGGAAATATTGTTACACGTTTGAATAATGAATTTGATAACAAAAAAAATTGAGCTTGAATTAGCATGTTAAAATTAAAAAATAGTTTAAATTCAGTACACGTGTCAGTTTTAAACTGAATCAATCTGCCTAGCCTTTTCCCAACTATGTTGGGGTCGGCTTCCAGTCTGACCGGATGCAGCTGAATACCGTATTTTACATGGAGCGACTGCCTATCGGACCTCCACAACCCAGTAACTGGGTTATTTGAGCAAAAATAACTAAAATTTATCGACAAAGAACATCACCTCGAAATATCTTGCAGTCCGCCTACTCGTTTGTTTTTACCAAAAAGCATAGATTGTAATTTTATCATAAAAATATAGAAAATACGAACTAAGGATTTTTATAAAACAGTGGTGGTACTTTTCCCCTAAGTATTTATTTTTAAAGTGTAGATATTTTTAAGTTACAATAAAATTGTAAACTTATTAACCCATGAAAGACAAGTTTATGCATCTTTCACCTGAAACAGTGATGCAGCCCATTCCCAAGTTGCGTCGAGTGTGGATTAAAACGTCTTGGTAAGCGAGCGTAAAACTGAAGTGATCGTAAAATGATATCATTTGGTTTGATAATTCTAACGACGCCGCCCCGGCGGCTCCCGCGACCTGCTCTCCTATAACCAACAGCTATATAGCCGTATAGCCAGGAAACACCGGGATCGAGTCGCGGGATTAGCAAACAAACAGACGGACTCGCATTAGCATTTTAGTGGGATTATGTTGCTTGGGCTGTGGACGCGCAAATGACGCAAATTACTCTCAACGTGTTTGTGTTGGCATCGGAAATTGCTAACGCTTCTTGGATTTGAAGTTGTGATCCCATAACGATAATTAATTAAGTTGTACATTTCTAAGATTAATTGATCTGTTGATAGAGTAAACAAAAATTAAACTCACTCTTGTCGTGTCCAAATACCAGTCGTAAACTGTCTGTAAAACCTAAAACGAACTTAGTTCCTTTTTCAAGACAATATAATGGAAGAAAACAAGCGCTCGGCATCAGATAAAATAACAAAGACAAACAAACATGGTGGTCCTAAGCAAACTCCGGGGCTGGCGGGGCGCGTGTCACCGGCGGCGCCTGCGTCAACATCAACACTGCTATTGTGCCACGCCAAATTAACTGTATTATGCCTTAAAAAAAAAACAACGACAAAAACATGACAACCACTGACATAAATTTCGGTCTTCAGATATAAATCGTAAGGAAATCGCATGAATGTACCAGGCAAATATAAATTCAAAGAAGTGTGACATAAATAAACTAATTTGTTTACTACTTCTTGTAAACATAGTCGTGATCTTCAAAGAATGAGGTGGCGGAACATAATCGTTAGTCTAAATTACAAATGAAAGTTTTATGCGCCATTTAATTGAGAAAACTGGGCAGACAATCAAATCGCGGACTTTATATTACCAGAGTCAGAAATGGCTGTCACAAAAGTACCAGGCAACTACGATTTAAAGGAGCGGTTCAAACGGTTCATTCTATCAAACTTATAAACAGTCCACTTTATTAAGACCCATCCATAGAAGTAGTCACTATATCTAGAAAACATCTCGAAGATAGAAAGTATTTTCAACAAGTAAATGTTTCGCTCGTTGAATCAGCCGAACAAAAGGTAATCTGTCTGATCATCAATCCAGGCGACTCCTTGTTTTAGCACCGAGCGAGAAAATAGTGAAATAACGACATCGTTTACTATAATAGTGTCTAAAGTCTTACGAAATAGGTGCTTTTTGTAACTTTTATAATAAAAGTGTCACAAGGACTTAGGACTTAGTTCTTATACAAAACTTTTGTTAAGCCGAATGATTAATTCTTACAATAAATGGGGTATAAAGAGAAAGTTGAGTATCTTTGAATTAGAAATTAGGCGTTTCACGGTAACTCTTTAGTTACAAGATTGTAATACAGATCGTATCTAAGGTACGTTTGGAAGGACGAGTCAAAATATAAAAGCACTCAAAACCGATTATTCACTCAATCACAAGATGTAGACGTAAAGAAATATAAGATATCTGATTACTAGACTACGTATGGAATAAACGAATACAAAAGCTATCTAACATGAAAATCCAAGTTGAAAGCTGTAACTTAACCCGGAGTGAAATTGTGTAATCTCTCAAGTACCTTTACCCTAGAAGCCAAAATTAAGTTTTTCTCCCGTCAGCGTGCGCCAGATAACGGATCCCAACAGCACCGGAATTGCTTAACACATTTTCAATAACAATCTGAATGTATTTGAAGGCTATTGCTAATCTATTGCTTCATATGTTCAAAAAATTGTCTGCTCGACAACGAAAATAACGCAATGAATGAGTTGTTGAACTGTCAAAATGAAAGCCATTGCTCCTGTGTATTACGCAATTACCCTGCTGATCTATAAATCATTACTTTAAAATGGATGCAGTAACTTTATACTGGACTATTGAAAATAAGCCTGTACATCAAGAGGTAGGTACATATTGTGCTGAAAACCTTTTCACAATGTTCATTACAAAATAAATGAGCTAGAAATGTTACCCTGCCGTATCTTAATGAACATAGCTCTTAACTTCCATTGGCTTTCAAAGTCGACCAAACCCTCATCCCAGTGGTAATTATATAAATATTTCTAAACCCGATTACCCTGAGCGCACCCAAGTACGTTCCCAATTACGGGCTAATCTTCAACCGAAGTACTCGAAATCGATTTAATTTAAATCTCCATACTTAATTGCCGTCCGAAAAATTCAATCCGTTCTTTGTTCGTCATTAATTGTGCGAGCCACGAGCCCTGAGCCCCCGCGGCACCATCCTCTCGACCCAGTTCTGCTGGAACACATAATTAAAGGCAGGAACTCTAAAAATCTCCCACAAAGAGCACAAAGGCGCAGTTTTAAAACTTACAAATGACGATCGGCGATGTATGCGGTGACGTCATGCTAATCAACGTCCCTACTACGTCATAGAAGGCAGAATAACGGAGAGGAATCTTTAGCCATTGATATGTTTGAATTGTTATGATACGGGTCACACAATGCCCACTTAGCTTGTCGCTGACCTCTGGGTGTGTATTTGTTACTAAATCATGCGTTATCGTCAGAATGGATTTGGTTGTGTAGTTAAATGAAGCCTGCTTGCACCACTTCCCTAAATACGTTTACATCTAAACATATTTAAAACATCATTCTGTCTCCAGTGAAATGCCAGATAGTTCCCGGAAAATTAAAGAATTAAAAATTATCCATACTTATTATTCAGGACATTCTCTATTCGTGTTTGCTATATCATTTCTATATATACGTAAATATAGGTATGACAATTAAATTTGTTCATTATCAATTTATGACGTAAACCGACTGAAACCGTGCCTTATAATCCGTTTAAGCATTTAATTAATTCGTTAATAATTAATCAAAGCTGCGTTCATTTCTGAGAACTCCCCTTATTTTATATGAGTTAATATTTTATAAGACGCTTCAGGTGCGCTGGCAGCCTGGTAGGTACTCAGTGAAAATAAACGATTGTTTGCACTTACGTGACTATTTCAAGTGTGTAAAATGGTATAAAAGAGACTTGTATTATTTGTTTCCCTCATAACCTACGCCTGCCATTGTATTATTGATCGGATCAGTACCCCTTGTTTGAGTTAAACGTTCACAACGAAACTTTACTCACATACTAAGTAGGTAAGTAAGTACACTGCGACGCTTACAACTTTTCCATCTCGCTGTTTCATCACCTCTTTATATCTCAACATATCTCGGTCCTAAAACTTCATATATCGCTCATCGAGACTCTCGTATATTTTTAAGGGATCGCTTGCGGCTGTTTCGGGGTATTTTCACTTTGTGTGGGAAAGGTTTTTGCATGGCGAGAGTTTTATCGTTATGGTTGCAGCGCCGGCTTCCCGGCACTTGCCAGGTTATTGCGTCGAGACACGTGTGCGGAAGTGCTCCATCTTGGCCGCAGTCAACTATTTCTGGCACATATAGCCGACCCGGCTCTGTGGTCGTAATCTGTCGTGTTATTTTTATTTGAAATTAGTTCCATGTTTCTATTCATAGTTGAAGATATGCAGCGTGTTGTTGTTCCCAACGTTTAATTACGAGGGCCATGTATGTACAAGGAATGCATACCGAGCTGTGGATGACATAATATTTGGAATAGCTGGCGGCGCCGGCTCCTGTCCTACTTATGATCCGAGCAGCGATACGGAGCACAAACACAAACTTACACCCGAGCAATAACAGCACGAGGTGTGTTTGCGTCGTGGCACAACAACACGCTGTTTTCCATAAACACAATATTCCCCTTTAGCAGCGAGTTTAGCAGCCATTTTAGTTTACTTTCCGACTGAAGACCTTTAGCTTTAAAGGAGCGCGCAACTAATACGCTGCATTCCATTCCTGAGTTTTAATTATTTGTGGAGTAAACATAAATCTATGCGTTCCTCCGCTCAAATTTTAAACATTCGCGGCGGCTACAGGGATACAGGACGGTGATTCTTATTTTATTTACGGATCACACTCACAACAATATTAGTGCCAAGCGATTTTGTTCCGAGAAACATTTGAATTGAGTACACAAGTTTGATTAAGATAGCTTTGTGTAGGCGTCAGATTACGAACACTTTTTTATCTACATATATCACTTGAACAAGATATACCTAGAGTTTCTTAAATCGTTTATTATTAGAGTTGACGACACGTCGCCATAGCGACACGTAACACCTATAAGCCGTAGTAGTAGGTGAGTTTGCTTAGACGTCTGAACAAAATATTTCAAGTCCTTATTCACTTGGCGTAAAGACGATGTTCATCGCTATTTTCTTTCATATTCTTTTTCTCATCATTAATGTCTATTGCGTGGTACTGTTCCTATATCTCTGTCTTCATGAATATATTCATGCAGATGCATGAAATGAAGTCTATACGAAAGTAGTCGATGTAATACATAAAGTAGTCGGTGTAATACATAAGTGTAGTTCTGACAAGTTAGTTTTGTTCGACATGTCTTGTTACTAAGTGTAGGTTTGTAAACGTGTACTAGGTTCGGTTTGAACACAGCAATACGAGGCGTAAGCTATAGACGAAACAAAGTTTGATTACAGATTTCAGTATTTACGTAGCAGTAACAATGTTATTAGATATCTCCTGCAAGAAGTATACAGAGAAACTTATCTATAATAGGACATAAACGAGATGATCATTATTGTTTTATTAGTCACTAACATTATTTTGTTAACTAAAACGGTAACAACGTTCTGACTTACAATGTTGTTATATCACGTATTAATTTTTTGTACAATCCCACGTAGTTGTTTATGACCATTATACCTTTACCAGCAGCAATAACAGATAAAATCGCGAGTAACTTTAGTCTCGCGCCGCGTTGTGACACATGTCGACATAATCGCGACACAAACATTGACTCTTTGATGTCACCTACCACGCCGTGATGCCAGTGAGTGACTGGGTAAGTGTGACTAACGATCATTCGCGTACTACTCACTAGGTCGTAGAGTCGAACCTCACTTCAAGTAATCATAAGACACGCTAGAGGGCGGAATAATCAGGTGTGACAAGTGCCAGAAGGAGGAAATAACAGTGAGCATGTTTGTGCTTTCATTTAGTTACATAAACACAAAGTCTACTGAGGCATATTAAAAACATTCGCGATTTTATTAACCTCACATTATCAAAAGTCTGATATAAAAATACATGACAACATTGCCATACAACAAGCGTACATTACAATGGACAAGAAAAAACACTTAAAGTTCCATACCAAACAGATTAACATTATCTATTAGAAGTTATAAGTTCCTATAAATAGGAAATTAAATGTTTTCTTTAATCTTCCTTTCAAAGGAACACGTGTCCAATTAAGAAAGTTGACATATGATTTTTCCTAGTCGAAAATTGTATATTCTCAGTTTTAAATCGCAAAATTTGTCTACTCATAAAATAACCAACTAGCAAACGGTACCACAGAACCAACCTTACTCGCGTACGTCACATACGACCGAATGGAAACCTAAGACAAACACTTGGAATAAGTTTATGAATACGTAGGAATATAATGGCAATCTCTGTAGGGTAGAGTGCGGTAGTACTCCATGGTTCCATGACTAGGATATCAGCAGGGGGTCGAAAGTGGAATGTTTTGAACGCTAGTTTATGCGTATCATTAAAACTAGTACTTACTTTCAAGGATGTATTCGAAAGATTATCAAGCTAAAGAAGGTTGGCTTTCTGGAGGCAGGGCGTTGTATGACTTTGAACCTCTTCATCAAGCTATGAAGTTAAGACAAAGGGGTAAATAAGCACAGCAAGTAAGCACGAGCTTTGAATACACTGACAATAGCATATCTACGCTATCTCGCCCAGATATACTATGGTATTCAGACTCAAATCTGTGTGTAGGTAAGTGATATATATATATATATATATATATATATATCACACAAAAAACCCCAACACATAGTTGCCGTGGTCATAAATTACTTATTTTGTCAATGTTCACCGAAGTGTGGTGTTTGCGAGTAATTACACCTAGGTGTTTCGGTGAACGTGCCACTATTCTGTTCGGCAGGTGCACGCTCTTTGTAGGGCGGCCTTTGCAGACGACCATGTAATAGCCACATTGTACTGCTACGTACTGCGAACGAGACATTCAGGTTTATATTAACCGAGGTAGCACAGAAATTCAGGTGTGAAACAGTCGGGTTTCAGTAGAGTTCCAATAAGTTCTGCTTGATCAATTTCACAAAGCAGACGGATTCTATTCCCTTGCCTACGCAACAATATAAATCGACATAAACTGCATACGATTTGATATTGCTAATATTATTACTGCTACAAGTTTCATAATTAGTCCTACGTAGCAGTAGCTACGCGTCCGCTACGACGAAAGCTACGTCTAGCACGGCGTAGCACAGATGCGCTACGCCGTAGCAACTGTTCGTTCTCTACGGCTTTTTCCCACCTGCTACACTCGCGTAGCAGCATTATTTAATCCAGTGAATAAAACTGGTAATAGTTTTCAGTGAACTCAATTCAAAGGCTTCACATCTCCCGTTTGGCTTAACAATGCAAAAGTAACAGAATGAAAATCCACGAATTCTGTACAAATTCAAAAGAACTTTAAACAATTAGTAGGTATTCTTTTTCTACCGTTTTGCAATCACCGCAAAGTCTAGCGTTTTCAATTAGACTCTAGCTATTGGAATCTATTTAGTGCAGCGAGCCAGAACTTTTGTTTCACTTTATTTCTGAACAGTATTCGAAGAAACTAGCTATATACATAGATAAACTAGCTATATACATACATAAACTCACGCCAACTTCCCATGGGGGTAGATAGAAACTATAGCCACCTGTCCGCCTGCTACGCTCCTTGCATACCCCTTTACTTCGTTTGAAACTTGAAACTAACTCATTTGTGAATAATAAGAACTGTGAAATCTTCATCCCGCCTACGCATTTCCAGCCAAGCCTACGCAGGTCCCTCTGTCAAAATTGACTTCAATACTCATACGTCAGGTATTGGAAATATTTATGGCATTAATATTTTTAGTCGAACAAATTACGTCCATGGCAGATATTGAAGCTGTTTCCTTTTTAGATGACCAAAAATATAATACGAAAGTATTTCTGTTATAATGACCGACAAAATGAGGAAAAGTCTGGCTGATTAGAATAAGAGATATCATATCCGTATTCAGTGTTATTGTTGTTGTTCAGTTATTCATTATTTCACGAGCACTACACGATACCTACATCGTGTTTGCCTACCACCAGACAACGATCTATAGGTGTTGTATATTTAGTGCGAACACATCGATCGTTTTGCAACGTACAGGAGCTTACCTACTTGTGTACATGCCAACAAAACTGTACATTTAACGATAGATTGTTGTCATTTGATAATTTGCATCCGCACTAACATTTATTACGCCATCCATCACGCGCGATAAAACATTCGCTGGTTTGTTGAAATTGTGCGATCCGATAGAACTGTGTCTGTTAGATACATACATTTACCTACCTATATATAAGTAAAAAATTGTATCAGCAAATACTTATGATTATTCCTTGTTCATATTACACAATTGCAATCAATACATTCCGCTAAGTGTAGGTAGGTAAACTATAAAATATTTTTGCAAGTGACTTTACAGTCATGAGCATAGATACCTTAACACTTACGCAAAATTCATAAGCAATTTTCTCCTAAAGTATTGAGAGATAATTTATGGTATTACGAACATAGTATTATCGAAACCATACTATATTGAAATAGGTTATTTCAATGCAATTTTTATTTGACGAAAAAAGCGCTTTGTAATGTTGCGTAACTGTAAGGTATTTATGCTCGTAAACTGTTCAGCTCTTCAGACGATGTGCACCCTAACTGCGTGACCCACCTTAGATGACAATTGCTAAACCATTGCTTCACATGTTTGATAAATTTGTCTTCTCAACAACGTACATAACGCAATGAACTGTCAAAATAAAAGGCATAACCATTGTTTGTGTGTTGTTCCTAAGCACTAGGAATTGGTGAAGGATGGGCGTTTTTGAGGGACTGTCTTATGTAATTTTCTTTTGAGGTTCGAAAAGTGCTGATTCACAGCCTATTTTGAATAAATGACTTTTGAATTTTTGTTTCTGTTTTAATTTTGTGCCGTAATCATCCCACTGGATTAGCAGGAGTCTATTTGTGATCACAGGATTACCTCCAGACTGGAGCAAAAATATTTGTACAGTATTAACTTAGCTCAGTTTCATTTTAACCTGATAGAAGAAGATACTGGGATTATTCTTATTATTATTATTCGATGCGACTCTAATTCAACTATTAAGCAAAAGCAGCTTATAAATCAGAAACTACAAAGCAGTTTATAAATCAGAAACTGTACTTCACTAACTCTGCAAAATGAAACTATTATCGACGTCCTGTCTATGTATTTTAACTAATTGGGACTAAATATATTGCAAACATATAGCAGGAGATAGGTAGAACGATAAAGCAATATTACATATTATTTTTATTTGCCGTTATTTTGACATCGCCCTCGGGTATTGCATATTTTCAGGTACATATTGTTCGTCTTTGATGCAGCGTTTACAAATTAAAACGTCTGTTTTTATTGGAAATAACTACACATAGATTTTTGAATCATGTTTGTGTATTTGTGATCAATGTTAATACGAAGCAGGTATTAACATTGATCTAAAACTTCATAAAAACTGCAATTAACATGAATAGAGAAAGTTGTATATGTAACTGTACATTATTATGTAAAAGAGAGAGACAACTTGTAAAATTTTCATAAATTAAATACATGATAATGTCGATAAATGCAGACACATAAAACGTTGAACAAATAATTGCCATTTAATATCTCCGGTTTTCAATAAATGTGGCAACGTGAGTAACGCGAACAATTTTGATTAATATAACGAATGTTTTAATTAAATAATTAATGAGATCTGTGATTCATATACTTTATTAAAACCCTATTTAATTTAATAATTATCGTTACCAATTAAAATTCATCGTACGTTACGTTACTATTCTTTTTTTATGTCCAGATAGGTATAACTGTTATAGATACTTAGATAGGTAATAAATAGCTCGTGGATAATTAACCAGCCAGAAAGTAAATCTATATCTATATTCATAGTCAGTTCCATACTCAAATAACTCACCGATTTGTGCTTCAATATTTTGTAACTAACAAAAGAATGAACAGTTCAGCAATAATTTTTATTTTTTTCGTAGAGTAGGCTTTTAGCTCATTTCTAAGTTTTATGGTCCGTAAAAGCTAGCATTTACGAAGAAATTATCTGTGTCCGCGCGAAGTTTTAACGAGGAAACAGCAAAGCCCTTTACTGTTATAATCCTGACTCAGGCCGGAAATGTAGAGGCACTGAGCCGCCAACCTTTTGGCACGTGAACCCAGACAAGGGCAGGCACTAGTTTCAAGTGAATACACTCCACTTTTCAAGGGTTCGTTCTAGTAATACTTAAGCTATGAAACCACTTAATAAAGTATGAATATTTGAACTTTAACATCGAAGAATTTTTATTCGTGAAAAATTACGATAATGAGATCCTACTTGAGGCAAATAAAAAACTCAAGCACTAGGATTAAAGAGGGTTATTAACAATATCTTATAGCGGCGATATTAGCGAGAGGTCTCGACCTCGGGTCGGAGGGCCCGAGGTCAGCGGCTACATTGATGGAATCCCACAACATTACAGAGAGCGGACGATACTAAGATAAAAAAGATCCCTTGATTACAACGAGCCGACAAATGTGGGGCATAACTCTTGCAGCGGGACGCCGACTGATTGTACACCAATAAAATACGTGACGCCCTAGTAATACAGCTCAGAATCGATTGACGCCGCTAATGTAGAAAACGATTACGGCGGATTTAAAAATGGTTAGTGGTGAACCAAAACCCATTTGTGATGTATTGGATTGAAATTCTATTAACGTTTGTGACGGTCCACTTTGATTTGCTATTCGCAATTTTCATTTATCTTGCCTTTTACAATTTTTCAGTGGACTAGAACTCGACTAAGCGGTCTAATGTTCAATGTTCTTTGTAAGTCATCTAGATGTCCGATAGGTTTTTTGCATAATAAATTATATGACAGTACACTTTACACTTACTAATTGTGTCGAGCGTTTTCAAAGAGTAGTCCACAAAATCTTTAAATTTGTGAATTAGGTTCCTTGATGCCACACCAAAAACTTTTTTGGTTGACACCAAAAAGGATGTGCAATTTTCGAGAAATCGATAGATTTATCAAAAAATTGGTGTCTAACGACAGGAGGTCTTGAATTTAGACCACGCAGAATTTATTAATCCTTTGCAACATTGGAACCTTATGATATACATTAAATTCCCGACAATTTTCAACTAATGCGTCTCCTTGCGTAAGCATCAAGCTTCTGTACATTTTGTGGGAAATCATTTGAAGCAAAATAAATAAAGCTGGCGACACATTTTGTATCCATACCGTTTAAATCTGTTCGCCCTTCATCAAAGGAAGTGCTTTGCTAAGTATATGTTTATATGTAGGACAATTACTGTACTGACTTGATTTAAATGAGGAATACGAATACAAATTCTTGTTAGATAAATGATTACAAGTCGTTACAAGCGAGTTAATGATAAGCTTAGACCGACCACTCTTGTACCAATATATTATTGCCTCAAGTACAGCAATAGCTACAGATATGCGCATAAAGACATCGTGAGCGTGTGAACGTATCGAGAACTAATGGCGCTGCTCTCTAACACGACTGAGTGACACTTTGACGATCTACCGGCTTATTGACAATTTGCTAATTAGTCAAAGTTACCTATGTTCTGCGGGACTCGAGACAAGTTTCCCGGGACTCTAAAGCCCCGAGACCGAAAATTAGCAAGATTCTCGATACAGAGCCGACTCTGTACTGTGGCAGGGGAGCATCTTATAGTTGTCCTAATTTGTACGGAGCTAACAAATCGACACGTGGTGAGCTAAGTTTATCGTGACTAATGTATGTCTATTTGCTTGTTTGTTACTTAGTACTACAAATTATACAACAATGTGAGGAGATATTAAGTCAAAGACACATACGCGTCTTTTGAACCGAGAAATCTACTGCTCTTGTATACAAAGCTACCTTCAAACAGTTCTCGCTGAATTTCAAGATGAAACATGTTATTTCTTACAAAGTCAAGCACCCTTAAAATATTTATATACGTTTGAATGCTAAAATGACAAATGAAATTCGCAAAACGTCTTTCCTAGAAGCTGCGCTGCGAAGTATGTTTAATCTGTCAGTGATTGACAGCTGAAGCTTGTTTTTCTTCATCAAATACCTTGTCAGATACGAATAAGAAATGCCATATAATAATTTTGAGCTTCTAAGTCCTAAATCAATACAAATGAAGCCTTATGTATCTAAACATGTATAGAAATATTGAAGTAGGTATCAATGCGAAGAGTTCGGGCGCCATCTTCATCAAAGTTATCCAATAAATTATGTGAGATATACGCAACATAACACAAACACTATACACGGATATCATAATCAATCGAAGGTAACACGATCGGACGATCTGTGTAACGTGTCCTCCACAGTATCACAGTGTCGGCCAGTATGGAGCGCGCGTTAGGCGAACGTAAACACCACTGAGGTTTGGAATAAATTAATCACTGTGTTGTGTTATGGCACCCTGGTAGTGAACATTCAACATACATGACGTGGAGGTGTCGGGGGCCGCGGGAACGCGAGACGCGTGCAGGCGCCGGGGCGGGCGGCCGATCACTGAAACGTCCCGGGCGCGCGACGCCCCGCGCCCCCAGTCGCCCCCGCTACTGAAACTCTCAATTATTTTATTGGGAAAGCTAATGAGACGAGAGCCATCCACAGGACTGCTGTCCGTTATTCCCATGGTTACCGGCAAATAAAACATCGTTAGGATTACACGTTAATTCGCTGGTATTGGTGGCGTAGTCAATTTTGGAGCTACGAGTATATTTTAATAATATTTGAGTTCACAGACTGCGGATTAACGAACTTGCTACATACCTATGTATGAATGTACATAAAAAGCAGCGTTGAATTTTAAGCAAACATCAAAGCCCCGGAGTTATTGGAGTAGACATTTCATAAGACACGGAATGTCTTTTCAATCGGCGTCCGTCGTAGTCGGGGTGTACTTTTTAAAGTCCCCGAAGTTATTCGGTGCCCTTCGACGACGCTTTCCTCCTTATTTGCGTAATGTGGACGACACGCCGGGAATAATAATCTTGTCCTAATTGATAGTCGGCGCGCCCGAGGACACGGGGATATGAGGACATCTGCAGCACTGTGTAGGTGTCGCTATAGACGTCGCTTTGTAAGGTCCTTGTCTTCGTAGAATGCGACTATTTAAATAAGATCAAAATTCCATATTCTCATGTTTCTGGCTGAATGCGCTAGAACGAGAACTTCACAAAATCAGCTTTTGGTGGCCTCTCAGTATCAATTTATAATCAAATTGGTTTACTTTATGTAAGAATCCTTTTTACTTTCTAAAAGCCTCCGCCGAAGTCATTCAATTGTGATGTGACGAATTTTTGACTTTAGCGGGAACGATTGCCATTTGACCTCGGCTGCCCGCAGGGAAATCAGATGCTCGCAATACGCGCAATCAATGCACGGGTGGACGGTGATTCTGTTCCATTACTATGTTTCAGGTCTGATGTAATCTCTGATTCGTTTCTTGGATTCTCGTCTCAGGGTTGCCGGTAGTCTCTTCTGAAACCCACATAATCTAACCCAACTCCTACTATTCCAATTATCTGAACATTATTTGTTAATGGCATAATTTAGAATGGGTCCACCTGTCCGGGTGAGTTTACAATAGATTTCTGTTGGATCTCTACTCACCCTCCCCTTAGGGGCGTGGGGGTTAAGCTAAGAAAAGGAAGTACAATAAACAGAGCCAAATTATACACAAAACATTCACAAAGCTCGGACAGTCTAAATTGTTCGAGGACATCCGAAGAATTCAGGGATTCGCAGTCAGCGAATAAAAAAGAAATTTGGGTAGACAACAAAAGACAATAGCAAATGGTCACTCCTGCGAGAGAACATGTTTGAAGTAGGGTAGGCTGGCATAAAATAAGGCCCTCGGGTCGCTACCATTCAGCTACTATTTAGTTTCGGACCACGTATAACATATTGGCCATACCTGGATATATCTGACAAATGACAAACCTACTTTTCTAGTGACCACTATCCTACATAAAATTATGTTTATTTCTCTAAGTAGGTTTATACAAACACTTTTACAAGTCAATAATATTTTTAAAATAAAACTAGATGAGTTTGATACATGGTTAGGTTCATTATACAAGTTTAATTCCCAGAAAGTTCTGATACTCGTAAGTATATCTTTGTTCCCAACATTTGTCCTAAATAAGATACCAGTCAACTGCGGATTACTGAAGCACACACCAGCTTACCCTTGCAAGGGGAACACAGGTGTGACAATATGTTACCACAGAGGACACAGTAACCACATGCCAACAGCGTTACAATCCATCACACCACAGTAGTAAGAAGGCAGCGTGGGCCGGGCCTTAATCAATGAAGACAAACACTACTCTCATTTGTGAATCAGGTTGAGTTGGTTTAGCTAAGTCATCACTAATTATCTTGAGTCTGTCTTTAACCTTAATACATGATTCGCTCCAACTTACTTTGGAAGGAAAAACAATAAAGGTAATGCTTGTGTTTGGTTAAAGGCGGCATCGTAAAATTTCTATAGCACTTGCTCTATCTTTTTTTAATTTTTTCCTCAGAACGTTCAAGATAAGGTAGGTACTTCTAGGAAAGTTATGTTAGATTTTATACACAAACTGTAAAATCCAACAAGCGCATCATCACACTTCGACACATAGTGCAAATTCGCAAAAATCTGGTTTATATCTGCGTTGTTGTGTGAGAGTTAAAACAATGTAGTATACTTGTTATGGTTATGGGAAATAGAATGAAAATTCAATATCCCAATATAAGGGGTTGAAACCCGATCCGATCCGAGATTCCGGTAATATCAGGAAGTCGTATAAAGTCTACCTTTTCGCGAAGATCAAAACAAAGTTAAATCAATCATCCGCCTGGAAGTTCATCCGACGTTTCGTCTTCAACAACAATGATTCATTCAGTTGTAAGATGTCCACTGTCTTATATCCTCAACATCAAATATTTATTTTCAGCTGTTGTGTTTTACGAGCCCCATGTGAAATAAAAGGCGTGGCTACTCTTAACCGAATAACATGCGGAAGTAAGGTACCTACAAATAAAGATGAATGAAGAATTTGTACAATCTTGGGTGATGTGGCAATTAATGACACGGTGTTGGGGGATGCAGGACGACTAGGAAGAAATAAGTCTTGTAGTGTAATCACACCTTACATCGCAACGGACCAAGTAGCTTAATGGATGATAGGCCGAACAGTTACTGTAATAGTTTTAATGGTGGATGAGGTAACCAGTAGATAATTTAATGTCATGGATTTCGTATAGTTGATCGTAATTGCTTTACCTACTACTTTTGACAACAATTCGATATATACTGGAACTTCTCTAAGGTTGAAATTATCTAGCTGTCACAAAGACTAATGGACTTTGTAGTTTTATGTTGTGCTAATGACATGCAAGCTTAAGATGGTAAAATTTGCCAAATCGACAAGCTTATCGGTAGGTTTAAAAACATTGGTAGGTTCTTCCATCACTTATCTACGATTGGCATCCCTAAAAGATTTTCGGGCACTTTCATTAATTTTTACCAGCATTATGACTTCCAGGACATCGAATAATTTACTGCTATTGTACCTACTCAGAACATAACGTATAATCTAACTTGTAACTGTTCGCAGAATGTATTTGGAGCATAGCTACAGTACCTACTGCGTAGGCACATCGCTGGCTAGCGACAATGGGGCACAAAGCCAAAGGAGGAATTATGTGAAGGATTACGTGCGGCGGAGGACATACCACTGATACACTGCCCGCACACACACACACACACACATACCACGACCGAATAGCTGGACACCTCCGTACTATGAGAGGCGGAATTACGTACGTAGGCAAATAGACTAATTGATGGATGAAACTGTTTTACTTATTGTGCTATAGGTAATGAAGAACACGACCCAATGTCATTCCAGCTTAACTCTGAAGTAGAAACAAGTAAAATTATATTTAAATTTATAAAACCCCCGACACAAACATTTCCTCATTTCTTTTTCTTACTCCATCATCATCTATTTATAACCTATTCATTGAGCCCATTCCAATGAGCCCAAACACGATACCTGTGCTGTAAGTTGGTTAGGGAGTTGGGTATCCTGCTAATACCAGGTGATGCTGCAGCATCAGTTTATGGTTACTATGTACTTCTACAGAATACCAAATTTCAAATCAATCAGACCTGTGGAAGACGCTCACATCCATTCATCAACTAGAAAAGAGAAACAACGCTAGAAAACCTGCTTTGAAATAATAAAAAACCTCATTCAAATCGGTTCACACGTTTAAAAGTTACGGTGCCACAGACAGACACACACTCATAGCGGTCAAACTTATGACACCCCACTTTTTTCGTCGGGGGTTAAAAAACAACTGAAATTTTGAACACTCAATATGTTGAAGTGTACAAAGACACTTCAACATATTGGGCGTTCAAAATTTGATATTTTCTCATCGTGTGATGTAGACACATTTGTCGATATATGACATCATCATCTCCATAGGATATTCACACACATTTCTTCCGTAATCGATAACTTGATAACATAATCTGATTTACTTGTCGTGCACACCTAGGGTTGCACCTGTTTTTTATTTATCGAAGCCATTGCTAGTAAAAATATGGTAGATGGCGAAAAGAATTAAAAATATTTTAGGTACTTATGTTACACAAACATTTTTATTCTTTATTACATATTTTTTGCTCGTGGCTGAGTAACAACAGCCGCACTGGTCGATCCATCAGGTTAAGCTACGCTTGCCGGGGTTGGTCAGTGGATGGGTGACCATCTTTACATACCGAGAATCCTCCGTGCCTCGGAAAGCACGTTAAGCCGTTGGTCCCGGCTGTCATTCGTGGATCTTTGACAGTCGTTACGAGTCGTCAGGAGCCCGAAAGTCTGACACCAGTCTTACCAAGGGGTATCGTATTACCCAGTTACTGGGTTGTGGAGGTCAGATAGGCAGTCGCTCCATGTAAAATACTGGTATTCAGCTGCATCCGGTTAGACTGGAAGCCGACCCCAACATAGTTGGGAAAAGGCTAGGCAGATTGATTACATATTTTTTGCTACTATAAATCTTTATTAACAGGTTTTTTTAAGTCTCATATCTCTGAATTAAGCCAATAAAATACTATTAATTCAGCTTTTATGAGATTAATACTGGTCCTATTGCGTTCATCTCACCATTTTGTATTGAAATAAAAATATTGTAGTTTCGTCTACTATATTTTTTTCTTTAAAAATATAGTATTTAGGCCTTTAATATAGCAGGATACTATAGTATATAGTAGGGTTGGCAGCCCTATGTACGCCGGCGCTGATCAGCTTACCTTTGTGTCACCCTTTTGTGATACAGACACGACCTTAACTTGCATGAATGAATCCATTTTCAATTTAACAACAATTTCAATATCGCACATGTATACAAGTGTATATTCAAAGAGGACTAAAGAAATCTTCGCTTTCTCAGTTCAATGGAGCAGAGAGGACGCATCACAATCGTAAAGACGCGCCCTATAAAATAGTTTCTGCGTATTGTAGGTACCGGCTGTACGTCAGACATGAAAGGAGATTGGATCCAATAGATTGTACATGTATTAATGTAAATAACATGAGATCAAAGGAACATTCGTATATGACGTAGCGTTATACGTACTTGCCAAGTTTTATTAAGTTTCAGTGAAACCGCAAACGAAGTTAGAAATGCAAAATGAAAGGGCCGATGCAAAAGTAATTTATATCAAACTGCCCATAATAAGGTGTTTCAGAAGAAAAGTCAGTTCTGAATGGTTGTAAACCTCGTTGGAACTAATCAAGAGCGCCCACTTTTCACAGCCTCGTGGAGTTTAGAAAGTTCCGCTCACAAAGCTCGTCTATTTAACTGACACATTTCTGCAACGAGCCACGAGCCCTCAGCCCGCGCCCCAAGCCCCGCATCGCCCGACAAACTTATATTTTACACCAAAAAATACCCTCATTTAGCCACTTCCAAGAAGATTAGATACAATTTGATTCACGATTGATTTCGGGTCCGCAGATTTAAGTTTGATAGGAAGTTAATTAGACGTCTAATTGCAGGCTCGAGTCAGTACTCTCGAGTTGTTTAACTTGACAGTTATGAGAAATAGCGGATCATGAATTCGGTTTTACTTTAGTTGAGCTAAATGTGTCTGAGATAAATATGTAACTAATTTGGCAGAAACTAAACGGTTGGTTTTAATTAAATAAAACGAGTCCGTGTCGGCGACAGCCGTGTGAGAGTTGCGGAACTTTAATCCGTCAGTCAAGTGGTGGTGGTGGTCTGAATTTGAAACGTCTTCCACACTTCGCAAAAGATCCTTCATTTTAAATATGAAGGCTTCCCGAGTGCCTCTACACAATTTATCTACGTGAGTGAATTTTATAAATTCGTTCATAACTCATAACTTTCGAGTGGTGTTACGGTAATCCTCGGCGCCTTTATGTGACTATTAAAAGATACGCCCACTTGTATTAGTTTCCATTTCGCGTTAAAATCCTTATTCATAAAATGAATTCATTAATTTAACATAAGCTCGTCTCCAAATATTTTAACAAGTGTATTTAATTAAATAGTTAATTTAATATAGCTAGGTAACAAGTTTTCAGCGCAATTGTGGCAACAAGTAATAACGATCTTTCAAACAATATGAGCTCAAATTCAATTGCTTTTATACAAGTTCTTGTTAAGTGTTTATTAGCACGTCTGAAACGTGAATAGTCATACCTACTTACCTACTATTGTTTCATAGAGCTTTTATATCTACTGTACTACTAAATTCAACTATGTATAGGCTTGTTAAGCAAAATACACGTAAGATTTCACGTAGGTGTTCCTCTAAAATTCAACACCTAAAATATGATAATACCATCTCAGAATTTCTAATAGGTAGGTACCTATCCAAAATGCGTAGTGGGCCCGCGTCCTTGGTTTAAGCCCCAGAGACTGGACTACAAAGACACCGGCGGGCGACCACACGCGGCCCTTGGGCATAAAGGACACCTAATCCACTTAGGGCATCCTGGCGCGTCTCACAGGCAGGTTCATTATGCGCCATAATTTATTTATTAAATAATCCTTTTTGCTTTAAAAAGTTGTTTATTTTTGTCAATGTTATCCACTTTTATCAAAACGAATAAATAATGAGGGTACATTATAATTATTTATTTATTTATTTAACAGTTTATGTACACACATTATAAATAGACAAGAAGAAAGGAACAGAAAAAAACGTACAAAGGTGATGCTTATTTCTAAAGAAATCTCTTCCAGCATACCTGCGATAGGAAAGTAGTTAAAGAGATGTAGACAACGTTAACATTTATTATATTTAATGTTTAAAATAAGGATTGTAACAGCTCCAAAACCAGTATCGCATTTATTGTGAGCAGGAGGAGGGTTTCGTCCGCGACCTCCTCCCGAGATGGCTGATCCTTTCTTTGTACTAATTAAGTACATACTATTTCTTTTGTACGTCTGACATTTGATTAAAATTTGTTTGAATGTTTTAATATGACTGGATAACATAGTGTAGATATCTCCTTAATTATATGTTTTATGTATACTTACTGAAACAGCTGAAAAAAAGAATTTTAACAAAAATAAAGCTATTTTGAAACTGCAGAAGTAAAATTAAAACTTGGATTGAATTTCGATTCCTAACAATGGGTGGGTCGTTTCTTCCGCTACGACGCAAACCAATGTGCGATGGTTGAAAAGAATCGGCCGCGCGTCGCTGCCGGTGCGCGGTGTGCAGTGGCCGAAGTTACGAGCGGCCGAGGAAGCGAGCTTCTTACTGAGATCATACTACACTCGCGTTTATTAATTAAAAGACAGTGTTTAACATAGCCTTCAGGAAAACAGACGTGATGTTGTGTTAAGCTGGCTAGTGTTGACACTTATCTCCACTCTATTTAGTTGCTATGTCTTAATAGAAAGGCCGTACGGCGTACACTATTATTTTTAAACGTGAAGGTAAAAAAACCAGTTGAAGTCAAATTGAATGTGGTTTTTTGTTCGTTGAATATTCTCACCTTAGAACACGAACTTTTTTTCAGGCTGAAGTTCATACGTAGAAACACATTTCACGTACGTCGCGGGCGTCCTGTTCACACGCGTAGTTTCCTTAAATCCACCACGTTAGTTGCTCACGATCCCTAGTAACGCCACGCTACCGTATCGATAAATTGTCGACATTCGATATCGTGGTTTCCACAAAATGGATAGATTCCTAGTAAGGTTCACCGGCAATCTCAACTCCAAAATACCTGGTGAAGACATCTCTGGCCCATGGCAGTCCGCCAAACGCTGGGCAATTGATTCCATGGAGGACAGAAGTTCGCTATCTTGGCGTTACGTTGGATAAAAAGCTCAACTGGACAAAACATGTTAATAAATGATGCGTTAAAAGAATTCAACCACTCGGTTATCTCAGTCCTATACTTAACCGAAAAAACTAAAACCTAACTACGACACAAAAGTCAACTAAAACCGTCTTGTTTACCTTTTTAGTTGACTTTTGTGTCGGTTTAAAGATATATTACCCGGTAAATGGTAGCTCCATGTTCTATGTTATGGGTTTGGTTTCCGCACTTAGTCCGTCAGGTGGACCATTGTGCGTGGGCCATGGCGGTCGTTTGGTGGTTATTGCAACCAGCCCTCCCTCCAGAAGTTGATTAAATCTCCTGGTCTGTTCAGAACATCTGTGAAGATCTGGGTGACGACACACGAGGGTTTCTGTTCTAATCTGGATGACGCCTGTGTATTCAAAGAGCGCGTGCGCGGCGGTTTCTTCAACCTCCATGCACGCCCTGCACATAGGACTGTCCGTTATGCCTGTTGTGTGGAAATGTTTGTTTAGCGAGCAGTGTCTCGCGACAGTCCCATCGCGTCCCAGGTCGTGTGAGAAAACACCAACTCCGTTACCGAAGTCAGTCTTCGTAGTCTGAGTAGTCACACTGTTCTTCTGTAAGTATAATGTTGCCTTTCAAAGTGGTGTGTTTTCGGGGCTATGTCGCAGGGTGATGCCATCATTGGCCTTCGTCTGATCGCATCTTCCTTTATATGTGTGTGCTAAATTCTGGAGTCAATGCTTAGGGTCCCTGATAAATGGAGCCTAAAGGCGGCCAGGGCCTCTTCCTTCCGCACGATGAGGTGCAGATACGGCAGTCCCAGCATTGCCTGAAGAGCGGCAGTGGGTACAGTTTTCATACTGCTAGTGATTGCAACACAAGCAAACAAACCGTTGCAGTTTTTCGAGATCTCTTTGGGCTGTGCGCAGGTCTGTCCTGGGCCACCAGATCAATGAGCCGTATGTGATAATTGGTCATTCTTGTGTTTTACCAAGTTCAGTTGTTTGTCCAAAAAGATGCCCAGGTATTTGGTTTCAGTTGAGAGGCTTAGGGTTGTTCCAAAGAATCATGGTAATTGTAGTATCGTCAGGTTCCTCTTTTTTGTGAAGAGAATCAGTTCAGTTTTTGTAGGGTTCACTGAGAGTTGGTGCTTGTTGCACCATTACTATATTCAGGGCTTAACGCATGAGGTTGCATAGAGTGTTTTCGTGGGTCCCGTTTATTATTATGGCTACGTCATCGGCGTAGCCTACGGTGAAATAATCTTTGTCATTAAGTGTTTTGATGAGACTGTCTACTACCAGGTTCCATAAAAGCGGCGAAAGGACGCCCCCATGCGGGCAGCTCTTGGCAACAATGACCCTCGTAGTGTCATTTACTGTGACTTGTACAGTTCTCAGTTTGTGCATGTTGGTGATCCAGCCACTCAGGGTCGAGTCTATGTTGTGTCTGTCGAGGGCCACGTTTATACCGTTGATCATGGTTTTGTCAAAGGCGCCCAGTCAATGCCAATGAAGGCAGCCAGTGCTGAGCATTTGTGGTCCCCTGTGCAGTGCTGTGCAATTTTAGAAACCACGTTGTGCAGCGCTGATCCTGCTGATTTGCCTGTGGAGTACGCATGCTGTTGTTTGTCAAGTGGTTTTACCTGAAGAGGTCCGTCTCGGATGTGCCTGTCACAGATTCTCTCGAGGGTTTTCAGTAGGAAGGATGTGAGGCTTATCGGCCAATAAGCCTTGGGTTGTGTGTATAATCGGTTTTTCCAGGTTTGGGTATGATGATAATGACTTTCACCTCGCGCCATACGTAAGGTATGTGTCTAAGTGCTATACAGGCTCGAACGATCTCCACCAGCCATGGTGTCAGATAATTTATGCCCCACTGCAGTACGGCTGGAAAGATGCCATCCAGCCCTGCCGACTTGTATGGCTGAAAAGTGTTGATAGCCCAGTTTATCCGGTCTGCTGTTACTATATTGTGGGCTCTAGACCAGTCTTGATCCGTCGGGGTCATTCTGGATCCACCTACCATGTCCGATCCTATAGGAGTTGAAATGGTAGCTCTTGAGGACATACTCACAGCTGTGCTATGCAATTATACAAAGGAGATTGAGTTTATATAATGCAAAGATGGTCTTACAATCTTTAGCAGCTCCAACAGTATTTTCAAATGTTAATCAATTAGTTGTGGTAGTGGAGGGGGATGACCAATATTGAGCCAAGCATTTTTATCAGCGATGTCATCCCCCAACTTATAATATGCCTGCCTGTATATTATACAAGATTTGAGTTTCGTCTCATTCAGTTGAAGTCTACATAAAAAAATTATGTTAATAAAGAATATTCTAGACTAAAACTAAAATTCGTAGAAACGCTCTTAAATTACACCAAATAGTAAAGTCGAAGCTAAAGTCGCCAAAAGCTGAGCAAACTTAAATTGGATCTCTCAAGTCCGTACTTCGTTTACCATCAACCAGGAGAGCAGAAAAAGTACAATTAATGCACAGCTGGAAAATTGGATATTGATTCCAAGAAACGAATAACTTAGATATTTTTACCAGATGAGAGGTGTGTTTATTGAATTAGGAGTTATTATAGAGTTATTTATTATCAGATTAAGTGTAAAACAATCACAATTCAAAATGACATAAAAACACCAAGAATTGCAAATAACAAAATCGAAAGAATGAGGATTATTCTTGTTGCTTCTGCAAACAGAATTAACCATCCACACATACAAAATTCGCGACTCAAGTACTAAGTAAATATGGAATCGAGGAAGTGCTGACCCAAAGGATGACTACACTCTGTTACCCGTTCCATTTCGCGACCCATGTGCAACGACCGTCGAGTTCGGGACACAAAGGACTGTCAACCATGTATCTAAACTAGTGCTAGGACGAGACCGCGGTGAACTTAATATATCCAACTATCTGCAAATGTGCGCACGATTGCCTGTCACAGACAAGACAGCCGAGTTTCTTGGCTGCAGTGCCATCTACTTAGTTAATTAAACTTAATAACTGGATCCTATTTTGTTTTTGCACTGGATGGAGCTTAGTGGTGAGAAGAAACCCGTGGTCGCATGCCTGTATACCATGTGGGTGTCAGGAACAGCTACAAAATTAGAATGGCATGCGACGACGGCTTTACCTTGAACATTTTTGTACATATGTCTTGATTTCTGTCTGAAATATTTTCTTGTATCGTATATAACATCACTTTTATTTTTCTGTAGTCGGGTTACGGTTTTTTTTAAGTTAATTTTTTATTTTATTTAATTTTTCAACACATTTGCTCGTAAAGTGGCTCTTATTGAACCGCTTTTAGGTCATAATGCAGTGTATTAAAAACGCGTGCTTTGTACGTGTGCGCCACAGATTTAACGGCAGTATGGAATTAGTAAGTAAGTACTATCATGTCAGCGTGGAATTAGTATGTACTAATGCGCTTTGTAGAGTTTACTCCTTAAGAATCGATTTTCATATAAGTCTTGGTTGGTAACGGTATGGACGGTATGGCAATTTTATGAAGAGTTAAATTTATACAAGCGATAACTTGTTTTATTCGTACATAACAAAGATGAAATTAAAAAAAAAAACAAAAACACATTTCGATCTAGATATGACGACGGTTTTTAGGGTTCCATAGTGAACAAGGAACCCTTATAGTTTCGCCATGTCCTTCTGTCTGTCTGTCTGTCCGTGGCTTAGCTCAGAGACGGTTAGTACTAGAAAGCTGTAATTTGGCATATATATACATATTAATCATGCCGACAAAGTGGTAAAATAAAATCAAGAAAAAAAAAAATATAAAAAAAATGTTTAGGGTACCTACACGTAAAGTGGGGATGGTTTTTTTTTTTCTACCCTCCGACCAACGAGCCCTCCTGTTTTATTTTTCAATAGGCTTCGTTGCTTAGTCTTGTTTGTTTTCCTCATCCCAATGTAGGTACTGCCTAACTGCAAAAATGAAGGCGTAATTTAAAGGGACTCTTAAATATACATAATGTCGAAGAGGACCACAAAAGATTTGCTAAGAAAAGAAATTAATTAGCCGACGATATTAAACCTCGGATTTGAGACCCTTTTACGAGTAAGTACCCAGCGAATACCGAGCCACCAATACCGGGGGAGAACGAATTCGAAGCGTTTATAATAGACAAGGTTTACAAGGCTGCCGATCGGATTTAATGAACAATTTTTTAAGAACCAAGTCACTTTTTATTTTATTTCTAATAGGGTTTAGTGCGTAGTGAATTATAGATATTCTACTTCAAATCTAGATATTTCCCCTCGTAAACAAAACAGTACGTTTTGATATGCCCTGGCGACAAAAGAATTAACCTTTGCACTGCAAACCTTTGCACAGCGCTTGCCAACTGGGGCAGAAGCGTCGTGATCAAAGGAAACACTAGGTAGGCTCACCTCCTGCCGTGTTCTGAATGCCTGGTACGCAGGGCGAGAGGTCGCGCGTACTGTATGCATGTAGTACGTCACCGTATGTGGGTCACAGGGCCCCAGGGCACGTGCCATAATATGCGGTAGGGTATCCATCGTGGAAAATATCTTGCTTTTTTGACATTCTGTCCGATCGCCATCCTCAATAAAAAGGAATTTGATGGTTGAATATCTCTCGTATTTTCGAAAAAATGTGGATACCGAAAATCACGCAGTAGAAATACTACACACAGTATTGAGGGGAAACACAGCTAAAAAAGTCAACACGCATATATTATTCAGTTACGTCATACATATTCTGCCGCTGACAATATTGATGTCCGTGCAATGTGTGATTTCAAATCCGAAAAATCAGTATCATAATGGGCACGACTAATTGATTATAATGGGCCAATTTGGAAGAAAAGAGAGAGCTTTATAAATTGATAAATTCGAAAATTCAAATTCAAAAGTCATTTATTCAAACTAGGCTGAGAATCAGCACTTTTCGAACGTCAAAATGACATAAGGCAGTACCCCAAAACGCCCACCCTTCGCCTAGCAAGCGATTAATAGACTCTAGGTAAGGTTACACTTAATCAGTTCAATATTTTAGAATATAAGGTCAATGCGAAAGATACCAAAACGATATCCAGCGCCACCAACAAAAAAAAAATTATTGTAAAAAAAAAAAAAATATCCTGACAAAATATTCCAAACAAGTCTATTGCATTTTTATCGTTCCTACGTTTAACTGGAGGATATACAACATAAAACTTGTTCGGCAAGGTCGGTTATCAAAGTACAGTCTACACCCGGGAGGCCATTTAATAAAGTCGCCTGTCCTCGCCCGAGGCAATGTGACTTGAATTTATTACTATCTGTACAAAAGTAAACCTAGTATTCGAACTTTCTGCCAACGGGGCGTAACTCAGATGGTAGAGCGCTCGCTTAGCATGCGAGAGGTACCGGAATCGATACCCGGCGCCTCCAGCCAGGTTTTTGTTACCAGACTGTATTATTTTGAGCCATTACATTATCAGATGTCATAGAAGTGCGGATCTTTCATGCGGTACCGAAATCAAAGAAGAATGACGATGATGCCTTCCACAACGTTTCCTTTGAAATCGATATCTAGTTGGAGCCTGGCATGTACTCAAGTTGCAAAATCAAACTTGGTATAAAATGTTATTACGTAATTATTATTTCGAATACGTTGACCTCGTTCTCGCGTTTCTTGTTCTCTGCGTTTAATTAAAACATAATTGTACCGGGAGACCATAATTTGAAAGCAGCGCAGTCGCTAGTGAAACTTACTTGAGTTTTGAAAAGCGTTGCTAACAAAGCGTCTCACTACAAGAAGGCTTGACTCTCCTCCACGTCATGACATCCTGGTGTCGCGTAATAATCCCTACTGTATTCGTCATTACGTCAAAAATACAACACACGTAAAATTTAATTTCAGAAAAGTCGCGGCTTCCTAATTTTATCAAGAATCTTGGATATGTGTTATACTGAATCATATTCATAACGTAGGTAATAATGAGATCGTGCCAAACAAACAAAAGTAGACGAACACGAATAATACGAGTATAGTGATTGGCAGGGCAGATTTTTCCATCGCCAGATGTCTTTCATCAGAGGAATACTAGAAAAACTGTCAGACCTAACTATGTAGTATCTAATAATCGTTCCCTACACAAAATTCAGTTTCCCCTTGTACTGAGATAAATGGGTACAGGCTTATCAATTACCTCGTTACTATAAGTCAGTCGTTTTTACGACACGGAAAAACAAAGGTTTACCCTCATGGGGCGTTCCGGGGTAAAATAGAATCCAGTCTGGGGAACTAATTTTAATGGTCGCAAAGAGCCTCGGGCGCATATTTCTCGGAAAAACGGGCGCTACACGAGGTCTGAAGTCCGACAAAACCGCAGCATGACATATTTGCACAATCCTATATGAGTTCAAAGGAGGCCATGGAAGGATGTTCACAGACGTTTATTATTTATAACGAGAACATTTATTCAGCTAACTGACATTATTAGGTAGTTTATTGGCTTTACATACTAACACTAAACACACATTAAATAAACACGCTTCAATATTTTAGCGCATTAAAGAGATGAGAAAATACTCGTTAAAACATAACTAATGAGCACAAGCTGGATAGGTTACCTACGAGTATTAGTCATTTAGAGTTCTGTTACCTTCCACCTCGATCAACAGACCAGTTCGATGGTACCGTCTGATTAAAATTGTAATTGGAATTACATACATATATACATTTACAAAGGTTCAAATGGATACCACCAACAAAGTGGTTGAAATTCGGATTCTTAGATTTTCTTATACCTAAACACATTCAGGTCGACTTCAGGTGGATCCGCAGTTGTAGCCCGCGAAATTCAAATTTTCTTACCTTTTTTACAATTTGCAGGTCAGTGTCAGATTGTATCTTGATCAAAATATGATTCGCGACTATAACAGATATGTATTTACAGAAATATAATCATTTGAGTCATTAACACATATCTCGAAGTTAGATTTGTGTGAAAAACTTTTCAATAAGAAATTTGTTGTCGAGTTTGAATTCTGTAAATACATATCTGATAAAGTCGCGAATCATATTTTGATCAAGATACAACCTAACACTAACCTGTAAATTGCAAAAAAGGTAAGAATATTTGAATTTCGCGGGCTACAACTGCGGATCCACCTTAAGTAAGCGTTAATAAATGAAAATGTTTACAGTGTTTACTAGATGTATATCTACAAATGACATAAGACACAACATTTATTCAACTAACCGAAAAAAAAAATGCCCAATGAGCACTTCCATTTTATTTTTTCCTTTACGTTCTTGTATACATAATATATATTACGTATATTTTAATGTTAAATTGTATTTAAGATTTGTCAACAAACGTTATATATTAACCTAATAAACAATTAGTTAATTTGGTTTAAATAAATTATTATAAAGGTGTGTGTGTTACAAAACTGTTTTCAGATAATATATCGCGGTTTTAGCGAGTGTTGCACATGTAACTATGATGAAATTGTTTAATGCATAATGAATGACAAAGAAACTATACTGAATGCAACCCATTCCAAAATTATATTGCACGAGCTAACAAAATAAGTTTACAAAAAAAAATGCAACAATAGCCACAGGCAAACAAGAAAACAAAGTAACTAGTGCTGGTGTAGCATGCACAAGTACCAGGGCACCAGAGATGACAAAGAAAACAAAATACCCGCCAACTCTTGAGTGTCCTTTCACACTGTTTCGTTTGCAACTAGCGGCTGCCTCATGTTAGTTATAGTTAGCACATGTAAATGTGCAAACTTTTTATGCAATAAAACTGAGGCAAGAAGAAATGTCTCACTCAATTTTAATTTAATTGATAAAGACTAAAAAAAACGTCTGGCTAGCTCAAGAGTTTCACCAGTCAGTGAAAAAATCGGATTGAAGACAACCTTGTAAATGATTTAAAAAAAAAATAGCATATCACTAAAAGCGTGCAAAAAGCAATGCCGTATTTTGATAGCCAGATGTTTTCTTAGTGGCTACTACTTTAAGTTTTCTGTACAAACTTATCCAAACCCACAACACGATTTCCAGTAACCGACCCTCATTAAGTGGATAGACAACAAAAATGTGTTCAAATAAATTTTTTACTTTAGTTAGTTCGAAAAATATGATGGAATTTATTTTGCACGACTCGTAATGCGAAGCATTAGAGAGTGCTTTGCGATCGAAAAATTTGTTTTGCCTCCTTTCTGCAACTGTTTTTATTGTTAGACTCCTGCTAGTACACAGAACCTACTTCATTTATATACCATTGTATAGATAATTTCATGGAGATTAATTCTGTATTTTTCAAAAATTGATTTGATGCAGCAGATTTGTTTTTCCGTCAATCAAGTATGAAATCTGAAAACATTGTAGCTTGCGAAATCATTTTTTTTTTTTTTTTTTGTTAATTGATTCGTTTCAGCTATAGGAGGAACTTTATTGAAAATGGCTCTTTTATTCAAAGTGGTTTAATTATAATTAATAAAAAACTAACTAATATAATATCTATATATATATTTCCAATTTCGACCTTGTTCCATTGTTTAGCAACCAACAAAGCAAACCTAAATAGTCTTTGACAGTACGTAAAGATTGCGAGGTGAGAAAACATTTTTGAATGAGCGTTATTATGAGGCATTCACTTTGGAATTTTCCAAATATTCTATTCTTCTCTCTTCAACAATTTGGAACCACGCTTCATAAAGACTTGGTATTTCGGAAGGGTTGTTCCCAGAGTTATATGAGACTATTGTTCTCGAAAAATTAAAATTCATACTTAACTTCCCAACGGGTCCACGACAATTTAAAACATAAAAATTTTCTTTCCCTACGGGTCTATGAGAATGTTTGGTACAATCAGCGATAAAAGCTTGGCTAAGGAATAAATATTTATTATTTCTATAAAATAAAAGATAATGAATATAGATTAATAAGAACTCTTTACTGTATCACATGAATGGTCATAACCAAAAAAAAAACACAGTTTTATAACAATAACAGTGAAAATCTTACGACTAAAGTAGAATACAATGGACGACGTATATTTAGTAGCGTAACTGTTCTTAAAGAGTCATAAAGAACCCTGTAAGAAATCGACACGTGTCACCTCTCAACGAGACATCGTCAGGATGGCGATTGACTTGTTGCGAACCCGGACCCGACGTGTGTTGGTTTGTCCACACGTCGGGTCCGGGTAACTGACTAAAGTAGACTTGAGCATTATAAAAAAATCACAGTTTCAGAATAATCACATTAAATAATCTCAATCGTAGACTAAAATCGACTTAACATATTTTAAAAAATCCTATTTTCAGAAGAATTACAATTAATGGTCTCAATATTAAAATAAAACAGACATAAGATTGATAAAATTCATATTTTCAAAATAATCGTATTTAATAATTATCTAAACAATTGTTTTTTGAAAAGGATTATAAACTGATTAAGAGCATCGACGATGCATAGCGAAGTTAGTTTATATTTTTCAACGATGATTTTAATTTTGAAATCTTTATTAATTGAATATCTGGTTCGGTTTTGTTTATTTACATGATATTTTTCATAATATTCAGCTTGTTCCCAAAGCGTGTGTAATAATTCAAGTAATCAGGGCTTCGTTTTTAATTTACTGTTCAAGGTTTTGTGCCATGACTCTAACAAATTTGTAGTTCGGTGTCTTTCGCCTTCATGATGCCAAATAATAATTGGTATTGAAGGGTTGGTAAGCCAAAAATCAACAAAATAATCGTAGAAACGCGTAATTTTTTAATTTTCTGGGGCCTATTTCTATAATGGCCAATCAACCATCTTCAACATCATTCAATGTCAAATAAGCCGACAACATCTTTTCACGTGAACTTTTAATTTCTTACAAGAAATTGTTTTTACTGACGGTACTTTGGATAAATCTCGTGGACCCGTTGGGAATTCATTTAGAACCATTTAAAACATTATTATAATTCTTTCATGGACCCGGTGGGAAAAGAAGAACAATGGAATCGTGGAACTCTGGGAACAACCCTTTCTTAAACGAACACCCGAAAATCTATATTTTTTTATTTATATGTCGGCGTATGATGATTTAGTCGATGTTTTTGATATCTTTATTTAGGGCGGGTAACACCGAATGGGGTTGTGAATGTCATGGCGGCGGTGGCGATTGACTTTTGATGCGATCGTCACGCGGTGAACACACAAATCCATTGGCTCTAAATTCAAGTTTAACCATTATTGTGATTTATCTTAATCAGTGTTAATCATTGTAAGTAATCATTACTTTTTGTGGTTAAGTTTTGTTACGGAATTTGCAAATAAATTAAGTGCGTTATTTTGCTAGTATTATTTTTAAACACCAGCGTCTCAGCCGCTCGAACATCCGTCTTATACATAAATAAAACTTTATTACATTTTTATTTTTTCTGAATAAGTATTATAATTAATTATATTTTTTTATTATTAATATATTTTTATTATATATTTTTTTTTATTTGCATGTTTTTTTCGTGTACTTACCTACTTTATTTGACACATTGAGTGATTGGAAAAAAAACATGTAAAATAAATGTTTTTTCAAACCGTCACTTGAATTAAAATTTGAGTCAGCAAGACTAGGATATCAAGCATAACGCGAGCGTCTGACGCGCTCGACTATTTCAAATTAGGGGTTTTTTTTTTTTTCATTTTTAAAACGCCACCACGAATTTGCGTCACGTCCGAATCGTCAGTCTTTTGAATGGGAGCTTTCGGGTTCATTTAAAACATCCCCTCCGAAAAACAGAAGCGTTAAAAAAAAAAAATTACCCTTCCTTACGGTCACCTCCATAATGCAAACCGGCAGATTATACCTCTGTCATCAGAGCACGTGGGGCATATACACTATCAATATCTGACGCGATCTAAAAATACAACAGATCCCCACTACGCTCGAGTAAATCCCCATTTAGCATCATGACCTTCCCTCCCCCCACCATCAATTATTGTATCCCATTTTATGGAAATCACACGCATGTGAACGCTTGCTTGAAATTCCTGAAAGACAATAATCGAACGTGCTTTAGCCACATGCGATTATTGCGAAACTTACACCGTGTAAATGGGGTTTAATCTGAACATTTTCGTTTGAACTTACATACTCTCGTGAGTATAATAATATGATGGGTGTAGCTAAAATTAAGGAATCTTGCATTCAGAGTGAGGACGCAGAAAGATTTTCATCATAAAAATTGTATGCTTCTTAAAGGTGTATTGTATAGTCGTTACTGTTTTTAGATTTTTATGAACTTTGCATTTCATTCTGTATATACCCACCCCAGCATGGGTTTTACAGTTATCTCTGGTAACACGATTACGCTGGCCTTTTGCAGAGACCTCTAGTAACAGTATTGCGCCCACCCTTTGCAGAGTCCTCTAGTAACAGTATTATGCCCTAACTGTGCTGAGGCCTCTAGTAACAGTATTATACCCTTCCTTTGCAGTGCCCTCTAGTACCAGTACAATACTCTCGCAGGTCTGTTTTTATCAAAGTGCCGCCAGCGCCATCTCCGTTCTGGGCCGCAAGTTACTCAGTGAAAGTAGAAAGGTTCGTTTCATTGAAGTACCCCTATTCGCCGCGACGGGAGCAGAGCGCAGCCTCCTTCAAACGGTCACTTACGAAGTAATACGACAGGCTTCACAGAGATGGCGCTAGTCGAATGATAAACGAACGAAGTGGTGATCCAATTTTTAATATTATTTTCGCTTTCTAAGTTAAGGTCTTTGATATTTGTTGCGTTTCCCTTATGAAGGCAGCATATTTATAGAGAATTCTTATATAAATATTTACGTAGTTTTAGCGCCCTCCACCTTGAAGCGGACGTGGAAAATCACCGCACAGGACTTACCTGAAAAAGAAAAACAGTTTATAGACATACTTATTCTAAATTAGATCAACTTTTACATTGTTTACAGGGTTTCACAACAATGCAATGAATCATGAGCAAGAAGTATGCATCCCAACTCAACTGTTTATTATCTCACACGAGTAAAGAAAATCGGGTAAGTGATGCAATAAACTGATACAAAGATAAGAAAATTGGTTAGGGCCTGTGCACACCACGTTTTTTAAACGCGCCGTCGACGCGCGTTTGTAGCGATACAGACGCGATACGCACGCAAGTCAGAAGCAGCCTGTAGACCTTTGCACACCTGTCTGTAGGATAAAAGCGCGCCGTCGACCCGCGTTTAAAAAACCTGGTGTGCACAGGCCCTCTGACTTGCGTGCGTATCGCGTCTGTATCGCTACAAACGCGCGTCCACGGCGTGTTTAAAAAACGTGGTGTGCACAGGCCCTCTGACTTGCGTGCGTATCGCGTCTGTATCGCTACAAACGTGCGTCGACGGCGCGTTTAAACAACGTGGTGTGCATAGGCCCTTAGTGTATGGAAATAAACTCGTAAATTTCATTGATGTATCTTTTTGTGACGGATGGCTTCACAGCTGTCCGGGAGACCTGTACGGGTTGCGCCCGCAGTGCTCTGAAACGAGGGAGTAGAATACTGTTTAGTGTTCCATAGTAGCGAATCCAGGGATCCGAGCTAAGGGGCTGAACCCCCCTCCCCCCCAAAGCGTCTGTTAAAGTGAACTTGATATTATTCGAATTAAAGTTTTTAGCAAGCATTAGACTACCTAAGGTACAGTTGTCATCAATATTGTACCTAAGGTACGTCATCATTAAAGAAGATATGTTTTCCATTGAGGAATTTGCGAAAAGTAATCCGAGGAGGCTTGAAAAACATTAAGCAAAATAAAATGTTGTGTGCTTTTTATTGTTTACTTTACTGACACCTACCCTCAGCGGGGTCAACCCCCTTCCTAACGACAATCCTGGATCCGCCACTACTGTTCAACAAAAATAAAGTATATGAGTATACTGTTTTCACTGACAGCCAGAACAATACCTAAATAAAAAGTTTCATCTACTTCGTAGAACATCATGCATGCACCTGGGCATGGGCGCGGTGGTTCAGCTGGCCTTAATATCAGAATCAAGTCTCGAATTTTCGGGACATAGTATCAAAATAGATAATTGTTATAAAAATACCTTTTAGATACTAGTATTATAGTTGGTTCTGTCACCTCAGTATTCACAGAAAGAGTATTTTCAGTGCTTGATGAACGCTAAGTTGTGGGACGATAGAAATAGAGCTCAATAAAATTGCTCCTTGTATACTTGGCGAGGCTTACGAAGCCTTCAAAATTGGTGCTAAATTGATGAGTTGCGCTAATAGCACTAATGTATCTATTTATAACATAAAAATATAAATTAAAATACTATTTACTTTTCTGATATACTGTTTATATCCCCACTTTGACTATAATATACTTTATTTATTGTACAATAAGTTGGAAGGTGACTTTCTTTTATTATAGATGAAAAAACACAAAATACAAAATTCAAGTCATTTATTCAAAATAGGCTGCGAATCAGCACTTTTCGAACGTCAAAATCACACAAGACAGTCCCCGAAAAATGCCCACCCTTCAACACTTCCTAATGCTTAGCTGGGAATAAGCAGCACAGCTGTCTGTTCAGTTAGAAAAACTTGATTCTATACAATAGTACTTATGCAAAATAATGTACATTCTGCAACATAAAACATTAAGTTGGAGTCTTGTAATTGCAGCAATCTGGTTATTGCAACTAACATAAATCCCTCTCTCTAGGATCGTCGTTCTGAACAACGACAGACCAGATAATGATCTTCAACTAGAAGTCTTAAGTAAAAAAAATAGATGGCACTGTTTTGTCAAAAACTGTGTGAATAACAGTCCTTTTTGTCAAACCGCAATTTTTTTCGTAGTGACTGAGTGCACTTGGAGCATTCAATGATGTAAAATTCAGTTTTTTGTGGTTTTTTGGAAATTTGTTCACAAGGAGAGCGATTATTAACCACGATAAGTGGCTTTTTACGTATTTTTTTCATTCTACGATAAATCTACTCCGAGTTATGGAGTCAGTTACATTTACCAGACTAAAAATCAAAAGCTTGGTTATTGCAACAATTTTTCAATTTTTAGGTTAGTTGCAATTATCTGACCGTATTTGTATGAAGTATGAAAATGCTAGTGATGTGACAGTGTGAAAATGAATATGTCAATAAATAATACTTTATTGAAAGGGTCTATCTAGCTAGTCCTTTGTGACCTGGTGTCTAGTTTTTTGAGTTTTTTTTTGTATTTTATATTGTAGATGCCAAAATACATAAGTAAAAAGAGACGAAATATTCTTTAACTGATCTAATAGAAGCAGTCAAAAATGTACGGCGAATAATATAAATTTAAATGAATAGCTACGAAGCCTCCGTAAAATACGAAATCCCGAGGTCAACTATTATTCACCAGCATAGTAAAGAGCTTAAAGATAAGAGTAAAAAGGCTGTTTGATTACTAAATATTTACTGTGATTAAAATAAAGTTATGAAAAAAATATAGTAAAAGCTTAATTAAAGATGAGAGAAAAAAGGCTTGATTACTAAGTAAAGAGTAATAATTCCTTCATTTAAATAATGAACGATGTTGTGCTGTGATTACGTAAAATAAAAATCTATAATACTGTATCTGACTTTTAATGTTTGTTACCATTCGAGTCGATAAAATCACGATAAGGTTCCCATCACTATTTGTGGGTAAATCGTTGCAATTACCCGTCCGACAGCTAAAAGTTATTTTGTGCAAAATTTTCGTATTAGAATCCTCTGAACTATTATTCAAGGTGTGTTTTTGAAATTTTACAGTAGCAGCTCCCATAGAATAAAAACTAAAACAAGCACTTAGTTGCAATTACCCGCCCGGACGGGTAATTGCAACTATTGCTGCCTGTGTCAGAAATTTATGAAATAAGTTTTTATTCCTTGCAGCTAGCTATCCTTTATTTATGACGGTGTTATACATCTACATTAAATTTATTTATTAACGAATCTTTCAAAAAAATACATTGTGCTTATAAATATAGAATTATCAACCCATGAAGTAACGACTCCAAAATTTATAGTTGCAATTATAAGACTCCACTTTAAATTAAATTATTTGCTATATGTCAGCTAGCACCGCAAGGTAGTGTACTTGGACCTTTATTGTTTCTTTTATACATTGTTGTATATTAATGACTTGCCTCGCCAAATTCAACAACCTATGGTATTATTTGCAGACGACAGTACGGCAGTCAAATGCGGCAAAAAAAATAATTACGAAAAGGATATTAATAATACATTAAAAAGCATAATAAATTGGCTTAATAAAAATAACCTAATTATAAATATACAAAAAACAAAAGTTATGCATTTTTATCAGCGTCTGGGAACTGAAAATTTTGATGTTGAATTTAATGGACAAAAAGTAGACTCCACAAATGTTACAAAATTCCTTGGTATTCTAATTGATAACAAACTGACCTGGAAACCGCATTCAGAGGATGTTTGTAAGAAGTTAAGCATGTCAGCATACGTACTTTATAACCTGGCAAAAAAAGTAAGCATTCGCACCGTGCTGGAAGCTTATCATGGTCTAGTTGCGTCAGTTTTGAGATTCGGAGTTGTATTTTGGGGTAACTGTACTGAGAGGGAGAGGATATTCAAAGCCCTAAAACGCTGCGTGAGATCAATGACTAGTCTTAAAAATACCGACAGTTGTGCACCTGTTTTCAAGTCTCTAAAATTACTCACCTTTCCGTCTTTGTATATACTTGAAGTTGCAACATTTGTTAGAACAAACTTACACCTTTTTACCCTAATGAACAATATTAGAACACGTCCGGGATCTGTTAGGTCGCAATATAAAAATCTAATGTTTACAGGTAGGCACAAAACAGCATTATTAAGAAAAAGCTTACTATCAATGGGGCCCGTCATCTATAATAAAATACCTCAGGCCTACAAAGAAGAATAATTAAGTATATTTAAAAAGAGACTGACATCCCTACTAATAGATAAATGTTACTATTCTATACAAGTTTTTTTGAATGATAAGAATTTATAATGTTATGTTTTTTTTTTTTTTGTTTTGTTTTGTTAATGTAAGTAAAATAATCAATAATATAATCAGTTGTAAAATATAGAATTAAGATTGTTGTTTTTGATGTTTAGTTTATGTAGGAAGGCTGTTGATCCACATAACTAAACTTTTATATTTTTTTATTTGTTGTTTAATTGAGTAGTTAAAGATGTTTTATATTTTTTTTTACTTTTGCATGCCGTAAGGTAGAGTGTGTTGGAACTGCTTTTACAATGTTTACATCTTATTTTGTACCCACATTCATTGCAAAATAAATTATTTGATTTGATTTAGCACACGCCAATATACCAATAAAAAATCATCGAAATCTATACTCAAGCGAACATAAAAAGTAAACAGAACTTAAGAGCGTTTATTCTGAAACTGGGCAACGTCGCATATAGATGTCAAATATTTCACTGTTTTGGTTAATTTGGCAATATTACTGTGTGGAAAAAAAAAGCGGCTATCTAGCGAACTAGAATATTGATTATGAAATGCAATAATTAATATCGTAACACCGAATGTTTAGTTTTAGATGTAAAATATATATTTGGAAACTTTCCAAATGCGTTTTTTACACCTAAAATAGGTACAAAATCGAATTAAATGTTATAATTGCAATTCATTATTAATATTCTAGTTCGCTAGTTAGCCACATTTCTTATTTCTATTCAGTAATATTGCTTTATGATTCGAAACAGGTAAATATTTGACAGTTATTTGCGACGTTGCCAACTTTCGGAATAAACGCTACCCGAATGAAAGCCTCCAGCCATAAAGGATGTGCCCGTTTACATATAGCATAATGCTGCAACTCGAAGTCATAAATGATACAACTAGGACCATCGAACTAAATATAACTAAACAGTTAATTACTAATAACAAAGGTCAGAAAGACGACCAGTCATCACAACCAGCACCCGTTCACGAGCATAACGCAAAGATAAGCCATTACCCCCCTCGCCATATTTCAGGGAAGGAGGCAACCCGACCCCCGATGCTACCGCAAGCAGTGACATCTAAGGGAGTATGACGAACTTGTTGCCGGTTGCTCAGGCAAGAATAATATGATCAACTTTCGAGGTCGCTAGCTAACCACATATTGCAATACAACTCATTAAAAAAAAACTGGAATGAGTAGATTATGTATAGTAATAAGTGACAATTAAATTAAAATAAATTGACTTATACAGTCAAATAAAATAAACTAAACAATAATATGAACTCATATAGTGTCATCTAGACGTTGGTTTTAAAACACTTGTTTGTTACTTGGGGGGGGGGGGGGTTACATTGGAGTAGCTTAATTATTCCCAAGCCTTTTGTCATCTAAGTAATGTTTAAAGCTTTGTAAACCTTTTTGACATAGTTTCTGTTTAATAAATTACTTAAATTTGTTGAGGCTCTGTTCTTTAACATGGCTTGGGAGTTTGTTGTAAAAACGTATACTTTGGAACTTAAATCAATTACTATTTTATACAGTTAATAAATAAAACACACAAACATTTAATAGTGGGCGTCTATCAAACCACTGCAAATAATTCAACGACAAGATATCACAAATTCATCCTTCCCTAGTGTAAAGCCAATGATCGAAACCCGGAACTGAATAGCAGAACCAATTGCCATCTCTTCCAACAAGTAAACATTGATCTTATTTAATCACAAAAGGACAGCAGAAACTCAAGCTGCTTTCATGCTGAAATTAATCTTAACGGAGACGTTTTACAGACCAAAATAACTCGACGACCATGCATAGAGCGGTATTCCCTTGAAATACAGTTGTCTTTGAAATAAACCTAAATATTGAATGGGTCCTGCGTAGTGTCGTGGACTCGTAGCGTTACCTAGATTAACGACTATGTATGCCATAATACACTTTAACTACGTTACGTAAAGTCTAGTTTAAGTTAACGCTAGGACGTGTAGAGAAAATGTCAACGTATTTTGTTCAGTGGAATTTGAACGTTATGACGATTTGGTTAAGGTTCAGTGGTGTTAGCACGAATGTGGTAAGGTAAACGTATGAGTTGTTTGCATAATCGCAGCGTTCCATCGGGCCAGGAGGTCTACTCCCTAAGTCCGTCAACGAAAAGACGGGCCCGTCCGAAGGTAGTCCGAAACGACGGCGTGTACCCTACTCCCTATTGATTTCGGATTCACGAGCTTCGAACGGAATCATAGACAATAATTGAGAGCGAATGATATATGACGATAGAGTTGCGCTATTTTACCGGTCGATCACCGGTTTACTTATTTTGTGGTTTTCAAGCTTAATAAACAAAAAAACCATATTGTTGTGTTAGAAAATGACCACATTTTTAACAAATTACTTTATATTTCGTCTTAGATAAACAATTGAATTATTTTTACCATTTTAGTCCGGATGGCGGCTTTATCCTGTTGATACCTTTGCCTTTTTTCTTTTTGACGATTATTTTGAAATGTCAATTGTCAAAGTTTTTTATTTTGGTTAGTTGGTAGGTACATAAATATTATCGAGAGTTTTCGTTAAAAAATAACATAATATCGTAAAATGGCCACAACCGCTCCACCAGCAACTCAAGCGCAAATTGAGGCACTCCTCAATTTTATGACTGACCATCACGAGTTGGCTCGCGGACTATTGAGGGGTGCCGATGGAAGAATACGGTCCAAACGGCTGTGGGAAAGCCTGTGCAACTCCCTTAATTCTATGGGAAGTTGCACAAACTCCGTGGAACAGTGGCAATGGGTGAGTTTACTACATTGCTTGTCTATATTAATATGATTTTTAAGGTCTTGTCATCAATAAAGTGAATACAATGATAATATGTCATCCTCCAAATACATATCTATTGCAGGTCTTACGAGTATACTGGTTTTTATATAGCTTTTGAATATAATTAAAATTAACCAAATAACCAAAATTTTAGGTTTGGGCTGATAAAAAATATTTAGTCAAAAAAGCTGCTGGAGCTGCCAGACGGGATGCATGTGCTACAGGTGGAGGCCCATCGGTAGCACCAACCCTCTCCCAAGTGGAATTCACACACAAACCGAGGTAAGAGTGCCAGCTTTTCCCTCGGTAATAATAAAATGTATATATATATATATGATAATAAGTTAGTTTGAATGGTAAAATAGAAAAACAGGAATAATGTATTTCATTTTTTTATTGAAAATTATGGTGCATGGAGTCTTTCCGTGACTTTTTAAATAAATAGTAATAAATTACAGATACATAGTTATATATTTGTTGTATCCGTCAATGATATTCAGTTTTTGCTGTACAGGGACCACCTGCAACAAGAGCCAGCAGCCGTCTCACCCCCTCATACATCGGCTGCTACAACTGAAAATGCAGTCTCCCAGGAGCAACCCTTAGTGTCCGCTGAGGCACTGGACCTGGAGGTGCCAATGCGAAGTCAGCGAAGTAAGTATTATTGTTCAGTAGAAAAGAAATTACGTAAATCATGTTTCAGAAAAACTGACTAAAAAATATTTATTTTGTTTACAGCATTCAACCGTCGTTGTGCACGTGTTCGGCGACACCTCCCTGCCGACTCGTCAGCAAGAAGCCAAATATTGAGCTGGAAGAGCAGAGACTGCTAGTTGAAACCAGGAGAAATGAGGTGCTCGGTGAAATAAAGGTTGCCATTGTGGACCTTTGTAACTTGGTTAGGGAACACCTTACTAGAAATAGTTAAGTTGTAGAAGTCATGGGGAGAGGCCGTTGTCCAGCAGTGAGATGACGCAGGCTCAGTAACGTGTTTATATTCTAACGAATGGGATTGCAACTTGGTTCATAATGTTGCAGCATTTATTTCCCGAGCTTCTCATTTCTTTTATTGCTTGGAGTCTCTGGTCTTTCAACTCAATGATTTACAGAATGAAAACTTGTGTGTTGATCCGATTGGTCAAAACATATATATTGATTGTATGATGTTGATTCTTAATTTGAGATTAGTCTAGGACAAAAGAAAATCTATGTGTTTGGTTGTAAATTTGATTTAGATTAGTAGGTATTTGGGACTGAAGTAGACAAGAGAAACTAAGTTCCTAGCAATAATTTAAGACTACAATAGATAACTATAAGGATATCTTTGTTTTGGTTGTTAATTTTACTCAGATTTTAGGTATTTGAGACTGAAGTAGACAAGTAAGAGAACCTAAGTTCCTAGCCATAATTTAAGACTACAATAGATAAATATAAGAAAATCTGTTCTGATTGTAATAGTGTTGATTTTATTCAGATTTTATTGGTGCTAAATAAATAAAAAACATTTTGTTATAAAAAACAATGCTTTTATTGTGGAAATCTTTTTATATCACAATTTTCCAGCAGTCCCAACACCAATTGTTCTGTAAGCAAAATAAAAAAACGAACGAACTCAACGTCGGGAATATTCTCCAACCAAAAGTTTCGGCGCAAGTATAATCGGTGACGCCTCCGATCTTCCTGTAGTGCTTCTTCGAGCAGTTCGAGCATTAAAAAAGCAGACATAGTTTGGTAAATGTTTACAAAATTTTACTTTCGTCTACAGCACGACACCTATTTTGATGTCGTATCAACTGACATAACGCTCCGTCAAAACAAGTGTCAAATTCAACTTTTCGGACGGGCAAAAATACATCGGGAGTAGGGACAACTGTCAAATCGTGTCGTCTTTCATTCTTTGTTTGGGCTCCAAACTAACCGTATGTCCGTAGGTGATAGGGAGTAGGAAACGACCGTAACTAAGGCCATAACTACGGACTTCGTGCTTAGGGAGTAGCCCCCCAGGACAATAGCATCCATGTTTAGATCGCACTCGGCTCAAATAATATGAATACGGAAATCGCTGCAAGCAACCGACAATCTGCATATTTTTTATTTTTTTTTACAAAGCAGTATATTCCGCCGACAAAAGATATTTAATAACAATTTGTGTAATTTACATTTGTTTCAAAGGTTCTTCACAGCGAAGTGGTATTAAAGTTCTTTTGATAAACAAACAATAAAACAGCGAAAGTAACATTTCATTTACATAAAAGCTTCGTCGAGTTAAACCGCTTAATAGCAAAATATTTAGAGCAATGGAGTGGTGCGCGAAATGAAATTATAATATTAGTAGGCTTTAAAACTAGGAAAGAGGTATTTTGTACAGTTAACCATATAGTAAGTGATGACGCGGTCGACAAAAGTGCCCTTCCTTCGGTTATAAGCAGCACGAATTAGGAATTAGGATTAATTAGTTATAGGTACCTATTATTATTTCAACAGATGAATCATCGTGGACGTAAAGTCGTGGTAAAAATATTTCGATTCTTATAGTTCCATTAACAAGTCCTATTCAGTATTTGATTAAACAGTTTTAATTTCACGAGACCATATCCCATAACACATGACGGGATTCAGCAGTCATCATTTTGCAGGAAACTGAATACCTATAGCAAATCACATAATATTCTTCAATAGATACAGGGACTTCGCATGTGAATTGGTAATCACGAACTTCATTATTGAAAGCCTCTGCCAGAAATGGGCTAAACGAATTGCAAATGAAATCACAGTGGAGATTTGGGGAAAATATCGAGTCTGTAAAACCAATCCGACTAAAAGACTTTTACAGCCTAACAATAGGAGTCGGACCATTAGATTTCGAGACCCTCAATCCATAATACTCGTATCTCCAGATAAATCACTCGTTTACTTTCAATAGATCGGTATTAAGTTCATCTGACTAAGCATACATTTGATTCCGTTAATCGTCAAATGCCACGCACAATGAAGGGTTCCGTAGTTGGGATGAATTTATCCCAAGAACAAACTTAATATTGTAGTTGAAAAACATGTTCTCCCATACGGAATGTACCGGAGATCATGTTTTTCAAACCGCAAATTTAAGTTGGTTGATTATTACTCGTTAACCTGTACAGCCTACTTAGCTCTGATAGTTTTCCTTTTAATTTCGTTATGCTACTGCTGTGATTTTTTTCACAAATCCAAGTACAACCATTTAGCTGGCGGGGGGGGACTTGACTCTAACAAAGAATTTCAGTTAAAAGCTTAATATTTCGCAAACGGATCGCTGAATCTAAAAATGGTTTTCACAAACTCATAATATTTTGAACGACCTTTCTAACGATACACCACAACATGGGGTAGACGAGAAAAAAAACATCCCCACTTTACGTGTAGGGGAGGTACCCTAAAAAAAAAATATTTCTTGATTTTATTTTACCACTTTGTCGGCATGATTAATATGAATACATATGCCGAATTACAGCTTTCTAGTACTAACCGTCTCTGAGCTAACCCGCGGACAGACAGACGGGCAGACAAACAGACAGACAGACGGACATGGCGAAACTATAAGGGTTCCTTGTTTACTACGGAACCCTAAAAAGGATTGCAATAACATGATGATGTGAAAAGAGCATTAAAACCAATGAAAATGTAACACTGCTAACCTGAAGCACGAAGACAGACTCCATCACCATGGCGGATGTCGTCAAAAGTCAAAAGACCTTTGAGGTCATGAAAAAGCTTTGACATCTTCAACCAGCTTCACTGTTCCGTATTTTAAGCGGGGTGATAAATAATATAATTGGGTAGTGTTACAAAGCCGTCGGCCGGACGCGTCGGGGGCTTGGGGGCTCATTGTAATGAGGGGCTCGTTAGCGGCCTACCAGCGTCAGTTAGTGCCTGCATGATTAACACGTAGCCTTTCACTTGTCTACTTGTTCCGGACTTGAGGTTAATTGATCTCCTGATCGGCCGCTAAAAGAGAGCAGATGTTACAAGAATCTGTTTTACTGCATTTTGCTGATGTTTCAACGTTTTAGTTAAGACTGGATACCAATTACAACAAATTTGGGGGTATTAAGATGAAAGGATAACGCTACATTTTATAACAATACAGCTATAAGGGACATTTATTTCATGAGCCGTGTTCATCTGACGACGGTAATTTTTAATTTTGACTACTCGAAGGCCTCAATAACTATTCTAGAATTCTAAGCGTATTTGTAGTCCTACTTTAATCAAGTCGGAAGGCAAGAATAGCTGAGAAACGCGTAGGTGTGTGAAGCTACGAAGCGGCGTGTGGGCGCCGGGATACGCCGCGGTGGCAATATACCAGCCGTTCAAACTCCACAGATTTATGTAGAATGAAACTTTTCGACGCGCAATTTTCATTCAGAATTTTAAAAGGGAATAAAGGCAGGATAGCTCGAACCGAGAATGTATATTCATGTGAAAGTTACGAAGCAGAAAATGATTAAGGTTACAAAGCTATTTTTGTTATCCTTCAAAACTGAGAAGGGTCCGATTCAGATATAAATTCGTATAAAATGTCCGAATTCAGGTCGGTGTACTCTGAAATCCCGACAGGGTTTTATAAAAGGCATGCCTATAATTTCCTAAAGAATAGGCATAGGTGTGTAAAGACTAAGATGAGCCCGGATGTTGATAAAATTAAGTTGTAGGCAGTAGCATTATGGCATCGATTGAAAATATAAATACATTTGAAAGTTGCTCCAGCGTCCTCTTCGAAGTACCTACCTGTAATAAATGTTAATGTACCAACAACTAGCATGAATCAGGACTCAGGAGTTCGGCACGTCCCGCGCCACAACTCTGGTTACACGATTCGCGGAACAAACTAAATTATTTATGAACGCGACCCTTAGGACCGGGCCGCTGGGGACCGAATGGTATTTGTTTCCCTTACTTATATGAAAGTGCCGTCTACTCTATGTGATCCTGGTATGTAGATACGTGAGCGATGGGCACTGCGGAAGCCATGCGGGGCGGAGGATCGGTTGAATTCAAGTGATACGATACGAGTAAAAAAAGTCATCATTGTGATCTGATTTGCATGTTTTTTTTTCTATATTAACATGGATTCCATTCTATGAGTGGCATGCAAATGAGTTAAAATTAGATAGATATTCATAGAATAGAAAAGATAATTAATGCAGCTATGTTTTTGAAGAAAAAAAAAACATCTTACGATAGATACTAATCTCAGATAGACGATGATTAAATCCACTTTCTCCATTTTCCAGCTAGGAAATTATTCATACAAAAGCTGTGTATCTAGTTAAGCCAGCCATTTCGCCATGACAGTGAGTGGGACCGGTATGCAAATGCCTGGGAACCGGCAGCGGCTGTGAATTCTCCATGGACAGGCATTTGCAGCGGTAACTTCACACGGCAGACAATGACAGATTGCTGTACTCCCAGTCCGGCAACGGTTCCCATCAGTTCTAAAAGCGTCATTTTAGTGCTATAAGCAGAATTTATGAATATTTTAGATTGTTAATAAGCGTAAATGTTTCATAATTCGAAATGATATGAAAGAATCCTGAAATATGAAAGTTGGATACCTAAATCTAATAGGACGCCCGCCCACTGTCAGAACGACTTAGTAGTTAATTATCTAATAAAATTATAATTCACTACTTACGTAGGTTTGAGAAGTAAGGAACATGAAATGTGACTGGGTTTATTATGTATCGTGAAACAAGAGTCGGACTGTTGAACTCAACGAAAACATCAACGCCGAACACAAAGAACTTCAAAGTAAGAAAAAGTCCTGAAAAACAATCCCATTGAAACGTGGTATTTATATCGTATCGCGATCCTTCTGGTTGATGAATGTTCTTAGTAGAAACAAATACAAAATAAAGGCTACGTCACGGCAACGGGGCAGGGTAGGCAGGGTAATGGCTCGTCACAAGGAGCGCCGACAGGTGTCGTTAAATCATAAGCGTCCATTACCAAGATATTGTGGACGCAAGATACTAACGAGAGCGATAGCGGACACGCTATTGCTTAGAACTCCTACTCGGTATAACATTTTAATTACAATATGAAGTCATAGGCTACTGTCCACTTTATATACTTTAAATTTAACATTATTGTGACAAGAACAAAACCAAATAGACATTATGCGCTCTGATCATTGAAATGATTAGCGAGACGAGTCCCCCTATACCCTCGGTAAACTTGAATATACACGTAACAAAAGACAATTGTCTGACAAAGGCACCACCCCACTACACGCTTGCCAACATTAGTCAGCCCGCAAACTAGTAGAAGCACAATCAAATAAATCGTCGGTAGTTGCACGACAGTGCCTATTATTCCGGGCGGGTAGTGTAATCTCCCGCCATCCGTCACTTGCGCCCGGACAAGCCAAGCCGTGCTGTTTTATTGTCTCGTGAAATCTCTCTAGTCTGCAAGATAGCAAGTTGTTTACTTTTAGTTTAGATTGACATGATTTTGATGCAATCTCGGGATAGTCGGGATTGTGTTTCGTGGCATTTGACTATTGTTTTTCAACTGAGATGCGTTGTTTTACATAAAGCAAACTTCTGGACACTATTTTCTATTGATTTATCCGCGAAGGGGAAAACAAAGATATATTAAGAAATTCATTTGGCATAGCTAATGGTAAACTGGATTCAATTTGTGAAGCACAGACTAGAAAGTAACCTTAATGTATAGTATCCAGTAGACTATAATTAACAATGTCTACAATTCTAACTAAATACGACAACTGACGTAGACTAATACTAATTATACCTATCTTTCAGTCACCACTACAATTTAATTGACATACATTTCCATTTTCATCTAAGTTTCTCCGGTTAATGATAACAGTTTGACACAAAACGAAAATAATTTTCAGAAAAAATGACTCATTTCAAGTATTTTTTCCATTCAGCACCCTGAAAACATGTTGATAAGGTACACAGCCTCAAATCTCCGTGAGATGAGCGGGTGCTGAAAAAATCATACATTTGTTTTTAACGTGCATAGGAGAAGTTTGAAATGTATAATTTTTGGCATTCCATAATAAGACACGTATGAATAGGTGGGTTTGTGGTACGAGAGTATTGAGACCTTCAAATACCAATTATGCTATCGTTAACCCAGTTATTACATTTTTTTAACTCAATCCAAAGTATTGTGAGAACGTAGGCCATACCATATATATGTTGTGGTGAAATGTTTTCGAGGGTAATAATAATACACAATTATTATCTGGGGACATCGTAATTCGTACGGTGGTTTGCCGTCGCTTCGCTAAGTACTAAAGAACGTGCCGGGCTTACCCTAGGGATCACACCTATAAAACACAACGAGAGAAGCCATTCGTATTACTTCCCGCATCAAAAACTCAACGACAAATCAAAGTGTCAAATAGTGGTATAAAATTGCCTGTATACGTTGAGAATTCGGGCCCTGCAAGTTGTTTAGCCATTCTTGTTAATGACGTCATTAATCCCGCAGAATTGCGATCCCGGCACGCCTGTGACATCACTCGCCCATACAACTAGTACCAGGGTATCCTGACAACTAGACGGTGTTGCTTTCTTTTCGGCAACGTCAGTGAACTGCCTCTTTCGAAGTTGAAGGGTCTCGATGGAAAGAGTATTTTCTTTTTTTTTAAATACCTCTTCGACTTGTGTATGTATTCCTTGCCACCGAATAAATTCTTGTGACTTTTCTGTTACAAAACCAAGCTACCTCTACAAATAAATAAACACCTCTTGGTTATGTCTCTTACAAAAAAAATACTGTTTCAACTGTATTTCATGAATAATAATAATGAATACTCAGTTTTTACTGCGTAAATCCTTCAAAATACATTAAACAAAAACCATTTTAACACAACAACCTAGAAAGAATAAGTGAACATACCAAAATACGTATTTACAAAATTTTTGAAACTCAGAACACCGTCTTTCTTTTTGTTTATTATGAAAAACGAACGTATAAAATTTAAGCAACATAATTTTCACCCTCGCATTGGGATTAAAACCCTTGCTAAACTATTTTAAGATCCACATATTAGTTTCCACGGTTTTGTCAATTTACTTAAAATACCAAAGGACCATTTAGCATTGGAACACAAAATGAGAACACAGTCTGGTCACAGTTATCTCCTCGCCAGCCCTGACAAAGATCCATCGGTTCCAGACGCGGGCAGCTCCACAAAATGCCACTCTTCATTATGGCGGCCGAGACAAAGGATCTCTTCGACCGTGAAACGCTCAACACATCGGATGCTCACCGAGACAGCAATGACCGAAAATTCCCTTTGAAACGATTAAAAAAGGTAATATGTATGTACTTGTATGTAGGCCTTGCTACATTCTATTTTGAATCCCCAAACCTATTTGTACACGGTTAACCTTTTGCTGTTATATAATTCAATTCTTAAAAGAACTTGATACCTGTCTGCCTACGATCAAATGATCTAACTCTAGATAAAAACAAGGCAATCGGAATCTTGAGTTAAATTGTGAAATACGAGTATAAAATAAATATCCTTCAGGCGTCTCAAAACATTGGTTTTATAAGTAACTTAATACTTTAGATACGGATCAAAGTTACTGAATTATTTTATTTAAATAACTAACTTTTCAATTTCAATTTCGGTGTCAAAGTTATTTTTACTGATAGTTTCAGTTACAAATTATAAAGATAAAAATAATTTTATTTTGCAAATATAGGTAACAGCAAATAATGACAAAAAAAAAGTAAGAGTCCAGCCATATTTTACTAAATCTATATACAACGTGTCCCAAAATTCAACGTTAAGCGGGCACCAAACGGTGGACCTGCTCATCACTACCTGAGAAAAATAATGTTTTTTTTTTTTTTTTTTTGGATATTACAAAATCTACAGGCAAGGCAGGGAATCTTGTTTATAATAGTACGCATTTTTTTTTTTGTAGCTGTTTTGCCTAGAGTAATATACCATTTTGGAATCTTGATTAGTTGCGCCAATTTTTTTTTAAACTTGTCGTAGTAGTGTCCAACGTTTTTTTTTACACCACGATGACTGAAAGTTGATTTTTGTGTAAAACCTACAGACATTCTGGGATTTTTAAGGGTTGTGGTGGATAGCAGTGCTACTTAGGTTGCAGATTTAAAAAAAAAAACAGAAATATTAGAAAAACTGTGATCATGGTAGTTAAAAATATCTTAAAGGGTGTCAATTTCCGAAGGATTTCAATGTATTTTTGGTAATTTCCAAAAAAAGTCTGGTACCCGCTTATCGTTGAATTTTGGGACACGTTGTATATAAAAATTAATTGCTGTTCGTTTGTCTCGGTAAAACTCGAGAACGGCTGGGCTGATTTAGCTGATTTTGGTTTTGAAATGTTTGTAGGGTAGGTAGGGTAGATAGGGTTTAATGCTACCCGTGCGAAGTCGGGGCGGATAAAGCTAGTAATTAAATACAATTTTAAAATATTACACAATGAACTATACAAAAAATATAATATATACAGGGTGGCAGGGACATCGACGCGAAAACTGTTACCATGGATTCAGTACATAATTTTGAACCCCGCTGCGTTGAAATTTTTCGTTGGTTTTTTTTTTAAATCTGCTGTTTCATAAAAAAGTGTAATAACTACGCGGTCAAAATGTATGGAACCGCAGATTATTTTTTGAATAATCGACAAAAACAAAAAAACTTAATAGACGTCGTGAACGACTCGGATATATGCTCGTGTTTTTCCGCTACAGTAAGTTTAGTTGGTTCTTTAGACTTTTTAAAGGATTTCCAATATTACTCACATTGAAAAGCTATCCGACACAACCGAATCATTGTTTATACAAACAACATATTGTGTGCGTTAATTAGAAGACAAACGTTGTTAATTCTAACACAATAATGAAATTCATAACCGAGGCTTCGGTAAACCGCTCAGCTGAGATTAAGCCTTTAGCAAATTAATACATAAATTGTTATCGATCTCCACCGATAAACTAATATCGTTCAGACGAACTGTACAGAAAGACACCTATCCATTTGATGTATTTATTTATCTTTTGCCAAAGCAGCTTTCTTGTATCAATATTTTCAATAAATCTATCGACTTTGAAAATCAACATATTTAGATTTTCAAATGAGATTCACAGATTCAACTTTATAAAACTGATTTGTGTCCACAATTTATGAGGCAGCGAAAGACATCAAACCGTTCGTATCGTGAACTTCAGTCATATATTTTCAATTGGCTGGTATGTAAGTGGCTGCGCAATAAGCCCTTTGCTTGCTTGATAAAAAGCAATAAGCGTTGAGCGGCTGCGGGGGTTTGCGCACCAGACTCGCTACACACTAATGGTATCAAACAACTGCGCCGAATCTGTTCACTTTGTTGCTTTATGAATATCTTTTTTCATAACATATCATGAAACGAAATCACGATTACGTGGTGGAATATGAGAAGGGAAAGGTGGGGAAACGCCATACCTGAAATGAAAACTATTCATCAGCATCAATACTTTTGTTCCGATTCTGAATACTATGACTATGAAAAGTATTGCTATTGAAAGTTGTTGTTGCTACAACTTAATCCCGACTTTGCCGTCACTTCCAAGCCGCGTTGCCAATAACGTCAATGTTTTTCTTCTCTCATATGTAAACAGGGAAGCTCCTCGACGTTATATGAAAGTTATGATACGAGCTTGTTTGTTTATTATATTACGTTAAATGTTTACGTAGGAATTAGCCAACTTGCGTAATTGAACGTGGGGCTAATAGCGCGGGGCTTAGGTCGCTTCATCACACTTCATTGAAGATAACTTTGTGTTTCAGCGATATCGAATTACAGTTGGGACGTAATTGATCTCAGGTTTTGACGCCAAGTCCTAACCATGAATTAAGTTGTATCAATGACTGGAACAATTTGAAGCTAGGTGTTAAATTAATTTAGTTAAGTCAATATAAGTTTCAATATTAATTATTTTAATACATTGACAGCTATTTTACATAGTTTACAAAATATGACCTAACCAAGTTATTGTACAGAGTACACAACACAGTTTTCCGTAGCGCAAACACTCGTCAAACTTATATTTACGTTTAAAACTTGTAAGAACACCGAGCACAGCCAACAAACGAACAACAAACATGAAATAAATCTTTACGGCATATTATGTCATGTGCGATGGAGCGGCAGAAACATATCGGAGGCGGTGCATTCGCCGCAGTTCAACGCGTTTGGCCCAACAAATACGGACAGAAGGACCACAGAACAGGCTTGCGGACGGTGTGCAATGGGTAGCTCTCCGTCCGATAAGGACTAGGCCCGGTTTGACGGCGCGTTGTGTCCCATGCGCGCTTCAAACAGAAGGGGTCTGCTAGGACCGATGCCTGCCGGGGTCGGAGGAGAGTCCGAAAGGGATACCGGGGCCGCTGGCAACGAGAAGGAGGCAACACTGAAGGAACACAGGAGAGTTTTAGTCAGTAAGAACTCTGTTCCCACTGAGCCTTCGGTGCCTTGTTATTTAGTGAAAGTGTCATAGAATACGCAACGAGACCCAAGCTTGCTTTGACTTTGACGGCAGAAGGCGGTTAGCGGTTTGTTGACTGGGGCGAAACTAACTGAGACGTGTGTGAATGATTAAAACAGCCCCGAGGCGGGCAATGAATGCTAATCTGAGTGCCAGACGTGGACACACGTGCATAAGTACACACAGGCACGTGTACTTACGCGTCCTATGTCTACGTGTATGTAAAAGTATGTATACAGGTAGGCTACGAGTGTGTGCTGTAAGTGAGAAAGTACCAGGAGCACATATGCAACAAGGAATTTGGGTGGAGTATCAAACTGTATTGTTTTGGTACATTGTCATTTAAGGCAATATCATAGGAACTCAACGGGGCCCATAGACCAATAACTACGAACGACTTTATAAAACCTGAACAAAGTTCAAGCAGCACCATAATTTAAGTTGCTATTTTATACTCAAACATAACATAACATCGCGCCTGTAATCCTCGAAGGGTTAGGCAGAGGTGTACCTATAGTACAGTGTACACCTATATTTCGCCAGTTATGTTTAAGCCCCATGTAATAGGGCCTATTGCCATCAACCACCCACTAATCCAGACTCCGGACTGCTACTGACAAATTCCTGTTGGAAAAACCCAATAACACTGCCCGATCCGGGAATCGAACCCAGGACCTCATGCTCAGCACTTGCGACCACTAGAACAAAGAAGTAGTCAAATTATAATAAAAGCAGGTATTTTATACTCAAATTATAATAAAATTAAACTTTGCAACAAATGCACCTCCGATAAGATAAGAATAATAATTTATTTGCTCAAACGGTACAACACATATAAATACATATAGCAAGAGATGTTAAAAGTAGATATAAAAACAGATCATCACGTTTTAATGATAAAATAGATCATTAAAATAATAAATGAGTAAAACATGATCGAAATCTCTCATCAAAAAACTCATCTAAATTATAATAAGCTCTATCTGCTAGAAAATGTATAACTTTTTCTTGATAGCTACGTCACTTAATTGCTTCCTGCTTTTAGGTAGTTTATTATACATTTTTGGAGCCACGCAAAAGACACTTTTCCGCATAAGTGCCGTTCTATATTTCTGTAGACAAATTTGACTATTGTCACGCCTATTCTACGAGGAAATCGATCGGCCATGCGAGAAATGAGATGAGGGTTTGATCTTAAGACCGTTGCATTTTATAATATATAAAGTGAAGGTAATGTCAAGATTTAGTATTTTTGAAAATAAGGCTTATAATTCTGAATCGTTTCAAGTTTAAACATCGACCTAATGCAACGCTTTTGAGTTTTGAATATAAGTTCCCGGTCAGTCGAGTTACCGCAAAAGATAACACCGTATCACTCCACCAAGCAGTAGTATGCGGTGAGCAAAGCATCTACACTAATTACTGCTGTCAGTTGGTATAGAGGATACGCTGAGGTACTTATTTTCTTGCTGATAGTCTCTATATGTGCCTTCCAATTTAATTTATTGTCAGTAGTTATTGTAAGTCCTTAAAATGTTGTTCTATCAACTTCGTCAATGTTATTATTATTATAGTTTATGTCTAGATTTTTAATTAACGTCAAGGAGCGTTGACAGAAGTGCATGATTTTAATCCTATTTAAATTTATTTTTAAATTGTTATTATTTAACCATTCTATAATTGCAATTAGCGAGTTATTAATGTCAGATTTGTATGAGTCACGATTTTTACAGGCAATTGTCGCTACACTGTCATGGACAACTAAACGTAAATTAATTTAGTTAATAACATTGTTGTGTGGCAAGAAGTACTCCCAACTGTACCATCACATTTTCTTGTAAGTTACAAAATTCCCCGCCCAGCAAGATAATCTTTCTTCGTCTCGAGTCCTAAACAACTTCGTTGTAGTTAGTGCTCGGTGAAATTATCTCAACCGAGCCATGAGCCATAACTTTTTAACCAACACTGAGTAAAACAACCCCGCTCTTGTTTTGTGGTTCCGTTTCAGGTTCACTAATAATTTTTAACGACTGCCATACAATGAAAATGTTTCAGAAATGGCTGTTTTGGTCAGATGAAGATTTTCGCGCGCAGTGATGTTACTAAAATCAGTTTAGTGGTTCGGAAAATATTTTGGAGGGTTGCCAAGCACATGAGCTGACGAACATCAAAAGCTAGGCAGGATCCAGTGATAAAATTATTTATGAGCATATTATGCGGAGAAATATTCATTTGACTAAATGGCTCCCGGTGTACCCACGTAACTGGAAGACTAGCAGTCGTTCTGCCGTGGAGTGCAATCGCCGTGGCCTCAAGACCGCTTGTTAAACAGTGCCCGGGACAAACCAAAATCACCCCTATTGCCAACCAACAGAATACAATTCCTCTTGCTTCTTTTCAAAAGAATAATACGGACTACAGCTGAGAACTTTCAGATTAAAGTGCTTTATTCCATTTTAACTTTCATGTAATTGTTTGAACGGAATGCTTGGCAAAAACTCATTGGAGATATACCTACTGATTAGGTAGGAACCGATGGGTATTAAACTTCATTAATTAGGTAGTAGAAAATTCTACAAGATAATATTCAGACTTCATCTAATCAAAATAATTTTAACCAAAATATGATTTCTTGCTCCACAGAAGTCGTCTCGTTAAATGCGTATAACATTCCGTTACGGTCTCCAGAAATCAACTACTAGGACCACATAAACAGTTTAGCAGTGGTCTCGTCGACGGCACGTGACCACTTCCAACATTTGCCGTTCCATTCATCTGTTTACCCTTTCCGAAAGATCTGCAATCAATCCCATGGGCATTTGTCAGGATTTCGCCGAGGTCTGACCTTTATACACAGAAGGATGTAAATAGGGCCACATAAACGTCATTTGCAGGCTTGTTCAATTTATTACGTGTCACGGGTTGCCGCGTCACTCTCTTGATCGCTCTCTCCCGTGAGTAACACGCTACATTTAAGATTTTTCAGGTTTATTGTTGAAAAAGTAAAGCTTTTTATCGAGTACTTGCGAGTAATTGCTTTAATATTAAACGATTAAAAGAATCTACGGTTTACCCAACTACCATGCCACGTTAAATACACCGAGTTCAATTTAAAAAAAAAGCTCACTATTAAGTCAGCTGAAAACTTTTAATATAAGAAAATTAAATATTCAGTCTTATGCTAAAAATGAATACCTAAAGTACACTCAAGACAAAGTCAGTTTCAAAATACACAGGACTCGCTAAACTGTTCTTAAAGTAGAGAGAAAATGTCTTAAGTAAATTAAAATGAAGTTTAATAAGGGATGCAAAGCAAAGGAGTGGGTGGGGTGCAAAGCCACAGCTTTTATCAAAGAGATTGAAGGGAAGAGAAAAGAGTACAAAAACACGAGCACATCGCAGGTTATTGGCTCCCTAATGAAATATTGATGAAGTTACAGAGGGCGGATATAAAAGCTCGGTCTTTATCTGAAGAACCCCGATCAATTATGGCACCACTTTAAAGACATATTAAAATTTTACAGTTCAAACTTGCAGTAATCGCTAGCTTACATTTTATATTTTTAGGGTTCCGTACCTCAAAAGAAAAAACGGATTACTTCGTTGTCCGTCCTTCTGTCTGTCAAGACCCTTTTTCTCAGGAACGCGTTGAGGTATCAAGTTGAAATTAATGTCAAATACGTAGGTATGTATGGTCCCTTTGAGCTCTAAAAAATTAAGCTTCTAATTCAACGCAATAAAAATATACGGCCATATATGCTCATATTTTGATCCTCTCAAATAAATGAAAACCTACAGGGTACTTCCTTTTGACCTAGAATCATGAAATTTGGCATAGAGCAAGGTCTCACAGCACCTGTAAAGGAAAACATAAAATGAAAATAGTTCATTTTTTGTTTTATCACACAATTTTTTTTTTTCAGTTACAAACTTAAATTTGCAGTTGAAGAATTGACCCTGAAATATATCGATGTATGAGAGAACATGTTTTTCAACAACAAAGTTAAATTTATTTTTGGGATTAATTCCTTCATTGTGCGTGGGCCGACACGCACTTGGCCGGTTTTTTTTATAAAAGGTGTACAGCTTTGAGCTCACTGTTAAAATATGGTTTCCAGATAAAATAAAACACAGTAAAGCGTCAAAAAGTGAAACATATACATAGAACAAAAAGTTATCTTCGAAAAAAGGAACAGAACAAAAAGTTTGATCAGACAAGAATCGCAATAAGAAATATCTCCACTCTCTTTAGTCTTTTGACCGACAAAGGACCATAATAAGTATGTATGTAGAATGCTAGGGCTAGGTTTTTAGGGCGCTGCAGCTGTTTAGAACAGGCCTCTGTCGAAGCAACAACATTATCCTAATCCAATCAATACATAGTGTACGTCTTGTAGACACACGTACCTACGCACAACACATCAGTCAACATCAACCCAGAGTTAATATGAACAGTTGAGCGTCGATGCGAAATAAATCAGTGTTTCACCCGCGCCAGTGTACGTACAGTCACCAGCATAAATATATGACTATGGGCAGCACTGCAAAATTATCTGATCATCAATTGAAGGTATAATTATATATCGATACTTAGCCGGTAAAAGTATGTGATGACTTACAGCCGGCATAATAATCTTTTGCCAGTAACAGCATATGTATCGGATCGGACCGGGTAAAAGTATCTGATACACGAAATCAAAATTATGTGACATGTCATCAGCACAAATATCTATCTACTGTAAACGCATAATTATCGGATCGCATATAGACTGCATTAATATCTGACACTATTTACAGTCAAAAATATCTCAACATTCTACAAGAATGAACTTAATGTGCCTAAACATAGAGTCGTAATTTGAACGAAACTCTATGACGCTTCTCGAAAAGAGTATCAACCTGTCATTTGATATCGCTGTCTCACGTTTTATGATTGCCAAGAAAACGAAATGTGTAAAGTTCGCCCTACCAAATATTAGAAATCTAGGACCCAACATCGTCTTAGATAAAGAGGTGCTTGAGTCTGTAAACTCGGCAGTTTTTCTGGGCATAACAGTAGATGCTAAACTTCAGTGGGGCCCACATATATCGAGCCTAGCGGGAAGGCTCAGTTCGGCCGCCTACGCCGTCAGGAAAGTAAGACAATACACTGACGTCGATACAGCTCGGTTAGTCTATTTTAGTTATTTTCATAGCGTTATGTCCTACGGTCTTCTGCTGTGGGGCAAAGCTGCTGATATTCAAAATATATTTGTCCTTCAAAAACGAGCTGTTCGAGCTATTTACCAGCTAGGTGCCAGAGTTTCTCTGAGAGATTTTTTCAAAGATATTGGTATCCTCACGGTGGCGTCCCAACTCATCTTCGCCAACATCTTATATATTAGGCAAAATATACACTTATACACTAAAAACAGTGATTTTCACAATGTTAACACTAGAAATAAGGACAAACTACGAGCTCCCTTTCTCCGGCTTCATAAGGTTCATAACTCATTTGTTGGGCTTGGTATAACCTTTTATAACAAGCTACCCTCTTCTTTGCTAGATTTGCCTTTTGATGCGTTTAAAACGAAAGTAAAATCCAAGCTTTGTTCAAAGGCATACTATTCTATAAACGACTACTTAAATGATAAGAATAGTTGGTCGCTGTGATTAACTCAAGACAATGTTTATGTTCTTTCTCCAGATTACCTACTGACAAGTTATATGAGTTTATATAATTGTATTTTTTTATTTTTTATTTGACTTTATAAGTCAAGCTATTTTTAATTTTATTTCAATTTATTGTTGACATAATCTACTCATTACAATGTTTTTTCTAATGAGTTGTATTGCAATATGTGGTTAGCTAGTGACCTCGACAATTGATCATATTAGTTATTGTTATTAGTAATTAACTGTTTGTTTTATTTATTTTATCTCGATGGTCCTAGTTTATCATTTATAACTTCCAGTTACAACTATATGTAAGCGGGCACGCCCTTTATGCCTGGAGGCTTTTATTTAGATAAGTTCTGTTTACGTGTAGTTTTTATTTCTGCCTGAGTATAGTTCTCGATGATGTTGTATGGTATATTGGCGTGTGCTAGCGAACATATGGCTAATAATTTAAATTATGTTTTGTGTTGCGTAATCTAAATTATCTAAATTATTTTGAATACTATTATATAGAATCTTATTTTTTTGTTCTTCTAACTGAACAGACAGCTGTGCTGCTGGGGAGTTTGTTGCGCCACTTCTTCTTCCCAGCTAATGCACTAGGAAGTGGTGAAGGGTGGGCGTTTTGGGGGACTGTCTTATGTAATTTTGACGTTCGAAAAGTGCTGATTGTCAGCCTAGTTTGAATAAATGACTTTTGAATTTTGACCGACTTTAGCAGATTTCATTGCTAAAATAAATAAGGAACTGTTGATGACAGCATTTGAAACAAGAAGAGTTTTTAGCAAGGAGATTAAATTGGTTATAAATGCCATAAATGGTATGGTGGTATTTATTGCTTATAAATATTCGAAATAAGAAAATTCGTTTTCTCTATTGTAATGTCAAACTGTCACACACAAAGGATTGAATATTATTCTTTCGCCTGGTCTAGACTTGTAAGATTGCAATATAGTAAATTAACTACCTATAGATTGAATTCTAATATTGAACGGTTGACCCCATGGTGACTTATAGAATCGATGCCCACATAAGGCATAGGATTGTATCAATGCACGAAGACAATAAATCCGTTCAAGAAATATTTACTTATTTAAATCAGTAGCACATACATTACTCTTAATTGATGGGATCTACTCATATTCATTTCAGAGGAAGGCAATGTCGATCATCATAAAAGTGTAGGTTGCCCTCGAAAAACCACAGCCCTTCAAGATCAAAATATTGTCAGCTTGTACGATGACAATCCCACGACTTCAACCTTGACAGTCGCAAATGACAATGGGCTTTCTCGTGATAGTGTCCGTCGTCGGCTCAAGGATGCTGGCTTGAGGAATAGAGTCCCAGCTCGAAAACCCGTGCACCTACAACGACACAGGATTCTCCGATTGGCGTTTGCCGAACAATACATACATTTTGATTTTAGAAATGTCACGTTTCTTGACGAAAAAATTTTCCAGTCAAGCGCGGATGGTCGAATCTCATTGTGGAGAATTAATAATACCCGCTATGACGAAAATAATGTCATCCCTAATAAAAGATCAGGCCGCATTTCATGCGGAGTATGGAGCTGGATGTCGTCTAAGGGGCCTGGAGAGCTCTGCCAGGTTACTAGGCGGTTAAATAGTAGAGACTACATCGAGATTCTCAATGATGTTCTGTTGCTATCATTGCGAATATGTTACCCAGATATTAATCCGGTATACGTGATACAGGACAACTGCTCGTTCCACAACAATCGTATTGTGCGACACTGGATAGCCCAACATGAGAGGATTGAGCTCCTGGACGACTTCCCACCCAAAAGCCCTGACCTCAATCCCATTGAAAACTTGTGGGGGTTGATGGTACAACAATGGGACCGAACTGAAACCAGAACCAAAGCAACACTGATCCAGCATTGCTTTGACATCTGGGAGTCCATGCGAGGATTGGACCATTGTTACAATATGGTTATGCCGTAGTTTGGTTAATACTAAATAGAATGTTAAGTAGGTACATATAAGAATTTATTTTGTTTTTGAGTTACTAAGTAAAAATAAATGTGAAAGTTTGGATTTATATCTTCGTTTTTTTTATTACACACCGTTAAAATGTACATTATTTGACACACTTGATATCACCAGCTTACTACGCAGTCAAATCTATCAATTCAATCTTAGGCAGATAATCACAACACTAACCGACGACTCGTTTCAGGAGCACCTACCAATAACGGTACACATGGTTGTTAGTTACGAATTTCGGGTTCAAATTATTTCGAGAAATTGACAAAGCTCTCAGACTACTCGCAATTTTTACAGATCGACCGGTAAAACTTTCACCACAAAATATGCATAATATGTGTTATGATTCTAGGGCTCATATTACGTTGGTGACGAGCTCTCCAAACAATGAGTTAGCCTTTTATGAATAGCCGCCCGGCTTCAAAAAGCAACATTGGAAATTATTTGACTCATTGTCGAATGTGGCAGTTACAAAACGTGAGACGGCGATAGCAAATGACAGGTTGATACTCTTTTCGAGAAGCGTCATACAGTTTTGTTCAAATTACGACTCTATGGTTAGGCACATTAAGTTCATTCTTGCAGAATGTTGAGATATTTTTGGCTGTAAATAGTGTCAGATATTTATTTATTTATTTATTTATTTATTTATTTATTTATTTGATAGGAATAACAAACAGCAGTATATTACACAGTAGGCATACAATATAAAACTTGCAATAAAAGTAATTAATGATATTAATGCAGTCTATACGCGATCCGATAATTATGCGTTTACAGTAGATAGATATTTGTGCTGATGACATGTCACATAATTTTGATTTCGTGTATTATCAGATACTTTTACTCGGTCCAATCCGATACTTATGCTGTTACTGGCAAACGATTATTATGCCGGCTGTAAGTCATCACATACTTTTACCGGCTAAGTATCGATATATAATTATACCTTCAATTGATGATCAGATAATTTTGCAGCGCTGCCCATAGTCATATATTTATGCTGGTGACTGTACAGGCTTTCTCAATTCAGCTCATACGTTATTTAACTGGCATCAGGCCGTGACGTCATCCATCAAGTAAACACGGCTCGACGTTGTGTTCCACGCCAGGATACATACGTACCTACCTATCACACAGTTCTGTGTACCTAATACGAACGGGTTGACTTCTAAAATTAGAGTTCCAGATACAACGCTAAATAAAAAGGGTTACCCGTCGTGAAGATAAGAAGAAAATAACTGACATTTAGCTGTTGAAGAGCCTTCAAAAGGATGGAAGTGAATTTGATTCAATACGTATTTACTTTAATATATTCAATACTGTTGTATTGAATCAAATCACATCCATCGATAACCTATCGAGCCCCTATATTCAGTAGTAGGTTTTCCTCGGTATCAATTTGGAAAATTTAAAAAGTACCGAACTACACCTGCTCATGCCCTAAATTCGTTATTTAATGTACAATCAAAGGTTTAGTTACTATTCCAATAAATAAAATCTGACCTGAAGCTAGCCAACCTTAACTGTATATATCGAGGGAGGACGCGAGCGGAAGAGAACAACGGACAAAGGAGAGAAGATTAATCCGGAAAGCGGCTGGCAAAAGCCGGGATTAATCACGCCAGGTAAAAGATAGCCAATATTTATCAACCATCTGGAGATCAAAATGGCTGCCTAAGGACTGCTATAAACCTAGCTACAAGTATAAGCTGTAACGAACAGGTATTTAATCGTGTGCTCTGGAAAATGTGGGCATTATTGTTGTCTTCCCGAAAATAAATCTACCACCATTCCTCCAATTCCCATGAAAGCCTTAAAAGGCAAGTACTCAAGACTCAATACTTTATTGCATTCCACAATGTATGTGCTTAGGTGGTAAACATTTGCTTGAGAAACAATCGTGGACCGTCGGGCACAGCAAAAGAAAGATAGTAGTTAGAGATGAGGACTTATCGTATAACTTATATTAAACAAAAACGATTTTTATGTAGTTATATGAGTTTTGGAAAAAAAGGGCTTGTTGAATGTATTTTTAGGCGGGATTTTGGTAAGTGTAGTCGTGTTCTGTATCGGAGTGTGTATCTTGTTTGTATGTCTTCTCGTTTAGTGTAAAAGTCCTGGGTGTTTATGAGCGAATTTGCATATTTCAAGTTCAAGATAGACCTTGTAAACACATGTGATATGCAATAAAGATTTGAACTTTTTGTAATTACTGTTTCAATTTTTGTGTACTACTAACCACCCTTACTAACGCTGTCTTTGCAAAAAATATGGACTGTATCTGTATAGGTATGTCTGAAATAACGATTAAGATAAATTAATTAAAATGTTCAGGTTTGTAAGAGTAGGTGTGCACTAATTGGCAGTATCGGCATTGCCCCTATCATCACCAATTAATACGTCTATTGATTATGGTAATCATTTTCTATAAAGGAGCAATTTATTATTATGCACTCTACTAGCCACCTCGTCGTGTAATACTCGTATGCTCCTGGATAATTGCTCAGTTTACATTCAAAACAAGTCCCAACACAAAAAAATGCAAGTGAGCTCACCAATACTTAAAATTCATATTTTTCAGCCGGACACAAACTCAATTTTGTTTACTAATTTGCAAACTGGGTTGTTTTATGTCTGCTATATGCGTTCAGAATTAAAAAACATCAAATGGACGAGTCACCGATCTAGTTTTGTCGCAGACCGAATCAAATAAACATGGGGCTCGTATATGGAAATTGGATCTACGTAATTTTTGTTTGCAGTATTTTATTTTGACCAACGTCAAAACGCACCCAATTTTGAGAGCGAATTGGGAACGGAACAATGGGATTTATGCATGTGCAGTAAGAATAGATACATTTTAAATCGTACTTTTTATTCATCTAGGTATGCGCGTTTGTAGTAGTTCTATAAGACTGTTGATTCCAGATGTTCGATTCCAGTTTTATCTGAACAGTGCCCTCTCTCATTGGTATTACTTTATTTTTCAAGGCAAAAGATACTCAATACATAACTTTCGTGAATGTTCAGTAAAATAATTAAATATTCGTGCACGCATTTCGTATCGCTGAAAATTTAAGCAATTCGCTCTGCTAAGGACAGCACTGTTCAATATACCTGTACATTTAGTTATGCTTTAGTTACTTCCTACATATGTAGGTTCTCTAATATTTATTGATTGCAAACTAATCACAAATACTCATAAAGCCTCGTGCGTGGCGCTACACGACTCGGACAAAACAATTTCTAAGAACACTTCACGGTAGAACAATGACCAGTGTCGCGTCGCGCCAGTCTGCACGAGGCTTGTATGTATATTTTTGTTTCTCTCCTAGTTACAAATTGAGGGATTTCCGTAAAAAGAGGGCAAAGGGCTCAGATGGTAAGCGGTAGCCAATATGTTATTGAGATATACAATTTGGTAAATTATTCAAATACTTTTTTAAATGTTTCAAATTGAAAAAAAGCGGATAAGATAACTGTAAACCTTTGTAGGAACTCTCAGATGAAATAAGCTTCGTAGATACTTTTACTTTATTGTTCGTTCGTAGAGAGAATTCCGAAGCAATTTTCATCAGTAAATGGAAAAACAAAGCACATTAAAGGTCTCCCGTGAGTTCTAACGACTGAATGGCTTAGTAGCGAATGTTTTATACCGACCACTTACCACAACGAGCGCAGTTACAATCGATTGAACCTTTACTGAAAGTTTTGCAAGTATTCTATAACAGCTATTGCACGTTTGAAGTAAAACGAATGTTATAAAACTGTGCATGTTGTTCGCGTTCGGCTGATGTCGGTTATGTTCGTGTAAAAATAGCAGAGCGAGCTCGCAAAGATGACAATGACGTAAGTTTGTTTAAAGCCTTATTAATGGCTGGTGGACAAATCGGGTGTGGTACAAAGTAGTGGCAAATGTTCACAATATTTTGGACGTCGACAGTCTACAAACGTGACGAAGAGAAATGCGACCAACAAGACACCTATTTAGAAACTAAATATAGGTCTTGTTGTTGGTCGACTACATTTAAACGTAGAAGCTCTAGCAAAATATAAATATAGTTGTCAATATAAATAAAGATTCATCATTAGGGTTAGATTTTCATTAGACTATTGTAATTAAGCAATCTTTCTACCAATAGTACTCGTAATTTACTCTCGCCCGTCACTGACATTCGGCATACTAATCGAGATTAACAAGAAAGCTACATGGTTTAATGCACCGGCAAATCCACGCTTTATTGGCCGCTGTTCACCGCAAGTGACGTGGGAGTTGATTGCCTAATCTGGGCTTATTCCCCCGCGGACGTATTGTAATCATTACCACAGTATATTACGAGTATATGCATCCGCATTGTCGTGTAGTCCTCAGTAATAATAGGTTACACACATTTATCATTTGCCCAAACAATTTTCAGAACCCTTAGGACATAATTCACGTTGCTTAACATTATCGATTGGTTTTGTTTTAATCCTTATTATCTTGTATTATTTTAACAACAATATTTTGTTTTGATGAACTACATTGTTACTACTGTAGCCTCTTAACTATCATGTATCGCAACAGTTCACAGCAATGACTAAGCTAACTAACGAATCGCGTCGCTATACCAGAGCGGTAATTCCCGTAATTTTTAAGAACGTTCACATTCAAATCGCAATCTGTCAAACTTGTCGAAAATGTTGGTAAAAAGATTGTATTTTTGAAAGATTGCGAACAAGTTTTTTAAGTACGAGAATTGGCCTTCTGGTTATATATTCGTGTGGTCTGTTCCAAAAGTAAGTGGGAAGTGTAATAGAACCCTGTTCAGGTTAAAATCTTACGCTATCACTCATTAAAGGGCACTACTAACACCTTTATCTATATTTATAAAGTTTCAATTTTAATTATCACCAGCCTTTTTCCACCAATTGTTGTTTAAATAAGATTATTAAATTGTAATTGAAAAATCATCGATAAAAATAGAGGTTATAAAAAATTAACCATGACAGTCAAACGAAAAAATAAAAAAATCTTTCAGGTTATTGAAAATTAGACGTTGAGGTTTAAGTATTCAAATAATATTTTTATTTTTGAATGTTCGCATCCGCATCTCATTCGCAATCTGTCAAAAAGACACTCTATTTATCAACATACGCCTACTATATTTAACATATTGCCTAAAAGTTGGAAGGAGCTAAATAGTAATGCATTCAAGCGTCAATTAAAAAGGTTTCTTTCGCAAAAAGCATATTATAGTGTCTCAGAATTTCTAACCGAAAAATTTTTTTTTTTGTTATATATTTTCCTGACACTAATATTAAATTTAAATGATTATGGTTGTAATTTTGACAAAAATCGTGTAACTTAATCTTGTAATGTTTATATCAATCTGGACAATTTGACATAAATCTTTTAATATTGATTTGACATTATTCTTGTACTTGTTTGACATTATAATTTTTTAAGTAGCTTAAGTATTGACATTATATAATCATAAAAATAATTTCTATTATACTTAGTAACTAAATTATAAATTTTCTAAAGTGCATATCCTAGGTAATATTTCGATTTTTCTTATTGTTAATTCTTTTCAATGTTATATAAATATTTGTACGCCGATATTTATGGCTAAACATGATTGGACTCAAACGACGGACTAATATCTTGCATGCTCTTGTATGTATACAATGTTTAAACAAATAAAGAAATCTTATCTTATCTTAACATGTTTGACATATTTGACAGATTGCGACTTGAATGCGAACCTTTTCTATGTACGAGAATTGGCCTTCAGATCAAAGCACTCAATTTGTAAGCGGCGCTACACATCCACATGTACTTTTTCTGATCCATTTATTCCCATTTTCATCAGACACTGTCAGAACATATCACAGTAATAGTGGACTAGGCAAACTCATGAATTGCGTCGCACCAGGCCAGCACCAGGTTATATCCATAGTTTCTAATTACAAAGCTGCATTCGTATAAATGATTAATGCACCTAATCTGTTAAAGCGCCCGCATCCCCCGCTCGAGTGCCGCCGCGAGAAACAAATATACCAGAAAAAACTGTATCAAGGTGAAGCAGTTACATTAAGATAACATCAACGACCTACTCGTTTACTAATTAATTGCAGTTACAATGAATATTTTAATGACACCCATTTCCATACCCTTCCATAATTGGTCTTTACTAAATACATTATCTACCCGCCTCCTCCCGTGTAAAGGACTACCACTAAACAAGCCCGTATTGTATGGAATTAAAACTTGCGCGTCGCTAACTAGTCCGGCCTCTCGCCTGCGGTTAAGCAAAACAAAGCGACAATTAATAACCCTCCGACGAGATAAAACCGTCTTCTAAACTTAACATCTAACTAAGCTCACACAAAAATACGCATAGCTCAACAATAGAGCAAGTTTTTGCAATGAAAAACTCAAACATTCCTAGCGGGCGCTCTGAAACTTTCATCATTAATAATATTCTTTTGAAAGACAACTAAAATAAGACTTCTGTTATTTGTTTTAAGTTTTTGACGCGAGAGTTTGTGAAAAATAAAACATAGACGCCAAAGTTATTATTTTGTATCTGTGCGGAATTTTTATTAGTTTTGAACTGAGAATGTTCTAAATGCAGTGTCTGTTGCTACAGACACTGTATTTAGAACATACGTAACAGCAGAACTGCATTAATGTAGCACTACTATAATTCAAAACAAACCCGACACTAGCATTAATCTTACACCGTCCGTAGACGATGCTACGCCATTGCTACGGCGTAGCACACAACTTCCACTAACGCATTCAATTGTATATGCACGTTGAGATTGTACACGCTATAATAGCCTCTATAAGTCGGTAGTAATGTCATGTAATTGCATACATGTGCATCGTTGATACATGACGTAAACTTCAGTACATCCGTAGCGTCGTAGCGTCGTAGGATAAGCCCGTCGTAGCACATTGACATGGAGGCGAGCGACGTAGCGCCGTAGCGCCCGTCGAGCGGAAAATGCAATCTGGCGGGAATTAGGATAGACGTACATGAACCTAACTACACAACAATATGCCGAGGTGAGTGTTCAAGCTAAGTGGATGGATTTATAAGCGAATTAAGTCATTAGATACGTATGAGCTAATGTCAAAATAATTGAAGATCAGAGTGGGTTTACTTGCATATCATTTCCGTCTTAATGGATGGCAAACTAGAAGGAGAGGGGAGGGTAATTAGCTACTATACTAGACGATGAGATGTAATTAAAGCCCTAACCTGGTATCAAATATTTACCTCGTCATATGAAACGTAGTTGCGGCTATTTCGACGCCTGTAACTCATTAGAGCAATATCATTTACAAGGCGTAATTCACAGTTGAATAAAGTATAAGGCACATTCGCAATCGGAGTAATATTTCAGCGGCATTGGGCGTGGTGTCACGCGATGTCACTAAATATTAAGATGGCTGCTAGTTGTTCAACGTCATTCTCACGCCTCCTACGATCGCATTGTCTGATTAAACTGAACGTCATTAATCTTGTAGAAGGCGAACGATGTTTAATTCATGGAAAATGGGTTACTTCGTGTGGAGATAAAATATTCAATGATATTCTTGTGTATCGAGGAATTCTTAAATCATTTTAAATAATTTTCTTGGCTACAGCCAATCTTTCATTTATAAACGTTTTACAATAAATAAAAAAGTATTTATCACTGGTATATTCTTATTTCATAAACATGAAAATTACAAATTAGTATAATTATCAACAGCCTCTTACTATATGTGCCATCCTCCTAAATTGTAACACTGAGTTAAACTCAGTCTAGTTGACTCCTGCATTTTTGAAATCTCATAAATGACAGTTTCGCTCTGTTACATAATAATTATCACGGTAGCATTTCAGATTTCCAGCTTTTCTTTAGAACTTTCTAAGTTTGTGTGTGCGTGTGTGCTTCTGAAATGTGAGTTATATAAAATGCGATGCTTGATGGTAACCGGTGTCTTTCAACGCTAGACGTCGCTTGCATTATAATTTAAATAAATATGTATGAATATACAGCATAATTTAAATTAATATGTATTAATTTAAATTATAATGCAAAGAACATCTAGCGTTGAAAGAGCCCGAGCTAGTAGCCCAATCTTTATCCACACAAAATAAGGCAAACGTCGCAGCGCATGTAAGTACAATTTTTTTTATATGTTGTTAGGTCCCCTGAAAAGCTTTTGCCAGTCCCATGGTGCTCGCAGTTTTTTTGAAAAATATACACGCGTTTTTAGGTATCTTTGTTCAATAATTACATGCGCGTTAGCGACGCTTGATTTTGTTATTGACTGGGCTATAGTTTGCTAACACGTCGTTAATTTCTTGTCACTCTCGATCGTCATATTTGTATTGACATTGCTAACGTTCCACAAGTTTCCAGTGCCGCAGCCAAATTTTATTCGTAGATTTCCATAAATTTTTTGGCATGCAAGACTGGCGAGCCCGCCACGGCCGTGCCTATGACGTCATCGCGGTACACGCCTAAAAGTTGGCGGGTTTTTAGCAGTCTCGTAAATTGATGCCTTTATCATGAGTTTGGGGTAACGAGATTCAAACACGTGGCCCGGTTTAAATTACGCTGAAACTTTCCTTATTTGTGCGAAGACATCCGCAGCCTCACATTGTATTGATTATTCTTCTAATTAAAAACGCTATTCGTGTCGATGCGCCACAAATAAAGAACATTATATTCCATGCAGTTTATTAGAGACGTGCCGATGGCTGCGTTCGTCAATAAGGTATTTTTATTCTACGGTAGTCACAGTTTGAACGCGCCGTAAAATCAATGAACAATACGAAGGCCATATAAGTGGGACAGTCACTATTTTATAGAGGTCGGCAGATAAAATTACAGTATAGTTCAGATCATATATTTTCCAGGCTTTTCAGCAGCACCGAGACTGATTGCAATTTTATTACTCTACTAGCTTCTGCCCGCGACTCCGTCGGCCTGAAATTTTAGTTTTAACATAAAATACACATACAGTCGCGGTCTGAAAATGCTTACCACCTTAAGGTTTATAATTGCATGTACACATCTATGTCACAAGGTCGTCGTTAATTAAAGGATTTGATTAAATAAAGAACATAGATTATTTGTATTGACACGTTGTCTCGTCACAGTATAGAAAACCTTTATTGTAAAAAAAAAAACGATAACAAATGAACTGGAGCTCATAACAATGAACTCCTTAAATAAAGATTGGCCCTTAGCAGCTTTGGACAGAGAGAGGTAAAAAGAGAGTAGGGAGACCTTTGCCAAAAAAAAAAAAACTGGCATTTATATACATAAAATGAATCAAACGAGGTCGAACTTATTTAGGGTCGTACAGATTGGCATAACAGTCGCACGACGCGATTCTGTGATATTATATTCGTAGAACAATTTCTATGAAAACGTGTGTGACATTACACTCAGGAGCAACCTGTCGTGCCGCGACACAGAAAATACTCTCTTGTGTCGCGTCGCTAGCGCGATGCGTTATCGCGGTGATATCGACGCGACGTCATATAAAATGTTCATTTGGTGTCGCACTGTTGTGGCGCGCTAGTGTGAAAAGTGTTGCGTGGCGATAATATCGCAGAAACGCCACGCGACACGGCGCATAACAAGTCGCGCCAGTCTCTGTGAGCCTTACTGAAAACCCAAAAATAGGAAGAAATAATCATTTAGAATCTTTATTTTTTATAAGAAAATATATTATCTATATTCTAACAACAGTTTATTATTTTAATAACTAGTAGGTATAGCATCCATCAGCAGATATGACGGCACATAGTCTAGTTGGTGTGAAGCCATGCTCTTCGTAATGTCGAACCATAACAGTTATTTGCACGGTGGTTAGTATCAGCCGTTGTCCTGAACTGCTTCTAGGATCAGTTATTTACCCTTCTACGCCATGTCACCCGCATCGAAAAACTTACGGTGTATCGAGATATATTTAGTTCTCGCGATAAAGCACTAAGCTTCAAGCCATCTTCATGGAGAAGTAATATTTCAGCCTTTTGTTTCAAACTATCTTCATGGAGAAGTAATATTTCAGCCTTTTGTTAGAGGGTTAAACTTGCCATTTTATTTCAATCTTAAATCAATATTTGTTATTTTTTACATACATAAACGTACAAATGTACACTTATTAAATTTAAAACTCATATTAAAAGTACACTCTGTAAACAAGCATATTACAAATTAGAGGATTATATCCAAGATAAGAATGCTTGGAAACATGCTGGTCCTGCTCCATAGGACAATTTAGAGTCTAGACAAAATCAAACTGGTTGCTTATTTAATTATGTATTTGTTATTTTTTATAACACTGATTTTACATTCTGTGATTTCTTGAACTCACACACTGACTTATTAGTATTACTTGTTAAAATGTTAGGAATATCGTATAATTTTACAATGTTTGTAAATATGTGAGCACCATGTATCTGTCACATATTTAATTTATCTGTAATTGCTTTATTTTTCATTCTTTTTTACCTACCGCGGTATAGTAATCTTATTCTAGATGCATCGTCTTCACATATAATTATATAATTAATGTATGCAAAATATTGTAAAAACATTTTAAAAGAGTAACGGTGGAGTTTCTTGCCCATTCTTCTCCATACGAATACTACCTTTTGGAAGGGGCGACTAGAATCAATTCTATTTTTTGTAAACTTGACGTTCATAAGTGCCTTTTATGTGCCTAATTGAAATAAATTGTTTGACTTTGACTTTATTATTTTTGATAAATTAATGTCATTGTAAAAATGCAATTATGCCAATGAGTCAACTTTTAAATTAAGCAAAGTTTCATAATCAAAAAGTCATTAATACTCTTTTTGTTAGAATAGATGCGTCACAACTATTGAAAAGTAACAAGTACCTAGATATAGCATTTTAGACTTTGCTGCACACAGTGTGATAAAGAACCTAATTTGAAAACTGATAAACATTTTTAGACCGCGACTGTACATATACATATACTTATTTATACATTTTAACATATTCTATAGCATCGCATCGCCCGCCCGCGATATTAATTAGTTTTCGCTAAGCGTTCTTTCCTTTTTGCTCGTCTCCTAAGAGCCGTAGCGTGATGTTCAATGTTGACTTGATGTCAAATGCAAAAGAATATTTCAAATACGATGCTAGTTCCAGAAATTTGTGCGTTCAAACAAACAAACTCTTCAGCTTTATTATATTAGTATAGATTTACTTTTATCTCACGAAAAGGGACACCTTAACTTAAAACTTTGTGCTACGCTAAATAAAGCTTTACTTGCAAAGTTCCTTGTAAGTCAAAAGCTAATGCGTACAATAAAAGCGAGTGCCGACGCCGCGCGATTTCTCTTAACCAAGTAAACAAAGAACAAAAGAGTGTCTGCAATGTAACAAGTTTTCTATTTAATTACATTGATTGCATTTTTTCACTGTTTGCACTTAGGGCCCGTTCATACGCACTACAACCATGCCACATCGCACCGACAAAATGTGGGCAAGTAGTAATTACGTGTTAATAGGTTACTGAAACTTCTTGCAGTTGCGTTGTCACTAGTAGTTGCGATGTGGTTACGATGCGTTGTGGCTAGTGTTTGCAGACAGAGAGATCGTTGTGTTTGCCATGTGGCCCACCGCTAGTGGCTTCACTGGCGGTTGCGTTGTGGCTGCGCTGTGGTCGGCATCGCCCAAAAGATTGATTTTGACGGCCAAATGCGGTCCATGTGAATAAAATATTCATTTGCAAACAAATTAGTGCCCATCCACGTGGTGTTGTAGTGGTGTGGTTATGGTACGTGTGAACGGGGCCTAAAAATTCACAACATGTTTTGGTCAATAGTGGTAATTCCTTTTACTAGTCCAATGACTGGAGTCTATTGCAACAGCTTTTGCACTTAATTCCCTTAAAAAAAACTCATACAAATATCAACGGTTACCTCAATCAGGTGGCATAATACTCGTATTATAGAATTTGACTAGTTGCTGTTTTCGAAAAGGGTAGGAAAGAAAAAAAAAGGGTAGGGAAATAGAATTATAATTACTCTAATTTCGTGTTTTTAGTGTTTCCTATTTATTGTAAAGTGAAAAGCGAGCGCAGCACGTTTTCCAGTCGGGTGTAAACAAACAGATAGAACAGTGTGTGAACAAAAGCGCGGCTGTAACAAGTGTATTATTTAAACAGGAGGTGTCGAGTGTAGCCACGCCGTCGCTGTGTCGATGCAGTGTTTGACGTGTATGTCAGTTATGAGAGCCTGGTACTATTCGTGTCAAGTGGGAAAACTTATAACCGGGAAATATATCGTTTGCTGTCTGGGTAACATTTTATGTTTATTGATGCAAAATATTACTATACGCACCAATATTTGCAAAATGCAAAAGTAATCGAAGTTCAATGAAGAATGTTTTATCGAAATCTATTAAATCTTGCCTTTTATAAACATTTCGTGTGTAGGGTAACTTTGCGTTTGCACTGGCGAAATATTAACAACAAAACATGTTGAAGTCTCTATTTTCTGTCAATGTTCCATACAATGTTTGACATCAGTCTTATACTTAAGAGGGCCCTTCCCGGTCCGTCTATCGTCAACGCGAGCATGGTCGAAAAGCTTGTTGTTTCATCGAGCGCAAGTGAGAACTGCTAACAAACAAGCGAGCACGCGATAACATTGTACGAAAAATTGTGTGTAAAAATTTGTATCAGGAAATACGTGTTTTTGAGTAAACCTTACAAGTTTATGTATTTTTTTTAATATTTAGAATTTCCATTACATGTGCGAGGTTTCTATGCAGATGTTTTCTTTACTTTTACCAATTATGAGTATATTATGACCGGACAAAGTTCGGGTAAAATTTGTGCAAAAAAGTAGATTTTTGGAGGCTTATACTGAATTTGTTTGTCGATTTTTTTATTTTTTGCTTTCATAGAAACCTAGATATAGTGCACAAGATACAAATTACTTTAAACAATTCAAAGAAAGATGTGTTACAACGCCATAGTCACGTACGAGCGTTTGTATGAAAAGTATGACGGGTTGGCCGCTCTTAAGGTGTTTTTTTGAACATATTTCCTTCTTTTTTTTGTGTACCATTTCTTGAGACTTATATGGATTTATACTAAATATATTAAACACGTTAAAAATATATTTGTAACCCTAGCTATAATTTTCACTGTTATGTATCCGTACGAGACAGACAGAATGGAGCAGGAACCACTTCATCAGACTTCTGTCTTTTTATACAACAAGTTGCCAATGGACTTCAAAAGCATATACAGCATAAATATATTTAAAAACAAATTAAAGATATATTTATTGAGGAAGGGTTATTACAGTATTGATAAGTTTATAGATGACAAACGACATCCGTATAAGACAGGTTTTTGAATTATTATTATTATGTATTTTGTGCATTTGTGTGTTGTATTGTTATTATTTATGACATTTTTCTTTTCTATCTTTTAATACTGGAGAGAATGAATTTGATAAGTTGAATGGAATGTTGGTGATTATTTAATTTATTGTTACTGAATTATTGACATAAAATTATTTTTAGTATTAGTGATATTGATATATTTTAAATGCGTAATAAATTTTAAATATGAATATTTTGTTTATGCTTTTTCATTATTTTAATTTTCATCACCGTAATATTTTCAACACAATGTATTTTGTTATGAAATAAATTACTTATGTAGCTAATCTGCGAACAGCGTTGTGGGCTGCAATATTGTATATATTTTTTAATGAATTTCTTGTTTCTATGTTTTAAACTGTAGCTGTTTCTTTTGAATAAAAATTAAAATAAAATCAGGAACTAGAGATTTCAACATGTTTTGATGTGATGTTTCGCCAGTGGAAACGCACAATTAGTATGTAAAACTGCTGCAAAACTTGAATAATCGTTGTCAGTACATAATGTTGTGAAACTTTATAAAACTAGTTAAAAGTTGAGAACGTAATCGAATAATATTGAGTATCGATAACACAACCCTACAGACGTAGGTGGGACCCTACAGACGTAGGTGATGCGAGTTTAGCAACTATCCAAGTATTTAACAACTAACTGACAGATTCCAATAAACTATCGTTTTAAAACTGGTCAAGTGCGAGTCGGACGCGCACACTAAGCGTTCAGTACCGGTTTAAGAACAAAAAAACGCCGACGATAACACTTTTCTTGTGTCCCTTTAACTATTAACTTTATTTATTTTTGAAGTGAAAACTTCTTTAGGCGCGTTGAGCCATTTTTTTGTGGTGCTAATAGGCCTTCGCCTATAAAAGCGCATCTAGGCAGCAATGTCAAATGAGCGGTGGGACGCCATAAGCGTCGACGAATGAACGGCCTTCACTGCCCCCCATCTCGCCGCGCACGTACCTAAGGCGCAGTACAGTGGTATCGGTCAAACTATAGCAGTAAGTTTGAAGGTCACGAGTGCGTGCGCCTGAGAATTAAATTGAAAACTAAGCGTTTTTATGTGTAATGTCAAACTCAAACTCAAACTCAAACTCAAAAGCATTTATTTCAAATAAACCAATTACAGGTACTTTTGAATTGTCAAGGGGTCGGTCAGTCAGAAATATGAAGCTAGTTGCCCATTCCAATGCGTAGTAGGTTCCTATGGAGAAGAACGGGCAAGAAACTCCACGGACACTCTTTTCAATCAGAATATTTTCACAAAATATTGGTTACATCATCCATTTTTGTAATTATACATGTGAGAACAATGTAATAAGACGTGCACGTTAAAAGCGTCAGTAATAAAAATAAAATAAAAAACAACTCAAAAATTAAAATAAATTCAATGTCGATTACACATAAAAACAGCAGCATCAGTAAGTGGATAAATTGGCGATGCAGTTACCAATGCAAATAACATAAATGTTCCGCGTGGGTTAATTTACGTTATTATAAAAAAAAAATAGTTATTCCAAAGTTTTATGTTTTCACTTCTGTCGGCAGTCCGCATGAATGCATATTTTTATTATTTTTTGCTATAGCGGCAATAAAAATACACAATCTGTGAAATTATCAACTGTCTATCTATTACGATTCATGAGATACAGCCCTCTGACAGAAAAACGGACGGAAGGGCGGACGGACAGCGGAGGCTTAGTAATAGGGTTAACTTTGGCACACTTCGGGTGCGGAACCCTAAAAAGCAAATTGGAATTTTGTTACATAAAATTAATACTACTTTTTCTTTCAATAAGGAGAAAGTAAATGAAAAATGGTAGCGCCGGCGCCGCTTCGACTAATCTAATTAACATTAATTTCCTGTCCCTGAAAAATTACAGGAAATATTTCAAATAAAATGTTATGAGATATTTTACGGCGACGTTAACGTGAAATATGGCGGAATATCAGAAACTGGGCTCTGATTTCGACGTGGAACCGCTTATAATGAAGTAGAACAAACACTGAAGACAAACATCGCGAGCGCTCTCTGCGACTGTATCCGCATTACTTGAGTACACCCAAACGACACGTTTACGCCACCGCGACGCATTGCTCAAAGCACACCGTGCGAGTGTGTGAATAATTACGAGATTCATACTCCTCCACGGTGTGAATAATTTACGAGTCGGTTCTCTGGCTGCCGTGGTTGCTCCGGAGTGAACTTACAATCGTACTATTCACATTAGAGTCGGGTCACAGTTAATTAAAGTTGTACTATAGATAGCAGGCACAGTACTACGCAGAGTCAACAATGAGCCGATACACAGCCTCAAGCACGTCATAATTATAGATAGTACATTTGTCACGTCATGTGTATGCGCCTTCAACTATATATTCAACCATCCTACATAATGTTCTACCCTTTTGTCAGATGAGTATGGCTCGGATTCCAGTCTCGATGCTTTTGAGTATTTTCTATTTGCATAATATATTGAGGTATGAACAGAATTCACGTAAGGACTGAAAATTAAAACCTCTGAAAGCCTGAAACCTTCATCAAAAATATCTGGAAACGTTTTTCTTTGCGCATTTTGAGCTGCGGTTTTACTTAAAATTCTTTTCAACAATATTTTCAGTGGAAATTAGTCCTTACTAAAGGAAAACCTATAACTTGTAAAGGCATTCGTTACCAGGATAAGCTAGTGGAGAAGACATAACTGAATAGAGTAGAGGCAGGAGACGAAACACCGATTGTCATGTCTCAACTTGGAAAAGGGCTATGCTAATATGAAACTCTTAAAAAACAATTCCTTTTCCTCAAAGCTTATTAAATAAGTTAATGACAGCTAAAGCCACATTTTCCTCGTGCATCCAGCGAGTTATAATGTCGTACCTTAAGCTTGCAATTCCGAAGCGGCCGATAAACGTAGGTCGATGAAGATATCGACGTAACTTACGGCCGGGCCGCGTATAAATTTACATTAGTTACCTCCCTGATCGGCGAGTTAATGTGCTGCTCACCGAGAGTAATGAGACGACCTACCGCTGATCACCGCTCAATACACTAAAGACTTATTAGGAGTGGACTTAACAAATCTATTTGCAAGTCGTATGGGTACAAATTAAACCATTATTTTCCTATCGCCTCATTGTCATGAAATCCTGGTACCGGGTTAACTATTTTAAGATATTGTACACGAAATTTTTGCCACTTTAGCTGATTTGCGTGATTTTATAGTTAAAAAACGGTATTTCTATGTTTTAATGTACAACATGAAAGATCGCCCGCGTGCATGTCGGAAATTATTCCACAGGAATGTGCTACCGGGATGAAAAGTATCCTTTGTTCTAATCCAGGTCATAGTCTACACATGTGCCAAATTTCATCCAAATGCGTTCAGCCGTTTTAGCGTGAAAGCGTAACAAACAAACTCACTTTCGCATTCATAATATTAGTTAGGATAATTTTAATGAATAATTATAACAAACTTTTTTATTTTTTCATGAAATAGATTGATTTTGAACTGAAGTTTATTTCTATTGTTTTAATTTTATGGACGAGAGTTCCCGAAATCATTAAATATTGTTTTACTCAACAATTTTATATGAAAGTAAAAAGCAAAAAAAAGGTATGCATACAATAGATAGACAACTTTCACAACAATACATTGTAACTTTTTCATACCGTTTAGACGTCAAAATAATTCGTAAATATGTGATATATTCTATCCTCTTATAGTAAAAATTCACAAACAGTCGCCGGTTTGAGGTCTATTACACAAAATAAAATAATAAAAAAGTAGTTTATTCATTAGATCAGAATTGCAATGATCTTTTGATTTTAACCGTAAAATCAAGTAAATCAGTGAAATCAGCAAAATTTCGTATACGACCTCTCAACATGAATAATTTGCACCGCTGCAGCATGTTAAAGTTTCGGCATCTTTGACAATTATATAAATCCAAGAAAAGCTTAACATTATTAGAAAACTATGAGCACGTAATAGGTTATCCACGCTCCAGTGAGTACACATCCCATAGTGTAAGATGCCAGGAAAATGCATCAGCCGTAAACATTTTATCGTCGACTTGATAACAAACGTTTGCCTTCGCTCAGCAGCGTGGGAAAATATCACCTACTGCATCTTGTTCCGCGCTTTACATCGCAGTATCGTACGAAAGCATGCGTTATAAAATAATCGAATTATTCGAACAAGCATTAACTGCTGAAAATATTTAAAAACAGGCTGTATTTTAATCTCGATTACCGCGGCAGTGCACACAACAATCACCTCGTTAAATATTGGCCGTGTTTAAAAATACATTCCGACGGGTTTTTTGTTGAAAAGAGGCCGCGATAAGGTTTGTATTTAGGTGACAGAGAAACGGGTAGTTAACAAAAGGTCGTTTAGGTGTTTTGTGGGTTGAGCCTTAAGTATACTAGAGTTGGTAACAAAGTTTTGACAGACTTAATTACACACGGGGTTACGATCCCGCGGCCGATCTGATAACCCCGCAAGGCTGGCAGTTTTCCACAGCCCCGACGAGGCCAAGCAGCCCACGCAAGTACGCCCGTTCAGATGAGACACGACAGCGACATAAGTGGGCGGACGATTACTAGTTAGAAAACGGTTGTATTAGACAAACGGAATGGTACCTACATTATGAAGAACATATTGATAATAGTATTATTGCAATAAGCTCGTCCATTATATATGGAACTTAAACATAACTGGTGAAATGTGGGTGTACTATAGGTACATCTCTGCCCAATCCTTCGTGGAAAACAGGCGTGACGTTATGTTATTCATAAGTGTCGTAGTGATAGTCAATATCATATTACGAGGAAAACGGCAGATTATTCGAAACCCGTTTCAATATTGGCACTACCTACTATGACGCAACAAAATTTTGAAGGAATTCTTTGCCAACATATCTAACTACGAGACATTAAATAACTACATCTACCATAGGTACTTACATACCGGTTTAATAGCTGCAGTATTTCTAAACATACCTTTATATTAAAAAATTTAAGCTTAATAAAAATGCATGGTAATAAATTGTACGTTAACTCTCGGGGCACATTGCATGGAAGTTTAAGAGGCAATTCAGCAAGAAACATCTCGTTTGCTATTTACAATATGTTACATACATTCCCTTACTAAGTTATGTTGTGAATGTGATGAAATTTTTTACTACTTGAAACTTTTTAAAAGATGAAGGTTTGGCTTATTTCACGGACAATACGTTAAAGGCTTAGTTGGGGCTACGAAATCATGTCAGATTTAGTTTCTCGTTCTATCATCTCAAAACGTATCCATTGCTACACAAAATTACTTGTATTTCACAAAGTACTGTTCTTATTCCAAGCTATTATTAAACTACAGCAGTTCACAAACTTTTCCGTACAGCGCAAACTACAAATCGGAGTAAGAAGCAAAGATACTCGTACATTATTCCGGACTTGTAAAAAGTAAGTAATAAATCACCCGGCTGTTCCACGTCGGCTCGCACAGCCTCTGACATGTTTATGGAGCCCTGGTATCTTTTTCACTGAGAATGTTTGAAGATAATTGAAATCTCATTTTGGGATGAAGTTATATGATTGAGACGGGGTGTGATTGGCTGTCATGGTGTTTAATAGGGTTATAAAAAGGTAAACCTTAGACTGCCATTCTCAAACCTTCCGTCCGACATTAATACATAAATGTCTGTTGGAAAATGATATACACGCATAACATTGTTAATCTGAGAATTTCCAACATCAAACCACTGTAAATAAGTTGAGACCTTGACCTTTATACAGCCAACATTCCAATGAAACACTATACTTAATACCTTACATGAGATTACAATACGAATAAAGGGTATTATCCCTACCTTACAATTTAAAGGTGACCAAACAAATCTGACGGCCCATTCATAAAAGTTCCACTTGTCGTAACAAACCATATTTATTTATGTCTATTTTCATAATCAATCTCCTCACAGTCTTCAGGAGTCGCGACAGCTTGACATTACGCTAATGACGCCTAAACACCGGCCGCTCCTGCTCGGCAACAACCGACGCTTTATGAAAGGAATAAAGTTATGTTTCGTTTGTCGATCAGACGGGGAGCGTTGTGGCGGGTATAGGGTTGCCTCAACGTCCGGCTAACGGGTTTGTTTTTAACAGGCTCGTCCGGTCTGAAATTAATGCGTCCGGTTGGACCAGGTTTTGTCCATGTAGTAGGTTTAACAAACGTCCGAAACAGTTTTATTTAAAAGTGGGTATCCGGCTTTTAGGATATTGGTTCAGTCTTAATATTTGAATATTGATGACGACCTGTGCGTAAGTTTTTTCACCAAAAAGTAACTTCAATGATTTAACGATCGACGACAACGACGACGTTCATCCCATATGAAATTTAAATGCTTTGCATTAACTTCAAGCAAGGCTTTTCCATGGCCTCTGTCAACCCTAACCGTGTCGAAGGCGAAAGTTGACGCGAGTCCGCGACATTAATCCGCGAACAAACGCGACAATCTGCGGACTCACCATCTTAACGAACGCCGGCCTGTCAATGCAAATTGTTATTCTTTGTAGTTCCACTTGCTGACAATATTGATTTTAAATTTTAATGAATAAAGGGGTGTTGTTATTAGGGTTAAGGCGGAGTTCAAAAGTCATTGGTATTTATAAAACTACTATGATTTGCATTTATTAGTTTTTCTCATCTTTCATCTAGTGGTCCCAGGACAGCGCTAGCTAGATTGTTTTGATGCTCAATTTTCCCAATCTAATCTCAATTCCCCGTTTTGCTAGCATTTGCAAATAACTTGTTTTGAAATAAATATAAGACGTTACATAAGCACCCGTTTTGTTAGCCAAACATAAGAGCCAGCAACTTACAATATTTAATTAATATTGAAGAATATCCAAAACTGAGGTATCGAGTCCAGATTCAGATTTCAGATCTCAGATTGCGGGATAAATCGTCAGGTAAGGAAAAAGCGTTACGCGTTTTGCGTTATGCGTTGCGCCCTCCATACGACTCTCTCTCTCTGTGTCTCTTTCTATTAAATACGAGTGTGTATGTGTGCGTGCGGGTTTCGAGATTCGAGCAGACGAGCAATATGCGGGGCCGGTTGTATTAAGTTGTATTGTGACCTCAAAACTGTACTGAACTTCGTTCCTCACGGACTTTGCGAAACTCTTCTCGAGACACTTTTATATAACTTCAGAGGAAAGTTTGTTTAAACTTTTGTATTGAATAATTGTGCCATTATGCTGTATCGGATAGGAACCAATTAATTGGAAGTCGGTAAATATTATAATGTTAAATACTTCTCTTCTTTATCTTACAGTTTCTGCGCCAACTTATTCTTCGAAGATCGAGAGCAATCATGAAAAAATATTTCTAATCAAACTTAGGAAAACAGAGACCAGTGACCAATTTCAATTAAAACGAAAAACAGAAATAGTAAGACCAAACACATACGGGCTGCTCACCGTATTTTCCTAGAGACGAAAGCCGACCATCAAACGGAAAAAACACAATGTCATACAAACACGATCACATTACAAAACATTCAATTTTTCCATGTCAATGTATACAGGCTTAGCTCCGGGCCGATCCTCTCAACATAATGGCTTGTACACACTCCTCTCGCGCGGATCAATCCACAAATATTAGCTTTAATACTCCCGGGATGTGCAATAATAACTTGCAACCCTTTTGTGACATGAACTATCGAGGGTGGCTAAATGGCTACTGAATTGATTGACGGATACGGGTAAATAAACTAGCCGCGCTCGAATATAGGACGAGACCTTCCACGAAAAATCTTCTATTATCATCTATTTGTTGTGGTAAGTAGTAATGTTTTAACATCAAGATCTTCTCTTCTTTACGAGTCGATGGTCGAAGTCGGTTAAAGTAAAGAGGACGTGTAATAGGGATGATGCCTGGGTAATAAAAATGAAATTCTAATCAAATTCATTCATTCATTAAATAGGGTGTGTTTTAGAAATAAATAAATAATTAGTCCATCAGTCAGATAATAAAAAAATATTAGACACGTATTTTTTGCTTTATCATATTAATTATTATTTCCTTTATTTCATTTATATACATATAATTTACATTTTTTTTAATTTTTTTAAAAAGAAAACGGAAAACAAAAACATTTAAAAATATAAAAAATAGTAGCCCACCGGTATCGGGAACAGGGTCGAAGCTACCGGTGGTCAGGGCTCCTGAGAGAGTAATCTCCTGACGATACGCACCGTGTCTAGACGTACCACTTTCTAGATCAAGACCTTGATCCAGCTGCCTAACGAGAGCCTCCTTAGGTGTTGGTCGAGGCTCTTGGCTATTATGCCATTGGCAGTCACGACTATCGGCACAATGACTGCTGTATCCACTTCCCACATGTCGACAACCTCGCGGGCCAGGTCGAGATACGATCTGCTTATCTTTTTCAGCTTTCACGAGGTTCTCGTCATGCGGGACCGCTATATCAACAATCATTGTGCGACGCTCTAATCGATCTATCACCACTATGTCTAAATGGTTAATAATAATAATTATTATTATTAATCATTTTATTTCAGAATACAAAAATCATTCAATAAATTGTTAGTAAAAAGTACTTATAACTATGTTAGTTATAACTAATTATACATATGTTTATTATTTACAATTCCGCTATTTTATTTTATATAGGGCACCTTTAGATCCGTGAACGGCGTTCCAGTGCCTCACAACCGGGCAATCAACCCTTCCCAATATGGTATTCAGAAGGCTGCTGGAGCTGCCCCGCACGCGGCGCATCAGGGAGGCCACTCTTTTTCTTACTTATTGCCTTAAAGCAGTCCGTACTGGCCTTAGCAAACATACCTGACGCACTGCAAAAGCGAGGCAACCCCAACAGCATCCTAAAACCATTATTGTACAGGACCCGTAGGACATTGAAAGATCTACGCGTATAACGGACCCACAGGCTGCAGGTATAAAATGTCTGGCAGTATGCCTTAAAAAGAGCAATTTTGACCTCTTTTGTACACCGTGCAAACCTGCGAGCCAGCATATTACATCTCACTGCCAATACCCTACGTTTCCGCTCAATATCCAAATCATCTGACAGATCCTCGGTGACCCAGTGCCCCAGGTACTTGAATTTGGTGACCCTACTTAACGGCAATCCTTCAAGTCTCACCGGTGGAACGGTTTTCGCCTTCGGACTCTTATTACCCGCCTTGAATATAAGTAGTTCACTCTTCTTACAATTGTACCTGAGGCCATGTGACCCCGCATACCTCTCACAGATCCCTATGAGGATGTTAAGGGCTCTGACAGATGGGCTGAGCAGCACCATATCGTCGGCATAACTAATGTTGTTCATGCAAACACCATCGATTGAACAACCGACACCGGCCCCGCTGAGCTCACCTATCAGTCCATTAACGTACAGGTTGAAGAGTCGTGGTGAAGTTAGGCCTCCCTGTCTTACTCCACACTCCAACCTATACTCTGACGAACATGAGCCTGCCCACTTAACATTATTGGTTTGGTTGCCGTACCAATATCTCAGTATATTGATCATATCCCTGGGTGTGCTGGTATCCCTCAGGAGCTTATCCCACAACACGTTATAAGACACCAGGTCAAATGCCTTCGACAGGTCCAAAAAAACAACCGTATATAGACGTTTTCCTTCAGCAACATCCAGTACTTTGGCGATCACCGTAGCCAATGAGATGGGATTATATTAATAAAAAATTACTTTGATAAAACGCATTTTAAGTTGGGGAGTGGGGGTCGCTACGTCACTAGTATGTATAAAATCTACATACTCGTGACGTCATGGCACATTTTACCTCAATGCATCGCTGTAATCTTTACATTACGTAAAAAAAGAAAAAATACGTGTCCAATATTTTTTTATAATCTCAAAGACGGACTAAAAAAATTGTTTGTCATCATCCCTATTAGTTAAGCCACCGCTAATGAGAAGGAACCTTAAACTACCAGTAGGACATAGGCAGTAAGAGATCTAGTCTAGCTCACATCGAATATTTGCTCTTTGAACCGGTAAAGGAAACAGTCACGCATAAATGGCTGTCATCGGCATGATTTGTTTTGTGTACAATTATACAATAACCCTTGTCTATTTCCAACTTGAAGCTATGTTTGTATAGAAACCTTTCTATGCCTATTAGAATCCTTTCTGTATCATAACATTAACATGGTATATGTCCATGTATTCAAAAGATTCAACGAAACAACAGTAGGACCACAAAATTCTGTAAACCACAATTCTCTAAATTATAATTCTAAACAAAATAAACCGGCAGAAACGGCGAATTACTTGTGGGCTATTTTTAGAGATTTCAATCAGGATCGAATTTAAACATTTCTTATGAGATATTTTCATTAGTTTATTACAAACAATTTGTATCGCAAATAAGGCACGAAATAACCACTTTTCTCCCACGACTAAAATAAATATAAAGGAGGAGGAGGAGGAGCTCGTGGCTAAGTAATAACAGCTGCACTGGTCGATCCATCAGGTTAAGCTACGCTTGCCGGGGTTGGTCCGTGGATGGGTGCCCATCTTTACATATCGAGACTCCTCTGTGCCTCGGAAAGCACGTTAAGCCATTGGTCCCGGCTGTCATTCGTGCATCTTTGACAGTCGTTACTGGTAGTCAGAAGCCCGAAAATCTGACAACCAGTCTTATCAAGGGGTATCGTGTTACATAAAAATAAAAATTGATATCTAATTTCTTTACTTGTTTGAATAAGTAATTGATTAATAATCTGGCTTTGTAAGAAGGTACTGTATTTGTGAAACAACTTCACCAGTAGGCATTCAAGTCAGTAGCTTAGTAGATCAGTGTGAGGCGAATTAGTATAGTTATAGTTTGTGAACTACTTCATAGTTTAGCAGATACGCCCTAACTGTTTATTAATTAGGGTAGGGCCCGTCTGGAGGCCACTCGGCATAATCAAAAAACAATCCGGGCATCACCCCCCCCCCCCCCCCCCCAAACCGCACAGTTCCCACGCATCTTACCCCCGAGTCGGTCACGCGAACCGAACAATTCGCTTAATTAAAATACTTTTGCACACATTCATACATAAATTGTTTACATATACATATTACACCTTTAAATCACACAGGTTAGCTAGTACGGAATCCCCCGACTGCGGCCGAGCTCGCCTGAGAGCCAATTATCTAAATTAAACGGCATTTTTTTTTGTCTGTGCGACAAGGCCTTTGTTTTCTATTGCATGTCAGCTAAATTAAAATGAAGGTAAGAATGATAAAAAGACGGGAACTCCCTTTGGCGACATCCGACAAGAGCGGATCTTGAAGATCTTAATTAAAACTTGGAATTAACCTCACGCAGTCTTTTAAACTGGAGCACTACGTACAGTTCTCGCATAGAAGGTTGAAGGAGTACCTGTATGTTTTGAAAAACACTGTAGCTCACGATTAATAAAAATCTAATTAGGTAAGTGGGTAAGTATCGTTTTAATACGCTCGTGTTACCTAATTAACTAACATGGTAACTTACATAAAGTATCGTAAAATACTTACCTACATAAATATTTCATATTTGGCGATATAAGATTTTCGTACCAATTCAGAAATTAGCGTATTGAATTGGTCGTTAAAGTCATATGGCTAAACGCAATATTTCTGATAACTGTTCAGCTGGCACTCCTTGAATTCACCGTAAAATTGAATTGTTTTCTGACTTACCTGTAACAAAAAAGAAAACATCGATTAAAAACGAAGTAAAATAGATGATATCATTATTTTAATAACTCTCAAGATTATAAGAATGTTTGGGCTATCAAAAGACAGCAGCTACCATTGAGAAATACTTCATCCTTTACGAACAGATATGAAAGAATAGAAAAAAATCTAAATAAAAAGCAACCGCTCGTTATTTCGCACATAGGTTTTATATTCATGTAGTTTGTTTTTACAATAAAATGACGGGAGTACCCGACGCTATTATCTGCACAAATGCTGGCGCGGTGGCAGACTGTCCAGGGGGTGTTAGCACTGAGTACCGCAGGATACATGCAGAAGGTACACTATATAATAATGAATATTTGTACTTATACACAGTCCTATTCATAATTTTATTGGTCACGGACCTTTCATCCAATTGTGTAAATGGCAAGTTCGACTAATTTAAGGTTTGAGTGTCTCACGAAGACGTGACCTGATCACGCAGAGGGAATGGGGTTGTTTAATTTGATACGACACATTGTTAAAATGCAAAAATCATTGTTCGTGGCTGAACTAGGTGATCAATCAATTAATCTCCCAAAATAAAACTCTTGGCTCCTTGAACCCGATTTTATACAATTTCTGTTGGTGTCCTGCAGGGATGCGTTCCTCTCAAAAACTCAACCTGTTTGCCAAATCGTAACAGCTATATTTGTGTATAGAAACGGAAAACGGTTCAAACAGGGTCCTTCCGAGACCACTTACTATGTGCAGACTAAGGGAGCTCTTAGACGATTGCCTAGCAACCTGTGCCTGTTCAACATTGTACTATGAATCTATGATCCTTTTGAATAATATATCTATCGGTTTAATTTGAGCAATATTGCTGAGTCTCAACCATTGTTGAAACTCTAGAACTATATCCGTTTTCATTGAAATGTACTTAATGAGCTCCTGAATGATTTAACCGCGTCCAGAGACAATATATGTCAGGTAAACAACAAACAATACAGACATTATGATGATATATATCGTAAAATGAAGAGCTCTGTACACTTAAAAGAAATCTATGAAGCGTCGAGTACTCGTGAGTGGAGTACAGTTGACGTAAACGCCATCCCAGTTTTACGGTACTCATAAACACGGGTTACGATCCAAGGGGTTACGTGCGCAGGTATCACTCAATTCAGACTGTCTCTTTCCCCGTAAACATGATACGAAATCACATACATCTTGAGAGATCAGAAAGTAGTACACTCATAGATAACAGTAATATTTTTATAGGTCCTTTATAATAGCATTTCTTGAAAAGAGATAACAAGATTGCGAGTAGTTTACTTATATTAAATTTAAAACGCGTGGGTGGAGACTTCAACATCTTGTGTACCATGTCTTTGCATTTTTTTTTTTTTTCAGGATGGGAAATCATCAAATGACTTCTCCCGCTCTGGGCAGAGCGAGAGGGTGTGTCAGACTTTTACTGACTAAAACCCACCCGTGTTCCTTCCGTTGCCTGTGTGCCGGGGCCGCGATATCCCTTTCGGACAAACCCGCAACCCCAGCAGGCATTGGTCTTTCGACCCCGTCGGTTGGTGCCGACATCTCTTTGAGGCGCGCGTGGAACACAACGCGCCGTCGACACGGGCCTGGTCCTTATCGGACGGCGAGCTGCCCATTGCTCACCGTCCGCAAGCCCGCGCCTACGGTGGCCGGAAGTCGGCTCTCGACTCCCGACGCCCGGGGCGTCTCCTGCGGCGACTAGGGCCGCGAGAGCGTGCAGCTTGCATCTCCCTCGCGCGCTCCGCCTCCTCCTTCGCGAGCATAACTGCTTCGCAGAAGGAGGTGACGGCCTCCCATGCACTCTCGCTCCGAACCATGGCCTGAACCAGGGCCGGACGCGAGAGATCGCCGCCGCCGATCGCCTCCGTGAGGACACGCGGTGCCACAACTACAAAGTTGGTGTTGTTGCAGATTGTTGGTGTGGCTCACACCGACACACTACAACTACAAAGTTGGTGTTGGTGCAGGTTGTTGGTGTGGCTCACACCGTCACACCACAACTACAAAGTTGGTGTTGTTGCAGATTGTTGGTGTGGCTCACACCGACACACTACAACTACAAAGTTGGTGTTGGTGCAGGTTGTTGGTGTGGCTCACACCGTCACACCACAACTACAAAGTTGGTGTTGTTGCAGATTGTTGGTGTGGCTCACACCGACACACTACAACTACAAAGTTGGTGTTGGTGCAGGTTGTTGGTGTGGCTCACACCGTCACACCACAACTACAAAGTTGGTGTTGGTGCAGGTTGTTGGTGTGGCTCACACCGTCACACCACAACTACAAAGTTGGTGTTGGTTCAGGACAATCAATAAGCCCTTTGATGCAACAGGAGACCAGGAGTGCAGAATAATCAGACAGTAAGTTAGCAGAGCGCCTATATCCGTCCATAGTAATTGTTTCCGATCGCAATCACTGTCGAACCAACAGGCGGGCCACCGCAGCTGTCTAACTTAACTGCACTTTGATATTCATTCAGACAAATTGTGGAACACTCGTCAGCTAGTTCAACTATTAAGTGGGATTCAGCTCAATTGCGAATTAAGATTCTCTTTACGACGTGTGTGCTATCCTAGAAAGATGTCCGTACCCTTAAATCTTCCTTTATTAAAGGAAAAATGCCAGATTGTTTAACGAAACCTCAAATTCCGAGACCGCGAACATAAAACACATTCAAAAGATAAATGCAACAATGTCTAACCTAATTTCATAACTGAAACGAGATTTTCCTGGAGAAATCTCGTTTCCACAATGAGTTCAAGGTATAAAATTGTGAGCTTCCACTTTAATTTGTTCAAGTGTATTTTGTGAAATATTACAAACGAGTTGCTTATTGTCAACAGGTTTGGAAGTAATGAAATTAGGCCGAAGTTGGCTTGTCTGAGGTATTCTAACTGCGGCGAGGGAAACTGACAACATTAAGACACGGATACAGAACGAAGACGGTTTCAATTTCAGGAATAATATTTGGGTTGTATTAGTACTTATGTAGGCGACTTCTAATTAGAAATGCTGCAAATCATAACAAATGCCTACTATCAAGAATGTTCCTGTCTTACCAATTACGAGAATTCAACACACAGTCAGCTAAAATATCAAAGTGTTTCCTCATAAAAGGCACTATTAAAATAAGAAGTAAAGTTTAACTTAATGGTACTGTTATATTCTTCGATAATTCTTGTTAACAAACGGAAACTACGTGCAAGGCTGGGGGGTGCGGGAACCAAGTTTTTTTATACTCTCTAATTTATTTACCGAGTTGTTGAGTTAATTTAGGTGCGCACCCTTGCGCCGCCAACAAATGTAAAAGGACACAGGAGTGAGGAAGTCCAAAAAGTTTTAAAAGTATCCACGTTCTATCTTAGTGTTATTGCAGTTCTTTGAAAACTAGGATCTCAAATTCTCTTCATGCTTCGTAAGTTAAAATAAAAACTTTGCTTTTATAGAACAGCCTTTTAGAGTTAAACTAAGGGTTATTAATGACTATTCTACGCACTAGTGGTTCTTAACAAGCTTCACAGAATGTTCTACATAGAGCAGACTTCGCAAGTATTGAATCACTTCATTTCGCGCCAAGTGACGTCTGGGAGAGCCCTCTGCTGAAGCGCTAAAGTCAAGGTAATCCGCGCGCAGACTGATAGAGCACACAAATTCACTCGTTTGCTCATGAGTGTGCTCGGAGGGCTTTGTAGCTGTTCAACATGGTGCTAACGAACGAACGTTCACAAAGTTCATATCACTAAATAAATAAACTCGCGAGAAAAAACCAGTAAGTGATATGTCTCAGTTGTGTAAAGACCGGCTCTACTTGTTAACCGTTGCGTAAATTCAGTCAGCCTACTGTCGTTAATATATTTTCGTCACGAACTCGCTAATTACTGCTGGCCCATAGCATTTAGCTTAACACAGCCAGAAAAATAAATCGGCGACCAACTAGAATTCTTATTTAGATTCGCACAGCGAAAATACTAGGACGACATGATAAATGTGGCCATTAAATCCAATTTTGTGAGCTATGTAAAAGAATAAGTGGGACAGTGTAGTTTATGTATGAAATCAAGCGACCACGTCTGCCGTCTATGATGGCCGGGTGTACGTAATAGCCTGGGCGTGCCTTTCAATTCAATGCCACCGGGACTGCTTCGCTGGCCAGTCTCGGGAGATCCAATATTATTTACTTAAAATGTGGGTAAATTGACTTTGTACCGCTTAAAATAAAATCCGGCCTCATTGTAACGTGTGAAATTGTTACAAGACTAATCCATTTAAAAAGCATGTCATTCAATTATATCACTGTACAGATAACGTTATTGATTTGCTATCAAATAGAAACAATGCAATTGATACCCGATTGTAGGTCGTCATACAAATCACGAGCTTGTCATCATTAGAAATCAATTTTGAATGATCGTTTGAAACGAATAAGATACAAAAAAGATCAAAATATCGTGTGAAACTGATATGTTTATCTCGCACCTTTCGGATCATGTATTATCTCTGTGAAATCGAAATATTGAAGGAACGTGCCGAAACAAGGAGCTCACTGGGAATTATTCAAATAACCTTTGAAGTCGTTGAACAGCGCAAGGTCTTAGTTATTGGATAATGAATTCATCTTGACAAATCCAAGCGATAATTACAAATCGTATATCTTAGAAAAGCCAATAAAAACATGAAGATTATTTACTCAGGAATATAATATAAAGTATCTGTGATTCTAAAACATTTTTCATAAAATTATAAATCCGATTTATCAGTCTAAAATCAAATAAAAAAATAAAAGGAACAAAAACTGCAAGTGTTGTAGAGGGTCGTATGTCAGCCGCGATGTCCATGCAATGCAACTGGAACGCTGTTGCCAGCTTCAACAGAATTCAATTAATACTACGGACAAATAGTTGTTAGTTTAAGAAGAGTTGGTAAAATGTTATAGAATGTGACAGGATAACTGGCAAGTATCGGGCAACTGTGTCGTAAAAGGTGGACGAAATTTTCGAAAATTTACTTTCCAAAAATTGCCTGTCCCTTACAAATGTGCAAAAACATTAGCAAATATTTAAATGCAGAAATGATTTCTCGAATGTCCTTTCTAGTAGCAAGACCGGCAAACATGGCGGCCGAGAATCCTGCAAACGAATGAGTGTTACCAACAGAGTGGTACAAAAACCGCGCATATGAGATGCGACGCAGCGAGACGTGTGTTATGTACGGGCGCTACGAACCTTTGTTTATGAGCACAGAGGATGAGCGCTCTGGAGTGATTGCGTCGTTTACGATCTTATCATCTTTTCATAATTTTAGTTCTTTGTCTGAATAGAATTCACGATGAAAGTAGGCTGTGGCATAGGTACTTTATCCAAGATATTTTAATTTTCGCTTAAATGATTCATGATTGTGTACCCGAATTTGCGTTCCATGGTTTGCTGGCCTATTGCAATTTCTTGAGTAACGTTTTAACCACTGGGACAGTAAAAAAGTGAAGAATGCCAATCCATAAATCGAATCCAGGACTTGAAAGCTCAAACTTATCCGCGCTTGTTAACGAACAAGGTATTAAGAAGGCGTAATTAAAGTTTTGTCAGGTAGACACAATGTTCTATGTAATCAGCGCATTCATTAGCAAGTATGAATTACGAGATTAAAAGTATGTACGTGCTGAGGTTTAATTTCCTCTTATACAAAAACTCCAAGTGCAATGAACGTCTGCGTGTTCTAAGAAAAAGTTACGAATAATATAAAATAATGGCTAATAAAATTCATCCATCGCAGTTCCACGAACATTACAAGCGTTTTATTATGATTACGGAATCCTTGCAATGCTTTCTTTCTCATTTGAATACTAAGTACTAACACAAAAAAGTTAATATAATTTGATATCTATCCTTAAGTTTTCTAGGATTATTTATCTACGTTAGTTTCCGTTCTCACAACTCGAGCCGTTTCCTCTTCCAATAAAGCACACTACCATAAATTTAAAACAGACCTATTTCAGGGCATAAAAGCCAGCCACAAAATATGATAACGCGGCGTTCCACCATTTACACAAAATAGACATGTCACTAAAAGTGCCAAAATGGCTGACAATAAAGTGACGAGTGGAAAACAAAACGCGAACAAATAAGCCACATTGTTACCGGCAACCGAGGAAAATAAATATGGCCTACGGTTTAATATTCTCCACACAGGAAGTTCAGAAGGCTAACTCATACCAACGGGCTTAATGGAATAAGAGGCTCTTGCTGCGCTTCTGGTTTGAATAGTCGTTCAGCAAGTTTACCGCCGAAACCTTCTGAATCCAATCCAATCGAAGACCTCGGTCTAAAATAGCTTGCAGTCTTCACAAGCGTTGAATCGTACTCATCATCATTCGCGAGTCCTTTTTTTCAGTTAGTTTTTATGATAATTTAGCAGTTCGAGTAATTTATGCGGCCTACCTAAGAAAGAAAATACATTTATTTAGCACAGACTAAAAGTACCAAAAAGTAAAGTACCTAAGTATCCTTTCGTTGGTATTGTTCGTCGAGTCGTTGAGGTCCTTAACTTATGAGTTGAGCTATATGAGTTAATGCGTGCACTGACTGGACACTGGACAGATCCACCCACATATCGGTTCTTTCCTCAAAAGACTATCTCCAAGATTATATTAGATTGTGTGGACTTTAAAAGAGACTGTGACCTCTGAGTTTGTTTCGTTCTTTCTCCTTAGAGTAGTCGAATAGGAAACATCGAACTCATCTATTTAAAAACATAATAGGTAAGTTATTTTTGACGTTTAAAAGTGTTTCTTTGAACCATTTTACAGATACCTATTAATATAATTTACCATGTACTACCAAATAAATAATGCCGATCCCAGTATTCCTAAAAACTAAATTCAACTCGAAAACATTTGCTTCTACTACTGAGCAACCACAAACGACAGCCAGCCAAAGTTCTGTCAGCGGACTTATCATTACGCTTTACCAGTGGAACTTCTGCCCATACATAAAGTACAGGTGAACCAGGTGTATCTACACGACAGCTACACAGTTCAAGTAATAACGAAGTAAAATAAGTTGAATTGACTCTCGGGAAGTTCTCTATCGACAGCGGGTGTTCGACTAAAAGGCTTTGTTGACTATTAAAGTTACTAGTTCACAACTAAGCGGAGTTCTATCGGCTCCCGTTTACACTAGTTACACTTAATGATTATGGAGTTGGACGTCACGGTCGCAGACGACTGACTGATTTTCAATTTGATATTCTAGCCAACTAAGGATTCGTGGATTCGAGTCCAATGGCTTCTATTTTTAAACGGTTTTCGACCAGACAACGGTTCACTCTTTAACTATGCGCCTGCATTAGGTTCCCCTGGAAATAGCTAATGGGTTTAAAACCAATTTTGTAACTATATGTCAATTTTTCATTGTAACTTAGAATAAGTTCCCATTTTCTCCTCCTTGAGACTTCTTGTCAAAAGACAGCTTCATCGTTCTCGCATTAGCATGTTTAGGAGTACTCTTATAGTAACCACACTTTCGTTAACAGCAGAGCAAACTACATGCAAGTAACTGTAACTATCACCCTATCCTGTGTGCATCCGTCACTCAAAGAGGAGCGAGTGGCTACTCCGTCCCGCTTAGCGCCGTCCGCCGAGACACGCACTCACGGCGCGGCGCCGCCAGGGAAATTCCCGCGTTGTAGACTACGGCTGGGCTGGGCTGTTGGGCTTATAACACTACTTGTTTATTAACTTAAACCCTCGCGTTGACAGTTACGGCGCATCTGACACGAAATAAAAGAAACACGAAATGATTTCATGTTTGGCACCAAGGTATTTGTTTCTGGGTTTAAAATGAGAAACAGTGTAGCAACACCTGTGATGATTGATTTGATTTACTCACTAGCCCCTACTTCGGTAGAGTAGATCTTATTCCAGCTACTTCAAAGGGCTAAGCTTCATTTCAAAAGGTGTATGTTTGTCCAAATATGCAAATGAATACTCTGAATTGAGAGAAATCATGGAACTGACGTATAAGTTGTCTTTAAATGAGACAACTTCAACCTCCAAACAGCACTAAAGAAAGATAAAAGGAAGCCCCGGTCCATTCATGATACATTTTCCAAATAGTTTTCGTTTAAAGGGTCCTACACTCACAAAACCTCTGTCCACTCATTACTCTGTGACACCCCCACAGCCCCACAGCCCCGCAGCCCCGAGGCGGAACGGCTTAACTTTGTATCGATACAAGTTGTACAATTCGCGCTGATACAAAGTTATCTCACTCTAAACACACTGCTATTGACTGCCGAACGAAATAACACTATTATAAAGGAAGAAGTTTACTTGTTCGTGCCATTTCGATTGGATTTGGGCGTGTTTTGCTGTTCAATGTTGACTGTGCAGAAGAGCGTAGATTTTGTAGGAAAGTCAGAGGCAAACCATGAAAGATCGAGCACATTGAGACTTGCTTACAGAAAATCGTGAAAAATATTTCCAATGGTGCATTCACTGCATTCAATGGCAAAAACTGGCCAAGTACGTGTCGGACCACGCACAATGAAGGGTTCCGTAGTTGGGATGAATTTATCCTAAGAACAAACTTAACATGGTTTGTTCAATGAAATCTCCAAACGACTGTTCGACACTTCCCGTGACCCAAGGGCTGACTTTTAACTTGGCCAGAGACTAAGCATTGCCTTACAACGTGGCAATGTGGCCAGTCTTTTGGGTACATTACCAGTCGACAGCGATGCGGAGGAATTTTTCGACGCCATATTTTAGTTAGATTAAGATATAATATTTTTAGTTTTGGAAGAATAATTTTAGTAATTTAAAAAATATATATCTTGCATGTACATTGTAGTTGGAAAACATATTCTCTCATACATTCCTACTGCAAATGAAGTTTGACCCACAATATTGAGAGATTTACTTACTAAGTTACTTTAAGGCTATAAACTTCTTGTAGGTTTTCCAGTAATCTTTATACACTTGCGAGCAAAAGTATGGAATCACCTACTTGTTCCTTGTTCCGAGCGATTTAAAAAACTAAATAACGAATAAAAATTAATGAAACTGCTACCATTTTAAAGGATATACTGTAAACTTAAAAATCATGCCACATACATTCAAATTAAACCCATTTTTCAAGAGCTTCCCTACTTTGAGTGGAGGAGTAAGAAAAAAATTTGGGAATAAGGAAAAGAATCAACCAATAAAACAACAAAAATTCATAAAAATATCTTTATTTGACCTTAAAATTAAGTGCCACGTGCTTTTATAGGGGATCATTATGGCGCGACGTATCGATAAATTGAAACATGTCTTTTTTTCTTACTCGTCCACTCAAAGTAGGAAAGCTCTTAAAATATGGGTTTAATTTTAATGCATGTGTCTTGAATGTCAAGTTTACAGTATAGCCTTTAAAATGGTAGCATTTCCTGTGATTCCATACTATTGCTCGCAAGTGTAGAACTATTCTCTGTATTTTTTCAAAAATTTTGGCACGTTTGTTTCGAAGATGAGATAAATTTCCATATCAATTTCTGAAATAGCTTTAAAAAAAAATACCCTCACAATAAGCACTTTCATTTGATATGTCACACGATACAATTTATAAAACTTTTTTTTACGTTTTTCTCGGATTAGATTCGGCGCAAAATGCCCGTGATAGACGGATAGACAGACACACGAGTGATTCTATAAATAAGAGTTTCGTTTTTTCATTCGGACGTACGGAACCCTAAACAGTAACTGTTTCTGTTGGCCTGTATCATCCCACTGCTGGGCAAAGGCCTCGCCCCAAGACTTCCAGTGCTCGCGCCAGTGCTAATGTGAACCACTGGACGTATGTTCTGTCCAGCTCGTCCCGCCATTTTCTAACGGCTCTGCCGCGACTCCTTCTAGCTGTCTCAGTACCTTGTCTAGCTGCCTCCCTAAAAAGTAACAAAGGTATTTTCAAACGTACCAGAACTTCAGTTGGAAGAATTTCTGCTGGATAATTTCAAGCTAAACGAGCAATCTCTCTCCCAAAGAATCGCCAAAGAGCACTGGAACGGACATTTATTTAAACGAGCGTCCATTCGGGCGAATCTTTCTGATAAATCTTGATCACAGCTGTTATCTGTCAGTACTGATTGCTCCTTTGAAAGCTCGCTTGCGGTGGAAAAGGGATTTACACCACAAACGTGGCTCAATGGGAACCGGCAGGGGGAAACAATTGGTATAATGAGCTTACAGACGGGATTTAATAGAAATGCCTAGTAATACCGAGTGCAGCAACAATCATTAAGAAAGTCGTGCCCAATATCAAACCTTTCTCCACTTTGCCCACGTTACACATCCAGATTTACACAAAACTTGTTAGGACATCTGACTGATCATAAATCACCACACCCGCCGATATCAAAAACGGCCCCCAACTAACTAGGGTGGTCTCTATCTTCACTCTCCCAGATCGTGCAAGCAGATAACGTAGAAGTCGATAAAATAACACGAGGGACGCGTAATAAGCTTCAACAAACTTCCAGTTTAGCGAACCAATTAATTTAACTAAGTATTAAAATTCACGTGCATTAAAATTTAGAGCGCTGCTAAAAGCCCTGAGTAGTTTATATGCGCCTAGTTGACAATACGATATGGCTCCGCGCCGCGCCGCCCGCCGCACCGCTACATCGCTGCAAAACTGGCGGAGTGCACTAATAACACGAGGCGACAATTTCCGTGCGCCGGGCGCAGATTACCTCCTTGGTAATTAGACTGCCTGCGCTGATAGGAAAGCGCTGGAAATACTGTTAGTTACAATCACATGTGCACGCCGTTTATAATGTGTACATATCTCTCAGGCTTCTGTTCCCCTGGTAAATACATAATCACGCCCCCCACACGCTACACAAGTACACATAATTAGGGTGATGTGGGTACTCGTTACCTATGTCTTGTACGCCGTGTACGTTAAATGAGCGAGATAACAAACTGAAGTAAAAAGGCCACGAAATTGTGAAATTACGAAACAGTTTTCAATTGAATCTACCAGATGTATTTGTATTTGTTCAGCTAAACCAGCAAAAAGTTAAGGTAATTTAATCATCCGTAACTTATATGAGAAACTTGTTTACCTACTTGGATATGCATGTATATTTGTTGCTGTAATTTCCCTGACCGTGACATTTGGGACACTGAAGTAAGAAAAATTACGTTAGCTTTAACTACGCAGTAAGAAAAAAAAATAGCCTCGTACACCAGCAGCAAACATTACATATAATGTTGTCTTATGTTGGTACTTAGTGCGCCATTTGTTGGTTCTAAGGGTATTTTTAATGTTCTTAGAAACTGTCGAAAACGCCACACCTTTCATTTAAACATCAACTAAAAGTTTTCACGCTGACGTGCAGCGCTTAATATCATTTTGACTAACAATAACAGCTGATAGAGAATATATAAGGGATTCGAGACTATATCTAGCTAATGGAGTTAAAAATGTTGCCAGCGCTAAAAGAAAACTACGGGAACGGGAGATGTTCACGATGACAATCTGCTGGAGAGTTTGTTGCGCCACTTCTTCCCAGCTTAAGTACTAGAACCTGGTGAAAAGCGGGCGTTTTGGAGAATCGTCTTATGTAATTCTGGCGTTCAATAAGTGCTGATTCTCAGCCTAATTTGAATAAATGACTTTTGATTTACATTTGATTTGAATCCCACAGATAGCAAAACTGAAAACCAGTCGAATTTACGTCTGTGGGCCTGACTGTGGCACTTTATTCCGGAAAAATTGCTCGAACGACGATGATACGAACACCACCATAATCGGAGTAAAAACATACACAGTGAGATAATAACCGTTAAGGCTACGAGCCGTGATGCTAGCATATTGTTGTTCATACGAATATCACCACGATTTACGCTATGTCATAAACCTTTACGCGGATATCGTTCGCAGGGAGCGATAAGCTATTTATTGAGGAACGCCGCGTTATTGCTAAGTGTGAACCTATGTTCCACTGATTTTCATTTCGCATTACATACGGCGGATTTATTGAGTTGTACGCCAAGGGCGTCAGAGAATTTTCTCTTTAAGTTTTCACTTATTTAATAATGTTATTGTTATGTACAGTAAGAGAAGTTGATTGTTCAGCACTTTGGCACACTACGACAAATGGCCGTGGTCTATCTATACCACGGCAACGACTTTTAATCCGTGTCACCTATGAAATGGCTATCCGTTTGATAGGTGACACGGAATGACAGTAGGTACTAACAGTCAAATTAAGTTAATAGTCAATTATGCTCGTCAATCAAATAAAAGATTATTGTTACAAAAAATACATACAACACTGCCGAAATAACGTTAAAAATGTTACTCTCAATTTAATTGTGAAAACTATTAACTCCTATTAACATCCGACATTTCACGTCAACATCCACTCTCACGGTACAAATAAAGCCGCATAATGAATTTTATTAAGAATTATTCTGGAACATAAAATCGTGCGTTTTTGCGTGTTTTCACATTTATGGGTGTAGTGACGTCATAATTATACGTGTGACGAAATAAAGCCTCTCCCTGGTTCGTAAAGCGTTATACTCGAGCCAACAACGCGACTAACCTTTGTGGATAAATAGCTATAGCTATAATTAGGTGGGTGTGTAAAGGCGACGCGTTGCTTTACTAAATGCTACACCCGTTTGAAATGAGCTTTTCCATATTTTAAGTGGCAATAAGAAAGGAGGTCGCTGTTTAATTGCCATCAACCGCATTTTGGTACTGTTTTTTTTTATTTGAATTGTACTCAACTAACAAGTTAGCCAGAATATAACGCTGTAAGTGGTTGGTACTTCAAAAGCACTTAATCAACGTTTTTTCAATACTAACTTCATGCACGATATAACCTGCCACATAAATAGGTACCAGGATAACAGATCACGGCAGGCGGTGGATATTGAACGTGGTTCTTACTCAGCGAGATGAAGCAGTCACGTGACGGTTGACCGAGCGCGGCTACCGTATAATAGGACTGTCAGATTGCCCTCGCAGTGATAAAAACGCTTACCGGTTGGTATGTATGTATGCTTAGTAGTAGTAGGCACTGAAGAAAATTTAAAGTAAATAAAGATTATTTGGGAAAATAATAAGCTTGGGAACCGCAATTAGATTGGGCTTAATTACGGTAATTATGGTATTTGGAAGCGCTCCCTTTGGTCCTGATTTTACAAATCTGTACCATTTCTCTGTTTACTGAAGTTTATTTAGCTGAAAGGCTACCCACAGAAATGGCCAGTTCTATTCTATACCTGCAGATCGGTCTGAAATCCGCAATCATCAAAATCCGTGTGTGGCTGTAACGGCCACAAGATTAATGAGCCTTGGACTACGACGACCGTAACATCCACTCCCTGAAGCGAATAATTGAAACTGATGGGATCGTTTCGAGTATGCACATCCGGTCAGCGTCAGACTGACAAGGCGCAGTTACGGCCGTTCTGATTGATGAATGGCAGTTAGTAGCCTTTAGTGATTCAATAGGAAAGGCACTGCTAGACATCACCGTGAAAACGAATCATAGCATAACAAAGCGTTGTCTGCGGTAACCCAATAGGTACATGAATACAGCATATGGATCAAATACGATTAACTACCTCTATTGTGTAATTATGTTAGTCACCGATCTCTCTCGGGAAATGGAATTATCAACATGACACAAAGCGCGTGGCGTGCTATGTTCGCCTAGTACACCAGACGCCAGACCGCCTGTATTATGACCGTGTTCTGCGGTTCCGTACGTCACGTAATGACCGACGACACGGCCCGAATCTGAAATAACTAAGTAAACATAAAATAATAAAACGTAAGTAAGTTCTCCTGCACTATCTTTAGTGTGATTGGGTTCTTTTGATGCAAGAATGTTTTATTGTGACTTACAATATGGGGTCCACTTGTTTCTACAATTGAATAATTTTAAATCCAAAGAATTTCGTGACGTGCTTTAAGATTTAACAAAATAATTTAAAATGCAGTTATGACCATTTTCATTGTGCTTTTGAAGTAAAATACTAGGTCTCCGTAATGGAATACGGCTATGAATCAAGAGGATTTATTTGAAACCATTTATCAGTCTCATCCCGACTTTTATGTGCAATGTAGAAATGTTGAAATTGACATGTTATTTAACCAGTGCATGCTTCACTGTAAGCCCACGTCCACACGGATCGCATGCTTGCGCTTGGAATGGAACAAATAGAAAGCGGTACATCTGTTCGCACGGCCGCGGTTTTTTCCCGCTGCGATTTTTTATCGCGCGGTGTTCCATTTTCAACATTGAGCGTTGAATGAATGCGACATACGAAGTTCTGTGCTTCTGTTCCCATGGACGCGAAAAATTCGCGCGCGTTGGTCAGTTCAGCGCGCCGCCGCACAGTGGATCGTCCCCATACAAGAGGTCGGACATAGAATTAAAAATTGAAAAAGTATTTAATTGAAAAAAATGAAATATACAGTTGCATTACTCTATTATGGAACTACAAAAAATGTTACTACAATTTTTTTATTTGACCAATACTTTATGAGCAATTCGATGAAAACTGTTATTTTTCTATGGAAATGGTCACAAAAATGTCTGTATCTCATGATTCCCTCCTTGTTTCGATTTGCGGTTTTCACTACTGTTATTTAGCTATTTTATGCCACATTTTCTTCAAGGACACATGGTGCCCCCAGCGACCCCCTTCCGAGATATTTTGCTTTTAGTAACTATACTTTTTATTGTATAACTGATGAAATGGGGGTACATTAAGTATATTCATTACTGAGAATAAGTCATCCCTAAGTAGTTCCTTAAATAACAGGTGCATTTGCGATTACTTTAATGACTTATGAACGCTTCTGTTGCCATACAACAAAAGCGTTAATGAGTCCTTAAGTAAAGATTACCAGTACTTGCTTAATCTAATTAGTTATTGTAATTACTATGTTAACAGCCCTTAATCTCTGCATTGTGATTGTCTAATGTCATCATTAGCTTATCAAATTCATTGCTAGTTGCCTACTTGCTGCCCTATATATTTGAGTGTGTTTAGCAAATGTAATTCAGTTGTAATTATAACTTCTATCAAGTGTTGTCATTATGGCTTTCCGTGGGTTTTCTACTTATCTAGATCTTTACGTTGCTCTTCGTAATCATAAAGATCTTCGTGACTATGACAATTTATTTAACACATTGAAGTCGAGTACTAACGTCCAGTTAAGTGAAAGTGATGTGACGGATCTCAAGAACTGGTGTCGACGATTTTGCTATAGGGCTTACACCAAATGGGTGCAATCAAGAAGGACAGTCGACAGGTTCATTAACAAGAACGGAGAGTGGTTAAATTCCGATATCGTTTGGCCAGATTGCTTTAAAGAAAATGTTGTTGACACTGAAAAAGCAAATGAAAATGAGGCAGAAGAGGTAGTCAGTCCATCAAAATCAGATGCATCAACTTCAACATATACATCTCCTCGCAAACGCTTTGAAGATTTATCGAAAAGAAGACGTGTTAATGAATATGTTGCTAGTTGCAGTCGTCCGGATGAGCTTTTGCATACTGTTGAAAGTATACTTAAGTCTGCCGGAAAAAATGATATGGCCAGAATAATGAAAAATTTGCTGGAAAATCCTGAACACGTCTCAACAGTTTTAAATGTCCTGGAAACTAAGCAGAATCCTTCGCTTCGTGAAGTTCCTACTCACAAAGCACTTGCTCTTTACGTTTACTTGCAGTTATCCAAGTGGCGTTACATCACACTTCGGGACTTTAGTTTAAAAGAAGGTCATGCGAAATACCCAAGCTACTACTTGTTAGTTAAAGAAAAGCTTAAATGCTACCCGGCAAAAGAAGACATAACTGTGACTGAAACTTCCGCAAAGATACGGATCCAAGCCCTCCTTGATCTCACAGTTAGGAGGCTGATCGATTCACTTGAATCAAATTTTGATGCTGGTGAACCACTTGTGCTTCACAGTAAATGGGGTTTTGATGGAGCTTCAAGTCAAAGCATTTACCATCAAACGACAACAACAAGTGAACAAGACTTATCCAGTGTATTTATGGCAAGTCTTGTACCGCTTAAGTTAGTGACTTCTAGTGGAAGTATAGTGTGGCAGAATGATCGGCCATCGTCAACCACATATTGTCGCCCGATTTCATTTACATTTATGAAAGAAACGGAAGCGAATGTTAAGGCTGAAATGGAAATATTTGAGACCGAGATTCGTGAACTGAACCCGACTGATTGCGGCAATGCTACTGTTACTCACAATCTATGGCTAACCATGATTGATGGTAAGGTACATTCAATCATATCTGGTACATCGGCAGCAGTGTGTGATTTGTGCAAAGCTCGCCCAAGCGAAATGAATAACTTGGAAGAAGTGAGAGCTAAACCCGTGAATACAGATTTATACAAGCATGGATTTAGTTCATTGCATGCTTGGATTCGGTCTATGGAGTGTTTATTACACATTGCTTACAGAATGGACATAAAATCATGGCAAGCAAAAGGTGACGAAAATAAAAAAAAAAGTTAAAGAAGCCATTCAAGAAGCTTTCCGAAGAAGCACAGGCTTACTTCTAGACGTTGTTAAGCAGGGTAGTGGCAATACAAACACTGGAAATGCTGCAAGAAGGTTTTTTGCAAACCCTGAAACGACTGCGGAAATTACTAAATTAGACGTTAATTTAATTAGAAGACTCGCCGTTATTTTGCAATGCATTTCCTCAGGCGAAAAAATTCAAGTCCAAAAATTTAAATTATATTGTGATGAAACAGCAAATTTATTCGTGGAATTATATCCATGGTATAACATGCCAGCAAGTTTACACAAATTGCTGATTCATGGATCACAGATAGTGGACCACTTATCAGTAGTACCTATAGGTTTTTTGTCTGAAGAAGCATCTGAAGCAAGAAACAAGGATTTTCGTAAATTTAGAGAATATCATACACGAAAGCATAGTAGCATCGCCACTAATGAAGACATTCTTCATAATCTGCTATTATCTTCCGATCCTCTTCTAACCAGCTTACGACCGAAGATGACAAATAAAGCCAAAAAGTCTTCATTTAGTGAACTAGACGATTTACTCATAGTTGATCAGAGTGAATTGGAGTTCATTGACGTTTCAACTGATACACTTGCTGCATGTAGTGACGTTGAAGAAGATGATGACGATAATAATGATCATGATGTCGTTATTGATGAAGATGAAGAAAATATAGTTTAAGTCTTATAGTACCTAATATTATTATTAACAAGCAGTTTCTTTGTTAATTTCTTGTTTTTGTGTATTTTTTTTTATTCTGTTCTTTTTTTGTTTTGTGTTATGCCACCCATCGGCCAATAAATGTTTTTTTTTTCTTTCTTTTCTATTGTTGTTAGTAACTAAATGGTCGTGTTAATTAATTAATTTCCTATTATAATTTAGTTCTTAGTAGTTGTTTAATTTTTTAGTTTGTTTTAGGGTACATAGTTGTTTTATTTTTAAATTATTTTTACAGTGTTATATTATTTAAATTAAAAATATTTTTATACCTACATATTTTCTTATTGATCATAAAACTCTATTTCTTTTCGATGTGTTATTGTAAATTCGACTCAGTCATTACTAAGCTAATGATGACATTATCCAATCACAATGCAGAGATTAAGGGCTGTTAACATAGTAATTACAATAACTAATTAGATTAAGCAAGTACTGGTAATCTTTACTTAAGGACTCATTAACGCTTTTGTTGTATGGCAACAGAAGCGTTCATAAGTCATTAAAGTAATCGCAAATGCACCTGTTATTTAAGGAACTACTTAGGGATGACTTATTCTCAGTAATGAATATACTTAATGTACCTCCATTTCATCAGTTATACAATAAAAAGTATAGTTACTAAAAGCAAAATATCTCGGAAGGGGGTCGCTGGGGGCACCATGTGTCCTTGAAGAAAATGTGGCATAAAATGGGTAAATAACAGTAGTGAAAACCGCAAATCGAAACAAGGAGGGAATCATGAGATACAGACATTTTTGTGACCATTTCCATAGAAAAATAACAGTTTTCATCGAATTGCTCATAAAGTATTGGTCAAATAAAAAAATTGTAGTAACATTTTTTGTAGTTCCATAATAGAGTAATGCAACTGTATATTTCATTTTTTTCAATTAAATACTTTTTCAATTTTTAATTCTATGTCCGACCTCTTGTATGGGGACGATCCACTGTGCGCCGCCGGCTCGAAGCGACGTGCCACATGCTCAAGGGCGTAATAAAACATTGGAATAATCAGGCAGTCCTGGGCATTGGTAGGTATTTGGGTGGAGTTTATCATAAAAAAGTAAGCAAACATTAAGCAGATTTAATTTAAGAAAATAAAATACAAATGCTAATTAATTGATCATTCTTATAATTTTTCAGGATATTATGTAATTGTATGACGTAAAAAATGTGCCTTTTAAATATAGTTAATTATTCAAGGGATGCATCCAAAATTTTGTTTGTGGTCTCCTGACCTCGCAAGTAGCTAGCGCTAATAATTTGCGGAACACATCGTACGTCCGCACTGCACGAAGAGTCAGTTCGGAGTGGTTTTTTAACGCTCGTTTGAACACTCTGTTGAAGGCGGGAAAAACCGCGCTAGGCGTTTTTATTCCACCGCGATTTTATTACGTCCGTGCGAACGTGGGCTAAATGTGACAGATGCAATAGTAATCAGAATGCTAATAAACGAACTTACATGAGCCTGAGAATCTGAGGGGTAAGTCTAGCCATGGGTCTAACCCTACTCTGAAAAAACCGTATTATAACTCATAATCATGATTGTAATTCTGTGATATTACGTATCATCCAAATCCAATCATAGGCACTTTTGGGGCTAATACCCCAGCATTGTTCTAGTGACCTACTAGTAGCAGAGCTGTGTCGGTAGTAAAGGGCGCCGCGTCCGTCGCGCGTTGGGGCCGGCCCGTCCTCATAAAACGACACCCTCTACAGTGTACAGACTACACCATGTATAGCGTATACGTCACGTCAGGTGCCGTATTGTTTGTTTCCGCAGCACTCGAATCAAATAATCAATGTTATTACGTTGTTTCTTTTTCGTGACGAGACGTGTTCTTCTCTTTTACTATTTATTTATGTAAATAATTGATTAATCAAGTCAAGAAAGAAATATATTATATGCAGTTATGTGGAACATTTTTATCTATCAGTTGTGCAAGACATAGGTATACTGACTGACTGCTCTTGCTATCGACTGCTCCTGTGCAGATTTTCCCCTAGAAATCCATATTACAACTGCTGTCGAATTGTCAACTACTCCAGTGGTTGACTGCTCGACCAGTTAGTTGACATAAATAAACAATGACTGCTCAAGCGGTCGGTATAGGTTGCCCTGTTCGAACTGCCCGCCGGCCTAATGTAGATCGTACATTTTGCCTGCGTAACTTTAAAAATTATACACAATGAATATTGCGTTATTTTTACCCAGACACTACACACAACACTGCTGAAAACAACCAAACAAATGTATACAGGTATGAGCAACGTCCGCAAAAAGAATTTCATATTGTTAGTTAAACAAGCTTAACCGAGCCACGTACAATTTAAGTACCTACACGAAAAGCGAACCTCATTTTCTACTGGCACAAATATAAAGTTAAAATATAATATGGGATATATGGGATTCATATTTTCGCTTCCTCAAATCCTCGCTGTCCATGTACTAGGGTTACATAAGAATGAATCATGTCGTGCACCGAAGATTCGCTGCGAGGATTGTGTGCGGAAAATATTCAGAATTCAATGAACTTTACTACAGATATGGTGGGGAAATTCCGGATTCCAGGCAGTACTGGTGTGGGAAAACCGATACCTTCAGTGAACTGGCGCTTTTAAAAACGAATTCGGAGGAAGAACATATTGGACTTGTAACAGCAAGAGTAAGCCTTAAGTTTCGCTAACTGGAAATAATTAATTGAAAAGCAGTAGCTCGCGCACAGCAGGCCAATTACTGGGAAACATTCAATTTATAGATGGTCAAGTTTCCAATATACCCAAAATACATCTTGTAGGACCACTCATTAATAAGTAATGATATTGATTCACTGACTATTGTTTTGTTACTCAAATTACGCTTTACCTTATTTAATGTTTTATAAATGTTGTTTTACATAAATAAATAATTTAAGCAGTTGCCATATTATAAATAATTATATTGTTTAGAACAGTATTCAGATTAATGTATTTAACTTACTAAGGTAAAGCAGTGCATAAATTATAACGTCCGTTAACAGATGGCGCTTGATGCTCCGTACTGCTTTACCATTAGTGCATAGTTTTGTTTCGTAACAGAAATGCTATTCAGTCATCGTTCAGCTTTTGGAGTGTAAAGTGCTCCAAGTGGAAGTATTTAAATATATTTGATTTTATTTGAAACAGTAAGTCTAACAATCTTTTCTTTTCATCCTCATAAATTCATAATAATCATCTACTACTACTACTACGACCCCTATGAAAACTTATTTCAGTAACTAAGTACATTAATTGCACTAGGTAGGCAGAACGCCACAAGTATAATAATAATAGATCGTTACATACACTGTGACGAGTAGTATTCCACAAATGCAGTGCGGTAGTATAAAATGTATGGGGCGGTAATTAGCGGTGGGCAGTAACTGTCTCATTACTCGCAATGTCGATCATTTTGATACCCATTCATGTTATTGGGTATGATAACGATTCACTGCACTTGTGTTTGCCCGTTTCGTACGATTTAAAGTTTTTTTTAGTTTGAAAGTTGGGCAAATGTAGGTTCTTAATTTCTTACTTAATTTACTCAATAATAAAACAAGTGAAATTAATTAAAAAATTAAAAAACCCCCGATACAAAAATTTCTTCATTTTTGTTTCCTCTTCCATACCCGACCCTGTTCATCATCACAACATCATGGTCATGGTGGTGGTGGTGGTTGGTCATCATCATGGTCTTGTTTGAGACCATTCAATGAGCCCAAACAAGATACATGTGCTGTAAGTTAGTAAGGATGTGGCGGTGGTCAAAGACCTGACGTCATAAGGGAATTGGGTATCCTGCAAATTCCAGGTGATGTTGCAGCATCAGCTCAAGGTTATTATGTTCTTCTAATATCATTGAAATAACAGAATACCAAATTACAAATCGATCAGAACTGTTACATCACACGCTCACATTACATAAGAACCATCGCTAGAAAACCTGCTTTCAAATAAAAAAACCGCATTCAAATCGGTTCACCTGTTTAAGAGCTACGGTGACACAGACACACACACTTAGCGGTCAAACTTATAACACCCCTCTTTTTGCGTCGGGGTTACAAACCGGCCAAGAGCGTCGGACCACGCACAATAAAGGGTTCAGTAGTTAGGATGAATTAATCCTAAGGAAAAACTTAACATTGTAGTTGAAAAACATGTTCTCACATACATTCCAACTGCAAATGTAAGTTTGTACGCACAATATTGGGAGATTTACCATGTTAGTTTAAGACCATAGAATTCTTATAGGTTTTCCTGTAATCTTTAAGTATAGAACTACATATTTTGCTTCGAGATAAGAGGGGGAGGAATGGTAAATTTTCATTTATTTTTATTAAATATCTTTATAAGTATTTATTTAAAAATTATAAAAACAGTAAATTTATATCCTCACAACATTCATTTGATATGTCACACAGTACAGTTTGCAAAACTTTTATTTTAAATTAGCCCCCAAAATGTGATTCCCATTCAAAATTAATTTATTTTCATTACGTCTTCCGTGTTTGGGTCACACAAATTGATATGTGTACCAAATTTCAACTTAACCGATTCATTAGATTCGGAGCAAATTGGCTGATACAGACGGAGAAACAGACACACGAATGATCCTAGGGTTCCGTTTTTTCCCATTGAGGTACGGAACCCTAAAAAGTCGGGAGGTGTAGCAAAGTTCGTTTTGCTGTATATTATGTATTAATACAGAGCCATGTAGTATGCTTTCACGTTTCAAGAGACACTTGAAACTGACTTTTTCGGGCATAGCGCGTTTTCGTTACGTGATGATTTCTGCCAGTTTACTCCTACCGCAAGCCGCGTTAAAGAACTTCGTTCCAAAAATGTTCCAAAAAAGTCCAAGCGTTAACATTTCTCCTCCCAAAGGAGAAATAGAAGTTCACATAAATAACGATCAGGCGTGGCCACTCACAAGGACCGACAACTTGTGTAATGTTTGTTCGACTGTTTAGCGACAGGCAATATTGACCGACCTTCACACTAAAGTACCACATTTCGGAAAAGTTAATAACTAAACACTACCACTCAACTCGTCAAGATTGAAATCTAGGCACCGAGAGTACGTGACGGAGGTTTGGTAATCGACTTAGGGCTAACGAACGAATTTATATAACTTTAAGTTTATTCTACATCCACATAATGTTCTCCGTGTATATAATCTAACCGAATCATTTTATTCAGAGCACGCATAATCATTAAACAAATAAAGGCTTCACCCTCACAGGCGCAAAACGTCGCCTCGCGTCGCCTCGTTTATAGATTTTCGCGCGACTTCATAGAAAATGTAGTTAGAATAGATATCGCTAAGCGATATGTCGCGTCCGTGTAGAGAGACGATCTAAATTACTCTTTATTCAATAGTTATAAAAGTTTAATTTGATCTATTAAAATTGAAAGCACGAAGCACAAATAGCGCTTTTGTACCACCCTTACTGGAGGTTCTATTCGTCTTAACGCATGAAGACAAAGGCGGGCTGACAGACGCTGCGCATCAATCAGGCTACAGATTACAGATCGCGCGCAACACGTCATTACGAGCCGCCACAATGCCCGGTAATTGGGCGCAACCACAGAGCGCCATTATCCCGCTGAAAACGTTCAGACGTAAGCTGTGCTCACGACCAGTGCTTCGACATCCCTTACACAATGTAAACATAGGTACACGTAACCACACTTTGTGAAAACGTTTTCAATGTGCGGTATTTTCAGTAGATACCGTAATATAGCTACTTACGGAATAGTTTAATAAGACCCATTGCCACAATTTATGGCGATCCCAAAAAATTTACAACTTCAGGGTAGTTTCTGGCCCCACTACTATTCAACATTTATACTAACGACTAACCGGTTAGTCGAAAGACAACCCGCTTTCTGTTCACTGACGACCTGGCACATACTTGTCAAATCACTAAGTTTGAAGAGATTGAAGCCTAATAATCCGCAGCTCTTACTGATCTCAGCCACTATTATGTTAATAATGCTTTGAAACCGAATCCTCCAAAAACGCAATCATGCGTCTTCCACCTCAGTAACAGACATGCGGGTCGTAAATTGAAGATCTTATGGAAAGGAGTACCAATCGCCCTCAGAACACACCCGAAATACCTCGTCATAACTTTGGACCGGTCGCGTACATCCAAAAATAATTGCCAAAATGTAAGTTCATGCCGGAAATAACTTGCTAAGCCGCTTAACAGCCACCAGATGGGGGCGTCTCCCCGAGTCCTGTGAACAACTGGAGTGGCGCTCTGCTTTTCCGCTGCTGAATATGCCAGTCCAGTATGGGATCGCTCTGCCCACGCCAACCTGGTGTCTACAGTAACAGCTCTAAATGAGACGTGCCCGATTATTAGTGATTGCCTAACACCGACCCAAGTACGAATGCTGTATCCACTAACTGGCATTGCGTCTCCAAATATTCGCAGGACCATAGCCAGCCGCATCGAGACGGCAAAGCTACAAGTTGACTCACGTCAAAAGTACGTCTGAGTGCCCCAAAGGCTAAAAAGCCGTTAAAGCTTATTTGGGTGCGTGGGTCCAGCAAGTCCGGCCAATAACAACGCCTCCACAGCTAGATGCAATCTCTGGCGGGCCCGAACCCAAGTCGGCCGTAGCAAAGTCAATCTCCATAGGTCGAGGTTCATGGACGGCTCAGATCTCAAGTGCGTATGGGCGGCGTCTCCCCACAGACAATGGCCCACCTTCCATCTTGCGCTGCATTACCTGTTACCTGTGTACTTGATGACCTTATGAATACGTCAGCGAGTGCAGTTCGCATACCTGAATTTTGGGCCCAAAATATTTCATGATCTTTTTGCCATGGATACGCTAAAAAAGAAGACTTTATTAAAATACTAGCTGACCCGACTGACGCTGACCTGTCCAAATATCAATCCATAGAAAAAAGGACATTCACTTTCCCGAAATTAAAAAATTTCCTTTTCCATTTTTAAACACAAAATAGCCAAATCAGCCCAGCGGTCTCAAGTGATGTGCTTACCAACGAACAGCATTATTTTTATATTTATACTAGATGTAAAAAAATCATGTCCGATCACACACACATTTTTTATTTTTTTTTATTGTGGGAAATTATTAAATAACTTCTCCCGCTCTGGGCGGAGCGGGAGGGTGTGTCAGACTTTGACTGACTAAAACCCACCCGTGTTCTTTCCGATGCCTGTGTGCCGGGGCCGCGATATTCCTTTCGGACAAACTCGCAACCCTGGCAGGCATTGGCCCTTACGGACCCCGTCAGTTGGTGCTGACATCTCTTTGAGGCGCGCGTGGAACACAACGCGCCGTCGACCCGGGCCTGGTCCTAATCGGACGGCGAGCTACCCATTGCTCACCGTCCGCAAGCCCGCGCCTACGGTGGCCGGAAGTCGGATCGTGACTCTCGACGCCCGGGGCGTCTCCTGCGGCGACTAGGGGTGCAAGGGCGCGAAGCTTGCCTCTCCCTCACGCGCTCCGCCTCATCCTTCGCGAGCATTACTGCTTCGCAGAAGGAAGTGACGGCCTCCCATGTACTCTCGCTCCGGACCATGGCCGGACGCGAGAGATAGCCGCCGCCGATCGCCTCCGTGAGGACACGGCGGTGCTCTGCCCAAGCAGGGCAGACCTCCACCGTATGCTCCACCGTGTCCTCCGAGCGATCCACACAGTGGTGACACCCGGGCGTTTCCTCCCGCCTTATACGGAACAGGAACCTCCCGAAACAGCCGTGTCCGGTGAGGACCTGCGTCAGGCGGAAGGTGAGGACGCCGTGGCGCCTCTCTAACCACTCCTCAAAGAGGGGACTTATTGCCACAATTGTGGCGTGCCCAATAGTAAGACTACCTACAGATCAAATACTTGTTTTGAATAGTTCACACCTTAACTGGGTTATCATAAGTCAGCAGTGTGTGCCGCGAAGCACTCACTTTATGGAGATGGGTTTAAAAATCGGGCTAGTAAAGGAACATGGGTCACTGTTACTGGGGAATCATAGTTTGTTGACGTTCGAAAAGTGCTGATTCTCAGCCTAGTTTGAATAAATGACTTTCGAATTTTGAATTTAGTTTACAACAATGAGATATTAGGGAAATACTTACATCAGGGATTACAGGAGTTATTTACATCTAGATGTAAATAAATCCTGTCCGATCACACACACATGAGGCGTGGGCGGCCTTCACTTAGCTTTTTGTTTTTGGGTGTCTACAAGTCATAACTTATGACCCCTGTTGATAATTTGCAATTTTTTTATGAATTTGGGGTAATTTTGGTACAAAAAATGTGATTTTTAAATAGTAATAACTTTTTTATTTTCAATAATAATTAGATGTTTTATTACTTTTAGGTAAAGTTATTGCAGTACCTATGTACTCCCTTTTGGACCGGATAGGGTTCTTTTTACATATTGTATAGATAAAATCATAAACCCTACACCAAGTATGAACTGTCAATTATGCAACTTTTCTCATCAGCACAACCTTTAGTTCCCATGCTTATTTTCCATACTTCCGTGTGATTAGTCAGGTTATAGTGGGTACGCCTGAAATGTATCTACCATAGCTCGGTAGAGCGGGTGAAAATAATTCAGTGTATAAATTAATATACCAAAAGTATGAAGATAAGATACAAAAACATGTAGCAGCTCTGTTTTTAGTCTCCAAAAAGTAAATTTTATAGCGCAGTACGCAACCGCGGCAGTGTCGGTGTAAGTCAGCTATCATGAATATTTATTTATGTCAAGGGAGTGATCCTATTTTTCTCGAAATATGTTTAAGAATTACTCACTACTTCCGTGAATTTAATTAAAATTTTTTCCATCACGGCCAAAACTACAATCGAATTGCATTTCGGCGAAGTACTACTTTCTATTCTGTGCTTTCGGTCTTCGAATACTCATTATCAGAATACTAGCTGCGCCCCGCGTTCCTCCGCATGAGTCCCGATCCTGGTGGAATATCGGGATAAAAAGTGTACATACGAATATATAGTAACCCAGTTTTTGGTGTACCCTTGTACCAAATTTAATTCAAATCCGTTCAGTCGTTTTAGCCTGAAAGCGTAACAAATAAACAAAGTAACTCACTTTCGCATTTATAGGTTTAATAACTTAGGATTTTCAATATACTTTTTAAACTATATTTCACAACAACAATATCGTCAGTTCATGCAATAAGTCAGTAAGTAACGTAACACAAATCCGTTCAAACAAGCATTTCCAACATCTTGACGCTAAGTGTCGCCGATGGGTTCGCGTAGCTGTCACACCGCCCGAACACTCCAGGACCTAAAGTGTCTCAAATATTCAACTGAAGAGAGTATTCAGCAAGTTTTCTTCATTTAAGCTATTCGAGAACATTAAATAAAAGGCTACGAGCGTCAAAGCGCGTTTAAAGCTAGCTCCAGATTTTTGAACACAAAGATTTTGTTTTAGAACCTGATAACTTCTTTGAAGGATTCGGTTTAATTTTAGAGGTCTGGTTGAAGAGATATTTCTAAAAATAGGATTAAGGCAAAAGCGTCAAGGTAGCCCGCGAAATTCAAATTTTCTTACGTTGTTTGCAATTTGCAGGTCAGTACCTATCATGTTGTATGTTGATCTTAATGTGATTTGCGGCCGTATCAAATGTTTATTTATAGAATTATCATCATAAACTCTCTAAGTTCATATATAATCGCATTGAATGACTATTTCATGAAATCATGACATTTGACGATTGTCCTTACTTATGGAGTTGTATTGCTGATTGTAATGATTATAATCACGTAAAGCCATATTTGTTACGGTCGCAAATCATATTTTAATCAACATAAAACCTCACACTGACCTGCAAGATGTAAAAAAATAAAGAAAATTTGAATTTCGCGGGCTACCTTAGCGCATGCCCCTTAATGAGGTCTATCGCTTCTACGCAATTCGTCACGTACTCAGCTTAAAATAGATCGTCTCGTCATGTCTTCTGATTTCATGATGTAAAAAACAGAGTAAAGTTCATGAATAGTACCTACCTCCTGAACATAGCTATAATTAATAACCAGTGATCGGAGTAGGTAGATTGATTTTTAGTACTTGTATCATAAATGCACACAGAAAGAATAACATGGATAAGCCATTTTTCCGGAAAGTAATTCCGGTATTTCCGGATTCAATTAAATATTGTTAATGTTGGTAGTGATATTATTACTACTCAATTCAAAATTTAAAGGAAGGTATCAAAACTAAATTAATTAATTATTTATCTGTTGAATAATAAAAACAATCGAATTCCGATCGAAGCTTTAATATTTATTTTTTATTTTTAGCCTAGGATAGCTAGATAGCTAGATCTTTTATAGATTAAATTTAAATATTTTCCTACATAAGTTCCGGTTTTTTTTAATAATCCACCAATTCCGGAGGAATGTCCATAGTAATATATACGTTTCGGATCAATGACCCCAGTTCAATCTACCTACTCCGATCACTGTTAATAACTGACATAATAATATAACATAATTACATAACTGTATATAATAGCCTACAATCATATAAGTAAAGGTCGGACAGACAGGGAAATAGAAAACAAAGCTCTACACAGCAAAAGCATAAACCACATTAAACCGACGTAGCAGAAAGTCTGCTGCACAATTTTACGACATCAAAATGTCAAGCAAACAACACAAAAAAGAAACAATAAAGCGTAAGCGATAAAATGACACCCCCAGCACTAAACCGTTTGGGTGTTTGCATACGGAACCGTCTCGGTTACAAACATAGCCCGAACGTTCACCCTCTCCCTCTCACCAACCCCTGCAGTTTCGGACGACAAATATTATAAATCAACTGATATTATTAAATATTTTTATTTCCGAACAAGTATTTGTTGAGACAGTAGTTGTATGTTATGAAACCAAATTCTATTAATATTCAATATTGTCCCTTTCAAACTTTACACCCACAATATTGATTGTTCAGTTCAGAATAGTTGTCAGATCAACGACCTCTTGTCTCAGAGTGCAAAGAAGCTAAAATAAATGTAGGATTGTTACCGAAAGCGTGCCTCGCGACCCCTACAGATTATATGAAGGGTTATACTTATAATATTGTAATCCATAAGCGTCGACGAAGTGTGAAGAGAGGGGCCCATCGGCGCGAGGGGCCGCCTGCAGTCTCCGCTTGTGTGAAGAGGAAATAACACTCATCATACACGCCATTATTGGCTAATGAGTGACTCGACTACTTTCGTAAGAGGATTACGAAGAAAATGGCTGTCAGAAACAGGAACCAAGTAAATTATTGCCAGCGAAATAAGTGTGGGTACGGTCGTAGCAGTAGGAACGGAATAAATCACTTTGAATGTGATCAAATTACGAGTGTGATGTGGTGAATTATAAAAGCAAATTGGGAAGTAGGAACCCATTTTAGAAATCATAATAATCCTTAACGATCTTTCAATAAACAACAACGCAACAATAAAACGCTTAGCACAATACAGTTTGCGCAAAAAGAAACGCTTATTTAACATCAAAAGAAGATAAATTAAAAATCCCACCATCCACTTTTTACAAACGTTTTTATATTGTGCAAATCTTCCTGAAAGCATTCCGCAACACATTGAAACCGAGCGCTCATTAACAAAACGACTAGGAGCACATAGAACGAAGGCGCCCCACTCAAGTGCAACCTGCAAATATGGCTGGAACAAAAGCGCAGCGACGACGACCTATAAAATTATTGGACGTGTTTCATAATACAATGGAATTTCGTGAGCCGGCGACTGTCTACGTCTGTCTCGAGTCTGGACCACTGAACAAAACGTTTTGTATTCCGAATTGTGCGGTCGGAATGATTTTTTTCTATTCATAACACGGCGGTTGTTAAAAATAAAAAGTTTGTAGCATAAATATAGCGATAAACTAGTGTATGTTCACTTTTATGAAAAGAGATTCATAAGAATTTCAAAGCTGACATATCCATTCCACCTTGCCAGCGCGCTACGAACGTACGTAGCTCGTAACGCCTACGCCGTAGTCGTACACGGTATGCGACGTAGCCGTAGGCACGTAGCGTCAAAAGCATCAGCTTTCCCTGTAAATGTTTGAATACCGTTGTATTTCTGCCATCCAATCCTTGAAGTGGCACTAAAAAGTCACTGAAAAAGCGCTCCATTTTAATGAGCTTACAAAAAGATCTCGAATTCATTTCGTTGAGCATTTCTCCAAGTTCCACTACTTAATACGAGCGATTAACTGTGTAAATATATTTCGGAGTGACGAGCTGGGCGACCTCTATTCATGTTCTAAATTAGACCACTGAATTTACTCGTCAAGTGTTTTAAGTAAACGTTGTTTGTTCTTACTACACTTGTTTGATGTTCAAGTAAAACCTTTTAGGTTCTATCTTAATTGGGTAAAATGTTATGTGGTACTGTCGTCATAGCGTAAAAACCGTGTTTTATGTTTTGTGTTACATAAGTAAAATTGTTTCCAAAATAAACCTAAAATGTCGTATAGAATCCAACGAAAGTAAGCATTTCCCCATAACTATAAAAATTACATAAATAAAGAATATAAACATACAATTCAGAACAGAACATTTGCTTTCTTGCGTTACGAGTTAAATGTGGGTATTATTTTCTATTATTATATCAGACCACCCACCTAAATCCGCAAAATTATCTCGAGATAACCGCAGCCAAGGAGACGTCATATATAATATCTGGGTTGAGTTAAATGATCCAAACTTCCCGGGAGCGATTTCTTTCATTTGCGGAGATCGTTATAATATAGCCCAATTTTCTTTTTCTATTCTCTGCATCGTTTGTTTCCATCACAGATATTATTGGCGATAAATAACGTGACGATTCGATTATAAGTCAATCACTGCTCAGAACTAGGAAGGTATTGTTGATTAATGTTGACGATTAATAAAGTAACAATTGTTTTGGTACAGGTGTTAATAGAAAACTGTTATGTATCATCTAAATATTTTTCACAGCGGCTGTGGCTATGGGTCGAGTATAAATAACGTTATCGCGTCAAATTCGCCAATCCTACAGTTTACCGCGCCGGTGTATATTTCATATTTACGATCCGTTCGGTAGGTCACTGTACATTTATTTTGGCGCCCAACTGGGACTTTATTTTATAAGTGTAATTTTAAGTTTTATGACTATTATAATAACTCTGTAGGCACAGTAGAGGGAAACAAGGCTATTTTCAAATAACCATGAATTATAAAGTCTAACAAACGTAGAATAAAATGAATGAATTTCAGTATGCCTTGAATAGGAAACTTGTAACAAAGTCCCAGACTCTTTCTTCACCATTTAAGAAAAAATAAAGATGAACATTATACAAATAAAGCTAAATACTCATTATGGAAATTTAAATTCAGAATGGGAACGGAAAAATCCTGTCAGTCCATTTAAGGGTAATGTAGCTTCGGCACTCCCTGAAAATGAGATTCTTAAATCGCTATTGTTGGATCTTACTCGTCGGGTCGGCGATATCGTTAACGAATTATTAACAAACATAAAACAGCGTTAAAACGTCTTTAAACCCGCGTTTACCTTGAGGTTACGGATATTAAACTCGCTGTAACTGAATAATCGACGCAAAAATGTTAAACAAAGCATCGTCCTTCATCTCATTAATACCGTTTCTCTTGTGTCAAAGTAGGTATTAAATTCAAATCTACCCTCATTTGGGTAGTATTTTAGTGGTTACTTAGCAAAATTTTGTTCGTAATTCCTTGTGGATGGGTTGTGATAGTGCGAGTCAACACTCGAGGCGTGTAGTGCCATGGCTCGGACGTGTAGTGGGTGACGCGCGATCCGCCGATATCCAGTTAATTGAAGGACCATAGCCACAGCACTATGGCAGTAATGACCGCCACTCGCCGACTCAATTACACTACTCTCTTACATGCTGATAGAGCTAGATAATAGTTATATTGTTAAAATAACAGAATTTAATTAGTTGAAATAAAGTGCGCGTTTGCTACGTTGACGTGTAAATTTTTACGAGACATTACACTTTTATGTTTTAAATAAAACTGTAATTCTACCTACCTACAAATAAATAGTATTTTCTGTACAAGAAAAAGAAAGTATGACATTTGTTAAACATGATTATAATGTTTGATTATCTTGTAATACATAATGATACACCTAAGTACCTACCTAAATTACGAAATATGAAAAAAGTACGTTTAAGATGCAATTCTCTGTGGTAGGTACCTGAACCTACATACATCCAACTAGTCCCTAATGAATTCAATCGCGTTATAATCAAGAGCTCGAAATAAATTACCGTTAGCACAAATACCGCAGTATTTGACTAATTGCAGCATAATCCTCAACGTTTACATGCAAGCGGGACGAGCGGAAAAATAAAAGAAGGCGAGAAAAAGGTTGACGAGGCAAATTGGCACCGCGTTCATTAACCGATCTCTCTCCGGCAGGGCTCTGTCCTCATCCCCTCACAGCTGGGCCCGTCCGCTAAATAACATTTACCTGATACAATGCTTGTTCCGATTAAACGCCGGTGTCCGCTGAGCACACGTTGAAAGCGATAAATATTTCACTACCGTCAATTTCGTCAGCCAGCCGGAAAATAGCGGGAATAAAATGGCTTGAAAGGTAATTAAATGACCGTCTGTGTAAAATATTAAAATAGATAGCTATTCGAAACTTTATTGCTTTAAAATGTTTGGAAATAAACTGTCCATTTTTCGAATTTTAAGTAAATATTTCAGGGTAATCATTAAGCAATCATACCCCAATTAAAACCAATTATTGCGCTTAACGAGTAATTTAATTACTTACACAATTCCGCCATATTCATGAACGCTGTAGCACAACATTTTCTCGGCAGTACGTTATTGCGCGAGTCGGGCGGTACAAGTTAACAGCTCTATTTCCACGCCGAAGAGGATTAGCGCGGTACAAACAGCCAAGTGTTGTATTTACGACAGTTCGCCGCTCACACAAAATATTCATTTAACGCCGGGTTAGGGTTCGACGGGATACAGCCAATAACCGCAAATAAAATGAATACTTTATGCCCAAATTGTACCGGACACGTTAATGTTGTAGCGACCGCTATTAGAATTATCTATAACGACTACGTTACATTTGTTATTGTTATATAAGAGGGAAATTCGTATTGCATTGACAAAACACCATAAGGTCAAAAATAGAATCTCTAATTGGCTTCGGCGTTCATTTCATTCATCAGATGAAACTGATTAAATTAGCCCTGCCGCCGTGTCTGGCTGGCCTGACTTCCCTTTGACGTTAAAGGCGACTTTAAAAGGCGACTTTAAGGGATTTTAGTAAACGATGAGCAGCAGCATCCATCTGTAGCTTGATAATTCCTCGGGATAAGACTGGGTTGGTTAACCTGATGAGATCATTTTATTCTTTAAAGAAGTCTTAGAAGCAAGGGTGTTATGAAATATATTTATGTACTTAAATAGATCAAAATATTATTACGTACATAGCGTAGCAACTGATACCACACGACCTAATGACATGGTTCTAAGATTCTTACTAAAACACTCTTCAGAAGTACGAAACGGCTGAGCAGTTAAGTTACTAACTTCAATAAGTTAACTTCAGGAGTTGTTAATAATCCGGATTATACGAAATGAAAACAGATCCTGAAATACCAGATTTGAAACGAGAAAACATTTTTGGAATTAACATTATTTAACAGGGAACCCGAAAAACAAGGACATGTAATGTCCTTTTTAACACTCCATCCAGATGTTAGATAGAACATCACCAAAAATTGCTTTTGTCAACAGCTAAAATAGAACATTTAATTATTTACCCTGTTTGCACATCGTCACACTATTCCATACGTTTTGTCCTATACTCCGGTATGCGCAGCTTTTTGCGGTCGCTTTACGTTTGAATTTTATTAAATGTTCCTTGAAATCTCTATTCAAAGCCAGGCAGACTTCTTTCGAACAGTGAGAAGTGGAAAATGTATGCCGCAAGCAAAACAGCGGAGAAAAATCCTCGTTCCTCCAGCCTCCATCTATCTGTACAAGATTGGCGGCTGACACAAATTGCCCGGCGATTGGTTGGCACCTTCGCACCAAATATAAAAAGTTCCTCTCACCTGAACGTTTATTTTTTGTCAGCTAGTATCTGTAGGGAGGATCTTTTGTTTTTTCGTATAATAACGGATCACTGAGATGTTTGATCCTCGCAAATACGTTTTTTGTTGACGCATGGGGCGAGATTTTTCATTGCAGTAAGTATAATTAATGGCGTCAATATCGGTCGATATGATTGTATAGGCACGTGCGAGGTGCAGCCACGGTGTCCACGATGCTCGCCCGGTATCGATCCCGCACACACGTGTCCACACACACACCACAACATCGCTGCGCTCATTTGCATAGCTGGTGTATTCATGTCTTCTATTGTAACCGCCGTCGTCAGACGCCTAGACTCTGTCAGTTAATTAGGGCTATTCATATTCAAATCATTCAAGTCAATAGATGTAATTACGGAAGAGTATTGGCGTTTTTGGGTTCATTTTTCCTTTCGTATTGAATAACGTTTCAGTATATTCAGGTAGTCGTCTGAAATTACGTTAATTCAAGCATTTAAAACAATAATGAAGCCAACATCGAATGAGCTTTCCAGAAAAACACCACATTTAAATTCGTAGACAGTTCGTTAGTACGTATCTGTTATTCGATCTCAAAATTGGGCAGTAATACGAGGATTTTACTATCGAGTTTCCTCATTCAGCCAAATGTTTTTTTTTAACAAGTTTGGGGCAAATTCATTAAGGAAGTTTGATGCTACGTGACCACGGAGTCTTGCCAAGAAGTTCAAACACGCTGACCGTAAACAAACCAATTATCCTAACCGCTGTATTTGACTTCACGAGCCGAGGGACTGTGACCACACCCGCCAGTGCCACATCAATCAATCGCTGACCACTGCTGTACAAACTGCGATACTGCCGCCACAGTCACGCCATAGTGCGAAGGCCATAGCAGATCGATTTCCACCTTTATGACGTCTAAATAGCGTTTTTTATTGAAACATTCGGATTAATATCTTGACAAATAACAGCGTTATTTTTTGACACCTCCTAAACAGTAATCGATGTAGCCAGTTATTAATGTTCAATGACTTTACTTGAGGAACTGCTAGCCGGACTTCACTGAAAGAAACATTTACAATCTGCATTTGTTTGGGAACAAATATACTCGCCTTAGGAAAGGAACGAAGGAGTAATCTACGCGGACCAGCGCGGCAGCGGGGTAATTGCGTAACACACATTAAGTGACAATTGATCGCATTTCCTTTCATTTTGACAGTTCAGCCACGTTCATTGCGTTATTTACGAGCAATGGATTATGAATATCCTTCAAAACCCTCGGATCGTGATTGAAAGTGTGTTACACAATCAGGGTACTGGTTTAAAGTGTGAAACGAGACCTCCTCTTCCATGTTTTAATCGCTATTCGCCAAATGGAGTACTTCAGACAACATTTTAAGGGTAGCACTTGTAATACGAAGTAAGTAAGTTGCCTCAGATTTAGCTCTAAAAAGTTTACCTTTTAAGGGACTAATTTAATATTTGTGGCGTTAATTGTGGAATAAGTGCAGCTAATGAATATAATGAACGCTCTCAACAGCGTAATTAACGAGCCATCGCAGACGTCATATCGACCCGCCTGCCCCGCCATCTACCACCAGACTAGCCTAAACGGAATGCTCACAGCCAGACAGGAGTCCCCGGCAAGAATTGCCCTTTTTGACTGAAACGCTCCAATATGTATAAAGTACTTTGAACCAATTTGGAGGGACTGTATCTTGAAAATATTAAAGGTCAGACCAATTTTGCTGTCCCATTGGTAGTTTGTAAGCAAAATGTTTTGTTTTACAAATATTTCTGACCCCAACACTCTCTTGAGTTACTCCGGGATTTTGCTCTTTTAGGACTTATATGCAAAAGCGGAAGTTATTTAAAAATATCGAGCTTTTAAATTCAAATTTTTAGATGCTGCAACATGGTCAGAATCTACTTAGTACCCAGTGCTCGGTGATCGCCCAAATAAAGTTAGGTACATAACGGCTTCATTTAATTTGTTGGTACATTTGCCAGTATATTTCAGTGCAGCCCGCTCGTCCCGCGTGGCATGTGCCGCAGAGAGCCCATTACACGTCCAGACACTCCACTATCGGATATGGTTAATTAATGCATCGGAGAGAGCACTTTTCGCATGTTTCTGCTTACATGCATTCATTGAGTTTTTTATCACAGTGTTCATTAAACGTAAGAGGGTTTCGTTAAATAACTTCGTTATGTTTTGTTTTTGCTTTCCAGCAAAATGCCTGCTATTTATGTACTCTACTACTGCTTCGATACTGTATTTGGCGAGTTTAAAGGAAGCTTGTCAATCGCTTAATGCCATTATAAACTACGTCTCACTATGAAAGGGGTCTGGGTGATACATTCTACGGATCGGATTCAGTGGTCGCATATTACAAAGTTACGTGACTTTGCTACATGACCACAGGTTCGGAAATATGGGACTAAACCTCGGAGTCTATGACTTTGGAATCCAATAGAGGACGCATTCCATTGTGACAAAATTTTGAGCTTTGAAAGTAGACATTTGCCCGCAATCGACCGTTCGCGAGTACACACTCATCCAGCTTCATAGCATTGAAATTTACTCACTGAAATCTTAGAAGGACTACAATAACTTCCAATTCTTTATCTTGCAAAAGTCAAAAAGCACCAGATCCAAATCTAACTTTCTTAAAAAGTCCTTACTTTGAAATGAAATCACAAGATTCACAAAGAACTTTTGAATTTTAAAAGTTTACCTAACATTCTTATTTAAGTCCCCCAAATGACTACTTATCTTGACATTTCTCGTGTATTTTCAACTTATTATTTCCTGAAAATTTGTCGTCGCAGAATTTACTCGACTTATTTTCCTCGTCTCGGATCCTCTTGCTTGAAGGATCAGATTGTAGGTTAATTAACAAGTTGCCGATATTATTTTTCGTCTATAGGTACATACCGGTATTTTCATTTTGCCGTGCCGTGTGGATTTCAGAGCCTTTGAGGAGACACAATCTAACATACAATATTTTATGACCTGAAACTTTTTATGACTTTATTCAAATGAAATAAGTACTTTTATCTTATGGTTGTGGCGAAATTAAATTTAATCAAGTAGGTATAGTAAGTAACGAGAACGATAGCTTGAAATAAAACACGTCTTTCACAATAACTACTATTGGAAATATTGCAAAATCTTGTTTTTACATTTATTGAAAAAAAAAAAACATGTTATTCCATGAAACATGTTTACGCTGTTACAATGTGCTGGAAATCCGGTAAATTACTTAACATCGTTTGTTTGGACGACGAAGGCCACGCACGCGCTATTACTTTCATAAAACCGGTAACAATAACCCCGACGCGCATAAACAATTTGTTGCCAGGTGGATGCGCACACGCAATGCACCGGCTGCGCTGTCTCGAGACAGGTAGCGCCACCTGTGAGTGAAATCGATCCGCGATTACACACCTACACATTATACAGTTAATTTCATGGAGCACAAAGCGGATCAAGCTTAATTAACTCGAATAATAACACACAAAGTGCGCCGTTTAACAATCAATTCGTTCAGCGCATTGATTATGACTTTATGATAAACGGAGAAAAGTTTCTTCTTAGCTTCGTTGTTAAAGAATACCCAGTTCAAAACATCATAAAGGAATGAATGTGCAAAGATTCCACAATAGATTTTTCCACAGCATTCGAGTTCGAATTCCTTTACGTCTGCCGAATCTATTGAATTACAAACAAAAATATGTGTTCCTTTCATAACTGATACTCTAGCTAGAAGGCGATGAAAGTTTCGGTTCGTTTCAGCAGAACTTGCTGACTTCAAGATCTTTCGCTTACGTAAGCACCGAGCTGGCACTGGGAAAGGTTGTTTCCATTAAATGCTTAGGGATTTTACAGATAAATTTTCGAGTAAAAGTACTGTCAATTTCATATTTCGAATATGTGCTGTGTAAACTGCTGTTAGAAAGGGAGACCTCAAGCCCCAAATCATCATTCATTTTCGACTATGTTCGTAAAAATCACGTGTTGCGGTCTTATTCCTTGGTAGAGCAGCAGCAGTTGTGATGAGATACATGATTTTATTAAAATATCAAAATGGAAGCCATTTTCTTCATCTTCGTCCTATATATCTAATCCAAATAACGTAAAGGTAATCTACACTTCACTAGTCTTGTCCTTAAACACATTTCCAAATTTTTTGGCACAGTAAATGAGACTACATTAACTGGTGTAAATTGCTTTCTAAAGGGTGGCTGCACATCTTGAACGGATAAAAGCGTTATCGTTTTCGCTGCCGTGAATAGACTTCGTAAACGCTATTTGCCTATCAATATCTTTTAAGATTCCGGGTATTAGAGCACGTTCATTAAGTATTCGTAATTACTCATCGATCCGTTTGATATCACAGAATTCCCAACCACCCGCTTTTAATTCTATCTGGCCGTAACGTAGTATAAGTACTTGTATAGTCCCACTTCTAGGCATTCTGTTTGCACTACGTGGATTGAACGAACAGAATTTTTCAATTTCCTGTCAGTCCTAGGGCGCGCGATCGACGGCGCTATTCAGAAATTGACATCATTTCCACGCTGCTGGTGTAATTCATTCAGTGTAGCACTTTTTTGACGGCTTCCGTAAGTTTGTGAAAATTGCGTGTTCTTCGAAGTTCATTTTTGGGGAGTCGGTTGATTTTTACTAATTTTGGTTTGGGCTTTATGTCAGTGACCTTCCAAGCAAAACGCACAAAATTCCTTCCTTGAAGAATACAAAATTTTATTTTAGACTTAGTTGACAGATTATAAATATGTCAACCGTTATTAGTTTGCGCTCCCGATCTAAAAAGTTACTAGATCGCTGAATCATTTTTAATAAGGAATTTAGCTGTACCACGTATTTATTAATCAGGCAAGTCTCGTGTGCCGTGCCATCAACCCGTTGCGGATGGAGATTACTTATATTCCGAGGCTCGGGTCACATTTAATTGGTTTTGAGTGACGCCATTCCGAGCGGAATTATTTCCGGACCACGCTAGTTTATCTCTGTTTCTAACCACCTTTGATTACTCGTGTCACTGTATTAGTATCCCTTTGAAATAAGTCTTTGTTTATTAGGTATTCATACGATTGTGATAATCGTTGCAGTTTTAAAATATAAGAAAGGGCTAGAACGGTAGTACATATTTAACGGTAGAACCATTGTTATCAACTCCGAAACCCAACAAGTGGGAAACCGGTAACAGAAACTAACCTTAAAAGTGGTTTAACGGGATTCAAGATCATCAAAGGTTATTAAATAATACAATTAAGGCTCTTACAGGCGCGACGCGACAGCGCGACGCGACTCTAATAAAACAATTTCTAAGAAAACTTCACGGTAGAACAATTACCGCTGACACGACGCACAGTGGAACGAATGTATGGGAGAGGTTGGACGTAGACATCTCCGAAAAAAAAGAGTTAAATTATGCCAAACGAATGATGCCATCTTATTCGATTACCTAATGCCTTCATAACTTGTGCTTATAAATTTCTTCATAACTCCCATATTTCGGAAGTAATTTGAGAAAATGTGATATTTTACTATGAAAATGAGTGTATCGAGCTCTCTCCCTCCTGATTCCGGCCTTGTTTCAAGTAGCGGTCTCTAATATCATAATGCTAATACTAAAACTAAAGCTATATTTAATACTCAGACACATGGTGCGCTAAATGTGCACTTTCTGGGATAAAAGGAAATGAAAATTAAAAAAAAATTAAATGGTTTTTCCTCATTTGTATTTATTTTAAACTGCAGACAGACGTATGTAGAGGTCATATATAAATATATTAAATATTGTTTTTTTAAATCTTGTGTATTATTTACGAAAATATTCATAAGAACAGATGAGAGTATGACTTTATTCACATAATATTTTATTTATATATGTTTTACAATAACGATAAAAACACTGTATTTTAGATAATAAAATACCTAGTTTAATTAATATATATACTATAAATAATTAAGATGTAAGCTCGTTACACATTTTAAAACAATATCAACATTTAATTATCATCGTCATCATCATCATCATCAATTAATTCAAATTCAGAATCGATATCCGCTAAATCATTTATGTTAACAAATTCGATATCACTTTTCTCAGAATCCGTTAGCTCATAAAATTCCTTAAAAGAAGATTTTTTTACAAACTTATTTATTATTGGACGAATGCTTGTAACAAGTGGATCAGAAGACAGTAAAAGATTGTGCATAATATCTTCATTGCATGAGATACGGCTATGCTTTCGAGAATGCCCCTCTCTATATTTTCGAAAATCTTTATTTCTATCCGAACAGGCCTTCGGATAGAAAACCCATGGGCACAATTGACAAGTTCTGAACTATGTCTGGCCCATGCATTAAAATTTTATGAAGTGAAGAAGGCATATAATACCATGGGTATAACTCCTCGTAAAGCTTAGCAATATCAAAGCAGAACTCTCGGAATTTAGTTACGTTGATCTTCTCTCCTGATGACATACACTGCAAGATCACACAGATTTTTTCTTAAAAGCATAGCGTCTATTACGGTCACTTCAGCAGATTTAGTGTAGTTTTCAAAAAATCTCCTTGCCGAGTTGCCATTGTTGGTGAATCCACTGCCTTGTTTCACAACATCGAGAAGTAAGCCCGTTTCTCTTCTTACAGCCTCTTGAACTCTTTTCTTCCTGTCATCAACTTGCCTTTTTGCTATATCACCCTTTGCTTGCCTTTATGTCTAATTTGTAGGAAATGTGTAATAAGCATTCCATTGAGCGAATCCAAGCGCGAATCCAGCTTAAGCTACATTTATACATGTCCTCGTTTGCGTGTTTATCTTTGATTAACTCTAAATTATTCATCTCTTTAGGACTAGCCTTGCATATGTCACACACTGAAGCTGCTGTATCGGATATAATGGAATGAATTTTACTATCAATCATTGTCAACAGCAGTTGGTGTTTGACACTAATTCCATCAGTGATGGTGGATGGAGTTAAGGCTTCAATCTCGGCTTCGATTTCAGCCATTTCTCTCTGCACATTTTCTTTGGTTTCCTTTATAAACTTAAACAATATTGGCCGGCAAAATGAAGTGGAAGATGGTCGCTCGTTTTCCCAAATTGTTACACCGTTTGAGACGAGCCGCAGTGGTACAAGTCTAATCATAAAATTACTAGCAAGATCGATTTGCTCATCTTCACTCGTCCTTTGATGATAAATATTTTGGCTAGATGATCCGTCAAAACCCCATTTGCTGGTCAAAATGAGCTGTTGATTGGGATCAACAGGGGTTTCTAACGACCTAATAAGTCTTCTTGAGGTTAAATACATCATGGCTTGTAATTTGATTTTTGCAGAGCTCTCTGTAACTGTGAGATCTTCTTTGGCCGGATAGCACTTAATTTTTTCTTTAACCAACATGTAGTAACTCGGGTATTTAAGAGCTCCTTCTTGGGTGTTGAAATCCCGAAGAGTGTTGTAGCGCCATTTCGATAAATTCATCGATAAAGAGCCAATGCCTTCAAAGGGGATATTTCCCGTACCTGAATCGATTTACCTCCAATGAAGGCTTTGATTTGTGAGGCCTCTTCATCATGAGGATTCTCCATCAAGTATTTCATTACATCCGCTGTATCGCTTTCTCCTGCCTTTCGAAGCGCCCTTTCGGCCGAAAACACAATTTCAGCGCTGCTACTGCTGCATGGAAGAGTATCTTCAGTGCGTCTTCTTTTTTGCCGGTTACTAAGGTCCTCAAAAGATTTACGAGGACTAGGATGTGTACAAGTTGAAGCATCAGCTTTAGCAGGAGAAATTATGGGCTCGATGACGTAACTTACATTTTCTGTAGAAGATTCAATATTTTCATTCAGAAATTCCGGCCACTGAATTGCACCCTGTAGCCAAATCTCTTGTTTCTTCCGAAACTTATCTGTGCTTCTTGCAGACTGTGTCCATTTTGCATAAATACGGTAGCAAAATCGACGACACCAGTCTTTTAAACTTGTTTCAGAACTTTCACATAACTGAACACAACAGTTATCTTTTAAAACACTGAACAAATAGTTATAGTCGCGTAAATCTTTACGTGCGCGTGCGCATAAAGCAACGTGAAGATCAAGATTTGTATTAAAATTTGGAAAATACATTGCGACATTAGCGTGGCTACAACGATGTGTAAATCAACACTGATTTTAAAGTTACTAATAGTGACCTATTTATATTTAATCCAGGTACCCTCATTTATTAAATATTGCAAGATAATTAGTTTGAAAATTATGCATGCTAAATTAGTGTATTAAGAGCCATTTAGTAATTAAATAATAGCAATCTTCTTATCAGTAATCATTAGTGCCTCAGTTTTATATGTAAACCTTAAGTCCCTAATCACATATCCTAATTCTCTTATATCTTCTCTAATTGGCTGCTCAGAAATGTTATTGTAATAAGGTAAACCTTTAGAAAAACGGTTTTAATCAACAAAATAAACAAAAAATTATATTTTTGTGTTATAAAATAAACATCACTCTTTATCCCATAAAGTGCACATTTGGCGCACCATGTGTCTTAGTATTAAATATAACACTTAGTATTAGCATTATGATATTAGAGACCGCTACTTGAAACAAGGCCGGAATTAGGAGGGAGAGAGCTCGATACACTCATTTTCATAGTAAAATATCACATTTTCTCAAATTACTTCCGAAATATGGGAGTTATGAAGAAATTTATAAGCACAAGTTATGAAGGCATTAGGTAATTGAATAAGATGGCATCATTCGTTTGGCATAATTTAACTCTTTTTTTTTCGGAGATGTCTACGTCCAACCTCTCCCATACATTCGTTCCACTGTGCGACGTGCGATAATTCGCGCCAGTCTGCACGAGCCTTTAGTGATGTAAAGGTGCGGTTCAGTCAGTTATAAAATAAAGAAACGGTCTCGATAGATCGATGTCGCCGAAGCCGCCAGACTGGTTGAGGGAAAAAACACTGGTTCTTAGCTGCATAGAGCAAGGTCGCGGTCAAGTACGAACGAAGAAATGATGTCGCTACAATTAGTTAGGTATAAGAAATATTCAAATAAAAAGACGGCAGCTATAATTAATTTTAACGGGCACGGATCTCTAGTCGTATTTACGCGTTTTTGTGTGTTCAGGCGCATTTTTGGGAACGTTAGTTCTTGTTGGTTCAATATACTGCTGTATCTTTGGTTATCAGCAGATAAGTAAGTACTTAACGATTATTATAATTTCCAAAAAGACCAAAGACAAACATGCACCTACAGTAAAAGTTCCGCAACTTATGCATTTCAGACTTGCGCTTCGCAATTCTTTCTACTGAAACCTAATCGGCCCTTTTCCTTTCTCCTCAAAGACTGGTTAACGCGAATGCTGCTCGCTAGTTTTTATTAAAGTTTCATTGATTGTTATAATAAACGCTGTTTCCTAGTTAAGGCAAGCCCGGTGTAATCGATAGACTGAATTATGAAGCAGACGGGTAACAACTGGTTGGATAGTTCGTAGATTACTTAATCATGATAAAGGTACACGTTGTGTGTGATATGAATGACTGATGACGGACCGGTTTTACCTCAACTACTAACAAACATAAAACATTAAACACGTATTGTCCTGCAATTTGCGCAATTACAGTAAGCTGGTGTATGAAAACCATGAGACTTATCGAGTTGGCTTTCAGGAAAATCGCACGTTTTATGTATGTTATCATGTGGAAAAAAGAGTATAAGGAGAGTCTTAAATGTGTCTGGATGATGCGATCACATTATCTGCAGTCGGCCCTTTATTGACTTTCCACATGATCCACTACAGCGAACTGTTTTGGGGTATATCATTCTAGGATAATAGCGCCAACCTAGATAAACTGAAGTGGTAACAATAGTGAATAGATACGATGCTAAGGGCTTGATTGCAGCTTAAATACCTATTACAGAGTTGACGAGGCATGACCGTTGGAGGCAACATTTAAATCGTGTGTTTACGGCAAAACACCGCTAGTGCAGTTTTTTGCGCCGAGTCGTCACATAAGTAGGTATTTGACCATCAAATTATACCTAATGATTCATGTCGATGTCACTGCGGTTTGGTGTTCGACGATAGAATCAAATGATTGCTAATCGATAACATTTTAATGGAAAGATATTAGTATAACTAAAACCCACAATGTACCTTTACCAATACCTTAATTATTGTCATTTTTATATCGATTGAATGGCAACAGAATCGTAAGTTAAGTAGATAGGTACCTACAGGACATTGTTATGAGCGATTCTTCGTATGCATTGGAGTATGTGCCGTGCATAATTTATCAATTTATCCAATGAGTTTATCACAGTTCTTTGCAACTTCCAACTTTGCAGCAGCATTCTAGAACTCTGAACGAAGTTTCAAAGATTTGCAACTGTCAGATTCAACTATTGAAATGCGCAGGATTGTGGGTAGTGATGCAACTTCGATTCCTCGGACGTATTTTCATAGTGATGATTGCTACTAAGTTAAATATTCAAGGTAAAACACGTCATTATTTTACGCATCATATACCACAGTAAATATTTAGACATTAAATAATCAACAATACGGCTTCATACGTATTGCACGCACTAGCCTTCTGGAGCCTCGCCGTGAAAGTATGCTCGGCCGGCAGTGAAATATCAAAACAAACATAGATCGGTCGCCGGCCGCTGCCGCGGAGCTGGCCGCGCGATCCTGCGATTCACGACCAAAGGCGATCGATAAAAACAATGAAAATAGACGCGGCTCTCGGCTAACTACACGCTACTGCATAATCGCCAAGGTAATAAATAATCAGCATCAATGATAAAATCCGCAATTATTCGCTACACCAATGAGGTACGAATTAAAACTTCTAAATACAGAGTGTAATCCAATAACCTTTCTAAGACGAATCTAATAAGATTTCACTTAGATGCACTTAGGCAATTATGGTGCAACCGTGGAGGAAAGTGACGTGACGACTTACCAGATGCAGAACGGTGTTCACTACCTCCCGGTTGGTCACCTGTCCGACTTCAATCAGCCCGATAAGAACAGCGAATTTCAGGCTATCGTTCGTCGTCATCCTGACCACTTCTTCAGGTCTTTTGATATCACTAAACGGCGGCGATTTTAAGTCCGCCATGGTTTATTTTGTCACAATTCACTGATACACAATTTTAAAATCCACTCACGACCATAAAATTCAAGAAAACATTATTCCTTCGGCTCACATGATAACACACCAAAGTCGCATTCTGCCATTTTGGATTTTGGAGATGTTGCCATAATTGATTTTCCAGTTAGTACTCTAACAATTCTACTAAAAATTTTGTCATTTTTGAAATGGTAGAACCATGGTTGATCAGTTCCATTGAGTTGAGATAGAAAATATATTTATATTTTATATGTCTATGATCAGTACACCAAAAATTATCACTTGGCGTTTAGTACAAAGTTACTAACCAAAAACACTCAAAAATTAGTTTCGGACAAAACATATTAAAAACTTATAATATATAAAAGAGGCGTTTTAATTTTTTGTAAAAATAGCTATTATCTTTCTCTCATTTTACAAAAAAAAGGAATTAAGAATGGAGAGGGTTTTATATTTTATTTGGCAATAACTTCAGCTGGGATAAGTATGACCAACATCAATAATACGTATGTGCTGCTTATTTAACGACTTTTGTTAGCTCTTCATTTTACAATTTACTGAATCAAAAAGAGCCTGAATTTATTGCATAATTTATTTTATTGATTGCACATTTAAAAAACGATATCGTGGTTATTGATTTTTATATTGTCTGTTGTGAAGTTGGCTACAAATGCTAATGCAAAGTGAATTGAAGTTCACTTCATGGCACTTTGTTCAAATCAGTCAAAAAGTAAACATGGCGGCGATCGACGTTGAGCCTCAAAAAGTGAGTGAAATTATATGTAGTTCTGTTTAAAACTAATGATCCAGTGTATAGTGTAGTAAATTTTTTAAAAGTAAATATGTGCAACCTACCAAAAAATACTAAGAGGCTGTATGTTCACATTTTAATAAAGAAAATTGAAGCTAAGGGCGTTGCTCTTCCGACAAAAAATTGGATATTGAATCCATTGCTGTTTATTATCGTTACAAATAGTAAATAAAACATTCCTTTAGACCGGTGAATAAACAACAAACATTGCATTTACCTTTGTCAATTTGAGTCAATTGCGTTTGATAGGCGAATGCGTCGGGTCACTTGGTTGTGCGAATTCGGTCTGTGCTGAGTTAAGTAATGAATTTTAGATGGAGACGCTGCTGCGCACCCTCAAACTGTCGGGGCACGTCGGGTTCGACAGCCTGCCTGACCAGCTGGTGAACAAGAGCGTGCAGAACGGCTTCGTTTTCAACATCTTGTGCATAGGTGAGCACAATGACTAATTGTTGTAGTTGAGTTAATCACCGTCACCCACCTACGTTATCGCTGGCATGGTTAGCGTGCGACCTCGTTCATTTACTACTGTTAATGTAGGTTCACTAATTAATGAATTGTACAAGAAAATTAATGATATTAAATCTATGTTATTCACCATGCAGGTGAGACTGGGTTGGGTAAGTCAACCCTGATGGACTCGCTATTCAACACCAACTTTGAGTCAGTGCCGAGCCCACACAACCTGCCCACGGTTAAGTTGAAGGCACATACTTATGAGCTGCAGGAGAGTAGCGTTAGACTAAAGGTATGTTTCCCTTTTTTTCACCTTAATAACATTTAAAATATTTTCAAGTGGCTAAGGTCCTTTATACAGGCAGCATCTGTGTTCTCTTTAATAAATTCTAATAAAAATAGCAAGTAGATGTTTCAGTACAATACAGCAAAGGTGCAAAGACCTTAAGAGAAATCACAAATTGATATCAGTTAACTCTTAAAACCTGAATATGTTACTTCTGTAAGTGTGTAAGATTTAATACCAATTCTTAACTTGGCAGCTAACAATCTGTGACACCGTTGGCTATGGTGACCAAGTAAACAAGGAGGACAGTTTCAAAGCAGTAGTGGACTACATAGATGCCCAGTTTGAGGCGTACCTACAAGAGGAGCTCAAAATCAAGCGAGCATTGCCCACGTACCATGACAGTCGACTGCATGTCTGTTTGTACTTCATTTGTCCCACAGGTAAGTCAAAAGTTTTGTTTTTATGCCTGAAAACATATCTTCAAAGATACATAATACTCTTAATAATATACCCCATATAAATTATAGATATAAATGTACTACACACTACTCTATAAAATCCCTTATTTATTTCTTAGGCTATTCAACAATGACTACACTTTTAAATTGTACATTACTCAAGTGTAAGCGCCCCAATAAGACAGATGTTGAATATTATTTCAGATGTTAGATATTCAAACATTCAAAACATAGTCATTTTAGGGCTTATTTCCTACATTAAAGGACACGAGAAATCAAACTACATCTATGAGGTCCCAATATCAAAATTTGTTATGTACCGGTGCTTATAAAACACTATTACTAACAAAAGTGTTATCTGCTTGGCGCCTGTATTATACATATACGAAGATACCCAAGAGTAGTCTTGGGTATAAGATATACACCTTATGTCCTTTCATAAGTTACTATTCTGCAGACTAACTATAGCTAGCTGATATAAATCTTATTGTTGTAAATTTATATTAAAGACCTTTTCTTTTGTTTTTATAAATCATAGAGACTTAGATTTATTAGATTATACAAATCATTTTTTTGTTTATAGAACTGTATAAGATATTGAAGTTATAAGTACAAATTTTTGCATGCCAAATGTTAGAATGTACCTGGGAAGAGATGTGAATTATTTATGTATGTATAAACACCCAGTTCAATGTATATAATTTTTTAATAATATTGAACCTAATTAGAATCTAAAGTTAATAATGTTAGTAGCATTCTGTTTATAAATATATTTATCCTGTGTGATATTTGCATATAGCATAGTAGCACAGTCAAAAGCTGTTAGAAAAACCTGATAAAATGGCTCTACCTAATAACATTTCCAACACAGAAGTAAGGTAACATTTTAATAAAACAATAACAGTGTAGTTTCTTGCCCATTATTCTATGGAGAAGAATGGGCCCCATCCAAAAGGTAGTTTCGTATGGACAAAACTACTTTTTGGATGGGGCGACTATAATCAATTCTATTTTCTTGTAAATTTTGACATTCAAAAGTGCTTTTGTTTCTATTTGAAATAAATGATTTGACTGACGGATTTTGATTAAATTTTGCAATGAAGTTACTTGTTTTTAACCTTAGTAAAACATGGGTAATTTTTAATCTACAAAATAAAAACATGCAAGTATAAATGCAGGAAGAATTATTATCACTTTGCACATGGCGCTTACTGTGCAGACAGATGAACTTTTTATTTTATTTCACTTGTAAGTTTTTTGAAATGCGTAAAGTTGCTAATTTTCTGTGTTACTTACGTTATATCAATAAAAACTTTCACTACATAATTGGTCTAGTACAGTAGGCAGATGGCCCACTGGGTGACATTTTTACGAGCTGTCCTTGACACGCGGACGCTTACAAACGTAGGATTTATTCAGGGCGCGCGCGGCATACTATATGCTGCCCTCGAATTCTCCATACTCCCCATAGAGCCGGTAACGGGACTTCTGTTACATATAGGTACACGAGATTAGAATGAGTATTGTAACTTTTTATTTAACTACGATTAAGGAAAATTGAGATTTATTTATTTTGTCTTCCTCATTTTTTGTCAGCGTAAGGCAATCATTTAGTTAGTCAGTTATTTTTAGTCATTTATTTTAATACTAAAAGAAACACTGCTAAATAGTATTTACTGAATACTTCCATGTCAATGATTAGATTTAATCCCAAAAAGTTTCCATAGCACAAAATGCCTCTCGCGAACGAAGTGGCTGGATCATTAACCTGTTTACCAAATTAACTTCGTGTGCATGCTCCAAATATTAGTAACAATTTGGTACAAGATAAAGGAAGCGCTTCGAATTCCTCTCCACCGATTGTGTGGTACACATACTGTACGAATGTAAACACGACAAGTGCAGCGGCGCGGGCGCATACATCTTGTCGTGGCGACGCACTGTGGATCGAAAAAAGGCTCTCGAAGACATAGGATCTTAAATTTTAAAGTGTCGATTTTTGCTTGAAATGGTTTCTAATAGCCAATATTATGCATAAATATTTCATAGGAGGCAAGTTGGCAACTTATATTTATTTTACAAAAAAAATGTGTGAAGCTAATGCTTATACAACGAACGTAGAGAATAACCGTTATATCCTTGCATACGGTGATGTAACTATTTATTTATGATTTTTTGGCATATTTAATTTTTACAGACTAGGTGCGTACGCAGTAATTCTCGATATATTTATGCATAATATTGGCTATTAGAAGCCATTTCAAGCAAAAAAACGACACTTTAAAATTTACGATCCAATGTCTTCGAGAGCCTTTTTTCGATCCACAGTGCGCCGTATGCGTGATACCGGCGCGTAACTCCACACCTAATTGACGTCCACTTGTCTTACTTGATGTTAACTAAACAGTACTCACTTGTTGACTAGATAATTAGCTTTGATTTAGTATCGGTGCACCCATGACTTTACTTGCTCTTGGCAGTTTGTGTAAAAAATATATAGTCGAGTCGTATTTCAAGTCACATTTAAAGCTTTTGGAATGTAGACATGAATACAAAACTGAAGAATTTACATATCTACACCATCTTGGTCATATTTGGCGTTTATTCTACGGAATACATTCCCAATTATTACTCAAATGTCAAAATGCTTTAGCTTAGAACCCATGTGTAGTTCTGATTATACGAATTCAGGCAGACTTTCCAGTATAGTAAGGTGTCAGGTATTTGGTAGGGAAATGGCTTACAAACTTCATATACGGAGCGATGATAACGGAAGTTATCGCGTGGGTGGTCCGACGCTACGCTACGTTGCGCCATTTCTATGCTTTGACACAAACAGCAGTTCGATTAGATTTCATTTTTCAATTGGAACTACGTAGAGAAACCATCCCAATGCTCTGACAATTTTAAATTAAATCCCAAAGAGAGTTTATAAATACTCAACTTAACTTTAACTCATTATTGTAGCCAGCGTCGGACTGGCCATATAGTCGAGTAAGCATTTGCCAGCCGGCCCCAGCCTACGCGGGCCTGACTTGCGGGGCTTGCGGCTACCGTAGGATAGGAGGCCTGCGCAGGCTAAGTCCCAGCTCTTGCGACCTAAATGTAAAACTAGATCAGATAGTTCGTTCATACAATTAGAGAGAAATGAAGTAGAGAAATCGAGTTATATGAAACTCGCCTATTAAGGGAGGTCCTTTTATACTGGTAGGTAGTGGGTAACCTGATGTGCTATTCCGGTTAGGTCCGTACCTAATAATTTATTACATCGTTGATAATTACATTTTATATTTTGTTTATCTCAATTTGTGTATCTGAGTATTTTCCGATAGTATCCCATCTACCATCATCTAATCTCGGGCCCTGGGCTTGTGGTAAGCCATCCGGGCCCTTCCGGCTCAGTCCGACTCTGATTGTAGCTATCCAAATTGAAACGGAACGATGAATCGCCCTAAACAGGAAAATGTCGCTGATCGTCAATGGGTGCATCCAAGCAGCCCAGAATATATCGTTGTAGACATGTATGGGGGCGACCTCCTGCCAACTGCATCCGGCCGAAATGACGATGACCCGAGTTATTTATTGTTATCTATTTCCTTTATTTCCAGGTCATGGGCTCAAGTCCATCGACCTGGTGTGCATGAAGAAGCTAGACACGAAAGTGAACATCATCCCCATCATCGCGAAGGCGGATACCATCTCCAAGACTGAGCTGCAGAAGTTTAAGGTATGCTGTCCTGATATCCATGAGCTTAATTTATTTTATCGTCGTCTTGAGAACGACTTGCGGAACTTACCATGTTAATTTTTGTTAGTAAAATGTTCAGTAAATTCTTTAAAGCGTGTATCACCTGTTCCTGAGATTTAAAAAATGTGCTTATTATGCAGACGGAGTTTCCGATTATTTAAATAGTTTCTATTTAATTGTTAAAAATCAATAGGAGTTTCCCCATACTTAGAAGTTATCTAAGTATGGCGAAACTCCTATTGATTTTTACTGTGGTAATCTTGTATTTCCAATATCGTTGGGCTTCAATGGTTATGGTCTTTCTTGTCAGCCTTATTGTTCTTAATTAATAAATACTGGTATACAACAAGTAAAAGTCACGCCCTTGTGCATTATTTCCTTTTTTTCAACCACAAATAAATAACCAACCAACTAGCAACACACAGAGGGTACATGTAGGAAAATCATTTGTGTATATTTACATCTTATACATTACTACACTTGAGAGCAATAAAATCGCACACGTTGACTTTTTGTTGTTAAAGCAGTTTTTTTCATAAATGTGAATACATATTAAAATAAAACTTACACTATTTGAATGTTTACTTCAGTACCTTTCTAATGATATCAAATACAGTGTAAAAAAAGTACCCATAGGGAGTTTTAGGGCACAAAACCCAACATACGGATAAAATTACCCAATTTAGCTTAACAAAGAATAAAAATAAAACTCAAAATGCTTGATCAAATTGTTTTTTAATAAGGTGTATTCCCTCCCCTAGCCTTGATTACAGCTCTTAATCGGTTTTTCATGGACCGTATTAATTTCACCATGAAATCTTGTGGTATGGCGTTCCACTCCTCTTCAATGGCAAGTTGAAGCTCTTGGAGGCGCGTAGGAGCAGGGCTTCTTGCTCGAACTCTTCTTTTTAGCTCATCCCAGACATGCTCAATCGGATTGAGATCAGGACTACGAGCTGGCCACTCCATCGCGGTGATTCCAACATCTTCCATGTAGTCGCAAACTGTTCTAGCGACATGCGGTCTGGCGTTGTCGTGCATTAAGAGAAAATCTTCTCCCATAAGCCACGCAAGCGGCCTCACATGTTCTTCGAGCACTTCTTCGACGTATCGTGCAGCCGTCAAACTTCTCGATCTCGGGCCGGTATTCGCCGTAGTGATGAATACAATGTCAGTTTTAGTGTCCAACATTATGCCACCCCAAAACATACACGATCCACCTCCAAAAGCCACACGTTCGCTTATGCAGCATTGTGAAAATCGCTCTGATGACCTTCTGTAGACCCTAGAGCGTCCATCATGACCATGTAAAGTCATTCTGCACTCATCAGAGAACATAACAGCCCGCCATTGGTCATACGTCCAATTTAAATGTTCCCTAGCAAATTGTAGCCGGGCTTGTCGGTGAGCTGTGGTCAATTTGGGACCATTTGCTGGGCGATGTGAAGTCATTCCTGCTTCACCTAGTCTTCTTCGAACTGTCCACCGACTTATACTGACATTGCGAACTTCTCGAAGCTGTTGTCCCAGTTGAACCGCGTTCAGTTGCCGATTTCTCAAAGACCTTGTCACAAGAAAGCGGTCATCACGCTCTGATGTTGTGCGTCGCCGGCCAGATCCTGGTCGCCGAATGTAGCCACCGGTCTCTTGGAACCTCTGGTATACACGACGAACAGAGTAGCGGCTCAAATTTAGCCGTCGAGCAACTTCACTTTGGTTATGGCCTGCTTCGAGCAAGGCAATAACTTGAGCGGCTTCTGCGGGCGTGGTATCCATATTTTTCCAGTAAATCCGTATGCTTCCAGTAGAGATGTTATCACGTTGACCTTCGGTATGCAACTGAATAAAAATTCCAATAAACTGACCTTTTTATACCTGCGGCTAAGGGTGCAAGTAGTGACAACGCAAACGCGTGAATTTGGGGAATTCGGTGTACGGTCGGTTTTTGTAAGTTACGTGAAGGTCAATGATTTTAATTTTATGTTTTTGTAAAGCTAAGCTTGTATGCTTTAATTTTGTCTAATGATTTTTACTCAATATCTTTCGATTTTAGAAAACAATCAGTAATAAACCAAATTACAAGGGGTGTGCGATTTTATTGCTCTCAAGTGTATGTAATTCATGTTCAACTGTTCAGTGGTTCATTCGAACTTACAATGTATTATTGTACTATGACTCAGTACTACGGTCATAAATTACTATTACAATATTTTACTCATGTTTATTGGTCATAACTTTCTCTGCTATATTTAAATAAGTAGGTATAGTATGTACCAGTTTCGGGAAATAATAATATGTTATTAATTTATGAGTAGTGTTACTACATAGTATCGCAATGTTGAGTTACTACAGTAATTTGCAAGTATAATCATAATCTACTTCCCTTACTTACTTGCCTTTCACTATATTGCCAGCTATTTCTGTTACAATGAGCAAATAAAAATGACTAATACTTCAATCCGTTAGCGACATTCTTTAACACTCAATATTTACCAAAGACAGTATTAAGGTCATGTGTGATAAGAACCCAGTCAAATACGATGCTGAACTGAGAGCCCACAAACTCCGTACTAAATATAATATTCTAGTAGAAATCAGTGATAAGACCACCCTTTACACTAACTTATAACTTGTTTTTATACCTTACTAGTGCCATGAGTAGTATGTACTTGATGAGTCTACATTCTATATTATATGTCCTGAACCTAATAAAAACATATTTATCTAGTCGCAAACAGATGACAAAAATTTACAAAATATGTGTCAAGCCTAAATTTGAACAAAAATACGTGTCTTCGAATAGAGAAATTAAATTCGGTGTACCACAGGGAAGCGTCCTTGGGCGTTTGTTATTTTTAATTTACATTAACGACCTACGCCAAATCCACCATCCCATGGTACTGTTTGCCGACGATAGTACAGCGCTCTTAAAGTGTGACAATAATGAAGATTATGAAAACGATATAAACTACACCATTAAAATTATAATAAATTGGCAAAATAGTAACAACTTACAAATAAATTTCTTCTCTCTTATATTCTATCTTCATCTCTCATCTTACATTTTACCAGAGACTTGGTCTCAATGATCTAAATATTAATCACAATAGTCAAAATGTGGACAGAGTAGATCTTACAAAATTTCTAGGAATATTAATTGACAGTCAACTGACATGGAAAGTACAAGCAGAAGCAATCTATAAATAACTTAGAGCATCTGCTTATGCACTTTATAATCTTTAAAAAAAAAGTTAATACCAAAACAGTATTACTAGTATCATAGTCTTGTCGATTCCATTTTAAGGTTTGGTATTATATATTGGGGCAATTGTACAGAAAGAAAGTGTATTTTTAAGGCCCAAAAACGCTGCCTATGAGCAATATTTGGATTGAAAGTTACTGACAGCGATGTTCCAATTTTTTGTCATAATTTATTGACATTTCCGTGCCTTTACATTTTAGTAATTGCTCTTTTTGTTAAATGTAATCGACATCTATTTTTAACTTTATCGGAAAGCAGATACCGAGATTAAACTTTGCGATCTCAATACCAAATGTTATGTACAGGTGGATATAGGACTGCTTTGTTGAGGAAAAGTGTTTTTGGTATGTCACCGGCTATTTTTAACAACATTCCTCATTCCATAAAAAAGGAACCAATAACAACTTATAAAAAGAAACTAATTGAACTTCTATTAAATAAATGTAACTACTCCATATCAGATTTTCTAGCTGATAAATTTTAGTTGTGTATTAATATGTGTATGTGTGATAATGAAATGCAGCAATGTTTACATGCTAAAATGGTAGAATTTACAAGGATTCTCTGATATTATTATACCCAAGATGGGTACAATAATATATATTGTAAATACCTACATTCTGAGCAAATAAATAAATATTATTTTCTACAAGCCATGTGCCTGATATTTACCATCAGCAAAAATTACTAACTTTTATCCCCTATTTAGCGGATGAATTATGAAAAATCCTTAGTGCATACCTTCATTAAAGCATAAGGAATTCATGAGAAAAATTTCAAGTTTGTAGAGCCAGTGGTTTAGGCTGTGCATCGTTTATCAGTGAACCAATTTAAGATAAGAAAGAAAGAAAGAAAGAAAAATAATTTTATTCGTCACAGAAACACGTGCATAATAATAAAAACTCGAGTAGGTAACAAAACAATAACAATACGTATACAATAACGAGTACAAAACAGAAATAGTAGGCAGCTGCTGGCACGTCATGACTGTGACAAGAAGGCTTCCACTCAGCATGATGCTGTGCTATGGAGACCCACAGCACAGCGCTGATTTTCAGTGGTCACCCGAAAAAAAAAAAACGTACGGATACCAAGTCAGGTTTAAAATTCAGAATTATACATAAATATAAAATAAAACAAATAGTACATAGAATACTATATAATGCAACAACCAACTGTATGAATAAAATTACTAAATAACATATATCAATTATCCGCAGGCATCACCACTGTACCCACCTAAAACATCACTATCAATAAAGTGTTTCGTCTCGCTCCCACCATCACCTTCGAAGATAGTATCGTCTACTTAATAAAAATCTTAAATAGAAATAGAATTTTAGGCTGTAATGAGATTGACAAACCTTTGAACTTCATAAACTGATCATTCTAAACCTCTAATTCCAGTCCAAAATAATGCAAGAGCTGCAAGCGAACTCGGTTGAGATCTACCAGTTCCCGGTGGACGACGAGTCGGTGACGGAGGTGAACAGCGTGATGAACTCGCACATCCCCTTCGCCGTCGTGGGCTCCACCGACTTCGTGAAGATCGGCAACAAGACCGTGCGCGCGCGCCAGTACCCGTGGGGGACGGTGCAGGGTATGTTCAGCCTCCATCATGTTAGTGGCAGCTCCACGGCTGACTGCTGAGCAAGGATCTCTATAATAAATTTCCGCAACAATAATAATAAACCTTCATTTCAGACCACAAAGAATCCATACAAAACAAAACTTAAAACTAATGCTACTATCCAAATAATAAGCTTATGCTAGTTGCAGCAACACAGACAGGTACGATATAGATAAATTTAGCTTGTGCCATGCTGAGAAGTTGCCTGCTCAGCAAGTTTGATAACTGGGCTGGCTGGCCACGGTGAGCGCCACGTCACCGCCAAGTATTATTGTACAGGCTACTAGGCTGTCAGAACATTACAAAGTTGAGGGGACCTCAAATTAACTCATAACACAGAAATTATGATATATTAAGTAGGATCATAGCTGTGAAGCTACGATCCTACGTTACATATCACTGTGTTATGATAATTTAATAAATTGATTTCAGCTTTTCTATCAACAGTGAATTTTAATTTTGCGGTTTCACATTTATATTTTGTGCAATGCTTATTTATGCTATACTGTCGTGTTTGTGGGCCTTTTAATATAGTATTTGTTAAACACTTTGTATAATGGATAATTAAATTAACCACTATGCTCCTATTTTCCAGTTGAGAACGAGTCCCACTGCGACTTCGTGAAACTCCGCGAGATGCTGATCCGCACCAACATGGAGGACCTACGCGAGAAGACGCACGCGCGACACTACGAGCTGTACCGGCGCCGGCGTCTGCAGCAAATGGGCTTCACTGACGTAGACGCTGATAATAAGCCCGTATGTATCTTTATAGTCAGATATCCATTTATTATTTATTTATTAACAACTTACTTAATTTATATCACGACAACTGAAACGAGTCTCTGCCGCGCGTCCCTAGCGGGGGACGCGGAATGACTCATTAGAGTTGCTGAATAGTATTTAAAAACGTGGAACTTAAAATATATCACACACGGAGTATTTTTAAAGAAAAAAATAACGCCTGATAAAAAAACAATAGCAATCTACTGAACACTGGCTAACTTGGTTCGGTTACGGTTGGTAGGCCTAGTTCTTTTTGCTATTGATTTCTCTTATAGTCCTCTAACATAAGGCCTATGTTTCACTTTTGGCGAAAAGAAAAAGAAAAATATGCCATCTATGTATGGCAAAAGTTGCATTGGCCTTTGAGATTGGACTAAAATAACTGCCACCAAATACATCCGACAGCTTGAAAAGTGAGCTCGTTTTGAAGCTTATAGTTGCAGTCGGGCTTATATATTTTTTGTCAATGTGTTGTTATTCCTGGAGTGTTAATAACAAACAATTTGCACTCAGTGCCAAAGACCATTTGAATTGAAACATACAACTTCGCTTCTTCTCTCCTTAATACTAAAGAATTATTGTAACTTTCATTACAGGTATCGTTCCAACAAACATTCGAGCAGAAGCGCAGCGCACACTTGGCTGAGCTGCAGCAGAAGGAGGACGAGATGCGGCAGATGTTCGTGCAGAGGGTCAAGGAAAAGGAGGCCGAACTCAAGGAGGCCGAGAAAGAGGTACACTTATAGTCATCATCATTCAGCCAAAAGATGAATACTGGCGGACATAGGCCTCAAGCATTGCCACAATTGACCTGCACTTCTCACAGATAATATAAGCCGCCCGAAAACAAACAAAGCCGCTTTCCAAAACTGTTACAATCTTGTGGCGCCCCGCGGGGGTTAAAGTTTAGAAACGTCCCGCCTCGATAGAGAGGAGTCACTAGACTGCCTCGACTTTCCTCTCCTCCACTCCTCAAATTAAAATAATTTTATAATCGCCCCTCGATAGAATAGTTCTATCGAGGAGGCCTATAACATTATTTGACCTTGAACTTCGAGACGTTGATGGTGGGTGGGGGGATAAGTTGCCCTCTTCTTCTTTCCTCCCTTCCACCTCCCTCTACAATTATTTATCAAACATTTTATGAGATTTATATCATAATAAAAAATTATATGTTTACCAACAGCGCCAACTGGCAACGTCATTCGAGCGCCTAAAGATCTATGTACAAGGTTATTGATTATATGTCGGCAATCCGTTAAGGGGACGTAGGAGAGGTCATTTGCAACCAAAGGACCCCTCATACCCCAAAATCAACTATTTTTGTAAAGGTAATTTTCCTACATTCCCTTGATGTATTGCCGACATATAACCAACGAGCCTGTATAATAGCAGTGTAATCACGATGATGGAGTAATTTTTTGTCGTTTCTTAAAATATACTTACATTATCAAAATGTTCTTTCCAGTTACACGCGAAATTCGACAAACTGAAAAAAGACCACACGGACGAGAAAAAACGTCTCGAAGAAGTGCGCAAGAAGATCGAGGACGACGCGATCGAGTTCAACCGTCGCAAGCAGCAGTCGGCGCAGGCGCATCACACGCTCACGCTCGGCAAGAGCAAGAAGAAGTAACGCCGACACACGCTGCCGCGACACCTGTAACGTGTGGCGCGACATGCGACTGCTACAGCAACACGCGGTAACACGATATGCAACATAATACTATACCTTGTTGTACAGTCAGGGGACGTTGTTGATAAGCAAATTTACTGTCAACTTAAATTGTTCGTTAATTCTTTCAACTGTCAGTCTCTCACAGTCTATTGAAATGGCAAATTGACGAAGTGTGTCAATCTGCTGAACAATTAATTTCCTTGGGCAGCCAAGGAAATTAATTGTTCAGCAGATTGACATTCATTTAACAGTAATATTAATGTAAGTTTCAAGATAATCAGTTTTTAATAAGACTATATCAGTAGTTTTAATGCATTGTAATGTCTTTTAAATAGCATTGCTCATTAATAATTGTGTGACAGTGTGGAGTGCAGATTTTTACATTTTATCGCGTAAAATGTAGATTTAAATAACTCAATATTCATAAGTTTCTACAATGATATTATCAAAGATTATATTTAAGACCTAGCTGCAGTGTTTGCTAGCCGCGAAGTTGCATATCGTGTGACCGTTCCAAGTTTTAATAGGTATTTAAAGTTAAAATCGTACGGAAATCATTCAAAAGTCACTTTGACTTAGTTTTTATTTACGCGCACATGTTAATCTCCTCTTTTTGTTTATATCTTTTATAAAATACTTTCTCCATGTAAAGCTAAAATACTATAATAATGATTAATTTATAACTCATACGCAAATTGACATAAAATGTAGGTATATTTAATAGCTGCCTGCTTTGATTGGGATATTTACCTAATGTGTTGTTTTTAAATACAGGAGGTACAAACAGTTTCAAACATAGATATCATAAAACATCATTTATAATGCCTAAATCATGCACTACTAGTGTTAACACTCAAGTTTTAATCAAATCTCAATCGACGCATGGATTGCTAATGAAGTGATGACGCATTCATCAAATAGTTCTATATTAAGTAAGGTATCTTTAAGTTTAATTGGCCAAATGATCTAATCAACTATGCGTACTATGCGGAGTGACTTTACCAAAATGTATTAAATGAGATACTAATAATACTTTTATTTACAATTTGTAGGTGTAGTAATAACGAATACTCGAATATGATGAAACTAACTTCGCTGCCTTTCATAGAGGCAGATGAGTCTACAGTTTTTAACGTTCGTGCTTGTCTTGATTTGGTTTAGTACCTGTATGCTGAGATCCAAAGTTTTGAGTAATGAATGAATGTGTGTTGTCGCAGTGTGTCGAAGCAACATATTCGAGTATTCAGATGCGCGTAGTGTTTAGTTTTTATATAATAATAATAAACATAGTTATGTTTATATAGTTTATTATGTAGTGACGTAACACCGCGTGTAATAAATTGCCTATTTACCGTAGACTAAGGAAATAGCTAGAGACGTAATAAATTATATTTACTATTGCCTGTAAACGATTCGCACGCACTTGACGGTACTTAGATCTAACATTCTTCAACCGGTCTTATTGTATAGAATGCAGAAACACTCGAGAGCAACTTACAGATAAGTTTAAATAAATATCAACTACAATGCTTCCTGAATGCTGTACTTTTAAAAACTATACTTGAAGTCATAGCTCTCTAGTTGTTATATAACTTAATAATAGAATAGCGAGTTCCAGATAGGCGAATATATAAAATGAACTATTCTCATGGCATTTATTCAGTCATTCCTACTTTAAATTAATTTTATACTTAATTTTGAATTATTTTGTATTACCTGATTGGGGTATTTAATAAATAAAGTTTAAAATCGTAATATATTTTTATTTTATAATTAAATACATGATTAAGAACAGAAACGGTGATGGTCGTCTGTCACACAAGTAGCTACTGCTTCACTTCCGCGGTCGGAAGTGAAGAAGCTCAAGGGACGTCCGTGTAGCGACCTACTCATCTAGTCGAATTGATAATGTAATCTTGCTGTGTGTCACAAGTTATCGAATAATTCCTTCCTACATAGAAAACAATGAAATCATATAACCTAAACAATGACTATAATCAAATGGGAAAACTTATTTACTATTTAGTTTGTAATGTCAATTTAGAATGTTGTGAAGCAGTCTTGCTCACCACTCTTGTCAACTTTCATTTAATATTGAGCTTGTCATTGCATAGTCGCCTACACACCCTTATTGTATGTCGCAGTAAGATGATTATAGCCGTGATATCGTTATATCCGTAGGGATATAGCTGTATACCGAAATATAGTAATTTAAGCGGTGCATAACTGTCGGAGTACCATCATTTTGTTACTGCGGCCAATGTCGACGTTGCGCGCGCTCGGGTCGCGCGTAGTTTGTCACGATTCTACCCTAACCGAACCTATTCGGTTAGGTTATATTACTAGATCGTGCTCATATCATAATTATATTCCTAGTAAGACAGTTATGAACCGCTTTCATATAACTATATTCAGGTATATACCTAGGGATATAACTATGTATATCACGGCTATAACCTTATACTGCGACATATACACACTTAGGTCCGTTGCACCACCAATCACTAATTGCGTTCAGTTTTCATTCAGTTCTGTTAGTGCTAAACGTTTTTTTTTAAATATTGATTACGCAAGCGGGCCTTAGCGATCACCATTATTATCAACGCGTAAACGTTGCTGCCCACAATGCTGAATATAGTTACGTACTTGCTGTTCTATTACCATCAAGAGTCATCTTATTATCAAAAAATACTCTAGCACCTTCTCCAATGGTTACACAAGTGAGACGGTGAATGGTCTGGGCAGTTCGTAGCACATGGGCTTGTACATCTTGTTGTAGTAGGTGTAGCGACGCTTGTGCGGCGTCACGGACGAGCGCACGGGCAGCAGCTCGCGCGCCGGCGCCAGCTTGCGGCACTGGAGACAAGGGCGGGCAAGTGTCAACACTGCGGTTCAAATACTTAAGTCTTACTAGTGGGCTGGGAGCAGCCCTGAATCCTTGTTATTTCGTGGTATTTTTATTAGAATGGTTGTGCTTTCATTACCACCTCATTACTTTTTTGGGTAGTGATTTAAGATTATCTGTTGTAGTAGTAAACTCGTGCAGTCACGAAAAGACCTTTACAATTTCATCGGTCTTGTGGTTATTGTTAAATTAGGACAGATTAGATTGATTTCTGCCCTACCTCCTTTACCCAGAATTGAACCCTGGCATGGTCTGGGTTTGGGTAGCTGGCAGAACTTACCATTTTACGGCAAATGTGTCTATACGAAACAAAACTCCCACTTTCATAATAAAAGCTTAATGTGATCATCAACCAAAATGTTACGAAGCACTAAGATCAACGTTACCGTGTATATTACGATATTACTGCTGTGTCGCGGTGCGTGGATGAAAGTGCACAAATAAAACAACTACATTATGAATATCAAAAGTTTATTATCAATCATACATAATTAAACGTTGGCACAGTATTGCAGATAGGTAGGTCGGCAGTAACATATACGAGTATATCACCTGTGTATATGTATATGCTAAGCTCGGATTATAATTATCGTTCAAAAGTCTCACCAAGTCTATACTACTCTTATGATGTCAATAGGACTAATAAAAAGATTTAATAATTTATTGCAGTGATATTATTTAATTTATTGGATTGATCGGGCAGGGACATATTCTACGGTATACGTTTGAACCCACTGTAATAGTTTAAAGTTTTCAATTTACATACTGTTTTTGTATACATTGCTTTAGTCTTTCTGTAAATAACAGTTTTGTCTCTCGCTCACTATGGACCACCAATTAATTATTGTCATTATGCTGTGTCCCATTCATTAACATTCGTAGATTACACAGTTAGGTATGTATAACTGATGTATCTGGAGCCATCACCCCGCGCTCCATACATATCTAGCTTCTCGTTAGAATCCATCATTTGATACAGCATAACTTGGAAGACTTGACTCCCCAAAACCTATCTAATGTTCTAACCCTAAAGTCCACTCGATGCGGTTTCATTAGGAATGAACCCAACGTTACTAACCCTATCTAAGTAACATTTGAAGCGTTCTCCCGAATATCTTAGAAAGAGTCTTCTTTTTATAATATTAATTCTAGACTAATAAGGAAAAGCGAATTTTAAATAGTTTAATTGAACGATTAATAAGTCAGTAATTCAGTATTCTTATCCACTATGACTATCACTATTCTCGTAGAGCTATGATTATGAACACTGTTCCATGTTTAGTGTTGGCGGACTCGAATAGTGTATATCTAGTGCTTGTATATCTATCGTCACTTCGTCAGTGCAAAAATATCTTCTATCGATTCGTATGAAAATATACCTTGTGTGGATTAAACAACATTATTTGTACCGTGGAGGTCGCGTGAGCGTGAGGCCACAATTGTGTCGCTACCCTAACTATATCGACTACCGTGCATCACTGAATCCAAACAATTATGTATTTTAAGAAATTTAAAATAAAATAAACAAAATTCAAAACCAAATACTAAATTAATCACTAACTTTATTGTCAAATGAAAGAAATGCGAAATTCAAAATTATAACACACACATCAAGTAAAATAAAAGAAAATAAAACTAAAATAATTCTCAGAAATAATAAAGATTTTAAATACTATTAATAATAATTATCGAGATAAATCAGATACCATAATTATTGCAATTGGAAATTATCATAAAACTAAATCGTAGCGTATTATTATAATTACAATAACAAATTCATTATGACTAGGTCTCCCGTACAGATGGAGTGCATGAATGTGTGAATTAAATTAGAGCGACTACTTAATGCTAGGAGATGATAAGGATGAGATTGCTCAGTTAAGAGATCTAAATAATGCTTACGAGTTACCGAAACTAATTGAACTTTATAACGATGCCTTTGTTAAGTGTCAAACTTTAAAACTAATGGAATGAACAGTACGCGCGTGCACTCATTATCTGGGCGGCACCTCCCGCGGTGGGGGACTTCTGTATTTGGCTTTGATGTGCAAGAAGGGCTTTTTGGAGGAGTTATCGTCGGCGATGCTGGCGGCAAGCGATAGTCTGATGCTCTCCTCGATGGCGGCCTGCGTCATTGCCCCGTTCACAGAGATGCTTTTGTTCAGCGGTCTGAAGTCGACGGGAGTTGCCAGACTCATACTTCTAGTCTTTTTAGCGTAGCCATTGGTCCCATTAAACGTCTTTTTGGGTTCATTGACGGGAGTGGAGGCGAGGCTCTGACTGCGTATCTTCCTGGCGGCGGTGGTGTCGGTGGGAGTGGTGGCCGCACTCGTGCTCCTGTTCTTTTTTACCTGGTTGAGTCTGTCGATACCACAGAACGTCCTCTTGTCGTCCTTCTGCACGTAAGCTAAACTCATGCTGCGAGACTTCTTAGGTGCGTTAGCCAAAGTGGTGGATGTGAGTGATTTCCTATGCTCTACAGGAGGCGTTCTAACAGATCTACCGGTCGGCGTGTTGGGAGTGCTGAAGCTGGAGGGTGCGGACTGCTTCCTGCTGCGCGGGGTGGCGGGGGATTTGGGGGAGCGCCCGTCGACTGAGTCCGCTCGCAGGGGGAGTGTTAGAGCGGACTTCAAGCTTCTGGCAGATGTCGCTTTGACAGGCGTGGAGGTGCGGCGTGCGTCTGGGAGTGGCGAGCTCTTGCCGCTGCTGGCTTTACTGGAGGCGCGCGTGGAGCGGCCACTGCGGAGCTCGATTGGGGAGGTCTTGCCGCTGATGGAGGAAGCTTTGCTATCGATAGGTGAGACGGTGCCGGCTACTGAGGGCTCCTTGGTGAGTGAGGCGCGACTGCTGGCGGGGGAGAGCGGTGTGGGGGGCGGCGTGTCGGCGAGCGGCACGGGCAGCACGTCGCGCCGGCCTTGCGTCACCAGGCGCACCTGGCAGGGCTCGTGGCGCGACAGGAAGTGCTCCAGCGTGTCCCAGCCGCCGCCCACGCGCACCATCATGTGGCGACCCTTTAGCAACTGGAACAGAACATTGAGATATCGGTAAGTAGAGCTGTCAAATCGATTAAATTATATACTTAATTATTGTATTTTATTAATCAGGTTCTTAGGTATTCTTCCTCTTCATAATTTTCTCGATATTTTGAACTTCCTATATTATGAATTGTGATAAACAGTCAACTTACCCTAATGAAGACATTCCTGCCGGCGATGTTGTAGCGGCCTTCGCCGACTTTCTTGACCTTCAGCAGCTTGGAGCACTTGCCAGAGCTGCAGCTACAGCCGCGCTCCATCAGCCGGGTCACCAACTGCACCTGAACATAACAAAGGAATATTGTCAAAAAGTCCTCTCCGGCAAAAAGAACTTCTATCTAGCCTCGTTCTTTGGGAATGTCCATCCAGAAGACGAAGTCTGGAGCACTCATCTGCAGATTTAGATATGATTTAGGTAGGGACTTCACAGGGAAGTTAGTCAGAAATTGGCAATCTAAGCAAGTTCGCCAGACGAGTCGTTATAATTAAGGGGCGACCAACCACTGCCTTATAACTTTCTCAATCAAACTTTGTTCTATGCGTTTACTGATGTTCAATCATGATTATAGTTAAGAAGCATGTATACGCACCCTCTTATCAAGTTCATTAGTAGGTTTGAGCGGCACGTCAGAGTCGGTGCTGGCGACTGTTCCCTCTGACTTGGTGCTCTCCGCGTCTGCGTTGTCCACCGCTAGTTGCGCTGCAAATGGCAATGACAACTTTTTTATTTTATGTTTAAGAGCCACAATTTTTCAATAAAATACATACGTAAGTAAGAATTATACATGAGTGGTATCATTTGTTAGGTAAATACTTACAGTCGTTGGGGTCTGATGCCTTAGATGGTACTTCAATAGTAGATCTGCTGAAGAAACAAAGGTTCTCATTATAGCCAGCTCAAACATTTACACACTAGAGAAAACACTGATTGATTGATTCATTTCACTATTGGAGTTAGGATCAACTGATCCTAATTTGGTGAATTTCAAAGAATTAAAACTTACTTTTCATCTCGTGGTGGCGGCGAAGAGTCTCTGAACTGCCACGCGGTCGCAGACATAGCGGAGTCAAGTCCTGAATCCCGTTCCTCCAGCGCGATCTCCTTCTCCAGCTGCACCAACCCTGGGGGCTCCACGTTGAATTTGGTGGCGAGGCGAGCCACCTCCAGCAGGCATAGGATGACCTGCCGCGGCTGGTTGTGCAGCACTGTGGTACCAGGCATACATAAGAGGAATCGTTCTATACCTTTTTTTAACTTGGTTGCGAGACGAGCCAACTCCAGCACATAATGTGCCTGCTGGAGGAGGCTGGTGGTGGGACAACCAAGAAAAGGATAAACAAAAAAACCAAAGATATTACCTCGATTTTTGTGCACAACAAGTCAATATCTCACCAAGATCATCGCTTTCGAAGAGTAAGTTCTCGTGCACGCCCAGCTCTCTGCAGAATGTGATGAAGTTCTCTGTGTTGTCCCGAGAGAAAAAGCTGCGCCGCGCCGCGCGCTGCCAGCAGCGTCCGCGGATCTGAGGCACCGGCTAGGAAGAAGAAAACTTATTATTTCTTGATGAATTCTGAATCAAAACTATAATAGCCCAAAAATGTTGTAGTGACCACAGCGTATTATATTCTTTCTATTCTGCGTTTCGCCAAAATAGATCTAGTAGGTAGAAGTGTAAAGATATCCAAAACGATGCCCAGGTGGAGTGATTCGTATCATTGCTGTCAATTCGGTCGAAAATGAGTCAAAACCTTACAGGACAAAAAGTTGGTATATTGCTTATAAGTCTGCATACTCACGCCTACTATGAGTCCCTGGTCCAGTGCCTCGCGCGCCCGGTCGTGTATGACGGCGGCCAGCTGACACAGCTCGGCGCCGTTGTCGAGCACGTCCAGGAAGTTCTCGCCGGACAGATACGTTATACCTGGGAACAACAGCCGGACATTAGACACTACCTCCAGCTACAATCATGATGGAAATTGTTACTCCTCAACGAATCTTGGGTGCAAGGCTCTGTTCTGCAGTTTTGGGTTTTGGCTAAGCAGGAGTAAGGAAAATCATATCTTTTGGGTTTCCTAGGCTATAGGATTATTAGATTATTAGATCTATAGGATTGCTTTCCTAATGTAAAGAAAGCAGTCACTGATTAGACCTCTGCACCCATCGTCCCGGATAATTAAGTAAAGGGCATTAGATCACCTATCGCCTTTTTTGGAAAAGCTTAGTGGTCTACCGCGATAGCTAAGTGGAGCGAGCAATAATTTCCAGTGAGTTAAGTTCGTTATAAAAGATAAGTGCAATCTCTCCATTTACCAAAGTTACAACTTAATTCTTGCACAACTCGTTTAATAAAACTTATCTACAATGTAAACGATTGACACACTTAGATCTTGCTACTATCGTAGAGATCATAAAATATAGTCGTCGTGTCGCCGACCGAACCCGACCTAGGGGAGACCAGTATATGCTGGACCTTCACGAAAGCGCAGCAAAAGGAGACTGTTCAAATTTGTATGGGAAGTGGTCTATGAGCTAATAGCGATACGGTTTCGATATTTGAAATCTGACCCGGCAATTTCGAGGAAAATATACTTTTTGGAATTTACACGATTTTCAAAGGCAAGTCCTTAACCGTTGTAGCTACATGAAATCGTTCTTAGGAGACTGCCCTTAACTCTTCGAGGAATTGCTAACTGCATTCACAGATTTAGTAAAAAATAGTACAGTCAGCTTAAAAAAATGAAAAATCCTTACGTTTTATTTTTATGGTGCCAATTGATGCAGTTTCGTGCAAGGATTAAAATATTGTTCTCTACCTACTGAAGTTAGAGTGCTAGAAAACTCGCAAATAAAAAAAAACGTTCACATCATGTACATTTCGTAAGAAATTATCGTGCAGAAATACAAAAAGTAGTTTGAATAGATACTGTTGATAGTTTAAAAATACTGACTTGTATGACCACCTCATAGACGCAATTTAAAAACCCTTGATACTTCATTACCTCAAAAAAAAAGTAGATTGAAAAAAAAAGATTAGTATTTACAATAAGATAATGTGATTGACCATGAAGAGCGGTTTTTTTATTTTTTTTGCCATTTGTGATATTTCTAGTTCTTTCTCTTCTTATTTTTTTATTCTTGCTGACTGTACTTTTTTTTTTCAAAGTCTGTAAATTCAGATCGAAGTGTTTGAAAAGTAAAGGAGAGTCTTCTAAGAATGTTTTCTTCTAGCGTCTGAATATCCAGCCTGTATATCAATTAGGTATATTTTTCTGAAAATACTTTTGATGCCCTTTTGCACAAGGATTAAGATGAGGTATCCTAGGCTATTGGTCCATAGACCACTTGCTCAGTCTCCTTTCGAATTAATTCCTACATTAAAACTTAGATCCTCTAATGGCCGCCTGTCAATACTGGACGGGCGCATCATTTATACGTCTCTTGCTACAAGTACCTACGTCGTTCTTATTTAGTTAACTGCAGCATTTGCTTGTCAGTCAATACTCAGCAAAAGGCATCAACAAAATAAAGTGCTTGATAGATATCCATACAGCTCATGTTAAATGCATTTCGCATCATTGGGAAATTCGTGAGGCTCGTCAACTAAGTAGTGGGATTCTAGATGTAACTGAGCAAGTTTACGACTTTGTGAGTGAGTTGCATGACTGCAGAGTGCAGCGGGGCGAGCTCGGCTTACTGTGCCATGGCTTAAATCACACATTTTATCACAGTTTGGGCGGTTTTATTGCCTAAAAAAAATGTGTGTCTTAAATGCTAGCAGGAGTCAACCATGTGACATAATCTAAGGCACGACATGTCTTTCTTGTTGCGACTTCAAAGTGTGACATAGTAAACGGGTTTTTGGAACGAAGTTCTTTAACGCGGCTTCATACTTGCGTTTGTCTTCTTCTAATTCGATAGAGAGAGAGAGAGAGAAAGAAAGTGTAAATTTAGTCAAAACAAAAATTCCAAGATGGCGACTGCAATTTTTTTTTTGTTATGGGTGTCATTTTCGTTGTTTTCGAGGGCGCTAAAGTCGATCTTCTTCTTCTTCGCTAAAGTCGACAGTGAGGTCAAATGAACATCCAAGATGACCCTGAGAACATTTTGTTCTTAATTTAAATCATACGTGAGTGAGAAGGAAGTTAGTTCTTGATCTCCCGACCGTACACGTTTTTTTTTAAATAATAATTTATTTAATATGTTCTTGCCCGAAGGCAAGAGACCCAAAACAGGCAAATACGCCACTGTTATATGTATTGTTTAAGCTGTTGGTGTAGGTACTTATTAAATAAATAACGAAGTTCCTTCTCACGTATAATTAAAACCTAAACAAAATTTTCGGAGCCATCTTGGATTTTCATTCTGATATCACTATTGGCTTTAGCATTCGAAGACCATGACAAAAAATTTGAAAATGTTCCGAGCCGCCATCTTGGATTTTCATTTTGACACCACTATCAGCTCTAGCACCATCAAAAACTATGAAAACGATACCCATGATGAAAAAATTTCGATTTTGGATTTTCATTTTGACTAAATTCGAACTTTCACTCTCGCTCTCTCTCTCGATAGAAAATAATTAGCAATAATTAGCAGCGAAATCTCATGATTATTAATTTTTTTAATTTTGTCACCACCTCCGAACGAACGTAATAATTTTTTCTTAATCATCCGTCAAAATGTGAGATTTGTGACAAAATGTATTAGTAAATAAGACATAATGAATTTACTCCACAAGTCAAGAAATTATCAGCAACAAATGCATCTAGATTTAAGTGACATGGTTGACCCGTGCTAGCATTTAAGACAAATTGTAAGACATGACAATACTCAGTGGCGTAACTATAGTTTGGCAGGGCTGGCAAAATGCCACGGGCCCCCGACCCAAGAGGGCCCCGTCCCAAGAGGCCACGAGCTCAGAAATAACCTAACATTTAAAAAAAACGAAAATAAAAAATAAATACTTAAAATCAATCAAAGTGGGGCACAACTAAAGACCATATACAAATTCAAACTAATCATTAAAATTTAAACAAATTCAAAACAAAAAGATGTCCATTTTCAGAACGCATCCATTGGTTGCTTCATTTTTTGTCGCGGTACATTGGTGACGCGGGCGAGCTAGTGACGATCGGGGAATTCCCTCATTTTGTTAACCAAATAGGCTAGAAGCCTGAAAGTCCTGTCATCGCTGATTTGAAAAATTTATATGTAAATCGATAGTTAACAATTATACAAATAAAATCAACTTGGTACGCGTTGACTTAGTAAGCCAAAAATATGGTAAATAAAATTTATTATTATAAAAACATTTTTACAAAAAAACAACCGACTTCCAAAAAAATCACTAAAATAACTTCTTTACAAAACAAAAACCACCGAATTCCACAAAAATAAACCTAAAAGTGAAAAATAACTTTAATTCCGGAAGTCGGTGGCAAAAACGAAAATATTGTATACTAAGTATAAACCAAAATATACCGTAATATATGAAAGCGATTCATAACTATATCCCTAAGGATATAACAGCTTCAACCATCTTACTACGAACAATCTTAATGTATAAAACAATATACGTATATGGTTCCGTATTTTCGTTTTTGCCACCGACTTCTGGAATTAAAGTTATTTTTCACTTTTAGGTGTATTTTTGTGGAATTCGGTGGTTTTTGTTTTGTAAAGAAGTTATTTTAGTGATTTTTTTGGAAGTCGGTTGTTTTTTTGTAAAAATGTTTTTATTTTTCACTTTTTAGTTGTGGTACCCACCTACCCCATACAAATTAGAATACCATTCGAATAATGGAAACAAATCAAATGATTAAAAATAATACACCTAGTGGGGGTTACAACTAGTGGGGCAAGTAATCCATCAAGATTTTAGACTAGTGGAATCGGCCCCACCAAATCGAACTAGTGGGGCAGATTCCACTGAAAATTTTAGGCATTCCACTTTGGACCAGTGGGGCGACTTGGCGGGGAAAAGTGGAATGATTTAAATTAACCCCTATGTGGGTGAAAAGATACATTTTGTATGAAAGATCTTATTCATTTGGTTTAGAAAACGTGGTATAAACTTATCTAGGTAATAACAAAGATCTAATCATACATTTTTCAAAACTGGCTTGAAAGTGTAGAAAGGGCGTAAAATTTTTTTTTTGCATCTCAATGACATATATTGGCCCAAAATGGTATTACTTAATGAATGTATTTTTCTACATGCAATTTAGCAGATATAACATTTTTTTAATTTAATTAGTCAGAGTTTCATTAAATATAATATAATCACGATGTAACGTTTAGTTTTTGTTTCATTGCAATCGTCTCATCCAATAAAAAGATATGCAAATTTATAGTTTATAAAGTGATACCCATACCACCAACAAGCACTACGTTCGAGGCGGCAAGGGGTTACGAAGATGTGGAGCGTCATATGCTGCCTCTAATATTAAGCTGGGCGGTCACAGTCCATAAATGATGGGGTACCATCCTCGAAAGATCTGTGACCTACCGTGGTAAAAAAATAAATGCAAAAGGGCAAATATACGTCGTGCTTAGTCGTGTCAGAAGTTTGGAAGGCATAGTTTTATACCTACAAACAAATGATTAAAGCGACCACACGACGACAGGATCATTGACGGAAATAACGAGGCTACGTAATGATAAGCTACGTAATAAGTTTAACATATTTTCAGCTTACTAAATCAACGCGTACCATTAACTATCGATTTACATATACATTTTTCAAATCCACGTGACGGTATTTTCAGTGTCATTTGTTGTATTGGTTTCAGTGTCTCGGAGAAAAGAATTTTATTAATAAAAAGATCTCATTGAAAGTAAAGAGTAGTAGTATAAACCTATGCTCTTGAAAATAAAACTTATTACATATTTAACTAAATGCACATAATATTATTAATAGTTTTAGGTAACTACTTACATCAGTGGTTTATTAAAATTAGATTCTAACGTGACTATTTTTACTGGGACGCTGGAGGGCCCCATTCAAAAAATTTGCCACGGGCCTCAGATGGTATATACGTAGTTACGCCACTGACAATACTTGTCATGTTTTGTCACAGACGTCTTGGGTACGCCTGTGCTCGCTCCGCAGGAGCGCGGGCCTAACCAATGAACCTAGATTTTACGACAAAGCAATGCCTTCACGGTATCGAATCAAAACGATGAATAGTAATTATTAATGGGTACCTTCTCACCTACTAATAGAATGATCACAGCATAGCTCCTTAAATTCATGTTTCCTGACCATACAGTTTTGTGGTTTTTATTTGGGCTTTTGTTTTGTCCTTCCAAAGCATATAGTCAGCCTATTATGTTCCCGCAGGCCTCAACTCTTCGGGAGGGAGTGGGCTGTAATGGTAGATGTCCTTCCAAAGCCATACATATTAATTCGCAATAAGTATTCAGGAAGTGGGGATCCCCTTTGCAGAATCGTAAACAAAAGGGCTAATAAAAACAAATGCACTAACGGTTATAGCCGACCCGTTACTGATTATCTATTGACTGACGACTATTTAGGCGTGAGTTTATGTATGTATGACTTTTTATTGATCTGGCATTTTCATCCTCTTGCATGTCTGGGTGCCGCAGAGCGTGGCTCGTGCGTGCCTGCCCGCGATTCCGCACGTAAACAGTGTGATTTAGATCTAGAAATACGTGAAACAGCAAATAATTCGGAATTATGAAGCGATGCGTAATAAAACATTGAATGATGTGCGCAATCCAAGAAATAGCAGTGTGAGAGTAGAAAAAGTATTCCTATTCTCAGATCAACTAGTTGGAAAGACAGGTTGTCAGAATTTTTTATAAATAACGAAATGCTATACCTACTCTTATTTAGGTTATCTTGGTTTTAGGTATTTTCGCTAGAATTGAAAGGGCCTGCACGCAATGTTCAATTATTTCCACCAGAAAACAAAATCCACGGCATAATAGCCATATTTGCAAATATTTATATTGAGTGTGCAATTCCAACAATTATTCTGAACCGAAACGGGCGGTGCAGCGGTGTACTTTCACGACGGGCTTAAGGCAGGGATCGAAACCGATCGCATTCTCATGACCCTATCGCTGCAGATCTGCTACCCTGGTACCACTGAAGCTTATTAATCGACGACCTTTGGCCCTGTGGCACTGCTTGCAGATTTATTTTATTATCGGGACCGATATTACTGACTTAGTGCATATAGAGGTGGATAAATAGTGGGTATTGCTGGAACATTTAAACGTGCCTGCACAATTTCTGCTGCAACTCTGCAAGCTTGCCAAATTGGGAAATATCGATAAATAGGTAAATAATTCATCAAATTGAATGACGAATAAGTTTTGCTAAATATGTTTGCTAATGGTATCGGTTCGGGGCAGTCTCTTCATGAATGATTGATATACGCAATACACACATACAGCCCACATCTAAGTCTAAGCTGGTAATGCACTGAGTGAAGCATCTAAGTATGTAGTAGATAAATAAACAAAATGATTTATCACTTCGTTAGCTGCACGCTTGCTTCTTCAAACTAATTAATTTATGAGGGAAAAAGAAACCACCGTGTCTAATTAAATATAACACCCTCGGATCGTTGTCCTGTAAATTACGGAATTAAGGAGAACATAACAAAAGTTTCCTGGCTAATAATTGTAACACCTAAACGATGTAAATGTTACACGATGGCAATTATAAAATACGAGAGCGCCACATTTCTTAGCCAAGTCCATAGATATTAAGATATAATTTAATTATATTTCAGTTATTTTTTACATTAATATAAAATACAAGATAGCAGAAAGTGCATTGCATTACAGCAGCAGAGAGTTGGCAATGAAGTACTCGTAATTAGGTACTATGTGCGGCGTGAAATCTGTTAGTGGAAGAATGCAAGCCGACGCGGCGACGCAAAGAACCGGCTTTTGGATGGCCATACATGTGTTATACATAACGTGAGCAAAAGATAAATAATATCGGTACGATTGTGCGGGACCACCCAGGCACTAGGAGCACATATTTGTATGGGATATTACTATAGGATTTCATAGCGCTGAGATAGTTCGCGACTATTTTTAGTTGAACGATATGCAAACATTTCATGGATGCACCTCCATGAAATGTTTGCATATATTGCGATTTTATACGGTATACTCTTCAATTAGGCTGTCTTTTGATAAAACATCTTATAAAAAATCCGCAGTATCCTTGTGAATCTTACCATTTTAGTTTTTGCTACAGCTTCAGTTTTGATACATTGTTACTTTGGGATAATCTTAGTTTTACAGAAAATAAGGCAAATTCCAAGAGGATAGATTTCAAGACATGAAATTGAAGACGTCCTGAAATAAATCACCTGATTGCAGCTCTAGTAGCTCTACAGACAGATATGGGTTCAGCGCGTTCTGTTCAATAGTAATCACTAATCAGTTACGCTATATCTTCGAACTATATTTATCATAGGGACGATAAATATTGTCAACAACAATAGACAGACCTCTTTGTACTGTAGCGAAGATCAAGATTACGCTCACATCACGTCCTCGAAAGTCTATTGAAATGATTTAATTGAAAATCGATTCGATTATAATCGGCATCGATCCAGTGTGGGGCGCGACCACCGAGAGACCGAGGTGGTCCAGTGATGCATACTCTCAGTACAGCTGATTGGCTATTATTATCTTATTTAATTATGCATCAAGTAAGGTTGCCACTCTTATTTCGCTGTAAGAGCAAGGACAAGAACAAGTCCACATGTAAGATCTGGACTGTCTACCGTTTGCTGATGATAAACAGCAGTCGCTTCGAAGAAAGAGAAACTGATCCTATGTGCAAAGTGACGACAAGTTGATATCAGCAACGGGGACTGAAATATGCCTATTTCAGTCAAGCGATGGAGAAGGACGAGGCACACAAGAACGTAAATATGATGAGGACACAGGATGGAACCATACATTATACGACATCATAAAATGACATTTAAATCTCAAATCTAAAAAACTATGGCTCGAATGAAATCTACAGTAATTAATGACAAATTACTGGAAAAAAAAATCGGTTGGGAGAAATTGTTTGCCGATTTACAATGCAACCAAACTAGTATAGTTGTACAACCATTTTTTGCTTACGAATGTAAAAATTTAATTTTATTCAGGAATGTCAGATATTTGTGTAAACGGCTAGTCAGATTGTTATCGACACTTAATTTCAATAGTTCAATTCAGCGAGCGCGGCGGACTCATGTAACCGGTCCTCATGGACGCATAGGAGGTTTTTCGTCCGTAATTAGCGCGATAATATAAGCGGACAGCGTATTGCAAAATAAATAAATTTGTGATAAATAACAACGTCGCCGCAGACGCAGCAAGGACGCACGTACTTGTAAGTTGTAGCTACAGAATTAAATGCTATTTTGGCCAGATAATGACAGGACACACACCGAGATGATGAGCAGCAGTCTTTAGACTATTCATGAATTTAAACTTGAGACGACTGTTCACTGTCACATACGAGTACATACACACTCACGGCTATCTTTTTGTTAGTTTGGGTATCTTGGCCAGGGTGATAATTGTGATAAACCAAAGAAATACTGCTTTAAAGTTTATTCTATCAATTCCCTATTCGTTTTGCTAGCAATCAGACCACTGGAAAGCAAGCAAAAATGTAGGCAGATAACTGAATATGTATGGGCAATTAGAATTTAAATGAAAAGCTGCGTCCCACTCGTTAGCTTAGTGGCAGCATATCATTTTGATGCTGCAGTGAGTGCTCCTATATTACAGGACAGATTTGCATTTTGTCAAAGCATGAGCAAACATGAATTGGACATTGAACACAATCTTCTACAGTTAAGCGAACTCGTCTGACTGACACCGGCATGGCCACCATCAGCGATTTTAGTTTTGATAACTAAATTATGAGTTAGATCGAAGAGTTTACGAAAAATCTTCGATATAAAACTTGAACTCACTGTATCTTCTAAACTAAGACCCGACTAAATTTGTGACTTGGCGAAAAAGTGCGACTAATTAGGGACAACATTTGAGAGACAACAGATTTTCGCTAGGTGCCCTTGCTTTTGACATTCAATTGGGCCGAGCCAAGTGCGTCGCCAAGGTTAAAAAAATAGAACGCCTAGAGATTAAAAAAATAATTACTGGGTCCACATTCATCAATATGGACATCAGAAAGTTTTTTGGTGAGTTATACTGTGTTTAGTCTTACTATTTGCTCTACAATCACGTATTTTACAAAAACAATTTTGTTTTTGTAAAATATAAATAACTGAGCAAATCAACATTCCCATGAGAAAATTATCTATACTAAAAGTTGTTCTATACTACAGTCTGTCAAATCTAATAAATACCGAGACATATTGAAATGGGAACAAGAGCGTAGCCAAGGGAGGCAAAGGGGGCAGCTGCCTCACCCCCGACATCCAAAAAAAAAGTCAAATACAAGGCATTTTAATGTTTTCAAGACTTTTTTATTTGGACGACCCTTAAGCCACGAGCAGACTAACGTGACGCGACTCGATCAATACAATTTCTAAGAAAACTTCACGGAACAATAACCGGTGTCGCATCGCGCTAGCCTGCACGAAGCTTTATTTGGTTTTTTTAAGTTTCATATCTCCTAAACGGGGTCTTATCCAGAGTCCGGGGACGTAATTCGTATCTATGTGTTGGTGGTATGCCCAGTCATAATATCTATTAGGTTTCAGCTCTACAGTTTTAAATATTTTTGGGAAAACGGACCCGAAAGGTCCGTTTCGAATTCATACATTGAAAATGGATATTATTATTTTTCTCAGTTCCTATCGGGACTACCGAGTTGAAACTGATTTGTCAGAAATCAAATGTCCACCAGCGGCGTCGATGTTGGAGTCATTGTGCGCCGTAGAGGTAAGACTCGCACTACAAGTCCAAAGGTTCATATGCTCTTGACTCTTGACTGTACCTACAAATCATACTTTTCCCATCCTCCCTATATCAAAATATATATTTGCACCAAAATATTGCAGGTTTCAGGAGCAAGTCCGATGCACTAACGATCTGCTTACAAGAATTATCGGACAGTGACACTGATATTGATGTAATTTGTTTGACTGAACATTTCATGATGTCGGGCCATGAAAATATTTGTGTGATACCTAATTTCTGCCTAGCTGCCCACTTCAGCAGAAGTAATACCAATAGAGGTGGGTCGTGTATCCTCGTAAAAAAAGGACATCAATGGAAAGCGATCTCAAAATCACTGTTATTCACTGAGTGCTCAACTTTCGAATGCTCTGCAATAGAACTAATAGACTTCAAAATGATTATTATTTGTTTATATAGGGTTCCTTTAGCTAGTAACTTAAATAATTTCTTTGGAAGATTAGACAGAATGCTCAAATATGTCAATAAAACATATAATAAGCATAATATTGTAATAGCTGGTGATTTTAATATTGATATTTTAAAACAAAATAATACCACATCTGAATTTGAATGTTTACTACTCAGCTATAATCTAAGGCTTAAAATAACAGAGCCTACCAGAAAAAATAGCAAAACATGCATAGACAACTTTGCTCACAACTATCACAATAAATCCAAAGCAGAAGTGATTGATTTTGCATTATCTGATCACACAGCTCAGATATTGCGGTGTCTTGTTAAAAAAGTGTGCCTGATTAAAAGCTGGAAAATTAAACGTAGAGACTATAGTGAGGAAAATCTTAAAAAATTTAAAACTTGTATAGAGAAATTGTCTTTTTCGGAAATGTACACAACTTGTGATCCAAATGTAGGCTATAATATTTTCACTGACTTGTTTAGGTTATTTTATGATCTTTGCTTTCCATTTAAATATATCACCATCAATAGGTATCGAAAAGCTCACTGGGTAACACGAGGCCTCAAGGCCTGCAGTAAAAGAAAACGTGAACTGTTATGGCAATACAGAAAAAAACCAAGCGAAGTAAACAAAACTAAACTGACACAATATTCAAAACGATATAAGAAAATAATAAGACTAACTCAGCGCGCACAAAACAATCATTCAATAAATATGTCAGACAATAAAAGTAGAACCGCATGGAAAATTATAAATCACGCAAAACAAAATTTACCAAAAGATACTATAACTAGCATCAAAATGAATGATATAACTATAACCGACCCTCTTGAAATTTCCAATGCTCTTAATAATTATTTCATCGATAAAATTGTGCCTAAAGGCGATTCAAACAAAATGCAGTATAAATCATATTTGTCGACTGAACAAAAGTCTATGTTCCTTAACCCATGCTTGCCATATGATATATTGCAGATTATTAGAAGTCTAAAAAGCACAAATAGTGTGGGGAATGATGGAATATCAACTAAAGTTATTAAATATATAGCTCCAAATATTTCTACTCATCTTAGCTATATCTTAAATTTATGCATATCCGCAGGAGTCTACCCTGAGAGATTAAAAACATCGGTCATTAAACCGATCTTTAAGAAAGATGATAGAGAACATGTAGAAAACTATCGACCCATTGCACTAGTTCCAGTTATTTCTAAAATATTCGAGAAACATATCTACAAAGAACTTAATAATTATTTAGAAAAAAACAAAATTTTAGTAAAAGAACAAAAAGGCTTTAGACCTAATAAAACCATAAACATGGCCATATATGACTATTTAGACTTTGTTATGGTTAATATTGACAAAAGAATACCTGTCTGCTCTATCTTTATGGATATGACACAGGCTTTTGATTACGTTGACCATGATATATTAGTTGGTAAACTCAATGCCTATGGAATAAGAGGTAATGTTCTCAAGTTAATTGAATCATACCTCAAAGGCCGAAACCAATATACTGAAGTGACTAAAGTGAATGTTCTTACTAAACAAGAAGAAACTTTTATGTCCCATATACGTAAAATAAACTACGGGGTACCACAAGGTAGTGTTCTCGGTCCACCGCTATTTATACTATACATTAATGACCTACCGAACGCCACTGATAATCCTATGGCTCTCTTTGCGGATGATAGCACTGTTACCGTCAAATGTAAAGACAAAAATACTTATGAAGATGACTTGAATAGCACTTTAAGCTCTGTTATGAATTGGTTGAATTTAAATAACTTAAAAGCCAACTTAGGTAAAACAAAATGAATGAACTTTAGACAGCGAATACCAACACCAAACAACCTTAACGTAAATTTTAACAACCAACCAATTGAAGAAACTGCCACTACAAAATTTCTCGGTTTGTATATTGATAGTAAAATGACTTGGAAGCCACATATCGAACAATTATGCAAGAGAGTGAGTCGATCAGCTTATGCCCTACATGAACTGGCATTTAAAATAAATTTAAATACACTCATAACTGCTTATCATGGGCTTGTGGCGTCTATCCTCAGATATGGCATAATTTTTTGGGGGAACTCCACCAACAGAGTTCTTGTCTTTAAGGCACAGAAACGGTGCGTTAGGGCTATGTTCGGTTTAAAATCTACCGATAGTTGTGTACCTTTCTTTAAAAAGTACAGTATCTTACCATTGCCTTCACTGTATATATTTGAAGTAGCTGTCTTCGTGAAACAAAATCCTAAACTTTTTGTGTTAGCATCTGAAGCTTTCAGTCGTACTCAAAGAGATGAAAGTCGTCTCTGTGTTCGCCAAACGAATACTGCCTTAATGTATAAGAGTATTTTTCATATGGCACCAGTCGTTTATAATAAATTGCCAAAGGAGCTAAAAAAAAATAATGTTAATTTATTTAAGCAACAATTAAAGACTATGCTATGTCAAAAATGTTATTATAGTGTCTCAGATTTTTTAACAGATAAATTCTGACATTATGTTTTGTATTAACATTTTCAATTTTATCTAAATCAATTTTTATTTTTTTTATTTTTATTATTCTAATTTGTTTTCATGACAGAATTGTACACTATTGATTATTTATAATATTAATTAATGACTGACTGAAGCATTTATTTTGACATGTATTTTTATTAATTAATTTGTTATTTGCTGTTGACATTTTTAAATTTGTTATTGTTTGCTAAATTCACTTTAAATTAATGATATTGACTTGAAATTAATTACTAGTAATCATAACTATTCATATTTGCACGCCATAGCATATGGCAAACATGTCTGAACCTGTATTTTTTTCTTTATGTCATCCTGCATGCACGTTTTTATTCTTGTATGTGTACACATGTTTGGGCAAATAAATATATCTTATCTTATCTTATCTTATCAACTGGGCCATTGGCTGGTGACGCCCTTGGGCCGAGCTGGGGAGATGCTCCCCAGATCGACCACTTAAAAACCCTTATAACTTTTGAACCAATGACCGACAAATTCTGATATTAGGCGACAAACTTCGACTAATTAGCGACAAGTTTTCTATGTTATCAAAATTCAAATCCCTAATGGCCATGTCAGTGCCAGTCACACAGCGAACTCTCCAGATTTATTCCGACACGTTCAATTAGTTAAGTTTTTATCCCACTAGAGGACAGAAATAAATTCATGAATCAATAAGATTCATATTGCGACTTTATAATCCTTTGAAAAACATACCTACTTAGGTAGGACTATCGACTTATCGAGTAGGTATGTACGTCAGGTTGTTGAGAAAAATATAATTAAATACGTCGGCTTCGTCTCGATTTGGTGATCAGTTGATCACACATCAAGACGACCTATTAAATCGAATTTGTAATGCATTTAACCTTACTTAATTATAAATTTTCGCATTCCAATAACGGTATCGTAAGGATGTCAATGCTGGTGACCAATCGGGCCGGCAATGTACACTGCGCCCGCGCCGATTAACGGGCCGCCAACGGAACTTCGATATTGCAATAATAATAACTCCATAATTTATAAGGTGTTACTTTGCATGCCGTATCAATTTAAGGCAAGGAATTACGCGTGGCATTGAACTTCAGTGACGTGTGGAAGTTTAATACTGAAACCTCGATGGTTTGGATGGTGGTGGCTATCTAACAAAAGTAACGAGTAAAGTTTTACTGAGAACCTGATAATAATATGAAAAAATATCCACTTAGAAATCAATGTAGAAATAATGCATTTTGACTTTTTTTTTTCAAATGATCCGCGCTGCTGACAAGAAAAACGGACAGTTTGCGGGTAGAGCAAGCAAACAAGCAAATTCATCATTACTACAATACATAACAGCTCGAAGATAACAAAACGCTTAATTCATTGACTTACACCTAACGCAAAATAGTATTTAAATATTCATAACAACGCGTCTGGGCAGCGGCAGTTCATTCTGTAGATACGAATGCTTATACTGATAGACACCCTAAACAGCCTAAAATTACATCAGCATTTTTTGCACGCCTGGTACTCTGTACACTTTTATTGTAATTAGGTAAATTGTTACCTGCGTAATTAAATTAAACTTGTATCCTAGAAATTCAATTAGTTTAATTTATTTACTATTTCTAACACAAAAATATATATATTATGTACAAGTATGAAGGTAAGGAAAAAATAAAAATAAGGGGAAGAGCTATTGAGCGCCAAAAAATTCGTCCACATCGCTGACAGAGGGAAAAGTGCCCAAAAGAATGGCAACGTTGCCATGTTAGATGGCGATGCTGGTTCTTTGACCTAAAAATTGGCCAGCCCTCTAATCACGTGAAGAGTCGACTTTTAGTTTTAGTAACCAAGCAATATTACTAAACTACCCATTACTTTATAACAACTGAACTTTCATTGCAATTATGATTACTAACCATTGCCTGTCATTTTATCCCATAGGTCTACTAGACACATTAGCCAATGTAGGTCATTCGTATTTAATTAATTTGCAACAATATTCTTCTGCAGACACAAAAAACACGACATTTTTTGAGACAAAAATTTGACAGAAGTTTTTGATCGTGTTGATCAAGAATATTACGATCCATTTATGTTTAAGTTACAACTCTATAACAGGCACTGCCGAACTTTCGATCTTGTGTTATCCTGGCGATCAAAGATATGCCTAGAACCAAATCATAAGATCAATAATATCTTAGAAAGGTTGTGTTAGAGTGGGTATGCCACAGGGTTGAACCGTAAGTTCGGCAATGAAAACGAATTAATTACAACAACAAACAACAGGCAACCACACTTGATAGGTGATGGTCTAAATGTTGAGGCATTCATATGTTACAATACAGTTGTGTGGTCATGTGTCGCCAGCTATTACATCGACCTGCGGCGTCACCCACCCGAGACGTAGCCGTTCATGCGTTGCACTAATTACTATTTACTAATCACTTGCCTTACTTATGTTACCGTATCGCTCACTATGCCCTACATTCGTGACGCTATTTGTATAAAACCATCCGTCACCGCTCGGAGAATTCATGAGTTCAATGAAGCATAAAACAAACAATGTGCGAATCAATAATTTTTTTGCTTACGTGCTAATGTGGAAACATCTCTAGGTTATAAAGTTCACATTGCTTTGAATGGGGATGTAATAGTGATGATCTTCTGACAGACAAGTAATCGAGAAGACGTGTATGTGAACGTAATGGCTGTCTCGTGCGTGTCATGTTGGTTTAAGACACAATAATCTGCTATAATGCCACTATTATGAACATTATCATAAATTATATTGTTAGTACGTAGGTTAAGAGTTTTCCCAAATAGATGATCACGCTGTAACATAGTGGAAATTTTCAGAAAGTCGTAGTTACCAGTTGAGGGGACCACCCGACGTGCTCGCCATTTACAAAATATCGTAAAAAAACACGGAGATTAACACAATGTAGATAGGAAGTAGTGGTGTCCGTTTGAAGAACCATATTTAATAGCGATCAATACAAATCGTCTTGCAAATTATTTTTTTATAAGAAGATAAGAATAAGGCCCTTCATCCATAAGGCGTACGATGTTTTATAGCCGTCATGATGATAACAATCAAGGAAAATCTGCAGGAAATACATTACACACGAATACTTAAATGCCAGCCTCGCCTTACCATACAATTCACAGGATTTCAGTAGTTAGCAAATATGAAAAAAACTGCTTTGAATAACTCGGACTAAAAGAACCAGCGGAGACCAAAAACAGAATATTTTTTAAAGAAGTTTGAATACCCGATTTCTCTTGAATCTAACGTATATTTTTCATAGCTGTGCTCCGCGGTTTCACCCGCATAAGCCTCGATGCCGTGAGAATATCAGGATAACAAGTATCCTATGCCCTAACCCTGGTCATGGTCTAACCATGTGCCAAATCCGTTCAGCCGTTTTAGCGTGAAAGCGTAACATACAAACATATACAAAATCTAATCTTTTGTCGTTATATTATTAGTTTAGAAATTTAGATTTCAAGACCGCACAAAGGTTTTCTATCTAATATGAATTGATAGTTAGAAACACGATTGCACCAGTGAGTGTCGTCGTAAATCTGCGCGTTTGTCATCGCACGTGTGTGTCTGCTCGTGACTCGCCTGCCATGTAGGCGGTGTGAAGTGTCCACCCATCGCGCAATACCACTCCTTGAGGCTTGATAGACCTCCACATAAACGTGCGGCCCTAGTAGGACCGAAACATTTACTATGCCAAAATAAATCAGTTAAAAAGCAGAAATCAACAGAATCATGGTTTCGTTTATTTATTTAACCATTTATGTACACACATATATAAACAGACAGAAAGAAAAGAACAGAAAAATACGTACAAATGTAATGCTCATTTTTTAAGAAATCTCTTCCAGCATACCTGCGATAGGAAAATAGATAAAGAGATGTAGACAACGTGTGTAAGAGTAGAAGTGAAAATAGAATAGATGAAATCAAAAACTCAATAAACTAAAACAAATAATATTAAAATGAACTTAATAATATACTTAATACGAGTACATACGAGTATATACAAACTGCTATATTTAACATATTTTGCTATATTTGAAAACTGAAGAAAACAAATGAACTTAATAAAATAAACAAGGTTAAAAAAAACAAGACACTACAAAGTGAAAAATAACTCGTTTTTTGCCACCGACTTCCGAAATTAGAGTAATTTTTCACTTAGTAGTGTTTTTAGGGTTCCGTAGTAAACAAGGAACCCTTATAGTTTCGCCATGTCCGTCTGTCTGTCCGCGGCTTAGCTCAGAGACGGTTAGTACTAGAAAGCTGTAATTTGGCATATGTATACATATTAATCATGCCGACAAAGTGGTAAAATAAAATAAAGAAAAATATATTTTTTACGGTACCTCCCCAACTCGTAAAGTGGGGATGTTTTTTTTTTCTCATCTACCCCATGTTCTGGGGGATAGTTAGAAAGGTCGTTCAAAAATATTGTGAGTTTGTGGAAACCATTTTAGGATTCAGGGATCCGCTTGCGAAATATTAAGCTTTTAAGTGATTTTTTTTGTTAGAGTCAAGTGTCCCCCCCTGCCAGCTAAATGGTTGTACTTGGATTTGTGAAAAAATTCACAGCAGTAGCATATATAACGAAATTAAAAGGAAAACTATCAGAGCTAAGTAGGCTGTACAGGTTAACGAGTAATAATCAACCAACTTAAATTTGCAGTTTGAAAAACATGATCTCCCATACATTCCGTATGGGAGAAAATGTTTCTCAACTACAATGTTAAGTTTGTTCTTGGGATAAATTCATTCCAACTACGGAACCCTTCATTGTGCGCGGTCCAACACGCACCTGGCTGTTTTTTTTTTTTGTCATTTATTTATTTTTTGTAAAATGTTTTTTTTTTGTTGCTATGTAAATAACAGAGGAAGTTGTCCTCACATCATCCACATATGTATAATAAGTGGGAAAAATGCGTATTATTGAAGCATTAATTCATACGCTACGAATATAGAACCTCCTCCTTTTCGGAAGTCAGTTAACAATGCACTTCGAAGCCTAATAATAATTTCAACTACGGATTGCAGCACTGAAAAATGCAGAAATAGATTTATGTTCCATCCAAGCTGCACTGCAACGTGCAGTTATTGTAAACAAACTCAACTAAATAATATTTTATTACTTTTGCCTTGGTAGACCGAGGAATTCTAAAATAAAATACATATTAACATAACCAAAACTGTACGGAAAAATATTCACAAATATTTGATTAGTAATCGTTTATAAGCTTTTAATCTGCTACGGTAGTAAAAAAATAATTGATATTACTTCATAAACAGCTCGTTTATTTATGTTGATTCCATATCCACCTACATCAAGGCGTGAATTTGTCATGGGAGTAGTAAAGTTAAGCTGCTAATTATCAGCACTTCTTATAACGTCGTTGTCCGGTGACAGCCCACGCGGCGCGGGCGCAGGCCGCCGGCCGGCTCGTCGGCAACTACACAAAAACCTGCGCGAGCATATATGGCAGCGATGATACAATCACTTGTCTTACAAATTGTGCTTTATTATTACGATTCCTTGGCCCTGTGTAATACTATAAATATATTTCAAGAATTTGGAGTGAACTTAATCGCGAGTTGATTTGAATTTATTGATATTACCTTTTATTAATTTGCAAATATTTAAAGTCAGTTCTGTTGATCTTTGATAAGAATAACGAATGGCAAGAATAGATGCATAGTCTAGTTTACGGCGTCCTTCTAAATATAGAACTTAATAATATGTAACTACAACGTAGGTACCCTCGATTCAGAACTTGTTGGTTAACTTGAATCGCGCAACGAGAGTACATGTAATGATCAGGTCGATGGTAACATCCGCTAAGCTAAGGAATATCCAGTATAAAGATATGATGTCAGATCAAAAGCCGTAATTCAGTGCAGCATTCTAACATCGAAAAAGTTATGTTTGACCAATTTTGATTTGCAATATTTCTTTTGGAAACTCACATGGTATTTGCAAATCGGAGAAACTCGTAAAATTGCAATTTTTCACGGCGCTCGCTCCGAATTATATAACTCATACAACGTTATTGTTCACTGCAGAGTGCAGGCCAACAGGCCGCGGGTTTGTCTACACACTGCTTTCTTTCGTCAAGTTTTCTACTTGTTTACCCGTTTCCTATTCAAACAATGACAACTACTGTCAAGTTATCTGAATGGTGTTTTTACAGTTTCATTGTTACCATTCGCGTCATTTTCAGTATATAAAAATGTTATTTACTTACCTATAGTTTTATTGATCCAGTCCGCCAGGTCCTCCTGCAGGGGGAACAGCTGCCTCGCCTGCGAGTACAGTATCTTCTCCCTGTAGAAGTCCTCATCTTCGGAGCACGGCGTCTGCGCTGCCAGTGCACAGTCAGCGCGCTCGAAGCTACTGCTCATCTTCCTATTTACAACTATATCTCCATGACCAATATGGCGTTCCTCTTCTTCTTTCCCCCCTTCGAAGGAGCTTCGGATGTACTCGAAGGCATTGGTCCTCTCAAAGGCATTAAAAATTCTATCAAAGTTGCCGCTCAATGGCCTGTCGAAGCTCTTTGGCTCCACGGAGGTCGGCGAGGTGACCGGACCCCACGACGTGCGGCTCCCGATGGCAGTCGGACCGCACCGGTAATATGCCATTGTCAAGGCTTCCCTGCAACAAGGACAATACAACAGTGAACATTGATTTAATTTCAGATAAGAGTGTGCAGCCAATGCATCTGCTTTCAACTGAACAGAAAACGAAATGTAAGCCAGTAAGGACAAGTAAACATGAACACTAAGTTTTAGCGACGGATATTATTCTTAACGAGGGTTTTGATGAGCGTCATTCCGCCGCATAAACGGCCTTTTGAACGAATATGAACTAGATAATAAAAGAAGTTTAAAGAGAACGTTTGGCAACCAATTTTCTGCACGAGACTAATTTGCATGTCTGACAAGGGCTGTGTTCGGTAAAAACTAACTAATGATGAGGCGAAGGTCGCCGGCGCTCTGACAGACAGTAATTAAGACACAAAGTAATCCCTGACACAGAGATATGAACACTGACAGCTGGTAATTTACCGACAGGTTTAGGGGAATTCGTTAAAGTAATAACAATGATTTTGTTTTGATTGGATGCGCACACTTCATCCGGACATTCGTATTAATCTGTTAGATTAGCTACACGCGAGATAATAAACTTGGTTTCGTAAAGAAAACAATAACCAGGGTAATAAATCGAAACTGACTGGAATCACTTTTTGAATATTGCCCATATTCAAAAAGTGATTCCAGTCAGTTTCGAATTATGCAAAATTGCTTGGTATCAATGGGTTATTAACAAAGGAGTGAGACAATGACACTGTTGAATGTTTATCTTCTTTGTTACGCTGAATCACACTAAGTTTAAAAGTAAACCTTCTTTTTCATGGGAATTCTAGTTTTAAGAGACCTCACGACCGTAGCGATGGCGCCGAACTTTGGTGGATCGTCGGCAACAAGACAATAGGCTGCAGTCGCGGCTACATCACACGGAGTCCATGCTTCCCATATATGTGCCGGTCGTGATGCGAGTATCAAGGTACGTGACGCGAATCCCTACACAACGATAGTCGGTATTGTTTCAGTTTGGGCCATGATTCCGCCACTACTTAATAATGGAAGGCGATCAAGTAATTAATTACTATTTGGTCACTATTTTAGCGATTTCTAAAACAGAAATCCACCACCAATAGTTGCCTAAACCGCTTGGACCATGTCACCGGAATTCATAAAGCCTAAAGCGAAAGGGCATACAAGCTGTGACATAGATTCCAATGATCATACCTCATAGAACATAACATTTCGCAATAACTATAAATTATTCCTTCCGTTCCTATTCGCATGGCGGATATTAAACTGCGTTTAAACTACCTACAATAAGTGTCATATGCATTTTCTGAAATGCCATTTTATGAAAGGAAGCCCGTAAGTAAGCTGTCTACACATGAACAGAAATGTAACACATAAATATGTAACATTTTTATACAACTTCATGTTCTGTGAAAATTACTTTTTGTTGTGTAGTTCACCGAGTTAGAAATGGATTTCGCTCGTGTGTACCTGGGTTTATGTCGTGTGTGTGTCGTGGTCCGCGGCTTCCACTGTGCGCGGTGGTCCTTGTATACGCGTGACCACGTCCTGGGAGCGCGGATTGGACATGTATTTGTTCACCGTGAGCTATTGTCCAAAATATTAACAAACTGTAGCACAGTATTAAGTCGAGGTAAAGAATCCGATATTATTCATTATATATTCCGATTGCCGATATTGAGTATTGATAGTACATTAAAAGCAACATTATCCTTGACGAATGCAAAAATAAATACATGAGCATTTATGTTCAGAATCCAGTTATACTGAATGGAACAATTTTCTAGCACTAACACGCAAAAATAAAATAACATTGCCAATAATAGTTTAAACTTATTCAAATGACGTTTTCCCATGATTTTTCCCCATGGCAGTTAATTTATGTGAATGGGAGCAATTGGGACGAGCCGGCACCGCGCCCGTCCGGGCCGTCCCAACGGCGATGCGACACGGAAACCACGAGAAAATCGATTCCGACGAATTGGGACAATATTTTGCATGCCATTACTTTATTTCTATTTCAAATGGTACTCTTTTCCAAAAACTTAGAGTACAATTTTCTTTGATTCCTCTTTTGATGGAAGATAGCACGCGAGACCGGGTGCAGACGGTCTTGCGGTTTTCTTCAGGAAACGTTATTTAATAACAAAAACTTTAGTCAAAGCACACTCTTATTATCCTTTTTCCCCGCATGAATATGTAATAAGTACCTAAATAAAAGTTGAAAACTGAATGCATTATGAAAAGAAATTGAAAGTTTCGTGCTTTGTGTCATTAATACAGTCGAAAATATCACAAAAAGTCTCTTTTTTTTTACGACTTTGCCCTTTAGTTTGAAGCAACAACATTTCAGTGTAAAGATCTGCTCGCACTACGTTGTCAGTAGATGACGAAATGAACGCGAGCCCTGCTACGCAGTCACAGCAGTGAGCCTAGCATCAATCAACATAAAGTGGTCGGACCTATGTTGTGTTGCCCACGCGCACCGGGCCTACGATGTAGGGCTTATAGGGCTGCCCGATCTGAAGAATGTAATTTTACGAATCAATCACATTCTTTGCAAGATGCCCAATATTAAAATGAGGTTGTCATCAACTCGAACGATAAACATGAGATGTTCATGTAAGAACAACAAAATAATGCTCATGATCTATATGTTACTTCTCCAAATATTGTTCTGTGTCCGTCGGTCTGTCTTCTTCACCTTCAGCTAAAGCCCATAAACTTTAATAAATTTCCGATTGAGTCCCTGCAGAATATACCTCAAACTATGCATCTGCCAGCCCTACACCGTATAGGTCAAGTTGAGCGGGCCGGTCGCGTCGTTCAAGAAAATCGTCCATTTACGCAAATTACACGCAGACTCGAAGGTCTCCACTCCCGGCAGCTTTTTCATTACGATGCTCTTAAGCCCGTTTATACGGTTTGTTTGTGTGACAAATGTCCACATGTTCTCTTGAAGATGGTAAAGGGTGAGCAACCTTATAATGACAAAGTTACAGCAATTTGTTGATATCTTATTACTGAAGAAGGTTCAGGGACGTCGTTATTAAAGGTACTGGGCCGATCCGAGAAATTGAAGAGTTCGAGATAAATGGCACATCAATAGACAGACAAACAGCTCAGATACTTAACGACCAATTCAACTTTGAAAAGGAAGAATCAATCTGATTGAATAATGCGAAAAAGAAATTGTCCCTAAGTGACTAAGGCAACAGGAATATTGGAGACATCTCTCAGTGAGGGTTGGTCGTCGAGCGGCGGTGCGTTGACTCCTGTGCGTTCCTTAATTGGATAATCACATTCACTCCCGTTCAGAGCCGAGTTACCAATGCAACTCGCACATTGTCCGCATTGCATACATTCTTGCACATCTAAGATTTCAGGGCTATAGTGTCTCTCTCTATGTTCAAGTATTTAACATTCATTTGATAAGCCAGTTATCTAATACCTAGTCTTTCGTCTCTTCGTTTTTAACAGAGTTTTAGGAATGTAGGAAATTGCGTTTGCGTCTGTATTTTACACAGCAAAATTATCCGTTTGTATTCGATTGAATTTGCAGTCAAAACAAATCCTGGAACGAGTAAAAAGTGCATTAGTAGAACGAGCCGACGGTATCGTGTAACGGCTCCATTGTGAGGGGACCCATATGGGCTCGGTAACCGCATGGCACTCCCTTATAGAGTCGATAGTCTTCTGAGATTATGTTTGCCTGGTACTTGGAGTTCAGGTATGGACATAACGGAAATATGGCATAATGGAATGGATTCTAAAGTTTTGTCTGATGAATAGTCGTCCCTAGCGAAAGAAAGTTGAGTCATAGAATTCAGAACCAAAAAAACCGACCTAGTGCGTGTCGGACTACGCACTTAAGGGCAGGCGAATGATAATTGCAATGCTTGTACAAGGCTGCTAAGTCATAAATACTAACATAACATAACACCAACATTGTACACTTAGTTCGCAATAAACGTTTTTGACTTTGACTTTTACCATAAGGGTTCCATAGTTGGGATGAATTTATCACAAGAAGAAACTTAACATTGTACTCGTAGTTGAAAAACATGTTCTCCCATACATTCCAACTGCAAATGTAAGTTTGTACGTACAATATTGGGAGATTTACCATGTTATTTTAAGACCATAGACTTTTAAAGGTTTTCTATGATCTATGAGTAAAGAAACATTGGGTTTTTTTTTCAAAATTTTTGGCTTATTAATTTGGGAGATAAGTGGGAATGGTAAATTTTCATCTATTTTCAACCGACTTCCTAAAGGAAGGAGGTTCTATATTCGTAGCGTATATACGTTATTTTTATTTATGTCCACCGATTTCTCCGTCAATTGTGGGCCGATTTTGAAAATTCTTTTTCAGTATGAAAGGGTATACTCTCAAGTTGGTCCAGTATAAATTTTATTTACTTTCGTTGGATAGTTTTTGAGTAAGCTTTAATAATACGTATTTTTTCCACTTAGTATATGTGGATGATATGATGATAACTTCCTGTCACTGTTTCATTTACATAGCAGGTAGTGGTAATCGAATTTGTGTGGGGTAGGTACCACAACGAAAAGGTGAAAAATAAACACTTTTTACAAAAAAAAAATAACCGAGGTCCAAAGTCGCATGTTTTTTTTTGTAAAAAGTTTTTTCTGAAATGTCTTTAAAAGTATTTATATTAATATTATTAAAAAATTACCTCAACATGAGATCCTCGCAACAAGCCCTTTCATGAGACTGACAGACAGACAGACACACGAGTGATCCTATAAGGGTTACGTTTTTTCCTCTTTAGGTACGGAACCCTAAAAATCAAATGACAAAGACTTCTAAAGGAAAACAAAGTGATCAATTATTAATATTATTTATTTATTTCAATCAACTTTGGATCATATTATTAATAAAATTAAATTTAAATTGTGAATTATACATGAATACTTTTTAATTTATAACAGATAAACCAAATTAAAATAAAAACGAATCAATACGACGAACCAAGATCTTGGACTGTAGTAGCAAGGTATCAGCTGGCTTACTCGCTTTGCAACGATTTGAAAATGTAAAACATGCATGTAAGTACTAAGTTGGTACTAGCCGATCAAACATGCCTGAGGACTGGTCGTCTGCGATAGCCGCGCGTGAGCTATCTGCCGCGTGTCATCGACCCGGGAAGGGACAGCTATCGACGCGGATTCATGTCAAGAGATCGCAGATACTTCAATTGATCCTGTCGCACTTAGAAAACATTGCCAAGGAAAACGGTACTTATGGTTAATTGTACTGGATTTTGCTTTGGCTTGGCCCGTTGAGTCAGCTTGTTGTATTTCTCTGAGAACTCCTAGGTCTGTAGGAATTCGTTTATGCTTGCCGCGGAATTCGACTCAAAGGACCAGCTGGCGCGAGCAGTTTTGTATCAAGAAATGTTAGCACAGTTAAGCCGTAAAACAATATGTTTTTCGCTTTAGGAGGTCGTTGAATATTGGGGTCAGTCCTAAAAGGTCGACTTTTACGAAAGGTAAGTAAATTCACGATAGCTAAGTGATGTGGTAATGTAATTGGTCACCCCTTCAACTACATGTTCACAATATTACATGCTCGCAAGTCAGTGTTGTAATCTTATCTCCACTTCGTTAAGTAAAGTATTAGCTTATGGCTCAAAATAATGAAGGGGAGAATGAAATGGTTAATATGGTAGTAGAAATGTCAACTTACTCGTGCAACTTCACGAGCAAAATTAATTAAAATTTTGAGAAGAAATAGATTAATTTAAGACATTGTTGTAAAACGTCTCCCACAGTTTATATACCAATCATTGTATGAGGTATCCTACTTAGGCTGCCTGTTCACTGGAGAGGAGACGAGAGGGGAGGAGCGGAGCTGTGCTAATATTAACCAATAGAATCTAAACTCTGGAGCAAAGTCAGTCAAACAATTTACTTCAATTAGGCACATAAAAGGCACTTATGAACGTCAATTTTACAAAAAATAGAATTGGTTCTAGTCGCCCCTTCCAAAAGGTAGTTTTCGTATGGAGAAGAATGGGCAAGAAACTCCACCGTTACTCTTTTAAAATGTTTTTACAATATTTTGTATACATCAATTATATAATTATATGTGAAGACGATGCATCTAGAATAAGATTACTATACTACTATAGGTAAAAAATAATGAAAAATGAAGCAATTACAGATCAATTAATTATGTGATAGATACATGGTGCTCACATATTTACAAACATTGTAAAATTATACGATATTCCTAACATTTTAACAAGTAATACTAATAAGTCAGTGTGTGAGTTCAAGAAATCACAGAATGTAAAATCAGTGTTATAAAAAATAACAAATTATATAATTAAATAAGCAACCAGTTTGATTTTGTCTAGACTCTAAATTGTCCTATGGAGCAGGGCCAGCATGTTTCCAAGCATTCTTATCTTGGATATAATCCTCTAATTTGTAATATGCTTGTTTACAGAGTGTACTTTTAATATGAGTTAAATTTTCTTTCATTTAATTGTAACATATCACAAGGTATTTTATTGTAACATTTAACACAGTACCCCATAAAAGATGTAAGAAGAAAGAAAGAGTACTTTAGATAATCTGAAAAATGGTTGATCTATTTTATCTTTATTTCTAGTATTAAAATTATGTCTATCACTTATTTTATTAAAAATATGAAGATTTTTTCTTACATACATAATATTTTCATAAATGAATTGGCAAGGTACCGTCATAATATTAATCTTTTTAAATAGTTCCCTGAGAGAGTCGCGACGATGTAGATTCTACATGGCTTTGACAGCTCTCTTTTGTAAAATAAAGATGGATTCAATGTCAGCAGCCCGACCCCACAGTAAAATGCCATACGACATAATACTGTGGAAGTAGCTAAAATAGACCAGACGCGCGGTTTCTACATCTGTTAACTGTCGTATCTTTCTAACAGCATAAGCGGCCGAGCTTAGCCGCCCCGCAAAAGATGTTATATGAGGTCCCCATTGTAATTTCTCGTCTAGCGTGATTCCTAGGAAAACCGTTTGATTAATAAATTCTAGTTTTTCTCCATTCAATATGATGTCACATTCGCTACTTCTAACATTAGGTAATTTAAATCTAATGCATTTGTTTTTTTTTTTATTTAGTACCAAATTATTTACCGTAAACCAATCTTGGACTTGAAGAATAGAGCTGTTAACGTCGTCAAGATTTTGTGACCGTCGGTTTATTTTAAAGATCAACGATGATTTTGAAGTAATTGTGGTAAATCATTAATACGAGCGGATTTTAGGTTCTATTGGTAAATACAAGCACAGCTCCGCTCCTCTCCTCTCTTCTCCGCTCATGTGAACAGGCAGCATTAATGTTGGTTTCTAGTTTCTTCTAGTTTTTATTAAATTTCTCATAAATACCAGGACGCCATGAAGTGGTGGCGTTTTTAATGAAAAACGTGCGGAAACCAATTCAATTTCACAATGTTCAGGTATCGGTGTCAGAGTTACCGCATCTTAGCGGTATGCCGCGCAGTACCGCACTCGGTTTCTAGGCGCCTTTACCGCAAGTCACATATACTCGCTTTCGACAGGCGGAGTCGGTTAATTCTGTGGTTTACTCACAGTTCTCGAGTTTGGACTGTTATGTGTTATGATGAAATGAAATACAATACGTTTTATGTCAAGTTTACATTTCCATTCTTCTCACATCCTAAGTGGATCGCAATCAGAATTTATTTGAATAAGAATTTAGCCAACCTTCGTTAGTTAAAAATATATATTTTCTTGTGGACAGACCAATTTCACCACATCGCAGGATGTTCAAATCATTCACGCGTGTCAGCGTGAGTAGACTCGGCCATCATTTTCACCCAATCCGAGTGGCTCTCTCTCGAACGCTCAAATTCCGTACATTTGCAGGCATTGCGGTGAAGCGAGCGATCTATCACGTTCGTCCACTCGACGTTGACGCGGCGGAACAGCGCCGATCACATCAACACTTACACTAATTTGTAAGGGAGTTTACACATTGCTTTTTTATGTCTGAAAGTGGGACATAGTGGATGCAGCGCGTTTATCTGCGTGTGTTGCAAGTGCAAGGTGAGGGGCGCGTTCATAGTCTTATTCTAAAACCTACCACTACAGTCTCAGCTCCACTGCACGCACATTGGTTGTTAGAGCATTAGTTGTACGGCATACAATGAAAAACCTCGATATTTGTCTGTGTCTCGATATCTGTTTGTGTCAGGATTGAAAGAAATAGTCTCATGGTTAATATTTTTCGATGACTACATTTATACACCTGCATTAGTGCGCCCAGTTAGTCAACACAGGAGCACTGCTTCTTTTAACCTCACTAAAATAGAAGCAAAAAGGGCAGTCTCTGGTTACCGTCGCTCGACGCACTTCCACGTAAAAATATAAATTGCATTCACAAACAAACCGTGTGTAAATACATGTATTGTAGACTTTAACACGATGGAATAAAGTTCTTTTTGTTTGTTTACTTTTTAATAGTTTCAATAGGGCAGCGAAGTGAGGAATTTGGTACAAGTCAAAAGTGACGAGAGTTTTAGAATTGTCATTTTTGATTTCAAATCCGACTATAGGTAATGCAAAGGCTAATCGATCATTTCTTTAAATCAATAAATCAAATCGATACGTGTCTGCAAAAGGTCGACCATTAAATATTAGAATGACATTCACATCTCATCGATTTAAGAACAATGCGATACAATATTGCAACAGTGCAGAACCAGTATTAATTTCATTCAGCAACATCTTGCGAAATTCAATTTGCAAACTTTAACTAAGCAATTGGATAGGGCGGATACAACCACGAAAATTAATTCTTAACCAAATTGACACTCTACGTCAATTCGCTATGTTATAGCCATTTCATACAACTGTCAGGGAATGACAGTTGTGATTTGAATATATGGACAATTTAAGTACGTAGGCAATTTGCTTAAAAATAGACTTTGTAATGTGTTTGTTGCAGATGTTTAACTCTCCATCGTCATCTCTTATAAACTTGAGTGCATACTGAAGGGCGTCGCAGCGGAAGCGCCCGCGCACCGCGCCGCACCGCTGCGCCGTTCTTTATTTATGTGTTCATTGATGAATCGAGTGCACTCGATCAATGGCGCAACACCGACGTAGGTACCTCACTCACTGTGTACCACACAATACTACTCAGCGTATGAGCTGTAGAAGAGCCTCTTCATACAATGGCATCAACTTAGGCCAGGCAAACAATGTGCCCACTTTACTGTGGGTGGCAAAAAAGGGCTTTTTTAGAGGAGATCACATTTGTATGCAGAAAAGTAGATAAGTATGTTCTATCGTAGTCATCTTACAACTCCATAATGTAGCAGAACTACTGCTAACCCAAAAACAACGATCTCCAATAATTCAATCAATGATTGACATTTATTTAAAACATGCACTCAGCAGTTCAGTCGTAAGCGTAAACGCTATGTCCACCATAAGCACATAAACGTTGTGGTCCTTCTGTACAATTTACATTGCGTTGGCGCCGCGCCAGTGTGGACACAGCTTTGTGTTGGAATGTGTGCTTTAGCAACGCATCGTTAGCAGTGTTAGCGATCGACGGATCGATTAGTGTTAGCGATCGACGGATCGATTAGTGTCAGCGATCGACGGATCGATTAGTGTTAGCGATCGACGGATCGATTAGTGTTAGCGATCGACGGATCGATTAGTGTCAGCGATCGACGGATCGATTAGTGTCAGCGATCGACGGATCGATTAGTGTTAGCAATCGACGGATCGATTAGTGTCAGCGATCGACGGATCGATTAGTGTTAGCGATCGACGGATCGATTAGTGTTAGCGATCGACGGATCGATTAGTGTTAGCGATCGACGGATCGATTAGTGTCAGCGATCGACGGATCGATTAGTGTCAGCGATCGACGGATCGATTAGTGTCAGCGATCGACGGATCGATTAGTGTTAGCGATCGACGGATCGATTAGTGCTCGAAGAAAGATCGCTCCATATTCACCGATGATTTACTTATACTAGCGAGCGGTTTCGACATCTCGACTAAATTGTAACAGTAACAGTTTGGAAGTATTGTTTGAGAACGTTCTGTTTTAATGACCTAATTAAAAAAAGAAAAATAAGGAAGCCACATTAAAACAAAAAAGAGCAAACAACTGACTTTTGTCTAAAACAAGGTGATTATTTTATACTTAGTTGTTGTGTGGCAACTTAATGATTTATGTTCCAACCAGATAAACTATAAAACATTTCTTGAGTCACGGGATAAATATTACTAACAGGAATTTAATCACAGTGTTCACACACGAGATACAGAAACCACATCACATCGTTAGAAAAGTCGCGAGAGTTTACTAAACAATTCGTGTCTGCAGTCACGGAATCATGTAAAAATGAGACAGGACTTCTAACACCCACGCGTTCGCGGCTTCAGTCGTAGGCAACGCAATGCAAGCGCATTCGTCTGGCCGTCGTGGAGTGCATGGCAATGTTTACGACCCGATACGAGCGGGAACCCAAAGCCCACGCGCACTTCTTAATGTTCCTGCAGGAGCGGTAGTAATTGCATATTATAAGAGTAGTAGATACGTGCAGTATGGACGATAATTGTCTAAACGAAAGATTTGTAATGTTTTGTTTGATTTGGCTGTTTAAACAAAGTATCCATCATTTGGGTAGCATCGCTAGTATTTAGTGCTATTTTCATGCTGAGTATAATAATAGGTCACGTTTCTTCATGGGATTTCCTGTTTCACTTTGCGGCCGCCTCTTCATCAAAGCACCACCAGGTCCTAGGCGTCCCATAACTGAACAGACCATCACGAACCTCAAAGTTTTCAAGAGCGCTAGTGAAACAATGTGCACGCTGCATGACTTCTCGAAGAGTCCTAAAAGTATGCCATGCCATGCCATAGACTGCGGTGCCCCACGCCCACTCAAACGACGTGCCACTCATGCTGTATGTGGTTGTAACTTGTAGGACAGATTAGGTCGACGACAATTAGTGTGCAGGACACGTTTGGTAATAAGTGTTTTGTTGCCGGTATATTCATTGAATGTTTTAAAGATGTTTTAAGGAGTTGGCCAGTTGAATTGTCAATTCGATTTATGTGACTATACAATCGCATACGCATAGTAAGGTGCTGATTGATGACAACGATTTCGTATAACTTATTCTATAAAAGCTTTAGTTTTGATAGGTTTAACGTTAATCCTACCTACCCATTAAGCTTTACCTCAAGTCTGCACTTGAATTAGTTTCAATTTGTTTACATTTGTGCGACAGCTAACGAGTAACGACTCACTCTGTTGGGGACTTACTATGTAAACAAGTTGATATCCATGTCAGTGCAGCTCACATTGTGCTTACTAAGTGTCGGTAACGAGGGAAATGGTCCACCGCCAGAGATTACCATACGATTTACTCTCGAAGTCTCGAAACACCGAAAGACGTTACGTTCTAAAATATAAATTAGTACAAGTACGTGATATAGGTATGTTCCCTGCAATGATAGTGTATAGTTGTGATATTTATTTATTCTATCAGAAAGTTATGCCGCGGTTATTACGGACAATGAATGGGCAGTACTTATGTATTTTTTGTGCACTAGAAAATTAAATGGCTTTGATTTATACACCGACTATAGTTTTAGAGTAAGAGTTAGTATGGATTTATGATTTAACGATTTATACGTATATAACCGTCTTTGTAATGCCAAAGTGGTAAGCAATCGCCTATGTTCTTTACCCATTACCCACTAAGCTAAAGCCACCCATTACCCACTAAGCTAAAGCCACTGGGCTTTAGCGTATAAGTATCCAGGCTTCAGCCACATTCATAATAGACCTCATAAAAAAATCGTGCCAGCTGCGTTGTAAATTGTAAACTCGAGTGCGCTCAAAATGGAGGGTAAGATCAGTTCACAGATCATCGAGCAGCGACGGTTTTGTACAATCAGTGGCTGGTCGAGTGATTTTGGTGTTGAAAGTGAACGTGATACCTCCTACCGTTCCTGGTCTTCTGGTAATTTGTGCCAGGATGTGGTCCGACTTGAGAACCAGTTTTTATCGATAATGGATGAAAATTTGTCCGTTCTCGTCCATTCAGCATTTTCTTCTACAGCCTTTTCTAAACTAGGTATTTGCTGTTATTTATATTGTCCACATACACCTAAAGGATTACTAACATCGTCAATTTTATAAATGCCACTTTTCCATAAGACGACTTCACGGAGCATCTTTATTAGTTCTGACTTCTGTGACAAAAGTGAATGTGACACCTCTGCCTGCTCTTGTACGCCTGGTACTTGCTACCTTCATGTTAAACCGATAACCTATTGGCCTCGCCGTTTAGTACCCGACGCGGCTATTGTTTTGCAAGTTAATGCTATTCAAATGGAGATTCTGTGCTGCAAACCTACTCTTGATGGAAACTATGGTTTGCGGTGAGGCGAAGTTACATTCAGGGCAAAGCATACGATGGATGTTGGTATCATAATGGTAATATCATAGTGGTAATCTGGTATTTAGTTTTACCGTACTTTTTCTTTGGGACTGTAACAACTGTTCTCATCTAAGCAAAGTTTATTTCTGTAAGTAATGGTCGGATAGCCCCCTGGAAGACATATGTGCGGCCATATGTTCGACGAGACTATCTTTAGAAACAATTGGACTATTAATTAAACATGCGTTTTTGTTCCATCAGGTATGAGGTACGTCGTACGACACTCCAACACATGTTTTTTTTTCTTATTGTCGCCATTTTTTGTATCTACGAGATATTGGTCGAGGAATAATTAAGCTGTTTTTCGACCTTGTTACTAGATGAATCAGGGCCACATACCAGATACCTAGACATTTATTTGATATTAATTTATTTAATAACTAGCAGCCCGTCCCGGCTTCGCACGGGGTAGACAATTATTTATTTTTGGAAATTTGGATATAAAACACTTTTTTTCACAAATATTTTTATTTATTAATTATATATTTAAAAAAATCCCACAGTTATATTTGTATGTAAGTCTATTTATGTTCAATTTCTTTGATGGTTTAAGTGGCGGGCACTTAAATAAGTAATATTTACATAGGATATTATATACATTTTTACTATGGTTTTTTAAAGTAATTAGAATAAAAGCAGAGTCGAATAAAATATATACAGTCTAAATTAAACGTTGACAACTTTCAACTAAAAATGTATCTACCTATACATCTAGGTATTTCAAAGAAATTTTTGGTCGTGTCGATAGAAACTTGCCTATCATTATTTGGTATTTTCCTTACAAAATTATTTTTTTTGGTTTGGTTTTGTTGTTTTGTGCTTAGTATTTTGTTTTTTTATACTTTTTTTTGTTTTTTTTTGTTTTTTATTTTTTATTAAAAAACGGTTTGTCATTAATCATTTTCATTCTTATTATTAATAATTTACATTTTTAGTATTTTTTATTTTACAGGTTTACTTTTACATTATTTACAGATATAATATTAAGGTAGATTTACGTTTTTTACTTTTATATTTGTCAGTTTTTATCTTAAAGCTTCACTGTAAACTACGTTGGCAGTGGTATTTGTAGATGGCAACAAAATATATTGATTTTCAGGAGATCCCACTCGAGAAAGGGCAACATATAGTTGTCCATGAGAAAAGCATTCTTTTCTTAGGTCGATGCCAACCATCGAAAATGTTTGACCCTGGGACTTATTTATTGTGAGGGCAAATGATGTTTTTAGAGGAAACTGTAACCTCTTAAAAGATATAGGCAAGTCCGTAGGAATCGTGGGGATCCGCGGTATGTGGGCGAGCTGTCCGGCCGCGGCCCCGGTGATTATAGTGGCTACTATGACGTTCTCCCGCAATTCCTTCACCAGAAGTCTCGTGCCATTGCACATGCTGGGAGGGTATAGGTTCCTCAGCAGCATTACGGGAGTGCCTACCTTTAATTGTAGTTCGTGGAACGGCAAGCCGGAAGGATTCAGGGAATTTAAAAATTCTTGTGGATAGTGCACTGTATCTTCGATGTTGCATACTGTGTCAATAGATTTGTAAGATTTAAATTCACCGGGTACTTTTTCCATAATAATTTTGTTAATCTCATTAACCGATTCATTTCGCGGGGACACTATCGCTCTCGAACAGAGCCAATTGAAATTTCTCTCCGTAAGATTTTGTATGTCCGGATATATTGTGTCCACAAGAATTTCTAGACTCTGAACGATTTGACCCAATTCGTTATCCAACAATACCTGGGGACTGTTTGCAACCGGAGACGGTAATTTTCCGTCTCCAAGTTTTAGAAGTTTTTGTGAGAAATTATTATCGTCATTGTCACTTAAATGTGCTCTCATATTTGTGCGCAGATTAAGAGTTTCAATCGATTGCCATAAAGTTGATGATTTAAGGCAAGCTCGAATAACGTCAGCTCGAGTACCTTTTGTTATAACTGGTAATGTTTGACGAAAGTCTCCAGCTAAAACAAACGGCACGCCCCCCATTATACGGTCTGAGCTTCGGATGTCTCTCAGCGTGCACTCCACGGCTTCCACGTGCGCCCTGTGGCTCATGGTGCACTCGTCCCAGATGACCAGCGGACCGTTTTTGCGGATCGAGCACACAGATTGTTGTTCCAAAGACACAGCCAATGGTAATTTAAATGTAGAGTGAGCAGTCTTTCCATCATTTAATAGGGTTGCAGCAATTCCGGACGATGCCACTGCGACAGCTTTTTTTCCAGACTACGTACTTTTGCCAACACTAAATTGGCAAGGAAGGTTTTGCCTGTTCCACCGGGCGCGTCCAAAAAAAACAGTTTACCGCTGTGATTTTCAACACTCTGTACTATGGCGGTTTTGTTTACTGTTTGAATTTTTTAATTCGTAATATCTTTTGAATGGAAAGTCCAATTTAAATAATTTAAAAACTATTTTATAGGTAGTTAAATGGTCTTGACCATAAAATAATTTATTTGGATAAGGATTAATATAAACACATAAATAGCATGGTTTGAATTTGGTTAGCATTTTCATTAATGTTTAAAATGAAAAAAGTTGTTTTAGTGACATAACTACAATAGTTGGACATATGCTACCGCGGAGTTTTTTGTAGACATTATGATGTTCTTCAATATTGTTGCACATTATTTTGTTCTATCGCTAATAGTTTCGGCAGCGCATTCGACGAAAGACATTTTAAGACTCATTTTTCTACACCTTCGATTACATTGTTCAAATTTTACCAAGGATCCCTAATTTTTTTCAAAATGAAATGTAGCCTATGTCAAATTGGAAGAATGTAGCATTCTATTGGTGAAAGAATTTTTTTAATCGGCCCAGTACTTTTTGAGCCTATTCATTACAAACATACAAACATACAAAAATAGGTACAAATCTTTCCTCTTTATAATATTAGTGTAGATTTATATTAATCCTTTTAAACCATGCATGGACGTGCGTGACAGTCATTCAAATGCAACACAATGCAATCACCAAACTTAAACAATGTCAATCGTGATTTAGTGATTATGCCTGAAATCCCAGAGTATTTTTTATTCTTCTTAATTCAAGTCAAATTATTAAATTTGGTTCCATTCGGGTCCCGTAAAATGGAAAATTTCTAAAAACATGAGCTGACTGGCACCAGCCCACGTCTAAAAATCCTAGTTGTAATAGCCACTAACTTCCTCCTGCATGATGATATCCTTATATCAGTAAATACGCTAACTAATCAATGGTGTTGACTTTTGAACTGCACAATGCAAACTCTAACTTAGACAAATTTATAAAAACATGGGCTGACTGGCACCAGCCCACATCTAAAAATCCTGATGTAATTAGATAGCCAGTGACTTCCTCCTGTATTTTTTTGTATTCCTACTGTATCTACAGTAAATACTCGAACTAATCAATGTTGTTGATTGTTGAACTGCACAATGCAAGCTCTAACTTAGACAGATGACTGTTTTATTGGCCATTGATATGAACATCACGAAACTGGAGCGCTACATGGTAGTGCTAATTAGAACTTATTGTTCACTAATTGATGTGGGAGCATTCCGTCTTACTCCTACTAGCTTGATGAAAACATTGTCAACCATAACATAATACACTGAATACAGAATCTTGGCACAACCAATCCAGAACAGAACGTGGAAAACGTCTTTAGATTAAAAAATGAACGATCTTGTTAGTACCTAGTTGACAGAACAATTTTCTAGCCTTTATGATAATTGAAATAAGAGCATGAATCGCTTATAAAGACATGACCACTTGTCCATCACTATTTATTGCATTGATTAGCTAATTGAATTTAATGCTTACAAACGGTACCGCTCTTGAACTATAAAATAGCGTCATAAATATTTGCCGTACAAGGCAGCGACGCGCGCGCATTGATCCATATCGTCGCCTCGTTGTCGGTCGATTCGACACATCGCAGATGAAATGCATTTGTAGTAAACTCAGCCTTCCACGCTTAAATTGAATATTCAATGTTAGATATATCTACACTAATATTATAAAGAGGAAAGATTTGTACCTATTTTTGTATGTTTGTATGTTTGTAATGAATAGGCTCAAAAAGTACTGGGCCGATTAAAAAAATTCTTTCACCAATAGAATGCTACATTCTTCCAATTTGACATAGGCTACATTTCATTTTGAAAAAAATTAGGGATCCTTGGTAAAATTTGAACAATGTAATCGAAGGTGTAGAAAAATGAGTCTTAAAATGTCTTTCGTCGAATGCGCTGCCGAAACTATTAGCGATAGAACAAAATAATGTGCAACAATATTGAAGAACATCATAATGTCTACAAAAAACTCCGCGGTAGCATATGTCCAACTATTGTAGTTATGTCACTAAAACAACTTTTTTCATTTTAAACATTAATGAAAATGCTAACCAAATTCAAACCATGCTATTTATGTGTTTATATTAATCCTTATCCAAATAAATTATTTTATGGTCAAGACCATTTAACTACCTATAAAATAGTTTTTAAATTATTTAAATTGGACTTTCCATTCAAAAGATATTACGAATTAAAAAATTCAAACAGTAAACAAAACCGCCATAGTACAGAGTGTTGAAAATCACAGCGGTAAACTGTTTTTTTTGGACGCGCCCGGTGGAACAGGCAAAACCTTCCTTGCCAATTTAGTGTTGGCAAAAGTACGTAGTCTGGAAAAAAAGCTGTCGCAGTGGCATCGTCCGGAATTGCTGCAACCCTATTAAATGATGGAAAGACTGCTCACTCTACATTTAAATTACCATTGGCTGTGTCTTTGGAACAACAATCTGTGTGCTCGATCCGCAAAAACGGTCCGCTGGTCATCTGGGACGAGTGCACCATGAGCCACAGGGCGCACGTGGAAGCCGTGGAGTGCACGCTGAGAGACATCCGAAGCTCAGACCGTATAATGGGGGGCGTGCCGTTTGTTTTAGCTGGAGACTTTCGTCAAACATTACCAGTTATAACAAAAGGTACTCGAGCTGACGTTATTCGAGCTTGCCTTAAATCATCAACTTTATGGCAATCGATTGAAACTCTTAATCTGCGCACAAATATGAGAGCACATTTAAGTGACAATGACGATAATAATTTCTCACAAAAACTTCTAAAACTTGGAGACGGAAAATTACCGTCTCCGGTTGCAAACAGTCCCCAGGTATTGTTGGATAACGAATTGGGTCAAATCGTTCAGAGTCTAGAAATTCTTGTGGACACAATATATCCGGACATACAAAATCTTACGGAGAGAAATTTCAATTGGCTCTGTTCGAGAGCGATAGTGTCCCCGCGAAATGAATCGGTTAATGAGATTAACAAAATTATTATGGAAAAAGTACCCGGTGAATTTAAATCTTACAAATCTATTGACACAGTATGCAACATCGAAGATACAGTGCACTATCCACAAGAATTTTTAAATTCCCTGAATCCTTCCGGCTTGCCGTTCCACGAACTACAATTAAAGGTAGGCACTCCCGTAATGCTGCTGAGGAACCTATACCCTCCCAGCATGTGCAATGGCACGAGACTTCTGGTGAAGGAATTGCGGGAGAACGTCATAGTAGCCACTATAATCACCGGGGCCGCGGCCGGACAGCTCGCCCACATACCGCGGATCCCCACGATTCCTACGGACTTGCCTATATCTTTTAAGAGGTTACAGTTTCCTCTAAAAACATCATTTGCCCTCACAATAAATAAGTCCCAGGGTCAAACATTTTCGATGGTTGGCATCGACCTAAGAAAAGAATGCTTTTCTCATGGACAACTATATGTTGCCCTTTCTCGAGTGGGATCTCCTGAAAATCAATATATTTTGTTGCCATCTACAAATACCACTGCCAACGTAGTTTACAGTGAAGCTTTAAGATAAAAACTGACAAATATAAAAGTAAAAAACGTAAATCTACCTTAATATTATATCTGTAAATAATGTAAAAGTAAACCTGTAAAATAAAAAATACTAAAAATGTAAATTATTAATAATAAGAATGAAAATGATTAATGACAAACCGTTTTTTAATAAAAAATAAAAAACAAAAAAAAACACAAAAAAAAGTATAAAAAAACAAAATACTAAGCACAAAACAACAAAACCAAACCAAAAAAAATAATTTTGTAAGGAAAATACCAAATAATGATAGGCAAGTTTCTATCGACACGACCAAAAATTTCTTTGAAATACCTAGATGTATAGGTAGATACATTTTTAGTTGAAAGTTGTCAACGTTTAATTTAGACTGTATATATTTTATTCGACTCTGCTTTTATTCTAATTACTTTAAAAAACCATAGTAAAAATGTATATAATATCCTATGTAAATATTACTTATTTAAGTGCCCGCCACTTAAACCATCAAAGAAATTGAACATAAATAGACTTACATACAAATATAACTGTGGGATTTTTTTAAATATATAATTAATAAATAAAAATATTTGTGAAAAAAAGTGTTTTATATCCAAATTTCCAAAAATAAATAATTGTCTACCCCGTGCGAAGCCGGGACGGGCTGCTAGTTGTCTAAATAAATCGGATTATATTCTTAATCACTTGTCTAAATTTAAATTAAATCTTGCCTTGAAACATAAATGGTAATCAGCGGATTGTAATGCAATTAGCAATGAATAAATTGACATCAATATTGGTGTGTTTACTACGTGCAGTCACATAGATGCTGGTTAAGTAAGATTAAGATGCCATTGAGCATTCTGTTGGCTAAATTTAATCAGTTATTCGAGTAACTTGGTATATTTAACTGTCGTGTGATCTCCCTAGCTACTTTCGTCACCAGCTTTGGTTTGACTCCTTCAATGGTTTCTGTTTTTAACCCTTGAATCTTGCTTAGTTAGTCTTTTAACTACAATGGCGTCTCCTAGTCTCGAATAGAATAGAATATGCTTATTTGGATAAAAAACAAACTTGTTCTAACAATTTATGAGCTATTTCTCACATCCGTTATTCTTACTGTTTTACGATTTAAAGAATGAAATCACTTTGCATTAAAAACAGTGTGATTAACACGTTCAGTGCCGGGAGCCCTCCTGGATGGTTCACCTAGTCGCAATATTGGATGCCGGGAGACCTCGCGGTGGGCTCATTTTAAATGTAAACCATGAAAATAAATGCTAATGTATATTTTAACAAGATTTATTAGTATATGCATTGGTTTTAAAATCCAAACATTTATATATTTCAATTTATTGTTCACGGTTACAAATATTAACAAAAAATGTAAAAGTTTGGAAACTACGTATAGCGACAAGACTCCCTGAAAACTCAATTTTACCTCGTTTTACAGTGTTTTATAACACGGTTTTTAACCTAATGCCGTTGACCGTCCGTGTTGATAAAACTTTAGCGCAAACATTATGCCGGCAACCCTCCCGGAGGGTTCCCTTCCCATATGAGTTTTATGAAAAGTGGGTGGAGTCGAAAATGTTAATAACATCACGATCAACCACTACATTTATTTACACCAGCCTCCACAAATCACTCCTCTCCAACTAGAAAGCCGTGGATGTTTTCAACACTTTTTCACGGCTCTAATTGTTAAGAAAGTACGTAACGTGTGGCATTATGTGCAATGTCTACTGTCCACTGTCCATCCACATCTACTCTCTACTCAGAGAGGGTGTTTTCTAATAGCTGTGACTCTGTGACGACACACCGGACAGAATTGGAAACACGACAGATTTCGCGCTAAACGTCGCAAATAGGCGTATGTTATATAGCACAGTGGGTATTTATGTACAATCTAAGAGGCAGCTCTGGTCCGCTTGCATGTGCTCTCGCTGCTTCTTGTCACAGCATCACTTTTCTCGAGTAAGTAAGTATACATTAGACTTTTCACTAATGTTGTTTTGCTGCCATGGATGGTGTGTAGATTTCTTATGTGCTTCAAGTATAGGGTTGGCAGGGTGATGCAGACACGAACAGTGGTAGGTGCAAAACCGAAAATTTTGGAAACTGTGTTTATTCATATATCAATAAAGAAAAATTAATATAGCCATAAAGTGCAGCTGCAATGGATGTTAAGTCCTGAAATTTTCGTGACACAAACTTCAAACAACAGATTTTTTTTTTTCTTAGTGTAATAGATTTAGAATGACACCAAGTGATACCCTACTGCTATAAGGATATTCCATTATAAAACCCGAAGGCTAAAAAGGTTATATGATAAAGATTCACATTCATTATGGGAATGTTTATCATAAATCAGTGCAATGACAATAGTTTCAGAAGCACCTTGCAGATGAGCGGCGCGCGGTGCGATGCGTGTGCGCCGAGAAAGTGCAGCAGTAATTAAATTGGGCGGCGTCGCAGCCGCAGCACACTTAGCACGGAAAGCGGAACTGATGATTGCGTCACACGCTACAACATCTGCTCACACTGGGTAGGTTGCAAAACATAGCTTAATGTTCTCGTGATCTTCATTATTACACGAGGCTAAGTAGATGTTAATAGATTTTGGGCACGTCAAGTAGGTAATCTCGAAGGTGCTACAAGAGTTATTAGAAAAAAATAATTGGGTGGACTAAGGAAGTTCCTATTATTGAATATCGTTATTCAGACGCAATAAAAATGTAAGCCAGCGATTACTTTCAAGTTCTTCAGGCCACTCTTGAACTTTCACAAAAGTTGAAACTAACAAGAGAATGTAAGTAGAACGTCAGCCCAACACTATCACCGACTGAGCAGCTTGGTAACAATTAGGGAATAGAGCATCGAGGAAGTGGGTCGACAGTGGGCAACGCGCACTTACCTCGGATTCACTGATCTCGCCAATGTCGAATGGAAGGAAATAACGCTGCATTTGTGAGGCTGATGTTTCAAAGCTGACTAGAAGATAAAAGAGTGTGCCCTTCAACTTCGTCCTTCCTTAAAAGGTAAGAAACGAGATCTCTATGAAAAAAGTATGAGTGTAGAAAAAACTTTTTTACAAAAAAAAACCGACTTCCAAAAAAACACTACATAGTGAAAAATTACTTAAATTACTTAAAAGTCGGTGTCTTTGGTTTTGTATTTTTGTTATTTGCCACCGACTTCCATATACATTGTGACGAGCATAAATTGCTTGGTATTCATATTAATGTAATCGAATCGCAACCCGTGAAATACTTCTTATTGAGTAGTTCCGGTGGCCATCTGTGGTCTTCATCATCAGTTCCACTTCACCAAATGGTGCTTTTCAAGAGCAACTGCACGTGTTATTATAAAAAATACCCAAATCGCTATAGGTGTGCCTATAATATTTAAAGAGTTCCCTCGATTTCTCCAGGATCTCATCATCAGATCCTGACCTAATGACAATGGGACCATCTCGGAAGTATACCCTTTCAAACAAAAAAAAATTTTGCAAATCCGTCTATAAATGACGGAGTTATGCCCGAACTTATATATAAAAAAATATATATATATAATATAACCAATCGAATTGATAACCTCCTCCTTTTGGAAGTCGGTTAAAAAAGAATGTGAGACACGAATAGTGGTTCACCTTTTCAAACAGACCAAGAAAACAATCAAAACGGAGAATTCTCTAATTAGCCGGTGACGTCACAATCAGATGACATTACATTCGTGTACCCGTCTTCCGGAGGAGTTACGTCACTCCAGCCACCGGCGCCGGCATGCTGACTCTTTGATCCCGCTGACAGCCGTGAAGCGGCTTTCAATCACAACGCGAGTAATGAACCAGAGGTATGACCGATTCGCTTCTGTCAACACAATGAAGACAGGAAGCGAGTCATTGAGAAATTTGCGAGTATTGAAAAGTAAGGTAATTAAGGATTGATACGCGATTTAGTATAGATAGAACGAATGACCCGAGGATAAGCAAGACAGAAGTAGAAAAAGTTAGGGCAAAGAATCAGCACATGGAGGTAAACAAATAGACTGAAAGCAGTACTAGACTACCTAACGAAAACGTCGACACCGAAATATGAGAAGAAGATGAAGACGAAACCTTTGGAACAGTAATTAACCACTTAAGTATTTATGAATATTAAAAGCTAAAATAAATGTACCTTATTACTTAATAATGACTTCACCCTGCAGCTACGTTTGGTTCGGAAATTAATGAAGCGGAACTATGCCATCAAGGAACGTATGAAGACGTTTGTAGGCGCCTTATAGCGACGATTTCCAATCTAAAACAGTAAGGTAACTAGAAGTAAATCGTGGTTTCGTGGGACGTGCGCGTGCGCGTGCTGAAGTAGTTATGACAACAAGTGAGAGCGATACTGAACTACTATATATAGCTCAAGAGGAGCAAAAGGTCAGCTGACCAAAAGTTCTATGGTTAACACTAATCTTATGTTCTATACAGCTATATTATTCTGAATCGACTGTCTGCATCTGAATCGTACCCCCAATCAATCAACGTCTAAAATGGACCCGGGGAAAATGTTCGTAGAAAAAACTTTACAAATTATACGATCAACCCGCCTTCGGCTAGGAAATACAGAAATATTTTACGTCGTTCTCTGTAAATTCAGAGTAAATAAAGGGAGTAGGGACGCAGAATGCAAATGAGTCTCTTTACAAAATCGCTGTTCTGTGCCTTTTTATTGTATGGTAAGTGGCAGTAATCCCTCAGTCGGAGTTGGTCGGAGCGTCGCTTGAGTGCCCAAAATGGCGCGGACGCCCATTGCGGCAGCGATAAGCGGATAAACTCAGCATTACCGTATTCAGGGCGCGTGTAGAAAGCTGCCCAATACACTGTGCCATTAGAATAGGACTCTCGACTCTAAAGACAAAGGTTTAGAGTACGGACCAACTATTCGCGTTCAGTTCCGTAATAAGATCCAATTCCGCTCCCAATGGGTGCAGTACGGAGTGCGCTAGGTTAGTTACGTAAGCGTCCTTTTTAAGTTTAATTGCAGTAAATGCAGCCGTTTGTCGCAAATTGTGGAAGTTGTCGCAGTGTGCACTGTCCCCATTCCCACCGTGTGGAGCAGCAGTGGACCAGGCTGTGCTAGCTACTCGTATAAAGGAACGGTTTATGACTTTATAACAGTTATGTATGTATGTAGGTGAGTGTGTATAGGTTCCGTTTGTACCATATTTGTTGTGCATTGTCATAATAAAAGAAATTACTCCTAGGAGTGAACATACAACAAAACATAAAATCATTACCCTAATTGCGAATTACACGATCAATCAGAATCAGAATCGTTTTGAAAATTGTTAATCCATTGCTTCATAAGTTCGAGAAAAAAATCTGGTCAACAACGTAAATCACACAATGAATTTTGTTGAACTGTCAAAATGAAACAGATTAGTCTTAATCGTTTACGAAAATGTGTTACATAATTAGATAGCAGGATTCAACAAGGAATTAATTTCATTTTTTTTACTATGTTGTTTAAAAATGACCTAATCAAAAGTTAGGTAGAAACCAAATCAGTTGGTATGGATGTAGTTTTGGTGTTTTGACCCCACTGACTTAGTTCTTAATTTATCAGTCACCACATATGAGTCAGTTCTCTACTCTAGATGTACACTACTATTGTTCTATTGTCAGGTAAATAGTGAACAGCACGATTATCTAACATTATCTCGACGGTGGCGATGGCGAGGTCGCATTCCGAGAAGGGCTCTGCTGGCCTCGACTGACCATAGCGAGATAGCGTATAATAAGCGTGGTAGCGGCTACCGTCGCACGCGCCACTCATTAGGTAATTGATTACGATTAGACCTTACTTTGTATTGAGTACTTAAAGTTAAATGACCTTTAATCTAATAGTCCCATTGTTTCTTTAATAATAAGGGCTTAATTTGGTTGTTACCTTTAAGGTCATTGAAGGGAACTCTAAGAAAAGTGGAGCAGTTATTTTAGGAAAGAAATTATCTGGATGGAAGGCGGCACGAATTTCAAAGCCCAAACGATGGCATCGTAGGCTAAGTTTGAGAAATGCATGTTATAAATATTTCATGAATTCTTTTCCCGCCAATGTTCAATCTTAATGTTGTCACAATCATCCTCGGTGGAGTCTCGAGAGTGAACGATCAACATTCACACTGCATTTTTGTAAACACTGTTATTAACAAGATTCTGTAGTTGCTGCTCGACTGTATTTAACTCGTCTCTCAATTGCCCCATATTCTCCACTACGCTATTTTCTCCTCAAGTCGGGCAATATAGCTCGGAACATCACTTTCCCGCAGTCGGCACTGTGTCTTATACCTAATGGCTCGCTTGGGAAACATCTTACAGTCCAATCTACACCTCGCGTGAGGAAAATGGATTCATTCATTTACCTACTACTGTCTGTCTGTAACATTTGTTATAATTATTCATTAAATAGGTACTTACCTATCACTTAAAATATCTGTCTCATCCTAGGAACATTCAACGGTGAACTGTAACAAAAAGAAAATATCCGTAAGTATTGTTTATTTTAAGTGCTTACATAACAAATTATATGCGGTACATTTAACACAATAAATTAGCTCAGATTTCAAAAGCGATTTTAATTGACTCGGATTTATAATTCTTCTGATATCACCGCAAACCACCAAGCATCTACCAGGGAACCAAGAACGTATAGGAGCACCTCTGATATTGATGATCTATTTTGAATCAGAGCAACCCGTGTTCCGGGGCGGGTGACCCAGCAGGGCCGGGCGCGGCACCGCAACGTAAATCAAACCGGAGCCGCGGCTTTCTCCGGTCAATGCCTGTTGCCTGCAGATATACACTAACCACTAATACTAATACCACTACCGATATCGTTTACACTGGTAATACTCACGACCATACATACTCTCATTGCAACAGATTTGCATAGTTCTTTGTAAACACAGTATCATATTGACCGATACCTTCTGTTAGTTACGATGGGTTAGGAAAACCTAATGAAAGTCAGGGTTTGTTGGCACCTACACTACACCTGACATAAATGATCGACACCTGTTAGGATAATTACAATATGCTTCTGTACCTGTGCATTAATGCATCAAATTAGCCGTTTATTCTGAAGTTCTTACGTCAACTTATACAAATTCAATTTAATCATTCAAATCGCGGTGTTGTAGCGAATATTAAAAGCTTTAAAGGTTGTCCATTTGGCCATTTTTATTTGCCCTTGCCAGTAAAAATAAAATACGATTTGTATTGGGCTTGCATGGCAAAGTGTAAAGGAAAATTAAGAGCGAAATACGTACAAATGCGTGAGAGATCCTTCCATATTTCCACAGTTAACCGTTCTCTCTGTAGTCGAGTAAAAAATGTAAAAACCGGTCAAGTGCCAGTCGGACTCGCACACGAAGGGTTCCGTACCACCGTACAATATTTAACTACTACTACTTTTTTATACTATAGTTAAAAAAACTTGATTTTATTTTTATGTATTATTTGTTGTTATAGCGGCAATACAAATGCACAGTCTATGAAAATTTCAACTGTCTACCTATTACCGTATTTGAGATACAGCCCGCTGACAGACAGACGGACTCTCAGCGGAGGCTTATAGTAATAGGGTTCCGTTTGGCACCCTGACCCTTCGTGTACGGAACCCTAAAAATGAAAGTCTGCAGAGTCTTCAACTGCTACCCTGATTCATGAGCACTAATTATGCTCATTTCGTGTAACCAACCCACCTCCTCGTACGACGATGAGACTGTTCCCAGCGGGAAACACACAGGATTATGGTAAGGTTTATTGCAATCGGAAAACTCGATAACTATTAGATAACAAGTCGATACCGAGTGCACGCTATTACCACTGTCGCCACTGTTACGAGTGCTTCCGATCTCTCATGGCCGATTTGTTTCTATAATTTTATTTTATTTGTCTCTAATTAATTAAACTTATACAATTACTATCTAAAATGGAGATTTCGTTATTAATTTGATGCTATGACAGGATATCTTTCCAGTTTTTTAAGATTTTTATCTGAACTGAATTAATCAATTTGTTATCATAAATAAAGTTATAATAAGTAAAGATTGCTCAATGACCGGAAGCCATAATTTTTATGTAATTAATTATTTCGCGTAAACAGTTCTACGTATTCATAATATTGCCAAATCAACATAATTTTAATTTGTGTAATAATTTCATGTAAACTACAGTCGGTGTCAAAAGTGAAACAACATATTTTTATATTTGACGAAATTCAAAACTGAAATAAGCTTATTTGTAAGTGACGACGATGCAAAACCGTTAAGTAGGCACATGGAACGTTTGCATAATATTAATAGTAAACAATTGTAGGTAACTAAAGTTAACTTTCCACGCTTTTATCAAAATAATAAAAAATTTGACACTAATATGCTTACTTGATAATTTAAAGAATTTCCAAAACCTCGGTATTCCCATTATATCAAAGAGCCAATTTTTCAGTCAAAATCCTTTAGTTCAGCTTTCTAACATTTAAACTTTCCTTTCAACAGCTGTACCTACAGTGTACGCTTACTTAATACAAAACTGTGGACATTGAAGTTATTAGCGACCACATAATATACTATCTCAAACACATAAAATAAACTTTAATATGCCATGTTTAAACAATAATTTACATAGTGATTGGTCGGAAGCTGTGATAAATGTCGAGTGACCCGGCGCGCGCGCCGCGCCGTTGCCTGACAAATAGCTAAACAAACACGCACCGTGTCCACTGCCGCACGATACGATCACTAATATTTGTTCTGCTTCGAAGTGCCACTCTGTATGCACGGCCGAGTGTTTGACGTTTCATTAATGTCAGTTGAATAAATAACTGCAGTTGATATACTGTTAATGAGTTTTGGAATTGATGATGGAGAATTGATGATGGAGAATTGATGATGGAGAATTGATGATGGAGAATTGATGATGGAGAATTGATGATGGAGAATTGATGATGGAGAATTGATGATGGAGAATTGCGAATTTGACTTAATTTAACTGTCAGGTGTCACTACAGAAAATAGCGTTAATAGATTGGAAAAGCAAACAAATAAATTAGCTCTGGCCGAGAAGAAAACTTAAGAACAGCCATCAATCAGTCAAGCATCGAATACAAATCCAAGAGCTTTCAAGACAGTTTCGCTTTGCTGGCGCTGCTTGAGTATGCAACAATTAAAAACGAAACCACTCGAGTCTGCGTTTCTTTCCTATCGCTAAGTAAATGCCCGAAAACAACAGTTCAATCTTACTTTTATATTAATCCACCGTACGAAAGGCACAGTTATCTAAATCGGTTGTAATGGACACAGGTACAATCGCCGACAGCGGTGCTCGCCTTGACCGTGACGGCGCGCGCCGAGAGTGAAACCGTTGTACAGTCGCGGCCGCTGCCTGACACGCACCGCGCTGCTCAGTACCGTTTCACCGGAGCCGATAGACTTTGTTGTGCCATTAAGATAGTGCTGATGCAGTCATGCAGAACTGAAATGATTTCGCACGAAAGGATGGAGGAGCTATAATGCAGGCCGAAATTCCACAAAACAAGAGATTCTTTTAACCACCAGTGCACCACTGCCAATATCGTAGTTAACACTTGTTATTCTTTGATCTACTTGTATATGATATGACTCATACATTAAAGACTTCATCGAAATACCTAGTTCTAGCCATGAACCAATGATATTTTCTTAGTGGTCCAATAAAATCTTGCAACACTGTTGATGATTAACGCAGAGTTAAAATATGTATAATGTGATTAGCGTTCCTTGCTTCGAGTCACTTGTAATTTCGCAACATTCATTATGGCCCGTGCCCACCATAGACCACACAGTCATAGCTTTTAATGAGCCTCCCCGTGTTAAGATCATGACCAGCAGGTACTTGCAGCGCTAATTGCAGACAACTCCAATTAACATGAATCACGCAGGCGTTTGAGATAACATCGAGAGCTTCAATTACAATAATAAAAGTTTGGAAGACAAATGAAAAGGAGTATTTAGCATAAGAACTAAAGACACGTCTACCGAGCTACAAACTACGTTAATAGCTTGTAAGATGAAGGAAAGTGTGACACGGCAAGAAACATGGCTGAGCATATATGAATATGAGGCTGCTTGCATTGTAGTAGTTGGTTACAGTAAGAAGAAATCTAGAAAAGCGAGGAAAAGGAAGACTAATGTTTTCTCCACTGCCGAAAATATTGAACCCACTATTTTAAGATTACAGGCATTGAATGTTAATCCTTCTAACTACTGGTGTGTTCTCGTCTGAATTTCAATAGGTGTGTTTCCAATTTTCCATAAGGCATATCAGATTAGATTTTGAACAATTTTGAATTTAGGCTTTTGATATCAAACCAATGCACAATGTATCGACTACCTCCAGTGGCTGTGTTTTCCGACCATAATTGAAAAGCATTTCTCGATGTCTTATTTTAATAATAGGTAATTATGCCTAAATATTGCATTACACTTAAATATACATTTGTAAAGCCTAAATATGAATCAGTCTCTGAGGGTTCACTCGTCAATCATACTCATTAGGTTCCATTACGATTAATTCCAGACAAAGTTACACTATGAGCAACGTCTTCCATTCGGTAAGAGTCACATAATGCGTATCACACTTTGTATTCGTGGCCATTGAACGCGAAATGACCATACAATTACCATACGAGGCATATTAATGACGCGCATTGAATACAATGTATTTACTACTTACTAGTACTCACCATATTGTTCTGTAGCAACGACCTCATTAAACATTTGCGTGCAAACAAATAAATAGTTAAACAGTTCTGTCTACGACTGTACTTTTGTGCTAAAGCAATATAATTTTTCAAATTATTACTTGTTTAACGAATTGTTATTGAGAGTTTGTTGTTTGCCAAACAACATAATGATTGATTTATTATGAATAATTGCAAACAAAATGAAATGAGGTTTTGCATTCTTAATATTTTTTCTCTCGTTGAAATAGACGTTTCTCGACCCTATAGTATTTTCAATCAAAACGTTATACTTTCATTTCATTAGTACTTCCTATAGCAGGTACAACAGAAAGGGATCCGTCGTCACTCGTCTAACCTGAAATTTGGACCCGCGCCGCGGCGGTCTAGGACCACATAAGTCGGTAGATACGCAAGTTTCCCGCATAATTAAACTTCCTTCATCTTTGTGATAGCATGAAATGATGAAGTATGTTCTAACTTACATAACCGCCACTAATTTTCTATAGAATGCACATTAATTGACCCTCAGAGTGCACACACTGTAGAACCGCAAGCTCTTAACGTATGTTAAGAAATTTTCACTTTCCCCGCACGTGCTTGATGACTTGAATTTTATAAGCATACAATTACCATCTTTGATATATTATAATGACCACAGTTATGCTGCGCAGTTCAGCTTATTATGACAGAGTGATGTTCTCTAGAAAATAAGATACATAAGGACTTTTAGTAAAGCATTTAGTCTAAATAAAACTGACTATGTTATGGTATGTATCGTTGAATTTTTGACGCAGGTCGGTTGTTTCGGGAGGTTCCTGTTCAGGATAAAGCGGGAGGAAACGCCCGGGTGTCACCACTGTGTGGATCGCCCGGAGGATACGGTGGAGGTCTGCCCGGCTTGGGCGGAGCACCGCCGTGTCCTCACGGAGGCGATGATCTCTCGTGTCCGGCCCTGGTCCAGGCCATGGTACGGAACGAGAGGGCATGGGAAGCCGTCACCTCGTTCTGCGAAGCAGTAATGCTCGCGCAAGAGGAGGCGGAACGCGTGAGGGAGACACGCCCTCAAGCCCCAAGTCGCCGCAGGAGACGCCCTGGGCGTTGGGAATCCCAGGCCAATTCCCGGCCAACGTAGGCGCGGGCTTGTGGATATCCGATAAGGACCAGGCCATGGTCGACGGCGCGTTGTGTTCCACGCGTGCCTCAAAGACATGTTAGCACAACTGACGGGGTCCGCTAGGGCCGATGCCTGCCAGGGTCGCGGGAATGTCCGAAAGGGTCACCGTGGCCCCTGGCAACACACAGACAACTGAAGGAACACGGGTGGGTTTTAATCAGTAAAAGTCTGACACACCCTCTGCACGCCCAGAAGTTATCTGAAGATATCCCACCCAAAAAAAGGCTTATCCACTAAGGTACTAAATCCATATTCCTTAAGGAAAATCAATTATCTCAAACTTAGCATTTTGTATGACACAGAAGGACAATGTAAGGAAAAACATGAGGAAAGTGACTTTCTAGAAAACCACTTGCTGCCACGATATCGGTGTCATGTTGTCCCTGTTGGTTGTAAATAAAAGATGTTCAATTTGCCACCTCTCACGTGGCTACAGTAAATAAAGAAAACGCATCGTTTATCGCCGTCGTTGGTTATATTGTTATGAATTCTATAAGGCATGTGCTCCTGGTAAAATGAATATTTGCTCCAGCCTGCTCTATGAGTATATAATACACTGATACACTTACTAACTACAAGCCAAATATTAGATTGGTTATGAAATTGAATATTATGGACCTTATTTTGAACCTGGATGTGACGTTCACGACCCAATCTTTACATGCCTTTTGCCAGTCAGATCTAACGCTGCCTATGCATATAGTATAATATAGTTGGTAGTATCACCAACCATTCTGTACATTCTCATTTCGTGCTGTGATCCAGTTAAGCTGCGCTTGCGCTTGATAATGTCACTGGCGTCAAGGGCATCGCCTCCCGCACTAATAAGGTTAATTAATATCTTAAATGCTTGTAGTAGCGCCATATTGGAGGCTGTTGCGAAAGTATTGGAAACGAGAATGTGCTAAATGGACAGTTGTTCTCTGCAATCATGTCAATATTCGAGATATTGACGAAATATTTTATGGAGCATAAGAAATAATTGAGACAGACACCTTAAACTTTCAAAAATAATATAACTTTGTGTAATTCAGATACTTTTTAATTTAATTGTAAAGTCAACAAAAAAAGACAATAATTTATCAGTTACAGAAAATATTTATGAATAATTTTAAATGACAACTTGCCAATTGTTGTTACGAAATATTGACCATACTTGTAATTGTAAAATTAGCACCTATTGTGATAATTATTCATATTTGAAACGATAATTATTAGATTCTAGGAATAAATAACCAAAATCACAAAATAAACAACCACTTTTGTCGCTGACTATACCTACCAACTTATAAAAGTGGGACTTTCGAGTTTTGCCATTCATATTTATATCGAGTAAAATAATTTATTTGAGTATATTATTCACCTACCATTACAAAAATGGGAGACATAACTATATAAAAACAGATCCAAAGAAATAGGAAAAGGGAAACATAAAATAGAATGTAGTCCATTGTACATTAGATACCAGTGTTGTACGCACGTACTGCACAATTCATTATGTTTATTTATTTATGTCGGTAATTTACGTAATCGCTCAGAAAGTGGAAATCGTAGCGAGAGCGAATGATACCGCCTGTCACACAATTCGGAGACATTCAAACATCGGTAACGCATTCATTAAAATAATCCAAGATTCAATCAATTCAAAATTAATTTTGTTTTTGTGGAGTATTTGATTAAAGAAAAGTAAATAAAAGATATTCAAATATTTCATGAAAATAATCCTTTGGGGATAAATAAAATGGGTATAATAAAAAGAGTGTCCATGGAGATTCTTGCAGAGTTCCGGTTCTTCTTCATAGGAAACTACAATGCTTTGGAACGAACTAGCTTCATATTTCTTACCGACCGACTTCTTGGCAATTCAAAAGTCAAAATAAGTGCTTTGAGTTTGAACTAGGTACTAGAAAAAGGTTTTCAGATTGCTGTTGCTGAAGAGTGTACATACTATAGAAATATAATAACAGGTACATAAGTAATAAAACATCCTCTGATAGCAGCACTGTTGTTGATCATAGTAGGTATATACATCAAAGGCAGCTTGAGTTCTGTCAAAAACAAAATGAAAGTGCAGAGCATTACCGGTACAGTCCACTGCCGATGAGGAAATCCTAACATTTCACGTTTCACTACAACTGCTTGCAATTAAAGTTAACCTAAAAAAGTCGGGAAACACCGAAATAACGCGTCAAATATGTAACGCGGTGAAAACCGCTGAAACTTTTACATAACTGAACAACATACATATAATGTGTTCTTCGAGTTCACGTCATTCTCTGCATCGATACCAAGGCCTCATGACTAGTCAGGTGGTTTTTCTTTTGAGCGAAAGGAGTGAAAAAAATTCCTTTACCGATACATCCGTTACTAACATTGTGGTCAATCTCCGACAGTAAACTATGAAATGTATGGCAAATCATGATAGTGATGAGGATAGGCACCTGAGTAGTCAAAGTCTTCGTTAGTTGCTACGGTTCAAATAGCATTTTCCTAGGCATATTTTTACAGAGGAACGGATGAGAGGGGGAATGGAATAAAAGAAAATTACTGAAATTCTCCTGGGTTGCACGTCCTGGCAATCGGCAAGAAAATTGCTTTTCTGATCTCAAATAAAACCTGCATTGTAGGTTCGTTAACAAGGGTTGCGAGTTTGTCCCAAAGGGATATCGCGGCCCCGGCACACAGGCAACGGAAGGAACACGGGTGGGTTTTAGTCAGTAAAAGTCTGACACGCCCTCCCGCTCCGTTATTTGATAATTTCCCACCCTCAAAAAAAAAAAAAAGGTTCGTAAACAAGGGAGCTTTAGACTACCACCCCATAGGCCTACAGGTAAGGTTATTACGAGTATGTTACCTTAAGTCATCTTTTTGTGTTACAAACGATACTGTTAGTTACATTACGTTATTATGTACTCACGTAACTATACCATAGCAATGGAGTGTGATAGGCTTACAGTAACTAATGAGCAAGCTCACCGGATTGATTCACCGTGACGTGTATTATGTTAAACCCGATGTTCTCATATGAAGCAGTATATTATGGTAATTTTATTAATTTATTATTATTTATTTTTTGCTGGAAATAGGCCTCTTACAGTTTTTACTGAGGTTTTGTTACGGAATTAGACAGATACTTATGAAGTTAGTAAATATTCGTCAAAGACAAAGCGGAAAATACAATGCAAGTGGCAATTAGGTTATCAGCCAAAACAATTTGCTGAGACTTCAAAGTGCGTCTGACGTACCTATCTGAAATTCATCCGACGCACTTCCTGGTCCCAGCTGACTGGCGAAGAGTTTCAGATTCGCCCTGTACTTCATGCCTAAGACACAAAATATATTATAATGGCTATTTACTAACTTCTTAATACTGTACTCGTATTGTCACTGGTTGAGGCGCCCTACTGATCAGTTTGAAACTTTGACAGCCATCATCTTAACAACACTACAGCATTATTTTACCAGCCAATAATTTTGAAATTGGCTAATAAAATAATGCTCCAGTTAATAATAATTGATAATGATGTTCCACATGCAGCCTAGGATAACTTGATTACTGCTTTTCCAGGCTAATTGAGTGCGATAATTGATATTAACGTCCACTAATCACCGATGCAGTTTTCCGTAATTAATTATGCAAAGAATCGTACGGTTGACGCGCGTCAGTAAACTGAATTAGCTCTGTTACAAATTAATGAGTCAATAATTAGTTGATTACCTATTTTACATAATAAATAGGTCAGTAATCAATAACTCATTTCTTGCTTAACAGTTAAATTGATTACTTGTCAATGTGAATCATTACTAGGCAATTGAAATAGATAATTAGTTAATGCCAATCCCAACTTTGATGTAACAATTTAGTATTAACGAAATAAATCTTACTGTTTAATACTCATTAGATAGGACGTCAAATGTGCGTTTGCGTTTATATTGACACGCTAAGCGCTAACCGCTCTACTTAAGAAGATTCCTTGACTAGATTTAAGATCTCTCAAGAATTTGCCAGACTTTATCCAAGAATTCTCCAATTAAAACGTCGAAATCACAATCGTCGTAATTATGCGGTGGTTACTCAACGCGGATAAGAACCCGGTACAGCGTCATGATTGGCTGCTTTCTTTTCGGTATTCTTCCGAATTTCATGCTCTATGCTCACAATTTCTACGTCTGCGCCTGCGCATTCTAATTTTTTATTTCATGTTTATAAACAAAGGTGGTCGACGGTGAAAAGCTGAAATTGTCTCGTTATGTACGCCGCGGCGTACACCCAGAGCAAATAGAGCATGGAAATTATTTAGATTTAAAACTATTACGATGTTTCATTGGGTTGGATCATCATACAATTTCACTTTTTAAAGCGGCCGGCGCTTTGTTACATTGATATAACAAGAAAACTTTGAATTTATGAAATACTGTAAAAGTACAAAACATCTGATAAAATCTGGAGGGTTGAGATTTTCGCTGTTTTATATAGAAAGTCAAGATAATTAACCATATCTATTTCATTAATACATAAAAGAACACAATTGCCATTCTGAAACAGGAAATGATACCTAATTTAATTTCAAATATACTCGTATCGTAAGTAGGTACCAATTTTTGAAACCGTAATATGAACAAAAGGATGCCAGTGACATCGTGGGAATATCAAACGTTACAATAAGATAATATAATATCGTATGGGCAGTTAATTAGTCACACGAACAATTTAGTACAAGTTGACCGGTATAACGATCCTGCATAATGGAGATGGTCTATCGATATGAATCGAGTTAGTATCCGATACGCGTGGCGAATGATACTGCTTTATGAAACAAAACGGTGGTTCTGTATGGATATGTCGTTGAGGTCATGGCAGGGCTGACACGTGCTTTTGTAAAAATAAGTTTGATGAAAGATTGTTTTAACGTTTTTGCACCCTTCCACTACTCTTTTATAGGTATGGAGGCTAAGGAGGAGCATAAGCAAGATCAACAATCAAACTGAATTTTCATATTTGCTTTCGCAACATTCAGAATTAGTTACGATTCATCTTGATGCAATTAAAAACGAAAATAATATAAAACACAATGTTGTTATCAATTTGACATACCTCGATACCAAGGTGTATTCACTGTAAGTGTTGTGTAAACCTGAGTATGATCTAGCATGCAAACATCTCACGTCGTGCCAGCCCTGCACGTTTAGTTGCAGTCCCGTCACCTTCTCGATTGTTTCGCTCTCATACAATCGATACGATTCGATTCATCTCGCCTGTCGAGGCTTCTCGTCGATTATTCTCCGTCGGATCGCGTCCGTGTTGAGAAATGTTAATTAACCTTAATGTGCGTGTGTCGTGTGGGTGTTGCACATTTACAAAAATATTAGTGATATTGCTTTACAAACGGCATTAGTTTTGAAATCGGTTGATATTGATTTAAATCGTTCGTGTACTCGCGGTGCGCGGGCGCCCTCAATGTGCGTTTTGTGGTAGTTTCACTCTAATTTTTTTATTAATTGAGGCCCAGCCACAAATATCTATTAATTTTGTAGGTTTGTTTGTCTGTTCAATATCTACGAAGAATTAAGAAGAATCTTTTACAATTATGTAGAGCAGAGATAAAACAGCGTATTTGCGTCTTCAACATTATTATTATCATCGTATTTTTTTTTATGACAAGTGTTATTTTTAATGTATTTATATTCGGAAGATGTGTATTATTAGATGCACGAGACAAGACACGTGACTGAGCAAATGACTACCTATTTATTCATTAAAGGAACTTAGGTATCTATACTAAAAAATATTCGTGTAACAATGTGTACTGTGATATAAGTTAGTAACTATAATGACAGCATTGTTCTTGTTCAATACATAACTGTGATTGGAACCGTTTGTGATAAATACAATGCACTGGGCACAATAGTTTAATTATTTCATGAAGAACAACACTCGCTTGCAATCCGGTTCGGCTACTCTTACACGTTACAAGCAAACTTTTTTGTAACTGTATGTACCTTTACTTGCATTGATTTTTAATAGAGCCCATGATTCGAAGTTATTTCGAAGTTAAGTTTAAAAAGATTAAACATTCTTGAGTTCTACATTTGCATTAAAAACACTCCTATGTAACTTAATGCAACACAAATGCACAAAATTTTTCAAATGCAGCAAGTACCAGGCGATCAGAAATAATAGAAGATGGCTCTAGGAAATGCATCTATGCAACTTTCTTGATTATTAAACAAACCTAACCTACTAGTCTCTAGATTACCTCATTATCTTCGACAACATACTCTCCTAATACAGCATTCTGAACACAGACCATAAATAAGTGTTAAGTGTTACTTAATGTTGTTCTTCTATTATTGAATAATTTATAGCGTGTCAATTAATAACTCGTTATAAAAATAAATCACAGAAGTGACAAAGTAGATGGAGTTTTAACGTTCAGTGATAACCATCATTGAGAAATATCTGAGATAGCTTTGATGGACTTTTTCATCTTGTAAATACGAGTAACGTACGTAGTTATGTTATGACTAATGTTAAAGTTCAATGCTGGAGTTATGTAAGTAAAACAAGAATGACGATATTACTCTTCTCGTGTAAGACATTTGAAACTGCGTCGTTAATACAAATCCGTGCGTTGTTACTCAATGGCTGTAACACGAGTGCCGCTTGTTTAATACATTTCGACAGTAAATCTATCAGTTTTATCGGCGGCCATTGTTTCCATATATTATTTACTGCCGTGACTTGAGCTACGAGCACGCTCAGCGCCGACCTTCAAAACTTAACATACAATACAATCAACATTTCTCCCAGAGCGCCTTGATTTAGCATAAGCTCCCTTATTTTATAAACAGTTGCTTATACAGCCAAGGTAAATCCTTTAACAAGGCAAGCATTAATAACATCACGACCCATGTTCTCTTCTTCCGTTACTACTATCCTGGTGCCTACCACCTCTGCCGTGTCACGCACAACTCTTCTATCTTGAAAAACAGCGTTTTGAGTAAATCGTCTTTGAAATGTTAAATAACCTAATGTATGTATTCCTTGTGTAAATTGTATAAAGTACTTAATTACTGTTGAATAAGTTTTTAAAAGAACTTATTAATAAGGGGCCTAATTCTTTTTTTGTAAATTTTGAATATTAAACGTTTTATTCGAATAAAAAGAGTTGGGCATAACCACTGTTTCATACAAACGTGGTCACGCGTCATGTATTATCTTAAGTTAGAAGATTTTTGCGCAATAAGGTATTACCACGTGATTCAAAGACCTATGTCTGCTAATTATTAGTTGTGTGAGATGTGTGTAACTTGTCAGCTCGGTCGATTTAGAATACTCATCTAATTTAAGGGTAAGTAGGTAAATAATAAACCATGAAATATGACAAAACTATAGTTTTATTATTCAAATTAATGTAGTGGGTATTCAGTCATTCTTATTAATTAAAAATATATAAAAAATAGGACTAAGTAATTACTTATTGAACAAAATAATCAGTCAAATTTTTTATCCAATTATACTTTTAATGTTTTAAATAATCAATTAAACTGTTTAAGAAATCAATAAAACAGTATCAACATAATTATGTTAGTCTGTTGTAATAAAATGAACTAAACAAACTCCTTTAACAAAAACTTTTTATCACTTAGTAATAAATTTATAACAATAATAAAAAATAGTAACGAAGTAAAGACTAGTTAAAATCAACAGCATTTAACATAAACAAGAAAAGAAACAGATTAATAATTTGAAATGATAAATGAAATTAGGTACTTAATTAATTATCAAATACAGCATCTAAATCACAGACGTTATCATTCACCACAAGTTCTTCAAAAAATGGTCTACGTGTAATTGGCATTGAATCACACAATTTCAACAGTTCCTGTTTTTTTATTACACTCACTCCTCGAGGACTTTCTTCGCAAGGAATATTACTGATAAAGTCCACTGAGTCATTAGGATTAAAACATTTTTTGTTCATTACCTTTAATTCCTTGAAATCATTCGAAACATATGAGTTTTTAGCAAATATACTTGTTGTGCCTCGTCGAAACTCAATCATTTTCAATGCTTTGATGTTGTAATCCTTTGGAAATGTCTTTTTTAATTCATCTTTAAACAAAATCATGTTATGATGAGTGATTGTTTGAACTGTCATATTTTTTCGTGATTTCTTCATTTTATCTGTATAATCTGATATGTCATACATTTCTTTTACTTTACCAAATTTGTTTGCTATACATCCGTGTACAGTATCAGCCGCCATATATGTGTGACCCGGTTCAAAATATACAAACTTTATTTTTTCTGCTGATATTAGTGACGGTGAATTAACCAATCTTATCATAGCCGTAAATAAAATTCGGTTCTTATTTTGTGATGAGCAGTTGTCACAATAAAACATTATTTCGTTATAGTCGCGTGCATTATTCATGACAAAATAAATATATGATGATGCAATGTTATGGGCTTTTCTGCCGCTTTCCCCTTCATGCCAAACTATACAATATGCATCTTCATTTTTTCCTGGAGGAACGAAAGTTTCATTAAATAGTACTAATTTTCTGGAAAAGTAATAATCTTTTATGGTTAACTTAGGCATGCAAATTGCCTTTTGCATATCTACCGTGTATACTTTTCTAGTTGTGCATTGGTTTTTGAGATCATCTTCTAATGCTTTACGGGATTCCGTTTTGTTCAGTACATGATTAGGATATTCCTTGCATAATGCACAATTACATTCAGAACATGTATGATTCAGCTCACTGTGGTTCTCTCTATGATTTTGGCATAAAGTACACAAATCTTGTATTGGGTTTGAGGTTGACAAATTCATTTCTTTAATTATTTTGTGAAAATACGCCCAACTACATTTGCGGATATTTATCTCTTCGCATTGCGAAAGATATGCTTTGTATAGGTCTCTAAAAGATACTCCACATGGAAGATATCGTCTGTTTGGAGCATGCTTGAGATTGTAGTGAGACACGGTTGGTTTTATTTTTTCTATGAACTCTTTGACTCCTTGTGCATACCCTTCAGGAAAACAATTCCATGGCTTTTTAGATCCGCGTTGTTCAGGTGCTGCGTCTTGCGTGTCTACATCTATTATTCTGTTCTTGAAATTTGCTTTCAGAACAGTGATCACTGTTTGAGCATTAAAAAATCCCAACGTATTTAAAAAAAACGGTCGACATACCTCAATATTCCGTAAAGACCACGTCAAAGAATTGTGTCGTTGTGAGTTTTCCTTCGTAGTAATTTTTTTAGGATGTTTCCGTACGTTTCTGCTTATAAAATTTCTTTGGTTTTGTTTGCTCAAATCTCTAAAATTCGACCAGATTTGGTATCTATCTTGCTCTGTAAATTTTTGGGAACATGTTTTTCTACATTTCTGTGTGCAGGGCGGTTTCATTATATATTTATTTTTCTCCAACTGTAAGCGCTTTGTAGCATTTCTTTCTCTCCTTTTCTTACTTCCATTTAACGACTTATTAGTACTCGAGTTATTTGAGTTATCTGTTGGCAATACTTCTTCTTGGTTCCTAGAATTATCGATTTCCGAATTTCCCTGGTTTTTGGACACACTTTTACTCTTCTTTGTTTTCTCTTTAGACTTCTCAATTTCTGAATTCTCCTGACTTTGGGACACACTTTTACTATGCTTTTTGTTTTTTTTAGATTTCTCAATTGTCGTAATTTCCTCACCAAACACATAATCACTCTTATTTATTTTCTCTTTGGACTTGTTAGATTCTCCGATTTTTGAATTTTCCTGACTTTTTGACTCACTGACACTCTTCTGAAGTTGCCCTTTTGATTTGCTAGTCTTTACACTTTTTGAATTTTCTTTTGTTTTGCGCTCTTCATCGTTTTGTTGACTGTTACTTTTGTTATCACTAAGTTGCTGTACTAATTCTTCTACGCTGTCATCAAATGAAGTTTCATGGATAACCGAAGATAGTTGTGTTTCTGTACTAATACGACGCTCACTGGTTTGCTTTGGAGTTGAAGTATACGGACCAATATGATCTACTCGACATTTATTTAAGATGTTGGATATATTGTGGTACTGCTTTACACCAGCGTGAGTCTGTTTTTTTTGCATTCGTACCACAGTACCCATAGTGTCATTTAATACATGGTCAGATCGGAATTGTTCAGTGCTTTTGCATGAATCTTGAACTTCATAATTTTCAGTACATAATTTTCGTTTCTTAACAGCTAAATCCAATAATATGTTCTCATTTATTGATTCCATATCGTTGAAGTCAATATCTTCACTAAATGTTCCATTTAATTCTATTAAGTCTTCCTTGTGCAATTCTGGAATAGGTGTCGATGTATTGCTCAATGGTACCCGTTGAAGTTCACAAAAACTAATTGGTGATAATAAATTTTGATGATTCAAACATATTGCTTTATTCTGTGAATCTGACACTTCTTCAATTACATTAGAAACTGGCATTACCAAGTTCAAAGGCACCGGTTGAAGTTCGTGATAAACAATTGTTGAACATAAATTTTCTTTATAACAATTTATTTCGGCTTCATTTTGTGAATGGATCACCGCATGATGGTCTTCTCTTGGTTGAGCTAATACTTGAGAGTAATTTGTTGGATATCCCTTATTTTCTACAACACTTTTATCACTACACATACGTATCAACGTCTTTCCTCGAATAGAACTCATATCTAACAATTTTTATTATATTTGGAAACAAACAAACTAATTACTTCTTATTAAAACAAAAAACAACGGAGCGAAGTTACCCGTGACGTAGTTGCTAGTGAAATGAAAGAATGTAAATATAAAACGCGCGCGCGGCGACCTCGATCACGCGCAACTCTTCTAACTAATATCTAACAGAAATTGAGATACGCTGCGACAGTAGCCCGCGAGTAATGCACAACTATTCTAACTTGAGTTAAAAGAGTTACGCATGATTCAATAATTAAAAAATAAAGTTGAACGAGTTTGCCAATACAAATATCTCGGAAACTAGCTACAATTTTTGAAATTCTGTATTAGTATTGACGATAGTATGGTGTATAAAATTATTTTGCAGTGGTTAGGCGAAACTATATTATTTTAAGATAGCAGAGATGTGCGTGACACGGCAGACCTGGACAGTAATATTCTTTGAAAGTGATATTCTACTGGCGCTTATTTCTGAACTCTCAATAAAGTAAGATCGTGGTTCCTATAAACTGTCAGCAAGATGACGAAATCGACGTGCAATATACATTCCGTTCCGTGCCTGTTCAGTTTTAATACGCTGTTTATCTTATCAGTAAGATCTCGCCACATTATGTTAACTCGCGTTTAACGTGGCAGGAGGTTTATTGTTATTAACTCTGCATATCTACTGTTTACTTGCTGATTTATGGAATGTTTTGACATTTGCAAACGATTTCGTCTATACTCTACCAAGATGAAGCTTTGAAATAGACAAAAGACTGTCTCAAATCCAAATCAATGAGGGGTTTGAAAATCTAGAGTGTAATGAATACTTTATGTGAAAGATACATGTGAACATTCGAAGAAAGTCCGAGCATCAGTGATCTTATTAGAACTAACTTAAAAGCAAATAGCTGTAAAAGTAATTAGAGTGACGTCGGTGACACTTCGTCTGCCGGCGGCGCAACAGCATATGACGCAGCTGATACACAGCTGTTGACTGCGCTACTTATGGCAACCAACGCAGTGGAACTTCCGCAGGGTAAATCTATACTGGCCATAAAAGTCTAGACGTAAAACAAATGTTTGCAAACTAGCTCAAACTATAACTATACATTAGTGCAGTGGTCGATAAACCGCGGCTCGTGAGTCGTATGCGGCTCTTTGGTCTATAGAGTGCGGCTCTATACAAGTGTTGATGCGTGCAAGCGTAGATAAGCGCGGGGGTCGGGGTTTCGGCCATTAAGCAAGATATCAGGTTTTATTAAAAACTCAAATTATATTTCAAAGATTAATATCCGAAGTATTTTCACCAAAAATTTACAGAACATCGAAATTTTTTCATTTACTGTGCCTTTCAAAGTGTTCCAACGGTAACTTGTTAATAAGTAAGATGCCTTGCTGATATCATGATAATGATGAAGGCATCCTACTTCTAAGCAAGTAAATTTTAGGAAGCGTTGTGGAGTGAAAGAGGATGGGAGTTTTAAGGATTATGAAAGTGTATTGAGACAGTTTGGACCCTTATACGGCTTTTTTTTTTTTTTAAACGTTGCCCCACATTAGGAATTTCTTCCTGTATCGTGGACGCACCCACGATACACCATTACAAACATAGACCCGGAACAACTACTTGCAGATCATACAAATATTTGTTCCGTGCGGGGATCGAACCCGCGACACGTTGCGCAGCAGTCGATCGCTCAGCCACTGCGCCAACCGTGTCGTCCATTGGCTCTCATAAGAAATTTTCGTCATTATAGTATTGATATTTGGCTCTATTGACTATCAAGTTTGCCCACCACTGCATTAGCAGAATGCTAGACGTAGAGATAGAAGCCAATGCGGCAATTTTATCAAAAAACAAATATTTAGACAAGAAATTAAAGCGATTTTACAGATTCTGATTAAGAAAATTAATTATTTACAGAATGCTGAACTTAAAACCGGCCTTATATTGAAATACCCTGGACCCTGGAAATAGACAGAACTGACCAAGTCACCCAAGAAAAGACTGCAAAGCAAATCATTTTGTATAATGTTTACTTGTGTGTGTACAGCGGGGCTACTCGCGAGTCGCGATGTTATCGGCGCGTGCGTCACTCTTCGCCACAACTGACTGGATATTAACTCTGATAACAACGCTCTTATCAGCTGCACTCCTAATCTGCTTTCCTATATTGTTTACTGGAAACACTTTCGCAGAAAACATTAGATTAAATGTGACGTAAGTTTTCTCAGCTTAGGCACTGCAGGTTCATGGTTTCTGTTTCAGACACCAGACATATTGTTTTTCTGAATTTTAAAAGTAGCCATTGTAGCAATATAAGATTAGTCAACAGCAGCTAGGAGTCGTTCGGCATTGGACGTAACGTTGCATTTGTATCTATGATTACACTTGTTGAACCTTTCTAAGGAGGAAGCCTATCTCCAGCAGTAGATCCTTCACAAGCTAACGGTACTAGTTCTACTTCAGCGATAACAGCAGACTAGGTAGTTTGTCTTGTCGCCCCACGCTAAATTTCCCGGTTCGCGGTCGCTATTTGAGAACCTGTCTTCCTCCCCGGATCTATTGGTTAGAACACCAAACAGGGTGAATGCAAACTACTTAGAAACTTGTAAACTTAGGAACATCGTAATGGGACATGGAAAAGACATTGTTATTTTGAACCCCTATAAAGGCCAAAATTGAACAGTATAGCGTCATGATAACAATTAAAAGAAAGATCATAGTATATTTATGTCTTCCCATCCTTATCGTTAAAAGCGACACCTGAAATAGGAAGACACGAGCGGTCTGCCAAAATAAAAATTGTACATGGAAGGATCTTGGGACATTTGTACATGGAAGGATCTTGTACATGGAAGGATCTTGGGACATTTCTTCAAAAAGTCATGCGATATATTCATATATGATTGTTTTTGTTTATCTTGTAGTGCATCATACTATTATTATGTAGTTATTAATGTTGCTATTAAAGTATTATGATATCACAAAAGAGACAGCATTAGTCATTAAGTAGTAACTGTTACAACATTACCTCTACCTACATTATATTTGTTGTATTCTCATCTAATGTCTAGTCTTCACCGTGAAGTCTGAATGAAAACTTCAGCAGTGTCTGTTGATTCTGTTGATCTACCTTGCGTTAAGCTCCTATTGGAATCTGATTTTCTAGTAAAATTATGGAAACAGGTTGTTTTATTCTGGTCCTCTCCTCTGGTTACCTACTATTTACCCTGCTTACTCCTTACTGCTACTCATCCTTGCTCTCTGCGATTGAATATTATATAAGTGATACTTAATTTTGATCAGCAATAGACTAACATGTTTGTAGGGTATTCTATCTAATAGATAATGTTTCATGATACTAGATGCTAGATTTAGCATTGGACAACAATGAAAATGATTGGATATCAATCACATTATAATTGTATGCAATGTAGGACATGAGACACAAATGTGCGCGTGTTATCAAACAAATTGCCCAGAATTTTCCTACGATTATATTGTTCTTAGTGGGATAATGACCGATTCCTATCTAATTATGTACGTACTGTATCAATCTACTGTAGAAATACAAGTGACTGAACCCGGTTACATTAATTTTCTACCTACTTACCTATATTATGTACATACCCACGAAAAGAGGTTTTTTTTCGTCTCCTTCGTCGTTCGTGTGTGTTGAGTTCCTTGAACTTTGTGCACGGTTATTGTTAAAACAATAGAAGTACAGTCTATCAAGTTTCAGGTAAAACATAATAAAAATCTACATTATGTTAGTTAAAATCGTTGTTATTAACAAAAATACTTACCATTGATAAATTACGATGTACAGTTACAGGTGCTAGTCTACGATAAAATTCGTTGTAAGTACTAAATAAATCTTAGAACATATCACTAACCACATAACAGCCGTGTTAATTTAAGGCGAGTTCACACTAACATTCTATTTGTGATCATCCCCCGAAAGGATATAAATATTACGGAGGATGGCGCGCGGTACGGAGCCAGCGACGACGGCGCGACGCGCACTGTGTGGCTGTGCCCGAGTGCCGCTGTGCCGCACCGATACTACGAGCGACACATCTGGGAAAGTGGCCGCAGATATGCAGGAGCTAGCCAGCGGAAGGTCAAGTTCAGATACAATTTTAAGGCCAGACATTCAGGTTAAGACGCAGGCTGCATATCAATCACCGCGCCCTTTATGGTGCCCTGGTCATTTACTTACAACTTTGGTTTTGGAGCATTTAAATTGCCTTCGTTAGTATTGACAACTACATTGGCCTGCTTTACGCCTTACAAAGTCGTCACGATATCGTGATGACTTTAAAGTTATAGGTGCACGCAACTAACTAACTACCGTACAAGTATAATACGAATAAATCTGGACCATAGTCGGAGTTTCTAGCTACCAATCCTACTAAACCAGACTTAATAAAGCATTTTTAGCGAATTATCTTATAACATCTACGTCGTTATGGGAATCTGCTTGGAATATAGATTTAATTTATTCCCATGACTATTTTCCTCAATGTGTGTAAAATAATTTAATAAGATCCAAGGAAAACGTAAATCAACTAGATAAAGCAATCTATGTTTTTTAAAACTAGTCTTTTTTAAACTGCACCAAAAATGGTTCCGTTCAACATTAGTTATCCACAGCATCTGCAGCATGTGAATCAATCTCGCTGTTTCTCCTCTCACTCGCACGTTATCTTTTTGCACTGAAAGTAAGAGAGACAAAACACATCCGCAGCGCGCAAGTCCTCACCCCTAGAGTTGGCAGACGAATTATTGCCAGGTTTGGACAATCAATATGGAGTAATGGCGGTATGAATGGAATCATGGCGGACTTACCGCGCCATAAACATTTCAAATTATGTGCATTTCATATGGCGGTATTTCGCAGTGACTGTGAATATTTTATGGTGTTTTATTGTAGGGTAGGATATTGTACCTATGAGGTTTTTATGCTATTCTTTTGTTCTCGTTTCTGTGAGCCATACTTCGTGTTTCTGACGTCTATGAGTATTTTCAAATTGATTGCCTTGTTGTTGCATAATCTCTTTCTCTTTTCAAGGTAACGCCTGATTGAAATTGCTTATCAAGGTTAATTCGATTTTTACTTTCCCAAATAACCCTTATTTGCGTTGCTGTACATCAACTATAAATCTTTCAAATCACCATCCCCTTGCGCTTGTCGCCCTAGTAACTCGACATCATCAAACTATCGACCCTCGCTCTCACGAAACAAAATACCAATTTAATGAGACAAGCAAGGGCTACACCCAACTATAATCTTATTAGAGACATCCCTTAGGAAGTATAAATAGCTCTAAGTTGATAACGAGTGACCCTCGGGCACATTCGAGTGGTTTTCCCACGAAACTCTGAAGAACGTTAGACAAAGTTATCGTTCAAACTTCAAGTGGTTGGTATTTGTTATTGAAGCGATAAATCAAAGCTGTTAATAACATTATCTGATAGGTACTAACACTGTATTAGTTATTCTATCTACTGAGTACCTATCTAAAGCCAAAGAGATAATTATTTTCGAAGGGTTTCATAATAAATAACATTAGAAACTCCTATGTTTTCATATGCTACTTTGCGGGTCATATACCTATTTGTATATAAATGTATTATTACAAAACGATTTGAAAAATTATTAAAACCTGACCTAAGATAGGCAAACATGAAAAGTTTGAGTCAACACAGACAAGAAAGTAAATAAAACTTTTTATAGAATATAATAATTTTATGTATTTAAAATACAGGTATTCAGCTGCATCCGGTTAGACTGGAAGCCGACCCCAATATAGTTGGGAAAAGGCTAGGCCGGCAGATTGAAAATATGTATTTAATATTTATACCTAGCTTATATAAACAGACGTCGTGTATTCTATTAAAGTTTGTGTAAAGAAATTGTTATGAGCAGCCTTATGAGAGAATGACAGAACAATGTAGTAAATTATAATTGTCTCAGATTATCTTAATAACGAACGAGGAGAGAATTAGAACTGTGAACGCAAACGACTCAATAGTGATATCATTTCTCAAGATATAATTATTATTTTTATAGAAATATGAAACTATCTCAAAACATATTATTATTTTGTAAAAGAAGACGCTGTTATTGGTGTAAGAAAAGCTTAATTTGCATAACATTCATCCCAAATAAGTAGAAATATTTTATCAATAGCCCGATTAAATACTTTTAAATTGAATTATCATTTAATATTGATAATATTGAATTCTCTGAAATACAATAGGCCAAAGGTAACGACGACATTGTGAAAACACACGAACACACTGAAGACAATCAGAAAACTGTGCGCACGTAGCACGTACTCGTAGGTTATAGAAATAAATTGAATCGAATAGCGACTGCACATGTGTTGTTTAGCACAATAGCCGGCCCTGACGCACGCGCTAAGTAAATAACATCTATCACTTGATTGTGAAAGATACTACTAACGTCTGAATACAAAACACACTGCTTTCTGTTTAATTAAGAAAATTAACACATATTAGACCATTAAATAGAAATGTGTGCTAATATTTCACAATGTTTAACTTTAATGAGTGTAATGACCTAATCGCACATATGACACGTGTTATCTATCTATCAAGGTACAGAATACAATAGTTAGGTATATATAGAACATGTAGGAACACTGACAGCGAGCATGGGCTTGATTTCCCAGGAGACCTAGCGTCTGAATTCGAAGCAATTGCGATAAATTGATTATCCTGTAAAGGCAGCTGGAATCGGAATCCAGATGGCAAAGGACCGAAGAATACTGAGTCGAGCGATGGATACAAACCATAACTATAAAAAATCTGTACAATAAAGGACACTCACTGTTAACCACAAACAATACAGCTCATCAAGGACTCTTGTACAATTAAGGCGTTAGAGCTATGGTAATAACAATTGCTGATCATATGGGACCATTTAATTAGTCGCCACAAGTGTCAGCACATGATATCACTGATATTTCCATAACTCCTATATTTACTGAGGCCACACACATGTTCCTTGATAACCACATCGTGGTGAATCATTCGTCAAAAGGAACAATACGGTGGCAACGACATCAAATTGTTGATCGAATACAAGACAAATACACTATTGTCATTAATATCTGGTAATTAGCATGATAATTGGTGCTTTCAAAAACATGGAATTAATTTTCATTTTAGTCATATTTTGTAATGGTAATGATGACGACACAGGATACTTTACTTTATTTCTAAGACGTAATTTTCACTAACGACGCATACCTGCTGTAATTACTGTCGTACACGCGGTTGATATCCTAAAAACATTTACCAAAAACATCTCGAAAACATCGCACTACGTGAGTTTAAAGTAAAAGCTTAGAGCAGCGACTCAGCGCGACAGACACGACTTCACGAGGGTGGGACTAGCTCGAGAGATCCTCGACACAGGTGCGTCACCTTGGCACGCAGCCAGACACCGCGGCTACAGGAAATAATTCTTCGTAGAATACCTAGACTACCTCAGCATTCGACAAGCCATTCGAAGCTTTCTAGATACATTGTGCTTTATGAATTTATAATAACTTTGAGTTGGTTTACTGCAGCTGTGGCCTTTAGTTCCATCCCCAAAAGAAGTTTAAATGGGCAATAATTATTTAAATAATTTAATTAGCAACATTATGGTGTTTTGACTCGCGTAAGGTTTACCCCAGGTTGAAATATTAGGTCCTATTTCGTACTGAGTCACCAGTTTATAATACCTCATACCCAAATATGTGCATATTGGGTTAGGGTCCGACTTGCAGGTAAGTACGGCTAAATAGCAATATTTACATCGGTAATTACTTAGTTATTTTGATGATTAGGTATCTTTATTGATAATGTGTTCATCTTATCATTTCTACTTCACCATCCGGAAATGCAGTTTTGAACTATTAACTTCTCTACCTGTTTCAAACTCACTTTTCAGTCAGTTATTAATAGCTTAAGTATACAAGAGTATTTTAGTTTCTACGTGGGCGGTGTCAAACGCGACGTGTCCCGACATATCGGTGACAAAACAAACGAATGTGATTAATATGGTGAAAGCTATTGACGAATCGGTCTCTCTCTAAACACACAAATATTTTTAAATACACAATCTAATGTGAAAACATACTTTCCTACACAACAAGTGATTTAGCGGGTACATACAAATATTAGTCATCCCAGTATAAGTGAACTTTTAAATAATGATAGATAACCATCAGGTTTACTATTCAAACAACACTGGTAAACTTATACGTAGTTGGGAAAGACAGAGCGACTCATCAAATCTTATGAGGTTTATATATTAATACTAGCGACCCACCCCTGCTTCGCACGATTTACGTCTTGACAATACATCAAGTTTTTTTATTTATTTATGTAATTTAATAATAATATTAACTCTCTAAATGATGGTGACACCGCATCAAAATCCGTTGCGTAGTTCAGAAGAACAGCGTCTTTAATTTATAATACGAGTATACGGGGTGTCAGGGACATCGACTTGGAGCCAGTACAAAAACAACTGGTCCATACATTTTGACCGCGTAGGTATTGCACTTTTCTATGAAACAGTAGATTTTTTTAAAAATAACCGACGAAAAATTCAAACGCAGTGGGGTTCAGAATCATGTACTGAATCCATGGCAGCCGGCTCCGCGTCGATGTCTCTGCCACCCTGTATATAAATATTAGATATTACCACAGAACTTCGATGAAGTTCTTGAGCGAAGCTACAGAATCTCACTTTACCGGAACCTACCGTCTCCTGGGTTAAAATCCACATATTCCATTTCCACGAAAAACTATACGGAACTTCAACCATTTCCGCGAAATGTTGTACCAGCACCAGGCGTCAAGACTGCGGTGGAGGTGCAGTCAAAAGCTAATAAAATGCAGGAGGCAGTAAAACCGGTGTACATAGTTGCATAGAGCATAGTCTGTCTAGACATGCGTGAGCAGTAGCGTCGATACGGTAATGCCCATGCGCCAACTACCGCGCTACCGCCGCACTTTCCCGGAGTTCTGCAAAGTGCAAGTTTACCAAAAACGACCATACATTTTACGCTACACGTCTCATTATTATATGTACGTATATATAGCTTGTTTCTAGTAGTTATTTAGCTTCATGAGAAATTCATCATTTTAGGCGGTGAGGGCGGATGTTTGTCATTCTTCATGGGCGTTCTAAAAAAATTCTAGGTAATACTTACATAATATTTACCTACCTATTATTTTAGTTACATTATCTTTAAAACAACTGCTTTATCTAGAGACATATTCTGATATGGAAAAGAGATTGGCGTTAGGAAAAATGCGCGCTATATTTCCGCATTCATTTCATCAAAACCAAAACGTTTTGTAGTCAAACTACTCGGAAACCATATCCCAACGTCCATCTTTGATCTCACTGATGCATTTGACGTGTTGACTGATGTTTGCTGGTGTAAGCTCTGGTTCAAAACGTATGCCTTATAAATCCGTTTGCTGGCACGGAGTTCTATTTCTGTTGTTATGTTTATCAATTTTTCTAACGCCATATGCGATGCAGCGGCTTTCATGTTACGCACTTGAAAGTAAGTACTGTCTTTTAAGTTTTGTGTACGCATGGAAAATAGAACCCTCTCGCCGACAAAGAGGATCGTGAGGACGATAAACAGAAGCCAGTTTTAATATCACTCTTTGTAGAGAAGCTGCCAAGATTAGAAGCGCGAGTGTTGAATATTATGAGTCTTACTGCTTTGAACAAGGGATTATCGAGTTAGATACGCCTCGGTATGCAATCGTTCAAGATAATTTTGTAGAAATGGGTTGCTCGATTTTATTTTCTTTGGTGTCGCGGTCGTTTGGAAATCCCGACAAGATTCTAATCTGACAACTGAAGTATCTGAAAAACATTTGCCTTTCGTAGAAAACGTTCAATTTGTGGGCATAGTGTGTCTGCTTAGGTGTTTGGTTTCCTACATAACAATTTCAGAATAATGTTTGCATTAGAACAACTAAGCAAGTACACCTTGACTCACGCTTGCACAGCTGTGGCTGTGGCTGCTCTGTTTTTCAGCCTTCACGAGTTCAGGTATACGCTTGTCATTATTGTAATTTGTAATTTATTCGCCGTACGCCATTGTAATGTTACTTAGCGATGTTTTTTCGTGTCAAGAGCGAACGTAGCACTTGATCAAACACATACGTGTATGTATAGTTTGTAGATATGGGATGCCGGAGGATGTCACGAGACACAATGGAATTGTTGGGAAATATCAAACGATTAGCGAGACTACAAGAACATAAGCTAATGTCCGCATAGACGTGTTGAATGTTGATACATTTTGAGTGACATGATTAACTATTGTATAGGGGTAAGTGTAGGGCTTGATTGACCATAAAGGACGTTGGACATATTGGTAATTTGGTAATATAGGGGACCGAATTTTATTCGGCACTTAAACCGGACACAAAAATGAATGAATGAATGAAATGTACCGATCCCAGCGTGGTTTAACCAGACTCGATAAATCGGATAAACCCCAATATTTGCACTGCACGAGCCCCTGTTGCCTCATGGGCTCGTGCCTCGGGTAGACCGGGTGGCACGATAATGGTAAGGAAGGATTTGCGAGCTTGTTGGCTAAGAAGCTTCATTTTTTTAGGCCTCCAAGGAACCGTAGGTCTACGTATTTGACATTAATGTCAATTTGATACCTCCACGCGTTTCTGAGAAAAAGAGTCTTGACAGACTGACAACGAAGTGATTCTTGAATTAAGGGATGCATTTTTCCATATGAGATACGGAACACACGATTTTAGTAGAAGTGTGCTTGCAATTCTTTCCGAATAGCCCGACTCATTTTGTTGATATGAGTAAGTAAAAAAACCGGCGGAAAATGTATGGGATATCATGTTTATCAAACTGCAAATTTAAGTTGGTTGACTATTACTCGTTAACCTGTACAGCCTCCTTAGCTCTCATAGTTTTCCTTTAAATTTCGTTATATATACTACTGCTGTGAATTTTTTCACAAGTCCACGTACCAAATATTTAGCTAGAGGGCGGGGGGACACTTGACTGTAACAAAAAAATTCAGTTAAAAGCTTAATATTTCGCAAACGAATCCCTGAATCCAAAAATGGTTATGACTAACTCACTCACTTTGAAAGAGCTTTCCAACGATACCCCACAACATGGGGTAGATGAGGAAAAAAGAAAACATCCCCACTTTACGTGTAGGAGAGGTACCCAATTATTTTTAATTTTTCTTGATTTTATTTTACCACTTTGTCGGCATGATTAATATGTATATATATATATGCCAAATTACAGTACTAACCGTCTCTGAGCTAAGCCGCGGACAGACGGACGGACAGACAGACAGACGGACATGGCGAAACTATAAGGGTTCCTTGTTTACTACGGAACCCTAAAAAAACTAAGTTTTCTTTACCAAACACCTCGTGTATTTCGATCCAGACGTTTTGACAAAAGCCACAACAAAGATTAACAAGCATCTTCCTACGTAACCCTGGGGATTACGACTCGCATACAAAGGGCTGGGCTGAGCAATAGCACCGTGATTGCTATGCGGCGTGGGCGGCGAGTGCGTGCTCGTCCTTAAGACGTCGCAGACCGAGTGGCCAGTGTGGCCACACATTCATGCACACACTGCACACGTCACGATTATGAGAGCTTTGGAGTTTAGTGGACGCTTCCGCCAATTGTCTACTAAGGATGTTGAGCATTTTGAGTAAATTGATCTTCTAAATAAGCTGTTGTCCGAGTATTATCTTGTTCATCATCCGCTACAATGACTGGCGCGATTTGATGAGTTGCTTCTTTGAGCTGAAAAATATCACCGTAAGAAAATGATGTAGAAAATGTCAGTAAGTACACCAATCATTCTTTATTCGCCATTGGCAAGTTCTAGTCAAATCAGCACGATACGAGAGCAATATATCACGTAAAGTGTAACACGCAGCTGGTGCTCAACATGAGATGTACATTTGAATCGAAATATGGTAAGCAGTGACGTAGTCTCGCCATTTACAATCACAATAAATCAAACAGTCAAGAAAAAAAGTGTTTGATTATATTTATGGTACTCGTAATATAGAACACGCTGTAACCAACCATTTAGTGAAGACGCTGGGAAAAGATGGTTTACGATGCGTCCGGGCACTCTTTCATGTCGTCGGCAAAATACGACACTTTTTAATACCAGCTAGAGAACCCTCCCGTCCCTCTTGTTCCGATCACCGCATGTTGCTTTACGGATTAATGGACAGCCCTCTGAGCCGCGGAATTAAAAATATTATTAATCAACTTCGTCGTCATCACATGATGGAATTAGAAGCCAATTTCATTTAACTTTTTGTTTTGATCGAGGATATTGCGCATTTCACAGATGGTTGATTTTGGATTTTCCGTTACGGATTGTATTAAACGGAATTGACGGTTAAGCCTATCGAGTCGATATGAATCATACCACAGCATAAGGGGTATCGGGAATATTGGGATCGCTCTGATTTATTCGCAGTTTCTCCAGACAGACGTAGCCCACAGCTCCTGGCTAGGCGGGCCACACGCGAGGTTTTATAGCCTAGCTATAAATAGCCATAAGGGTTTGACCTGTAGGTATAGCGTACCATGCTTCATTGCTCGCACTATAAAGCCACAGGAATACTGAGTTAGATGATCCCGTGAAAGTCGTAAAGTCAGTCTGGAAGGCAGGACGTGTTTAAATTATTTGCGATGGTGAAGCATCTGCAACTTGAGCTAATCGGGGATTATTTTTGGACAGAGACTTGTTGTGAAATGAGAAAAACAATTGCATAATTAAAAACAAAATAAAAGCTTGCGAGCTTCCCCTATTTCAAAGAACCTCTTCATTAGGTGCAGTCTCAATTACCAAGAGCGCATAGACGTGGCGGTAACAATGCAATAAAATCTTTGAGTGGTGTATTCGATGACGAGGTAATTGCAGCAGGATGCGGGCGAGCCCTGAGGGTGCTCTGCGTCCCGTCTGCCGCCCTAGTCCTTCGCCCGCCGCCCGCTACTTCATCGCTCAACACTTGAAACTTTTGTTTATATTGTGGGTATTTTAAAACAGACAATGTAACTCGAGTGTCAGAGTGTATCGTTACCATCTCATAATGGTTTAAAAAGTAATTTATTTATCGCACCCCGTTTGTTCACGGAATTTTCCAAGAACTTAATAAACTGTTGAAAATTAAACCTCCTTAGATTTTGCTAATGTTGTAAATACTTGGGGCCTGTGGCTAAGTAATAACAGCCGCACGGGTCGATCGATAGGGTTATGATACGCTACCTTGCCGCGGTCGGTCCGTGGATGGGTGATAATCTTTAAATACCAAGACCTCCACACCTCGGAAAGCACGTTATGTGGTTGGTCCCGGTTGTCATTTGTGGATCTTTGACAGTCGCGAGTCGTACGGGTCGTCAGAAGCCCGAAAGTCTGACAACCATCTTAACAAGGGGTATCGTTTTACCCAGTAGGTAACTGAGTTGAGGGGGTCAGAAAGGCAGTAGCTCCATGTAAAATACTGTTATACAGCTACGTCCTGTTAGAGTGGAAGTGGACTCCAATATTGATGGGGCTAGGCAGATGATTTTGTTAGTCCTACTTATAGTTCAGTTTCGCATCTTAGTTACAGTTCGCGTCAAATAACTTTGCCGGTCTGAAGTGAGGTTGCGTATGCGCGCTGGCATGCGCGCTACTGTTTTATAAGTAAGATTGATTAAGTACTGCGCAATCATTTGTAGTCTACTTCAGAGTGGCAAAGTTATTTGACGCGAACTGTATAATACTTACAGGTTATATAAATAAATACCCACTCGCGTAGGCATAAGGATTCATAGAATATGAATTTATAGGGTGTCGTGTCGAATTGAATGACCAAAATCCGTAAAAATGAAGCATGTTAATTGTCAAATAATTTTAACTAATGTTCGGATCGTGGGCGGAAGTCTTCGTTATCGTGTGTATAATTTAACACGATTTTATAGGAAGTTTTATTGATAAGTCTGTTTGTTATGTTTGTGTCGCTAATGTCCACTGCTGTCAACAGAATTACATCGCTTGTGTGGTGGCGGCGCTTGAAATATCGCTAATTTGTGTACATAAAGTACTTAACAGATTCCAGTCAGTAGTAAGACTAAATATCATAACATAACATAACACATGGCGCCTGTACTCCCCGAAGTGTTAGGCAGAGGTGTATTTACCAAGTACACCCACATTTCGCCAGTTATGTTAAGTCCCATGTGATTGGCGGCAGGCGTTTTTGCCATCAACCTGGAACAAATCGAGATGGAGGCTCCGGGCTGCTACTGAGACATTTCAGATGGAGGCTCCGGGGTGCTACTGAGACATTTCAGATGGAAAAACCCAATAACAATTTGCCTGACCCGGGAATCGAACCTAGGACTGACTGACCACTTGACCAACGAGGCAGTCTAAAAATATCATAGTTAATTAAATCTATCCATTACGTTTTTAGGCGAAGTCCTTTAGCTTACAAAGTACTTGTTATAGGGAGTTAAGCACAACACTAGTGACAACACGTAAAAATATGATTGCAGCAACATTAAGGCTTGTGCAGACCAGCGCGACTTGTCGCGCGACGCGACTCAAACAAATGCAATTTCTAAGAAAACTGTACGGCATAACAATAACCGGCGTCGCGCTGGTCTGCACAAGCCTAGATATTTTTATGGAAGGTAAACTGCTTTGAGCTTCCAATAGGTTCGATGGCCAAAGGTTTTTTTTTTGTTATTTTATATGAGCCACGAGCCACTGTTGCATAAAGCCTCGTGCAGACTGGCGTGACGCGACGCGGTGACGCGCGGTGCGACGTGATACCGGTAATTTTTCTACCGTGAAGTTTTCTTAGAAATTGTTTTGTTAGAGACGCCTGCGCGTCGCGCCAGTCTGCACGAGGCTATACAGGCGAATGGGCGAAATAGATCGATAAATTGAAAAACTGCATGTTTATATGCAGTTCAGCTTCAGTTGTATGTGACGAGTGAAATGGAGGAGCCGCAGTCGTTTCATAACTACTACTTGACTACAACATTCAGAGGTGACGAACAACATTCAGAGGTGACGAACAACATTCAGAGGTGACGAACAACATTCAGAGGTGACGAACAACATTCAGAGGTGACGAACAACATTCAGAGGTGACGAACAACATTCAGAGGTGACGAACAACATTCAGACGTGACGAACAACATTCAGACGTGACGAACAACATTCAGAGGTGACGAACAACATTCAGAGGTGACGAACAACATTCAGAGGTGACGAACAACATTCAGACGTGACGAACAACATTCAGACGTGACGAACAACATTCAGACGTGACGAACAACATTCAGACGTGACGAACAACATTCAGACGTGACGAACAACATTCAGAGGTGACGAACACTTTGTGTTAACTGTTACGTTGTATTATATGACAGTAAAAAATAACTTTTGCAGAACTGACGTGGTATTTCGCCTGCGCAGTGTGTTCATTCCACACTGGAGATATGAAGTGATATTATTATAATGAGAACCAAACAGAGATCGCCATAATTGATAAGGAGTTGCAAAAAACTGGTTTTGCTTATGAGCTCCTAATAAGATTTCAATTTAAGGACGAGTGAATACGCTACAGATTACATTTTGTGAGATTTCAATTTCTGATTAGCATCCAAACTAAGTACTGCTCAATTAAAAATATACATAAAACTGACTTACGGTGGAGACTTGCGTAGGTAATCCCAGTTCTGTTGACATAAAAGAAAATAAACCATCAAGTCGTTCTATTTGTGTTGTAGTGCGACTAATTCACGGTCCGCCTGCAACGGGGAGGAAGTCCATGCCGGCGCATAGGTAGTTGCCCCGACAAAAATATCAATATTTGAGCTCCTCTGGCCGCTGCGCTCCGTGTACGCGAGGCAGTGAGCTATAAAAATACTGGAAGGTGTATGAGGACCTGAAATATGTACTTGTCATTAATATTCAGAACCTTCATGTTCTTGTAACATTTATAAGATTGAATAGATGGGCTGTTTTTGTTCGTTTGGATGTTTTAAAACCCTCCGCCAATCTATCTCTATATCTATCTTTGCAGACCAAAACGACAAGGGGGCCTAATCCACACTTTATGAGCGGAAGATCTCAGGTGGAACGCATCGGACTTGATCAGATCAAACAAACCACGTTTATGCCCGAAACTCATATTAATACATGTATGTATCTAAGAACAGAGTAAGACGGTGTGATATTTATTTCCACAAACATGCTGACGTGGTATTTCCCGTTCATAAAGAGAAAGAATAATAAGTGTCATAATAAACACTCGTAACGCTGATGTAATCTGCTTTTTTCATCAAAATATAGCAAGATCAAAGGTCCCGGGGCAGCTCGCGCGGAAGTGTTTAGAACCCGTTGACTCAAAGTCGACACCATTACTATTACCACTATAGCCAAAAAGCACTAACATGTCCTAGTATAAGCGCAATTTGCCAAAAATATGATAAAGTCTGTTCCAGTGAGAGATACAGATAGACACCTCCCGTGTTCGCATAGCGGTGCGCGCGTATCCGCCCCGACCGGTCCAATGCGACTCCTTTTTGTCGCAAGTCGCAGTACTCGCAGTCGTCGTGCACTGCACTGCCCCGCGACCATGTGGTACAGTACAAAGAAATTATGTGAAAACAAGAACACGTGGATACCACAGTTTTATTAAGAATAAAGAGCAAGTATCTGATGATTAAAATGATGAAAAGGTCTTTGAATATCGCAATTTGGTAAGACTTCAAAGGAGTGAGGAAGCAAGTAGTGCGTGAACTATAATAAAATAATAGTAAGCACAAACCCAAAAAATCACCCCATATATTCAGTAACTACTCGTCTTTAATTTGGTTATCTGCAATTGTTCCACTTGTGCAAGTTATCATCTGCGCTAGAATTCTAAAATGTATCTGCAATTAATGTTCGTGAATAGTGAATCTATATTCTTCCGCGTTGCGATCACTGACCACTGTGCTGTGCGGAGTGCTCTGTTCCCTGCAATTAATGTCAACCATGTACAGCACCGCATAACACCAGAATAAATGATTGCACAACGAGAAAGCCTAATTAATTAGTCATATGTTCGCTTAAAAAGTTAAAGCAGCGGTCGGTGGCGTATCGCAGAACAGCGAAAGTGAACAAATACGAACACATTAGCGATGGCACGTAATGAGCGAAAATAATATGAAGTTACAGCCGTTATTATACCAGTTTAATGTTTTGGAAAACTTTCCTTCTTTAAAACAAGAAACGATCAAGTGAGTTGAGATACTGCCGTGCTCAAATATTTTATTAAATCAATGGCTGGAGTCGGTAGTGACTGTCAGAATGAAAAAGAAACTGCAAAACCGCATCGTAAAAAGTTCAATGAAACTTTTCCCATAAACCACTCGAAACAAAAACTGCAATAAAGGTAAAAGTGAGCACCATCGTTTTATTGTAGCCACTAACTTCTCTAATCCACTTGCCACATGAGGTGTGAACCATTTCATGTTTGAATTTATGAATATCATTATAGGAGCAACGGTTCTTATTGGATCATTTGCATTTGATTGCGGAGTTTGTTCTGTGACTAGTCTGGTGAGGAAAGTAAATAAATGATACACTAAACACACGATTACACAACTTACTGGCGCAAAACTAAAATCACATTGAGACATTTGCAAATATCACAACACCGAATATAGAAGCGGTAACAAAAACAGTAGCTAAACGAACTACCCTAGTTATTAATATCGCACTCCAAAACACTGATCAGATTAGCCAAGTTGTTTTTACGGTTGGTGAACTTGAAAGTGAAGTGCTTGTAGAAGAGCCAGTATAGTTGGTAAGTGTTAGTACAACGACACTATTTCGGTTTCTTCGGATGGGCACAATGGCTGCTCGGTGGGTGTGTGCTTACGCAGGTCGAGTGGGCGGTGAAGAAAACATTACGTGATGTTACGAGAGCTCTGGCAATCGTTCTGATGATTGATGATTAGAGTATTGTAGCCGATCATTATAATTCACCTTTGTTTGGAGTAGTTGCGGGGCTATATAGGTACACACGGCTACACATCAAGCTATACATTTCCAGTTTATGCTGATCTTGCATTGTATAGAGTTTCCGTACAATGCGAGGTTAGCTTATACTGGAAATGTATAGCTTGATGTGTAGCCGTGTGTACTATGAAGAAAGTTAAACTTAGTTTTAAAATGCGCCAGACACCTACAAATCTAGTTTAAATTTTCTCTCTTGTCTTTTTCAATAACTTGTCTTTGCACAAAAATCTATTAAATGCATATTAACAAAAGTAACGGGTTTAAGTTTTAATTGTTCTAAAATCTGACTAACGGTCAATACTAGAATATACTATGCGAATAGAAATGTTCAAATTAAACAAATATTTAAATTAGCAAATATTTTGGATCGCTGAACTGCTGTCAATTATCCATTGTTAAAATAACTTTGCAATCAACATGGCATGCGCTGACGCAACGATAGTTACACCGCGAAGCTAATCGGTAAAAAAGATTTTTTGTATAATATTGCACGTGCACCAAGTGTTCGCATAGTTACCAACAATAATATTTAATTGATCGTTTTGTAACACGGGCGCATCACTATCAAAGAAAACGGAATTTTCGACAGTGCAGTCAAATGCACCAGAGTTTCTGATAGTTTAGCAGATAACACATTGTAATAAAACTCTAGACACAAGATAACAAGCCTCATAGAACTAGAAACTCCTGTATCACATTCACGGATGAAAGAGTTAGCGATATGAATCGAATATGCTGTGCTAATCGATGCAACAGCGTTACAGTAAGAATCCAATAATTCTGACTACGTTTCATCACGCAAACGATGCAACGATTGATTGCCTGAGGCAGCGTGCACGTAACTACAATGCAATAACGACACCAAACAAGCATTGTCTCTGCTAATCTGTAGATGTTTGTGTCACAAGTGTCAAAACTGACGATATTTACAAAAGTAATGTTAAAACAGTTGGTGTTATTACAACAATGAGTGAAACAGCTACTGACATCGAAATAACCTACCAGGCTGCCAATATACCATCATCTTACAGTTGTTGATATTTATTACCACCGACTAACTCATAGTCAACTGTATGAACTATGATTAGCGTATTTTATAATGAATTGCATCAATATCATCTATGTGTGTAGTAGCTATTTTGAGGTTTATAGTTTTCTTCGATTTCTTCCAATTTTAACTTTCCGATGATTAAAGAAAATTTAAATGAAAAACTCCGAGATTGGAGAAAGCATATTGTTTTTCAAGTTCATAAAGACTGAAATACTAGTAAATTGGCAAACTAGTCTCTCCTGATTTCTACGAAAACCTGATCCTCAATTTCTTGGAAGCCTAAGCAGAATTAAAGCAGTGTGTAGTCAAATTCCTGACATTGCTGAACTCCCAGTACTTATCGCCTTTATTTAACATATATCTACAAAGGGCGTCGATGCTATCGCCGGCGCTTTGTTCCCTACATAGTCAGACGGAGCGCCAGTCATTCACTACATTCTAATTAGGAAAGCTCTTTTATTCATCCTTTATCATTATTTGTTGTAATTAAAATGAAAACTATGTCTGAAAGACTCTCTTTGTATTCATGTATGGAAATGAATTGACATTTATTCCGCTCTTCTAAATTGCTCTGCTCGCTGAGTTTGCATTCATTAAATTCCATATTCGTGTCGAAGAGAGCTGCAAAGCGACTGTCTGGACAGATATTTATGATGTCAATGTCATTTGCCTTGGTACAGAACAATAATATCCTTTGGATTCATCTAGGTAATAATTCTATCGGACATCCCTCCAACGTTTACGAGCGAGGGAACATCAGAATCGGAACACAAATAAAACAGTAAAGTATAAAAATATGAATGGCACAGCCATAAATAAATTATTAAAAAGGTATAATTTCAACTGTGCGCTGAAGAGAACACAATATTTTATGTATTTATAGCTTTGATCCCCCCTTGTTTGGAAGGCACTTCAGGCTAGACGGCTATATTTGCCAATAAAATATCTGCCGAATTCGATCGTGGGTCAGACCGACACAGCCTTGCCAAAACTACTTTTAAATGTGATATTCGCTTACCAATTATATCTAGACCACAAATGGTAGGTTGTTTGCGATTATTTATTACTACAAGTCTTTTACAAGCTGCCGACATTCCTGTATCGTATATCGCTTCTGTTGTAGAGCTACACGTTGCGTTGGTAGTCCAATAATATTAGCATAAAGTCAAAGTCAAAGTCAAATCATTTATTTCAAATAGGCCCTTGCAAGGCACTTTTGAACGTCAACAATTACAAAAAATAGAATTGATTCTAGTCGCCCCTTCCAAAAGGTAGTTTTCCTATGGAGAAGAATGGGCAAGAAACTCCACCGTTACTCTTTTAAAATGTTTTACAATATTTTGTATATGTAGGTACATTAGTTATATAATTATATGTGAAGACGATGCATCTAAAAATAAAAAAAATTATTACTATACCACAATATAGGTAAAAAGATTTTTTTAAAGAGAGCAACGACAGATAAATTAATTACTTATGTGATAGATACATGGTTCTCACATATTTACAAACATTGTAAAAGTAGACGATTTTCAAAAAAAAAAAGTTACAATTAATAAGTCAGTGTGTGAGGAAGTAATCACAGAATGTAAAATCAATGTCATATAATAAAATATAATAATTTATACAACTTAAATTAGCAACCATTTTGATTTTGTCTAGATTCTAGATTATCCTATGGAGCTGGACCAGCATGTTTCCAAGCATTCTTATCTTGGATATAATCCTCTAATTTGTAATATGCTTGTTTACAAAGTGTACTTTTAATATGAGTTTTAAATTTTCTTTCATTTAATTGTAAAATATCACAAGGTATTTTGTTGTAACATTTAACACAGTACCCCATAAAAGATGTATGTACTTTAGATAATCTGAAAAATGGTTGATCTATTTTATCTTTATTTATAGTATTAAAATTATGTCTATCACTTATTTTATTAAAAATATGTAGATTTTTTCTTACATACATAATATTTTCATAAATGAATTGGCAAGGTACCGTCATAATATTAATCTTTCCAAATAGTTTCCTAAGAGATTCGCGACGATGTAAATCATAAACGGCTCTGACAGCTCTCTTTTGTAAGATAAAGATTGATTCAATGTCAGCAGCCCGACCCCACAGTAAAATGCCATACGACATAATACTGTGGAAGTAGCTAAAATAGACCAAACGTAAAACACGTGAGAGATGATTAAATCCGTATTTGTTTTGTTTCGTAATCCTTTTTTTTATTTTCTTTTATGTTTTTAAAATCCTTATTAGGGTCCGTACCTCAAAGCCAAAAATGGATCCCTTATTCCAATCACTCCTGTGTCTATCTGTCTGTCCGTCTATCAGAGCCAATTTGCTCTGAATCTAATGGACCGATTAAGTTGTTTGGTAAACATATGTATTTGTGTGACCCAAACACGGATGTGGAACGTAAATACATTAATTTTGATTAGGGGGGTCACTTTTGGGGGGGGCAAATAAGAAAATGTATGAAAAAGTTTTGCAAACTGTACCGTATGATATATCAAATGAAAGGGCTTATTGCGAGGATCTCAATTTTTTTAAATATAATTTAAAAATCAATACTTTAAAAGATATTTAAGAAAATTTACAATTACACCTGCCCCCCCCCCCCCGTTATCTCCAAAAAAACTTATTTTGAAACCTATAAGAAGTCTATGGTCTTCAAATAAACTGGTAAATCTCGCGGGTCTGCGAAAACCATTTTGCGATTCAGGGATCCGTTTGTTACGTAATATTAAAGTACTTGTTAGAGACGAGTGTCCCACCCCCTGCCAGCTAAATGGTTGTTTTTGGATATGTGAAAAAATTCACGGCAAAGGAAAACTATCACAGCTAAGTAGGCTTTACAAATTAACGAGTTGAATTGAAATGAAAGAGAGTTGCAAAATTCCAACTGCAAATGTAAGTTAGTCGACTATACGACTAACTTACATTTGCAGTTGGAATGTATGAAAATGTTTTTCAACTACTATGATAAGTTTGTATTTGGGATAAATTCATCCGAACTACGGAACCCTTCATTGTGCGTGGTCCGACACGCACTTGGGCGGTTTTTTTTATTGGGTTTAGAAGCTAGTGCTGCATTTATATCTGTAATTTGTATGGTCTACATAATAAAAAGTATTCTATCTATGTATATATCTATAGTGCAATGCATCCAACATATAAAGGAATCGTTTCGTCATTTCTGACCCCTCAACCATGTCCTGTAGTTGTAGGCTCATGATAGTCACGATTAACGAGTCGACAAGTGTCACGACTCACGATCCACTTCTAGCGACAGTTATCCACTTTAAAAGAGTGTGGTCGTTGTCTAATCTGCTAGGCAGTTGAGATAGCCGCCGGTCAGACCTGTCCCTTTATTGTCCCTCCCACGCCGTGTCGTTGGTCTCCTATAGCACGACCACACGGAGGATATGTTCGTAAGAGTTAAAGAGGCCAATGTGGCATGTTATTCGTATCAGTTACAACATCATTAGTTGGGAATTTGTTGTTCTTATGAGATAGCCCAGAGAGGGTAAAATTTAGAATGAAAATGTAATTCATATTGATGAGATTGGCTCAGATTATTTAGAGACTTTTGCATCGGGAAGATGAAACCTGTGAACCAGTCATCAAATTGGGATCAAGAAGATATCGTTATAGAGCAACGAGACGCTGACTCCATGAGACTGATGTGAAGTTGGTAATCAGACTGTGTAGCATTAGAAATTGAGAATCGATCGTGCAACAATGAAAGATGAAAGTCACAGTTTCTCAACATAAAAGCACTTAAAGGAATCCCTTCATTTGAGTTGCTAATCCACTCATCCTACTTCCTCGCTAGTTTCACAAACAGTGAGGATGACGGATGTGTCACGTGTCACCTACACACCACACTGACCCAAATCTGCTAATATACTTGTGGGACAACGTCTCGAGCGATGAACCCCACTTGTTCTTAGATAATAATCATCTGTCCCTCTCACACGATACACAAAGCTCTACCACCATCCTTGTCTCTTATAAATATTTAAATAGAGTATACTGTTACAGTTTTGCCTGTTATCTTGCGGAAAAACAACCAAACAAAATAAAGGTGTGAAACTATCCAAACGGATGCAGAGGAAAGTCCAGCCCAAACATCGATAGTCATCATCGTGCGTTTTAAATATTCAGGGGGACTGGCGTACACTTCTATTGATAAGTTGACATATTATATCGATAGTTTTCTCAATGCAAATATTGGCATTCAAAGTATTCGCGCGGATTTGATGAATTCCTAATTGGTTTTCTGTTTGTGACGAATGTGACGATATAACATGTTTATAATTGAGGTACCTATACGTTTCTTCATATATTTTTTCATCAAAACAGCCCATCATTTCGTCAATATAGTGTGGCTTGTATTAGAATGCGTGGAACTGTCGACGTTCGGTTTGTGTTGGTTCGGTCCGCTGTGTAACGACTTCCGCTCCTCGTCTGTAGGGAGGCACGTGTCTCAAATTTATTATAATGCGCCTTTTTAACTACTTATATTTGATTAATAATAACTTTAATTCGGTTAACGGTGCTGGGTCAAGAGCCTGATACAAAAGGTTATGATTTTGCAAGCATTGTGCAAGTTCCTCACCCTGAATTCCTAGCTACCATTTCTAAGCAAAGAATTTTGATTGTCAAGGTGTACGATCACTGCGCGTGGAGCAATCAATATTCAATATATTTTATTGAAATTCATTAACAGGAAACAATTTAACCAACAAAAAACATGCAATGTCAGAAGATTACCTATTGTCCTCACACAAAAACCGAATCTTATATACCAATCAGCATGGCGTCGATAAAATTAGCAAAAAATTTAAAACTTTAAAATGCTTACTGTCATTGCAACAAATTTCCTTAAAAATCTCACCAAAAGAACGTGAAGATGACACTCATTTTGATAATTAATTCGATTTTAAACAAAGAAGCAGCATAAATATTCGCATGAACAGCACATCCGCCATTGCAGTTAACAGTAGAGAGATAATGAATGTATTTTCATAATCGTTTATTTTTGTATAATAATGTCTGCAAGTGATTGTCTCCCACGGCTGAAGGTCGTGATGTCCAATGCCACATGACAATCAGCTCGTCATGAGAGAAACTGTTGCTTCCGAAAACTATTTGTGTCCGGAAGTGCGCGTACGCTGATCGCATTGGATAATACACGCCAATCATTAGGTTCGCGGCCTGCGCAGGCGAATTATTATAATAATTTTGATAGTCTAAAGTCAATGTTGGATGTTTTGTTGAGTTTCATGGCAGATAACACCCGTTCAATTTCAAAGTTATCTCTGAAACGGATATTCGGTGACAAGATAAATTTTTCAGAGCTCATACTTTAAACAATTCTCATCACATCACATCCTAGTCCTACCCATAATGTTTAATAGTAATTGCACCCACCACATATGAGCCATAGGGCTTTGAATAAAGGATATAAGTCACGATTCAGCGGTCACCAGTCATCTCCATAACCATGGAGGCATTTGAACGATCAGTTTCCTAAAATAATCTAAAATTCTAACTAGCCATGTTTTACAAATTCGGTGCTACAAATGCTGAAGTAATTGGCCACTACGTGTCAAGCATGCACATTACGGATTCCATACAATTCTAGAGAATTAAAAAACTACAGGAAACATGGAGTGTTCCATGTTTGAAATCACTAATCGTTTTGGGATAGTGTGGGGGCCGGCAGGCGGGGGGGACAACAGGTGGTATCGACAGCTTGGCCGAATGATATCATGTTGTGTTACTAATATGAAGTGATAAAAACTAGTCCATTGATGAGTTCACAATAGCTTGTTTATTATGTGTGTATGTTGCGTTATGATTTAGAAACTCGTCAGCTGGCAAAATGCCTACGGAACCAAGACCTAAGGCCTGGGTAATGTCTTCAACGATCTACCATATTTTTATAGGGTTTTTGTTTTGCCCTCCGTGGCTAGGCTACACGCCATACAAACATTAAAAACAGTTATACCTATGCTACAACCGCGTTTAGCTTTAAGAATTATGCACGTCTACATAGGGTTTGGAGACTGCAGTCAGCATATTTTTTTTTTAAGACTAGAAACTGGCACTATGATGAAGGTAGCTGTGGTAGACCGGATGATGGATGGTAGCAGCACTAAACTAGGATATTTTGGTAACATTCGCGTACTCCAAGTTTCGCTTCGTAACTGCGACATGTATCAGCGTGGGAGTGTGTGGGTGAGGTGTTGCATATTCATGAGTGTGTGCCACGTGCTGCTGGTGTTGGATGGCGATGGGCGATGGACTTCGATGTGTACACATGCCATGAGACCCTTCACCTATAAGGAAGAAATCTTAGCTCAACAATAACACAAATAGTTGTGCCCATATCCCAATTCTATTAGATAGCCCAATTCTTGAGGAATTTTATAACCTTTGGAGGTTATAGGCTATGTGATATCACGCTACGACTCTTAGGAGCCGAGCAAAACGAAAAAAAGTCAGAAATAACGCTAAGCGAAAACAAAGTAATAGCGCGGGCGGGCGATGTGATGCGACCTGGTGGGTCGGCGCCGAAATTTCACTCGAACGAAGTCACAAGCAGAAGCTAGTAATTTACATTAAGAAAAGGACGTCGTGTGCATATTATAACATTCATAACGCTATATAAGCTAATTTATGTAAGTGCGGTATGTCGAAGGTGTAAGGACAGCCTGCCTCTCTAAATGATTTACAAACTAAGTGCATGAGTGAGCTTGTTACTGAAACTAAATGTAACCGATATTTTCATGTAAAGTTATGTAGGATATACAATTTGACATAATGACGTCATAAACACGCGTATCATATTTTTTCCATAAGCCGTCTTTTACAGGATCCATCACTTACACTATACTTCTGTATTGGTTTATTCTTTGATATTAATTAAACAGTTATGTATTTTTTTTTTTTTAACAAACCCATATAATGTTAGTACGGGTACATCATTTTAAAACAACTCCACTTTTAACAGCGCGTGACCTCAGCCCGTCGTCGCGCGTCGTAAGAAATCGTAACTACTATAACGATCGATATAAATCAACGTATCATTATCCAGCTCTAGTTTTTGTCACGATCAATCTTAGTGCTAATGGACAAAAAAAAAAATTTTTTTACTTTCAAGGATCTAGAGTTAAGTCATAAGTTCATCATATAACTGATATTTAGTAATTGGATAAATGTTTTAACACAACCCGAGCATGGTTTCCCGAAAGTGTATTAGCAACTAAGTAGACTGGACTGCTAAACCAAGTACCCCACCAAAAATGGGGGAGTACGAGACTTAGTACACATTTAAATAACGTCTACATAATTTAATATTCTATAAACCCCGGAATACCCATGAACTTACAACTTTAAATGTAGTCACACTCCAGTAATAAATAGACCATGTAATCAGTTTTCCAAGAAATGGATTTCTATTATCACAGTGTTCACGGTACTGAGAACGAACGTAAATCTGAAATTCAATTTGTAGTTATTACGACTTGTGTTTACCGCTGAAGGCACTCAGAGCAAAACAATGACAATCGTTTTAGATACAATACAAGTTTTTGCTAGGTAGGGATGTGGCACCAGGGTCTCAGAGTTAATGAAGAGGTGGTATCCGCTTGTCCAGAATAGAGAGCCAACAATGATGAATGGCATAAAAACACCGAGGTCGACTGGCATTTTTTTAATGACATTTTAATTAAAATTAATTTTCACACTACCTGTTGCCTTAGTACTTATCACTGGTAATTTTTTAGGAATTTAAAACCTTGCTTGCCCAATCAAATCAAATCATAAACATTATTTCGAGCCAAGACTCGTATAGGCTTAAGGTAATTGAGCAACCTAACGACTATTTATTACTTGAACTTAATTGGTTAATTAAGCGTTTAGTAAGGAATTAAATATTCTATAGTGCAGTGAGAATGCAGTCATGCAGATTCAATTGAAAGTGTGTAATGATTTGTTTCGCGATTTGTGTCCGCAAATAGTGCATTTAATCCTATTTGTGGGCATTTGTGGAAGATGCACAATACGAACAAACGCGTCACCGTGTGTAGGACAAGGAATGTGCCGCGTGATACATTGCTGGCCGTGTGGGAAGCGCTGGATTAATTTAATTGAAGAGGTTAAAAAGAAAAAGAAGTTAATGACGAAGAAATGGTAAAGGATTACGGAAAGGTTAATAAACACTAGGTACTTCAATTTACTATTCTTGTACAATGATACTGTTTCTAATTTAATACCACAGAACAGAAGTTTAATTACTTGAGGATTAGGTAGGTACAAGATTGTGTTCTTCTTTTACTGTAAAATACAATTAGGTTCTTCCCTGTAAATGTAAATGTTAAATCCTAATGGGTCGTAAATGGGAACAATAAAACAAAGCATTACACTATCGTCATTAATTACTCATTTTTATGACCGCCTCCAAGATCTTAATGCTAAGGACCGAACACACTTGTCATCATTAATCCAAAAATAAAATACGCCCTGTACTTGATTTACTTGCTCGTTCAAGTTATGACTGAAGTTACGAAAATTACACAAGTGTATTCAGTTCCTTAATCCTAGTCCGTCAGAGTAGAGAGAGAGTAGTTCCTTAGTCAGTCAGAGAGTAAAATGTTGGCTTACAGAGCCACCCAATGATAACGAGTGACAGAAGTTGACGTCAGTGACGTACTCGCAGTCGCGTACACTATCGCTCAGTAGGTACACAATACCACATAGTCACATAATAACACACCCATTATCTTAATTATAGTTTGTTAGAATAAAAACCTTGCTACAAGCGATGACTCGCTAGAAGTGATTCTCGTCGTCTTAACTTCTCAAGCAGTCATTATACCTGACTTACATGTTACACATCGCTTGCTCATTATTAATTACGTGTAATTATCACATCTATTTGCTAATCGCTGCAGTAATCAATCAATCAAATTCAGTCATATTGTCAAATTAAGAAAGCGTTGACGACTTGATTACTTATTTTATTACTCACATTGCGAGTGACATGATCGTTGTATGATTAATACAAAGTAATACAGAGGTTTTCTGTTTAGATAGGCGAGCGAAAGACGGCCATAGTCTTGTTCTAATTAATTCTTGAAACCAATCACAGTTGGTAGTTTCAGAGCTACTAACGTCTGAACTGCCAACTCTGCCGATGTTTAAAATCGATACATCATAGCTAGCGACGGCGACGGCTAGCACGCAGACTGTAGACTGCATAGCGGCATGCCAACATTAATGTCCTCATTCGTCGTGCTCCTGCGGCTTGCAACCGCTTTGGAGCCTAATGGCCTGGGCCTGGCGAGCTGGCACGTGACGATGGGAGGACACTACACTTGTTTACTGGCATGGCAAATTCTCCGACTTTTGTAGATTAAGGGTATCGTAAAGCTACCCGTACCCTAATTACGTAATTATTATTATTATTTATTTTATTTGTCAGATAACATGATCCATTATGGTTAGTAACAACAGGAGCTTATAAACTATGTTAGTAGGTAAAGAATTTAAATATGAATAACAACTAAAACAAAAACATCAATAATACATAATCAGTAATACACGATCAATTAGAATCTGAATCGTTTTGAAACAGATTGCTAATCCATTGATTCATAAGTTCGAAAAAACATTCAGCTCAACAACGTAAATAACGCAATGAATGTTGTCGAACTGTCAAAATGAAACAGATTAGTCGTCATAGTTTACGAAAATGTGTTACGTGATTCTAATTATAAAGCAGGTCGATACTTCGCTTAAATGTTTTAGGCTTTTAGTAGGACGGGCTTTTTGAAAAAGAACGAAGAATTTGTAATGGTTTCCGACGAGTCAAAAGATCAACACCACTGTTTGTAATGGACAGATTCCAGCCAAACCGCAAATTGCATGAAGATTACTAGTTAAAATATGATGATTGTCTTGAATTTAAAAATGTTAAATAAATTGTCAATGAAGTTATTTCCTACATCATTCCCTTGATTACTTTATGCAACTACTTTATTAATCATTAATTAACTATCTACTTTTATAGCATTCGTCTGGATCCCGTGGGAATATCGGGATAAAACATTGTAAATAGAATCCCAATCCAGGTCATGATCATTATTTACCCATATGCTAAATTTCATCCATATCTGTTCAGCCGTTTTAGCGTGAAAGTGGGTAACAAACAAACAAACTCACTTTCCCATTTATACTATAGTTACTAGCTGTAGCTACTACGTGTTTCTTACTGTCTTCTTAGCACTTCTGAAATATAATGAGGAACGTTGCAAAATTGTCACTACCGTATTGTCTTTGCTTATTACAACTACTTACTTATTGGTAGTATTCCAGAAACTCATTTACGAGTTACTGGAAGTGTCAGTACCTGTAGCGAGCCGGTAGTTTACCTGCCGCGGACAATAGGACAGTTAGCCAAACATGTTTGTATCGGTAAATGGTGCGCTCAGCTCGCGGTAACAATGTGGAACATCAGAAGTAAATAACCTTGTGCCAATGTTACATAGCTAACATAGCTTAGGTAGTAATACTTGTTGTGTAATTTAAACATGACGGTGGTTCCGCCCATTTTCATATGGATTAAGCTGAATTTGAAGCGATCGTTGTCGAAAACACAAATTGTACACCCACATTTCACTATGTAATAGGGGCCGAGCCTATTACCATCAACCGGGTCCAAAGACTTTAATGTAGTAATTTCCACCCATCCCCTTCAATCACAGTCAGCCAGTAAATTACCTACCTACCTAGTTACATTGCGTTTATTCATTTTACTTGTCAGAAGCTTCAAGTGGCTCTAATTTCGATTAGCATCGCGTGGTATTCACGCAGGCCTTGCGAAACCTTTTCCTTCGAAGTAAATACTTTAGAAGCAGTTTCAACAGTTTTGTCGAATTATTTACAGTATGAATAAGGAATCTGTACCTACCTATTAATTTCATTCATTAGTTTATCAATTTAAATTGCAAAGTTTTCTGACTATCAAAAGTCTAGTGAAAACGGACCTTAACGTTTTGCATGATCTTCTTACGGCACATTCCAGATAGAGTTATGAAAATTTTATTAATAAAAGGAATAAAGCCTGATACCTAGTGCATCTTAACACTTATCTGTCCTATTCGGTATTTTCCTAGATAATGTGTGAGGCGCCGCGACGTAATACATCGACATAATGATCGATTACCATAATAAATTAATAATAATGTGTTATCTCACGACGGAACATCACCCTAATTTTAATATTAATCGTATCTGAATACGTTCAAATTAAATCCGTGTGTATTTAATTAATTTCTAATTGATCATGGAAATGAGGAAGTGGAATGTTATGTTATGTAAGAAATAAATGAAATTATCGGCTTGGAACTAATATTCGAGGTATTTACAAACCTGTTTAATTACAAAGTACCTACCTACTTACTTTTAATTAAAAACGGATCGATGATAATTATAAGCAATTTAAATGGTAACTTGGATAACAAGGCAGTAATAGGTACTTTTATTTAATGATAATAAGTATTAAACTTAATTCAGATTTACAAATAATCACCGTCTTTAGTCAACAAAAAATCCAAACATGAAAGAAAACACTACTAACTATTTACAAAATATCTTCGAAAACTACCCTCTAAAAGTACTTATGAACAAACTTACCGAAATGCAATCACCGGGCACTCAGTACATAACTGCAGCTCCACAACACGATAACTGTCACTCACTAATTAGTTCATTCATTAAAAATATATGTAACTTTTCAAAAGTCCGCGTGAAATATTCCGATGTCGAGCGTCGCGATGTCGCGCATGCGCCTGACGAACGAACGTGCACACTCCTCGGCGGCCGCGTGCGATATGCGATCAGCGGATTGGTGGTTAGGTTATGGTTGGTCGCCGCGGTCGGTCGCCGACGTCCGGCGATCGCGCTTCGTGGATCTTCGATACGCCGGATACGGGTATGGCCATATGGGCGTATTGCCCCGCGTGGCGTAGTGCCATACCCTTGCGACTCCTTCGTCCTCGGCCACTCAGCCGTAGCTGCACTATTAAAGTTTATGATCTATGTGCTGGCTGTCGGGTGGTCCTGCTTTTACCGATGTTGGCTATAAATCCGTCTGTGAGGTGAATTTTTAGTTATTCAACTATTTGTTATGAGCCGGCTTTGAAGAGATCTATGTTCAGCATTGGACGGCTTTCGGGTGAGTGATGGTGATGATGACGAAAGATAATGTAATGTTAGTAAGCTAGGTAACTACTTACTTGTTGCGAACATGATGGAATTTGGAGCTTCAGCTGGTCATTAAGGCACTCAGCAAACGATGTACAATTTAAGATAGTTAATTGGCTCAGGCGTGAGTTTGCGGAAATCCATTATAAAATACAATAAACAACGTATATTTAGTAACCTAATCCGCTTAACGCAAGGTAGAGGGATTAGGTTACTAATATACGTCGTCTATTGTATTTTATTATAGCTTATTATTTTCCGAGTGACTAATAACTTAAAAGTCGACTAAATGTTTGCAACAAATAAAATAACTTGCCAGCGATTAAATATTTTCGCGACTATTATACTATGTAAGGTTCAAAATTAAAGGTGTTATAAAAACTAAAAACTAGCAGATGCGTTTAGGTAGCAAATAAACTATACCAGTCAAATAAAATATTAGGCGAGGAGCTATAAATAATGACTTGGCGACTAATAATGTTAGTAGGGTGGCTTTTGGGTTAGGTTAGGTTAGAACAGTGACCATTAACGCGTGAAGGCGAGCGAGCGGAGCGAGCGTGCCGCGGCAGCGGCCGCCGAGCGCCAGATACTCTCTATTGTGGGTGAATCATTTGGAGAACGAACTTATCATTATGATTGAAAAACTAAGTTTATATTTATTCTTCATACAAACAATTTTAAATAGAATCTGATTTATATTATTTATGAATGCCCATTTTCTATTTTGTTTTCGCCATCAAGTTTCCGCTTAGATATTAATTCTGTTCCCAAAAGAAAAACTTGATGCTAGTTTAAATTAAAACGGAGCTTATTACTGATATATTAATATGCTACCTATTACTTATTACGATACTCCTTATTAGCTGCCAACCCATTATATGTACTATATGGTACCCACTCTATTTTTTTTTAAACCTATATTCATTTTACTTAGTTGCCGCATTAAATACATGCCTTTTATTATGACCAATTTGTCCGCGTCAATTTGGAATCGTATGGTAATCTAACGCGCACGTAGGACAAACAAAATGCCAGGATTCCCATACGACTCCAAATTGTCCGCGGACAAATTGTCCATCGTCTGGTCAGTGTCTTAATAGTGGCGGATTCTGCGAAATGTATATTGAAGTAATAATGGTTCATTTAAGGTACTTACTATTAACCAAATTGCTCAGGCTATGCATGTACTCGGACCGAGTTACACAAAAAGCCCCAAGTTATACTTTCGACGTTCATGACTCTGTCAACGTGACAAAATAATGATTGCTGTTCTTTTTTCTCGAAACTGTAACACCTGAGGAGCTAACACAATGGCGTTACGTGGAGATCTTGATCCTGACACTGCATTGTTGCGAGCTGCGTGCGCGCCGCCGCCGCCCGCGCCGCCTGCCGTGCCGTGCCGTGGGAGCGGAAGTCAAGAACAGACGAAAAGTTGTTGTGACGTACCATTGGACATTCAGTTCTTCGATGATAACGTGTCCTGTGAGGTAATTGCGTAACACACATAAAGTGACAATTGATCGCAATCCCTTTCATTTTGACAATTCAAACTAGTAAATTACGTTATTTAGGTACGTAGACGAATTTTTCAAAGTTATGAAGCAATGGATTAAGAATATCCTTCAAGAGCCACGTATTGTGATTAAAAGTGTGTAATCATGGAGCTGATGCTTTGTGATAAGGAATGTTACTAACTCGCCTATTGTCATACTGCTTACATTGTATTGTATTGGTAGGCTGGAGGCTAGTTCAAGTACAAAGACTCAAGTGTAAGCGAGAGTGAGAGCTGTATTTTTTTGCAAAAACTCTGAAACTGAATTTTTGGTGCACTTTTGCCGAAAGTTGGCAACTTTCCCATCACTAGTAAGGTGACTCCACGCTAGTGCTGGATGAAAAACTAAAGAAAATCGTCTTATAACATGTGCGTCAGAACAGATCTAACATAATAATAAAAAAGTTTTCCTATAAATTTCGCCACCCACAAAACAAAATATTATGTTAAAAGCAACGCCATGGCGTTCAATATACCAAGAACAATCCTTCCTTTTATTCCCCATAGCTTTATTTTGTTTTATGTAGTTTCTGCCTTCCCCGATGGGAAGCAGGCGTGAGTCTGTGTGTATTTTATTTAAAAGATTTTCGTCTTTTTTGTTCAGTCAACCTTCACATTACTCGCATAGTATCGCCCTAGCAAGCTTTAATAAATAAATATTCCGTGCTTTTATCAACGGATCTGCATACAAGCTGTCGGCACGGGGCGGAGCGCCGGAGCCCGAGATTGCAGGGCGAAGCGCCGCACAAAGGGGCCGCCGCGCGCCGGCACGTCGCATCAAATCACCTACATTTCGCTGCAATCTTTATGAACTTGCTCTGTGTGCCTCACTGAGCCGACGACACTGGTTTTGTTGTCTTAATTTGTTCGCGACATGATAAAGTACTGCGTGCATGTACTGATCTAGATCGCCTTTTACCTACCTACCTAGGCAATTGCTTGTAAATTTGACCTCACGAAAATCCCAAGGAAATATCCCCCTTAAAATAATTAATTAAGTCTCTTTTCATAATCTTAATTCTAAGTCTGTCGCATTCTCTTCCATTTGTTGGTTTGCTCAAAGCGCAAGCAAATGTGTGGGAATTAATGGTGGTTTGACGTAATGCCTATAGAATCTAACACGTGTGACTATCATCTATCTGTATTCGATACCAACATGAATGAGACCTATCTAAACTTTAATATCGCCCGTAGCATACGAAGTTCCTCCGACATATTGATCAAAGTTATTCATGTACCCGTACTCATAACTTATTCCCTATTCATAGCTACTAACTACTATGTATATCAAAAGCTCGGCGCCGCACATACAAAAGCTCTGCGCAGATTGAATACCCCTTTGAAATTCTCTTTCACAATGACCCACCCTTTTACCAAATGTATGAAAATGTCTACATTATGGATATACATGCACTTCTATACGTTCCTGTATCAATGTATGCAATCATATGACACGTGTTAATTAAGGAAATTAACCCCACGGCTGCAACAGGTGCGGTGAGTGGCCTACAGGGTGCGCCGCGTTACCAATCAACCACTTTACAAAATAGATGAAGAATGTTAACTTGGAATAGCAGACTAACTACCTTGCATGATTTGTATTAATAAGAATTCCGCTTGAAGGCTCTCCGCCAACAGGCGCGACGCGACACCGGTAATTATTCTACCGTGAAGTTTTTAACCGACTGCTAAAAGGAGGAGGTTATTAATTCGAATGTATTTTTTTTTTAATGTATGTCGGGCATAACTGTGTCATAATAGACTGTACTTCCCAGATGGTCCTATTGTCATCAGGTCAGGATCCGATGATGGGATCCTGGACAAATCGAGGGAACTCTTCAAATATTATTAGGACACCAATAGCGATTTGGGTATTTTTTATAGTTACTCGTGCAGTTGCTCTTGGAAAGCACCATTTCATGAAGTGGACGTGAAACTGATGATGAAGACCACAGACAACCACCGGAACTACTCAATAATGAGTATTTCACGGGTTGCGATTCGATTACTTTAATATGGTTGCTAAGCAATTTATGCTCGTCACAATGCATATGGAGCAGTACCAGGAGAACTCCTCAACGATTAACGTGCCTGCATCGGGAAAAGCAATATTTTGTAAAAGGTGATGAGCATTGTTGCCATTAGGATATTGTAACTTAAAAAGATTACAAACTGACCCACTAAAAAGCGAGAAATTAAAACTAGTTTCCTGATACATTGTGTTATTAGAGCGCGTCGCGCCTGTTTGAGGAGCTTTCATTGATGTTTTTTCAAGTTCATTCTGCGTTGAACTCTTTTATAGAAGACACTTGGAAGTGAAGTACTATCGTGTTAGGGACAATGTAACTAATTTAAATAAACGATTTTTGATATTGAAGCACTAAGGCTACTTGGGATTCATTGGCCTTCTGCACGATACCATTTCATGGCACAACACACCCTGTTCACTGTTGAGGGTTAGGTGTTCACAGTCGGTTCTACATAATAATATTACTAATGTCCATTACGAGGCGGATTGCTAGCTAATGCATAAGGGTGCGGGTTGCATTATTTATTGCACGCTTTTCTAATACGGTGACTGGGTGACACCTACTAATTGATAAAATGGTACTAAGTTACAGAAAAAGGCTATCGCCGCCGTATTACCGATACTTGTTGTAATGTAGATCATTTTAATAGTTAAATCAATAGTATGAGAGGTATTGTAATGCGGATTCGTTTTTTTATATTATACAGGTATTTTTATATTTTTTTATAGCACAATTCTTGAGGGAGGTTATAGGCTCTCGGATGAAGTTGCGGGCAGAAGCTAGTACATTATACGTACATTGATTTTAAATTTATAACCTCCATAATATTAATGTAAACAAATACTTTAGCTTGGACAAGTAATAAATATACAAATCGCGTGTGGGAATCAGAACTTTTAATAAGTAAATACTTAATGATCGATAAATATGATGAATTGCTCCTTGATACTAGATTTTATAGCATCTTAGCAATATTTCCACTATTCATATTCAATGCGTATCAGTGAGGCGATTAGCGAGGTTCTGTAGTAAACAGGCGCCCACGCCCCACCCCCGCGCGGCGCTGGCCTCCTGGTACACGCAGCAGGAACTACACCTAATGACACTATAATTACAATTACAACTAATAAATGACCATAATACGTGTTTACACCTACAGCCAGGTCTACCTGAGTTATTGCGCAAAATTAGATTACTACGCAGTTCAGGCTAGACTAGAAGTTACCACATTGGATGATCGAGGGTGGTATCCTACCTATATCACGCACCACACTGGCTGGCTTATATTAATTTTTTGAATAGTTTTTATCTTTTTATTACGGACGCTTTTAACGTGCACGTCTTTCTACACTGGTCTCACATGTATAATTTCAACATGAATGATGTAACCAATATTTTATAACAATAGTTTGATTAAAGCGATTCCGTGGAGTTTCTTGCCCGTTCTTCTCCATAGGAACTTAGGTACTACGCTTTGGAATGGGCATCTTTCTGACTGACCGACCCCTTGATAATTCAAAAGCGCCTGTAATTGCTTTGAGTTTGAGTTTGACACATACCGTGCAATGCCGATCTAGACGAGATTGTTTGAAGAAAATGGAATGTTCAACACGCCAACACCGTCTGATTGAATGAAATTATTGACTTGAAATCTTCAGTGTTATGAAATGAAAGTAAGTAACACGATCCTGTGTTTTCAAATCATCGATGCTATACAAGTAGGTTTACAACCGGCCGATGTAGGTTTCGCCATAAAACAATGTAGTTACTCTTATGTTAGATACCATTAGCAATGGTAATAAACTAGATCTTCGAACTTTTCAACAAATTATTAGTTTTCCTATAGCAGCTTATTTTCAAAGAACTCTAAGGAGAAAATGTCGTGTTTCAGCTACAGCGGCAGCGAAGGAAGTCGGTCAAGTGAGTGAGGCTGGAGCCCCGGGGCACGAACTGCTTATTATTGAGAACTGGAGCACGCCACACGCCGCACCAGCTAAACGAGGATAAACGCAAACACGGCTGTTTGTGCTAAGCATTCACTACGAAACTTTTATAGAACTTTTGAAACTGAATGTAGGTGAGAGTTTCTGAAAATTGGCGCAAACCTGGTGCGACTCTAATTTAAAACTTTAAGGATGACTAACTAATATACTCGGATAGCCGAAATCCCTTCGGACTTAAGTTAGGTGACAGTCGTTGGTACCTATGATTGGAAAATTACCGTTAAGTACCTAAGTTTGGAAGAGGGTGCATAGGCTGCTGGTAACCAGTATCTAACAATAATAATAAAATAAATAATAATAAAGCTTTATTTAATTCCATGCATAGTATAATCAAACATTTATATGACCTTGAGTCTTATTAAAGTTACTTTACAGTAATTTTTTTAACTCTTCGTCATGTAGTGGTGCATTATGTATCCGAATAGTCATACACATTTTTCGTCGTATAATAATGTCGTATAGACGTTATTTCGTTTTTTTTTTTAAATCGTTATAAAATAGCTTCTACAACGACATCTATAAAACTTACTTATACAACTTTTCGTCGCGCAAACGTTTTCGTAGTATAAACGTCATAATACTGTCAATTTTGTCATATAACCTTTTAAACATCTGCTAAATGGATAATAATTGTAAACACGTTGTATTTGTAACCATTATATATAAGTCGAATAAGTATTACGAGTGCAACCTGTATACATCCTAAAGTATCACAAACATGATAATACGACCGCTATTTAATTAATACTCATATTATAGGTTTATAATAATAGCTCAAGCTGAGAGTGAGGAAAATGAGAAGGGTTCCGTATCACATTTAAATGCAAATGTAATCAATCAATTTAACTATCGTACGCGATCCGCTCGGTGATGACGTAGCGCGGCACAGTGGTGCGTGTGCGAGTCAGTTGACAGCGCGCTCGCGGTGGGTCAACGGACGTTGGACGAATAACTGGCTGCAAGTAAGTACCTGCAAGTAGGTATTTCATTTCTGGTACGATTAAGGTTGGTGTAAGTTCATTTCTCCGTACGTTCCTCCATTATCTCTCGTTTGTATCGGAAGCATGGCTCGGTGTTTACCACTATCACATCTCTTCGTAAACGAGAGAAACTAATTGAAATTTCATTCACCACTCTCGCATCTCGAAATCACTAGTACTCGTACCTTTTCAACTAGACACGACGAGTACGCTTGGGAGTTGTATTTAAGGCCTTGAATCGAGTGTCGACCAATCGAGCTAATAGGTACTTAATAAGCATACCTACCTACCATATTTATGATAAATAAAAAAAATAGTGCCTAAACCAATTTTTATGCGACAATGCTTGCTTGCGGCCGCGGCGGCGGCGGCGGCTTCTAGAAAGAAGAAAGAAAGAAAGAAAGAAAATACATTTATTTAGCACAGACACGCACACAAAAGGCACACAACACAATATATTATACTATAAACAAAAATCAAATTAAAAAATAATGAAAACAAATAAAGTGTAAATTGCGTTTTATGATACTAGCAGGAAAGTGTGCCTTGCGGCTGCGCCAAATAGGCCTAGTTCTACAAAGGCAGGCAATATAAACAGAAAAAATGAAACGTTTTATGTCGAATAGAGTTCATTATAAGTTGGTGGTGCCCTTTTCTATGAAAATATTGGACCGAATTAAGACCTGATTTTTATACACTTAATCGCGGAATTCGGTTGTGCATCCTTGTGAAGTCCGGTCGGACACTTCTCAGAATAATTTTAGTAAACTGCGTACCTACTTACCTTGTAGGTACCTAGTTTGGTGAAATTTCTATTTGTTACCGTTTACGGTTAAGAAATAAAGTCTGAATTCGCTTTTCGTTTTTTTATTTGTGTACCTATTTATCCATTGCGTATGTGTTTTTATGCTGTCTGACAGTCTGATCGATGAATGGATTTTTCAATGGGTACCGTTCGCAAGTGTTGCCGTTCATCGATACGTTTTACACACATATGCATTGATCGCAAGGAAGAGTTACTTCGAGTTCTCATTATTTCACAAAAAAAACAATAAATTCGATTTTTCGTGTTTTTTTTTAAATTTTAATTTATTGAAAATAATAGTCCCAATCGTTTCGAGTTCGATGATCAAGATTATGTCTTTTGGTTCCAGAACGAACTAAAATTAACCGTGTATGATTATTTAGCAAGTAAAAAGATTATGTATTTAAATTGAATAAAAATAAAAAGATATAAAATATATTATTCTTACAATTTTTAATGATTCAAATTTAAATGGGTAGGTATGGTTAACTGACTAATTACAATATTCGCATTCGTCTTCTGGAAAATAATTATCTATAGCAAAATATTTGCAATGGGGGCACCAAAATAAACCGTAAAGTCATAAATTATTTACATTGTTGTCTGTTAAAACAAAATGTAACGGTCTATTTCCACGGACTATCTGGAAACCACATCCATAACCAGGAGAATAAAAAATAAAATGAGTTAATGACCACTGCCATTATAACATTTCGATGAAGTCCATCTTTGATAAAAACATCCGCATAATTGTAGACCATTGTGGGGTTTACCTAAAACAAAAGTATTATATATATAAAATATAGACTCTTTGAACTAAGTTAGCTAGGCGTTTATTATTTTATTATTGATCCCTAAATCAACTGTCATGGCGTACATATTTGCAATGAACACGCAGTTTATAGGTCGGGAAGTTATATAGTTGTCATATAACGCAGTCACTTAATAAATTATTAATAAAAATATGTGAAACCTTTAAAATTAATAAAAGCGCATAAAAAATTTGTTACGAACTTACTTCACATTAGTCAGTAAACTTGATTTTACAATGGTTTCCAACTGGTGAACTGGTTTTATCACGTCAGATAACAAAGAAAAAAATGCAATATTAACTCAGCTGTCAAAAACACTGTCAAATTAAATTAACGTGATAATCTGTTATAATTATAATTCGTTCAATATAAGCATCATCTTTAAATGACAATAACACAACATATAAAAGTCATATTGTCTGGCATTACTCGACACGAAGTCGAGTACTCGCCGCGACAGCTATCATTACATAACATGTAGTCAAATCGCCGACATGTATATGACTACTATGCGACTAAGTAGGTATTTATATGACTGTTACACGAAACTCTTAGCGCTTTTAGTTGAATAAAATGGGCCCTAATGCCGTTGAGTAAACGTCCTTATTGCGTTTATACGATTATACTAAATAACATTAAGTTGCCACCAAAACGTCTACTCAACGTCTTAAATGTTTGCTGGGTGGTAACTCGTTAACCTATAATTCAATTACATTGATTACACTTAAATGAATTTGATTTCTAATTATAAATTCTATTTTGTAATTAGTTTAATTATTATTTGTTTAAATTATCAACTACCTAATTATTTAATGCATGGACCCCGTTTGGGTAAAAGCCTCCCCCAAGGAATGCCATCCTTCTCTGTCATTAGCTCTGTCTAGCCAACTTCCACCCGCGCACGCTACTATTTCGTCTGCCCATCTGGTCCTTGGTCGCCCATCTGGCCCTTGGTCGCCCTCTTGATGTGGTACCTTTTGACCCAGACCACTTTATTGACCGTAGAGTCCATCTATCGTCCTTGTAACGGGCTACGTGACCCGCCCACTTCCATTTAGCCTTCATTGCAAAAGTTAAGACATCACATACTTTTGTCTTCTTTCGAATGTCAACGTTCTTTACCTTATCCTTCAGTTTTATACCTAGAAAACTTCTTTCCATTCTTCTCTGGGTAGTCTGAATTTTGTTCCTGGTTTTGAGATCGAAGGTCCAAGTTTGGCAACCATAGGTGAGGCACGGTAGAAGTCCTGTATCCATGACTATTTTCTTGGTCGGAAGCGGAAGTTGCGATTTTAATACTTCTTTATGGTGCCGGAACTTGTTCCAGGTAATCGCCACTCTTCGGTTAAGTTCTTCATTGTTTCTTTCCTTACTCAACGAGATTTGTTTTCCTAAGTATATGTAGTGGTTGACAAACTCGAGGGGAGTGTTATTTGTTGAGATGGGCGTTGCACAGCGGTTAGACATAATTTTAGTTTTTTCCAGATTCATTCCCAAACCAGTTTTTATACTAGCCTGGTTTAATTCATTTACCATTTTGTTGAATTGGTGAGGGGTTTCCGAAAATAAAATTATGTCATCGGCAAATCTGAGATGACTTAAAAAATTCCCATTTATATTAATACCTTGTTTGGACCTTGGAAGCTCTCCCATTACGTGTTATAAGACGGCTATGAATAATTGTGGTCAGATCGGGTCTCCTTGCCGGACACCTCTCTTTATATTGATTACTTCGCCTACTCTATCCAGTTTAACTCTACTTGTGCTGTTAGAGTAAATATTTTTTAGGATATTGATATCATTTTCATTCGTGTTTAGTGCTTTCCGCGATTCCCAGATGCTCTCGTGTGAAATTGAATCAAATGCTTTTTTGTAGTCGATGAAAGCTATATACAGGGGTTTATTGAATTCTGAATAATTTTCTATCACCTGGTCAACCACTTGGATATGATCCATCGTGCTGAAATCGCTTCTGAAACCGGCTTGTTCGATCGGTTGGTGAGCATCGATGACTGGGGCTATCCTTTCAAGTATACAGGGACGCAAAAAGTTTATAAAAACAAGGCATTAGGCTTATAGGACGGTAGTTGCCTATATCAGCTGGGTCACCTTTTTTGTATAGTAGTATAATTTCCGATGTCATCCATTGATGTGGCACAGCTTTTACACCAAGTATTTTATTCCATAGGGTAGTGATTGGTGTCAGTAGTAGAGTCTTCGCAACCTTGATACATTCGTTGGTGATTCCATCCGGTCCTGGGCTTTTTTCTGGCTTAAGTCTCATTATTTGTTTCAATATTTATTTAACAACCACCTTTGTACGTTTTTTTCTGTTCCTTTCTTCTTGTCTATTTATAATGTGTGTACATAAACTGTTAAATAAATAAATAAATAACAATAGCAGCCGTTATAATAAAACCACTAAAGTTCTCAAAATTTTGGATGGAATACGAAACACACACAGTAATCTTGCCTGCATTGCGCCCACATCAGAGTGGCAGTGACGAGTCTGCAATGCGGGATCGGGACACGAGAGCCCGGATTTGTACACCACTACAAGTTTTAATGGCTTTGGATTCCCGCCAACCAATTAGCAGATGATACAGCACTCGGATGTGGTAGTTACAAAATGTTTTTATAATAAAGTCGGACTAAATTAAGATGAAATCCTTCCGCTCTCTGCCGGAGCCAACTGAAGTTTATATATTACTTCAGAGTTTTTTTTTCTGAACTCTTTTATACTTTAATATGACTTTATGACGCACGACGAATTTGGCTTCAGTGTTCAGTCTTTATTTAAGTATTCTGCGACAATATTTTTGAATTTTATTAATTGTGTAGCCTGTGAAAAGACTTGTGCAGGCATAATAATAATTCGCAAGAGCAAACGTGCTCGGGAAGGAAGTATTCCAGTAAGTGCCGGTAGGGATCTAGACCATCTTCCGGGATTGTTCTGACAGCCGTAAAATACCTTTCCACTCCTCAAGCACCTAGAAGTGTTGTCCCCTTGTCGCTACGTCACTATGTGCTAGCAACTGTTTTCGGGCGCCCATTATTAGTGTGCAAGTCACCCCTTCAGTGACATAGCAACCAAAGGGCTAGACGGGGCAGTGCTCCGGGGCCCCCAAGCTCAGGGGGCCCTCGAACCCTAACCAGCAAATCTCGTATTGAACTAGCTAAAAATTCTCTCATTTTCGGAACGTAAATAAAATAATTAACAACACGACTTTAATTATAGCAACAGCATTAAAAAACTAAGAAGAAGAAGAAAGAAGGGAATTTGCCAAGTTTCGACTTCTGTTCGACACTTGTGGGGAATTCGCCAACTTGAAGGATTCGCCGTCACATTTAGCGGGTTAAATATGGAAATTAAAACTTTATTGCAAAAATCTTTTATAGAAAACGTTATATTACTTATTTTCAATTTTATTTTTTTCTCTAAACTGATACTTGAAAAAATAACTATAAGTATTCCAGTTCCAGTATACACAGGAAAAATATATATTTTACTTGAAGAAGGCTATTCTTTAGTATATTATAGTATAGGTTTTGCTGCCGCCATCTATCGATCGTGTCGAACAACAATCGATATAAAATGTTTGCCGGCCCCAATTAACTAAAGCGGTCCAGACGATCATGCGGCATGACATGCATTTGTATAAGGCTGCATGAAGGACCCTGTAGTTTGCATGTCATTCACACCATGCAATACAGCTAAACGGTCATGCATGCATCACGGCACGTACCTACTGCATGTCATGCCGCATGATCGTCTAGGGACCGCATTCGGCATGGACTATCACAAATTGTGAAAAGAAATAATAAGAAAATATGGAGTGCTAGAATGCGACCTAACAGAAGTATTTACAGCAATGCTACTGTTCCATACAATTCCTGCCACTTCTGCAGAAGCAGTAGGCACACCGACTTTCACAAAATAACTGGAAGAGATCCCATAAAGGGTTTATTGAGGAGAGGATTATTTGCCTGTAAAAATTGTTTTTAATGTTTTACGTAGAATAACGTGTTTTATTTAAATATGTACATAAACCTTTTGATTTACTTCGTGTTAATGCTTAATATCAATATTATTGATCCAAGTATACGTAGTATAGTATATATATAGTATAGTTCTTATTCTTGTAGAACCGAGCTCATCGCTAAAGCTCACACAAGACACTCGTGCACAAACATGTAGTAAGTACCATAGACGTACGTCTATGGTAAGTAGCTTTGCTGTGCCATGCAGTGCACGATAAAGAGCAGATAATAAAGTAGCTTTGCACCTGTAAAGTATTTATATATAGGTATTTATATTTTGACTTGATAAAACTTAAACAGTTAATAGGGCCCCAGCAAAGCTACTTACCATAGACGTACGTCTATGGTAAGTAGCTTTGCTGTGCCATGCAGTGCACGATAAAGAGCAGATAATAAAGTAGCTTTGCACCTGTAAAGTATTTATATATACCTATTTATATTTTGACTTGATAAAACTTAAACAGTTAATAGGGCCCCAGTTTTTAATTTTGCTCCAGGGCCTTTGTTACCTAGCAACGCCTCTGCACCCTGTCATTTTATCCGTGTATTACATAACATTGATCAGGGAGGAGATATAGTCTTTCCCTAGTTAAAGGTAACTAATCCACTATAGCCACCCAAACCCAGCCCAGCCCAATAATATGTTACGTTTCCATGTTCTACAATAGTCCTGCACCGACCCGGGTTTGCCCTTGGGTGCACTTGCATAGTGCATACAGGCATAATCTTCGGTTGGTGCTTCAACACTTAAAAATGTCTAAGGGGCCTCTGCGAGTTGGCTTCGGCCCCTCATACGCCTTCCAAAGGTCCGGGACCCCAGGGTTCCAAGATATGTGAAAGACTGATATCACTGTTACAGAGAAATGTTATGGAGTTATTCATGAAATTCCGTGCAGTTCAGTGGCTGATCCAGGAATGTTCTTTGCGAGGGGTTTGATCCCACTGAGGGTAGGTTTTAGCAGAGTAAACACTAAAAAAGCACACAGCATTTTACAAGCCTCCTCGAAGCCGATCCGGGCATCGTGAGTGGCAGAATAAGTGGCGCGCGGATTCAAAATTCATCACGTATGCAAAACATAGAAAAAAACTTGAAAACATAATTCCTTCTTAATTGATGGCAATGGTACATTAGGTAGTGTCATACTTGCTAAAAAGTGATTTAAGATTTTTCACGGAAGAACTCGGACGGTTTGAGGGGGGGCGTACCCAGGGGGCAGCCCCCCCCCCCCCCCCCCAAGTTTTTTTATGCCTGAGTACTGTTATCGATAAAAGTTATGTTACAGTTACGTTAAGACTTACTGTACAATTACAGTATAGTACAGTATATTATGTAAGTATTAATTTTAGTAAAAACGCTAAAGGCGCTGTGCGGCCTTTCCTGTTGTACCTATCATACATAACCGACTTTAAAAAGGAGAAGGTTCTATGTACGGCTGTTTTTTTTGTTTACAATGTTCATTGTTATTTTCGTCAATTGTGGCTAATTTTAAAATTGATATTGGTATCAAAGTGGCACTTAAATGACGGAGTAGGTAGTGTCTAATGTCTTGTTTATGGTGCGGGTGCGTACCTACCTCATCTAACCCGAAATATGAGTTACCATTACCAAAAAACTACTTTCTTACACAATAACAAAAGTAGTTACAAAATTATGTTAGTTTGAACGGGTATCGAAGCCGCGACTCATGCCACAGAACGCACATAATCCCCAGTTGAAAATCACGTACTCCACACAGTCCACACTACACTTAGGTAGGTACCTGTTCCTCCTATTTCATGAAATTCACGAACCTAGTTAATCGTAGGGAGGAAACACTAAAAACTTAAAAAACCAAGCTAGCTATTTCTGTAATCGAAAGGAATGAAGAAAGAAATGGACTGTAAACGATAGACATAGCTACTTACTTCAGTTACAATCAATCGGTATCGCTGTATGTGGTGTGCCGTGTGCGTCCGCGACCTCCACGCCTTGCACCGCCTGCCTCTGCCTCACGTGACTGCTCGTCGGCCACACGTAAATAAAGATTGATGGTAACAGTAACAAGCTCGCTGAAAACGCACGAGTATTAGCCGGCTTCGTGCACATAATACGGTGCTTTTATTGCTTTTGGTTGCCCTCCAGACAATCTCGTCTGCGTTGCGGGAATGCGGAAGCGGACCGCATTCCCGAAAATAATTCAGACAATGCCCCGTTTATAACATTTTAAAAGAGGAGCGGTGAAGTTTCTTGCCCATTCTACATCAATTAAATTTTTTGTAAATTTTGACGTTCAAAAGTGCCTTTTATGTACCTCATCATTTCAGCCAAAAGACGTCCACTGCTGAACATTGGCCTCCCTCAAGCACCGCCACTTCGACCGGTTCTGTGGTTCTCGCAGCCTGCGGCCTTCACAAGGTCATCGGTCCATCTTGTGGGAGGCCTTCCAACGCTTCGTCTTCCGGTGCGCGGTCGCCACTCCAGAACCTTTCGACCCCATCGGCCATCTGTTCTACGAGCAATGTGCCCTGCCCATTGCCACTTAAGTTTGGCAATTCTTCTGGCTATGTCGGTTACCTTGGTTCTCCTACGGATTTCTTCATTTCTGATTCGATCACGTAGGAAAACTCCAAGCATAGCCCTCTCCATTGCCCTTTGGGTGACTTTTAGCCTTTTGATAAAGCCCATTTTGAGCGACCACGTTTTTGTGCCATAAGTCTGGCAACACGCACTGGTCAAAGACTTTCGTCTTGAGACACTGCGGTATGTGGGACGAGAAGATATTGCGTAACTTCCCGAACATTGCCCAGCCGAGGTGGATTCGACGATTGACCTCTTTCTCGAAGTTGGACCTGCCTAGCTGGACAGTTTGTCCTAGGTAAATATACGTCATCCACAACTTTGAGCGTAGTGTCTCTGATCTTCATGAGAGTGGGTGTTACATGGGTATTTGACATGACCTTTGTCTTGTCCATGTTCATTTTAAGACCCACTCTTTACGGTTTAAGAACTTTATTTCTCAAAAAGAATTACATTCACTTATATGAGGAAAAACTTATTTCTAATTAGTATACATTAGGCGACGCGACGGTTACACAACAAAAATAAGTTAAGATTAGTACAGTACTAGCAGATAGCTTAAAATTATAAATCCGCTAAAATATGTTTCTTTAGAGACTTTTTGAAAGTAAACATGGATTTTTGATCTTTTACATTCCGAGGCAATTCATTGTAAAGCTGTGCTCCTTCATACAGAATAGTACTCCTACCGTAGTTTGTTCTAGGCGCCCGCAACGCTATGTCATTTGCTTGTCTAGTTCTGTATCTGTTTTTTATTTGTGATTGTTTTGTTAGAGTTATTTGTGTGTGTATGTTTTTGTTTAAAATTTTATGTACAAGTATACAAGTATTATACCTATATATCTGTGAAATATTCATGAGGTTTGTGTTATTGTAAAGTTTTAGTATAGGTGTTCGGTAATTGTATTTAAAAAGAACTTTAATAATTTTATTTTGAGCTGTTTGCAAGATTTGTAGGTTGGATTTATAAGTACAGCCATACACTTCAATTAGGTAGTCCAAATGAGGTTTTACCAAGGAGTTATAAATCATATAGCAAACTTGTGGTGGGATACAATGAACAATGCTGCGCAGTGCGCCTGTTAAGGCAGAGAGTTTATTTTTTATTTTCTCGACAAGTCGCTGTCCAGTATAAGTCCAAGGTATTTTTCTGCTTTAGATTTTTCAAGTATTTTACCATTTATGTTAAGAGTGTGATGTGTTTGTATTTTTTTATTTTTTGCTGCAAATATTGTGTACTTTGTTTTATTAGTATTAACTGTCAGTAGATTGCACTGGAACCAATTAAGCAATCTATGTAAGTCATCTTGTGCCTGTTCCATAAGAGCATCAATTCCATTACCAAAATAGAATAGAGTTGTATCATCAGCATAGAGTGATACATCACCTGGTAGTCCTATATCTGTAATATTATTTATATATATTAAGAACAGCAATGGGCCCAGAATAGAGCCTTGGGGAACTCCACATGTAATCAGTTGGGGGCTACTTTGACAGTCATTTATTTTTACCACTTGAAATCTATCCATCAGGTACGATTTAAAGATTTTGTATGCTGTTCAGTTTTTTTAGAAGCAGTTCATGACTTACTGTGTCGAAGGCTTTCTTTAGGTCTATAAACAAACCCAAGGCCAGTTGTCTCCGATCTATGCTAGTTTTAATTTTGATGACGAGATCGATTGTAGCTGATAAGGTGTTCGATTTTGGCCGAAATCCATACTGTTTATCGGTAAGGAAATTTATAGAGACTAAGTATTTATATAACCGGATATATAAAAAAAAATCAAAGACTTTCGAGATAATAGGGAGTACAGAAATGGGACGATAGTTTTCAGCATTTGATTTACTGCCACCTTTATGTATCGGTGTAACTTTTGCGATTTTCAGACTATTAGGGAAATTTCCATCCAGTAAACAAGAATTTATGCACTTACTTAAATTACTCTTAACATATTTTATCGTCTTTGCATTAAGTCCGTCTAAACCAGCACTGGTGTTGACTTCAAGATCATCCACAATTTTTGCTACTTCACCAGCGGTAGTTGGTGTAAGTTCCACCAACTGACGTGACTCTCATTCTGTGGTAGTGTGTTTGTTAAATTATTATGGTATGTACCAGAGATATCATTTGCTAATTTAGAACCTATTGTCGAAAAGTAAGAGTTAAAATGTTCACATACTTATATTTTGTCCATTGCTAGGCCATCGAGTATTTCCGGAGCACAACTAACTTTTGCTTTATTACAGGTGAGGTTATTTATAAGTGTCCACATTTTTAGGGGATTTTTAGAACAGTCACTAAACTCTTTCAGATAATAATTTTTCTTAGTAGTTTGAATTTTCTCTGACACTCTGTTTCGAATACAAATAAAAGATTCTTTAATTTCATCATTCTTAGTATTTTCTTTCAGGTTTTTCCATTCTTCATTTCTTTTGTTTATATCCAATAGTACATCTTTATTAATCCAATCTGTCTTTTTTGCATTTAAAATTTTAGTTTTAGTTGTTTTATTTTTGTTTATATTCGATTTTAAATATTTCTCAAATGTAGTGTAGTCATTTTTTTCATTTTCATATTTGGTTGCTTCTAAGGTTTTATATAGTTGTGAGAAGTTGACTGCTTCGTACTGGATTTTCTTTGGAGGCTCAGGTTCGCATCTTTTTATTTCAAATACAATTTGTTTGTGGTCAGACATTGCAGATTCGACAATGGCCAACCGGAAATTATTTGTTTTGTCCTTCACATTTGTAGATACATGATCCAGTATTGTTTTGCTAGTAATCGCTTCTCGAGTATAATAATTTTCGTGAAATTTATTCAAAAATACTATAGTCTTCTTCTTTTAAAACACTCAAGTACTCTTTTGTATTCTTATCTCTTTTTAAGACATTGAAATTAAAGTCACCAAAAGTCTCTTTCGGAGGGTCTACTAAGGTTATCGAGCATTGTACTGAGGTCCTCCGTGGTCTCAGCCATGATAACTATGTCGTCGGCAAACCGAAGGTTAGTTATATACCTACTCGCCATTAATGTTGATGTCTGGCCCTTTCCAGTCAAGAACCTTGAAGAAATTCTCCAGTGCAGCGGTGAACAGTTTCGCAGAGATAACGTCTCTCTGTCTCACACCTCGCTGCAGAAGGATAGGTTTCGAGGTCTGGTCCTGGAGTCGGACTGACATAGTTGCGTTTTTGTACAGACACTTTAGCACCTCGATGTACCGATAGTCGAACTGGCACCGTTGAAGAGACTGCAGTACAGCCCATGTCCCGATCGAATCGAAGGCTTTCTCGTAGTCCACAAACGCTAAGCAGAAAGGCCGGTTATACTCTTCGGTCTTCTGTATAACCTGCCGCAGCGTTTGTATATGGAATCCAACTTGTTCGGGAGGCTGAAAGTCGTCAAACCTGCGCGCGAGGCAGTTCGTGATGACTCTTGAACACACCTTATGCACCCAATTAAAATAAGTTCTTTGACTTTAAATCATGCGTAACAGCCTAGAATACGAAATAAAATTAGCAAGGCGGTAAAGAATACTTTAGTTGTTCGTTTCGTTGTACCCTGGTAACCAACGCAGCGCCGACTACCCAGCAGCCGGAACGTATGAAAAGACCTAAGTGTAGCACCTTCATTACGGCACTTACGTCTGACGGATAAAGATTTTGTACTTTAAACTCGTAGCGCGACATAATCCTTCGGGTGTTCGTGGACGACACGAAGACGCCAATTATTCGGCTGCTGGAGCGTGTGAAACGGGGTGTAGGTCAAAGAAAGTTTTGATTTTGATTTTATTATAGTCCGTCAGCATTTTACTCAATTTATTATAAGATTTTCCTCAGGGTGCAAAATGTTTTATGTGAGCATAACGCATACTTAACTTGCTAAAAACTTATAACATATATTTTTTTTGGATTAAATAATAAAGGGGAGAAAAAAAATCGTTGTGAAGAGGAGAAAATTAAGGAAAAGTATATATGAAAAAACCTAAACCTTTTCGTTCATTTCACTATGTTTCGAAGTGAGGTTTCCATGCAAACCAAACGTATCGAAGTTTTCAAACGCTTTTTGATGTTGACCTCAGAGTAATAACTAAAGCAATGTTGACATGCCCCGCATTCCGAGTTAGGCTGTAATCGATTTGAGCGATTTGAACGGCCGTTCCGAATAAGCCATAGCGCGATAACGATATATTGTGAATCGTCATAGATGACGTCATGACATGCGCCATCTTGCGATAACGCCGACCATGCCTTTTATTAATATCACCGTGAGCGCTATCAAAGATGACAGTTGTGCTGTTTTGTTTTGAGTCGCATCATAACTTTAGACAAACGTGGCATCTTCTAAATTGTGCTTCTGGCTACCGTGGCCACCTAACCAACGAAGAAGAAGTAATGTATAGTATAAACACGAAGAAATATGATATGCAAGTTTTGAATTGATGACAGCCCTCAGCTGTCATAATCGTGATATCTAACTCGGAACGTCAAATATTGATGTCAGGCGCTGTGAGCGATTACGTTCTTATTCGGAAAGCGGCCATGAAAGTCATAAACGTCATAATCAAATGACAGTCTTTTGAAGTTTTGACGTAACTGCTGTCACATTGAACACCGTGCCAAGTTGAAATATTTTAAAGTATTTTTCCATGAAATTCCATTTATGATCTTCCATTATCCGATTATTAAAATCTTTCACCATGTTCGCCAAACCATATAAATTAAAGTCTAATAATACTCTGAAGAATTCTGAGAAGTATGACCAACTATTAGTGTGTTATTTTACGGACCATATTTCAGTGTGTTTTACTTAAAAGTTACATGTTAATTGCAGGAAACACCTAGCTCAACGTATTCATGATGAGTTTCCGTCGACGACAGAGGACAAAGTCAAGGATTTAGTGTCTGTTAAGTCAAGTTGTATCTGTATGAAGTTGGTGCTGCACTCCGGCGATATGGTGAACGTGTACTCAGTGGACGGTGTCCCTATGGTGATAGAGACGGGCGAGAGACTCATACCGACCGTCTGCGCGCTGTGGAAGGTGCCTGACCTGGTGCCTGTGCTGGCTATCCATAACCCAGTACTGCCTAAGGCAAGCATACCAAGGATCTGACTTATGCAAAATACAGAATATTATTTAGGCCTGTTTTACGAGCTAGTTTTCATGCCATGCTCCCATGATACTATACTTATACAAAATCAATAATACAAAACTCACTATAGAAAATATTTGCATTAATCTGCAGGTACAAGGAGGTGCCCCTGTATACCTGCCAGGTGTGTCTATCCCAAGCGGCGGCATCGGGTTCCCGATGTTCCAGCGCGGCACTATCATCGGTCTGTGCACTCAGGAGAATGCAGCCACCTGCATCATTGGACAAGCCACCATGTCTAGTGCTGACATGCTGCTCAGAGCTGCGTTAGTTATTCTTTGTTCTTGCTTACATTATGGAACAACTGGTATGGTATTCCAACCCAAAATTAGAGAATGTATGCTAAAACTTACTTTATTCATCTTTCATAGCTTGATTGTTATATATAATTCATGGACATAACCAAGGAAAATGCAGTCTTACAGTTTATAGACATTGTTACATCCAGAAAAACAAATTATATTTTTTAAACTTTTTCGATTCAGTAAGTTTCTATTCAAAACACATGCTTGCTTTATAAAGTAATGATTCAATGTTACATTTCCAGTGGAGTATGTTTAGAAACAATCCAGGTGTTTGGAGACCAGCTGTGCAAGGACAACAAGTTTAGTAAGATAGAGCGGCCCAAGCTCGGCCCGGCAGGTTACAGCCAGGCAGACATCACCATAGATTTAACATCAGATGTCAGTCAGGTAACATAATTTATTACTTATCCTATCTAATGTTTATTTATTTATTCAATAACACTAGCGACCCGCCCGTGCTTAGGTTTGGTGGTTTTTAAAACTTGACAGAAAATCTAAATTTATTTTTTATGTGTATGTTTAATATTAATTTATTATACGCATAAACCTTCCGGAATAAATTCTCTCAATTATGGTGAAAATTGCATTAAAATCCATTGCACAGTTTAGAAGAATAATGAGGTCACAAAGACAGACGTGAAGAACGACTTTAATTTATAATATGTATAGAAGTACACCAACACATACACAACATATAGCTTGAGCTTAACACAGTATTTAGATGTTACTTCTAATGTAAACACAAAATAATGGTGTACAGTGTACTTACATGACATTCTAAGATATAACACATTTGTTATTATGAGAACTCTGTAATAAGTTCATGTGAGGCCATCCCCATTCAATAGTACCACCCTACCGCCCCAACCACCGAGCCCAAAGTTGATTGCTGGTTGCACTATGTTCTTGTAATATCTTTACTCATCGAACCATCCTGCTGCTCGAACTGTCTACTCTTTTCAAGTATATTGTGTGCATTGGTAAAACTATTTATACTTCTTTACATTGTAAATGAAGTCGGTTCCGCTGTCTGTTCGCTTAGATCTTTTTGATTTTAATGCAGTTTCCAGCAATAGATAGAGTGAGTCAAGAGGAAGGTTTATATGTATAACTAGCTTTTGCCCGCGACTTCATTCGCGTGGAAGTAAGACACCACAATATACTACAATAACAGCCACATTTTTATAAAACTTTCATGTATACTACGTTTGTAGTTTTGTTATGTTTTGCTAAAATATATAGAGTCAAGACTGGTGACTCGAGCAAGCGACGTACAGTTGTCCGTGTGAGAAGCAGCTAGTCCTGAGGTCGACACCCGCAGTCTTCAGCCTTCAGTGTCAGCCCCTGTAACTTATTGATAATCATCGCAAAGCATACGCTCACAGGAAAATGCACGCGCTTAAACTGGTAATTGTGGGGAATTAGTGGTATACGCGGTATAAGCATTGTCTCGCCAATGCCAAAACCTGTTAGAATTTCCGCCTCGATGACGTTTTTTTGGCAAAGACACAACTTTGAGCTGAATTCCGTTACAAAGCTTCGGCGGAGTTAGGATCCAAAGGGGCATAATGGGTACACCGACCTTCAGCTGGATGGTGTGCGCCGGAAGTCCACTTGCCATTAGCGAATTCAGAAATTCTACGGGGTAATGTATGACATCATCTTCCTCTACATCGGTATTAATGGAGGTGTATATCACTTCACTCCCTTCAATTTGCGAGAGAATACTGTGGTTGATCGCTGCAGCTTCATTACTTTCAGCGTTAAAATAGAAACACGTCCAAGAACTGTCTTGGTACGGTATTCGACTGATGTCCCCGTACACCAGACGAATCAGATCTTCTAAAGTGGGAACTACTCTACCAAGAGTCTCTGGTAGTGCGACATGGCCGCTCTCCTCTGGTAGAGTGCCTTCACCAACTTTTAGAAGAACATCGGAGAATTCTTGAGTATGTGAATTCCCACCAAGCCGAGCTCGCTTGTTCATGGTCAAACGCAGTCTGCCCAGCTGGTTTGCGTGATGCTGGAACATACATACAGACAAACAAACAAAAATTCTAAAAACTATATTTTCGGCATTAGAATCGATCCCAGACCTCGTAGCAATTACTTTTTTTCAAAAATATTCAGTGTACAGTTTTGACTTCGCTACGATTTTATTATAAATGTATAGATACATACCCGTGCGAAGCCGGGGCGGGTCGCTAGTATTATATAATTTGTTATACAGCTCCTGTTTTGTATAATATTACAAACCAATATTTAACTTCTTATAAATAATTGCAGATGACCATCCAACCGCCGCTAAGAGAAGAGTGGCCCAGCCTGGGCAAGCGGCCGCCACCGGCGCAGGCGCCACTGCCGCCGCAGAACGAACCTAAAGTAATAACTGAAGATGTCCAGGAGGAGAAGAAAGATGAGGGGGAAGCTGATGCGGATGATAGTATCCTTACAGGTAACACTGATACATCAAACCAGTTACCAATACAAAATATCAATAACTAACATTTTCCCGCAGCTTCCCCTGCTTGGAGGTCGGAAAATACCCTACGGGAACGTATTATCGGGATAAAAAGTATCCTTTGCCCTAACTCAGGTCATAGTCTACCCATGTGCTAAATTACATCTAAATCTGTTTGGCCGTTTTAGCGTTAAAGCGTAACAAACAAACAAACTCACTTTCGAATTTATAATATAAGTTAGGATTTGTCGGCACTTTGTTCGGCACATGAACAACTCATATAGCTGGTCAATACTACAAAGAGTGCCCTGCAATGTTATACCACGTGTGCACCAACTCTTAACTGACTTTGAGCGCTTTGAGCTGCTGTAAGTGATTATGGTATGGTTTCGTTCGGGAATCGAACCCGCGTTCAAGTTCTACCAAACCATTGCTAGCTTATTTGATTATAACGCAAACATAAAAGTGTTTATTTATATTCTAGAGGACTCACACATAGAAGAGGATGACATCCCGGCGGACATGGACGGCCTGTTGCGATGGTGCTTACTGTCATACCTCAAACTAGACGCTAAGAACGCGGAACTGCCGCTCAAAACGAATCTCTTATACAGGTTAATATTTACCTTCTATAATCCTATTTAAAAGCAGCGCTAGCCCAGTAGTAACGGCCGCGACTTACTAGCTGTAGATCGTAAGCTGGAACCCTGACAGGTGCTTTACTTTGTGTAAATTATTTCATCACCAGTGCTCTCAAAACAGTAAAGGAAAACATCGTAAGGAAACCGGCCTGTCTTAAAACCAAAAATTCGATGTAAGTGACATCTACCAACCCGCACTGGGCCCGCGTGGTGAATCACGGCCCATTCCCTCTCACAGAGAGGAGGCCAGAGACTCAGGAGTGGGAACGTTATAGAGTGATAATGTTATATATACTCCTATTTATGTAAATATAATATAGTATTCTTGAAGCATTGTACTTTATCAGCAGAATAATGCTGCCTTGCCTTGAGTATATTCTTGGATTCATTATTATAATTGTATGTTTCAGAAATCATTTAATAGCCCTGTGTCCACCTGACCGCACTTTAGAAGTAAAGAAATCCTCCTACAAGAAACTTGGAAAATTCCTGGAAGCAATGCAAAAGGTAAACATGTTGGTATACAAACTTACTTTACAACGCTTGTGCGCGCAACAACATACTGTCCGTGTCGTAGTAGAACATTGTTGTGATTGTAATTTACGAATTTAAACTGACTTTATTTATGCCGACAATGTTCAGCATCTTACCAAGTATATCTGTTCAAGGAAGGCTTGCTCGAAGTGCGCGAGATCGAGAAAGGGGTGGATGCCGTGATCGCCGTCAACCTGCTGCACCCGCACGTGCGCGCGCACCGCGTGCCCGGCGCGCTGCGCGTCGTGCTGCGCGCGGGCCCGGCGCGCGCGCCGCCCGGCGACGCCGACTACGTGCCGCCCGGCGTGCGCGAGATGTACTGCATCACTGCTAACGTGGCCGACGTGTTCGCGCCGCTCAAGTTAGTGTTCCACGTGTTTCCTGAACTCCTGGTAGCTATAGCCTGGGAGTCTTCAGGTCGATAGTGAACAGTTTACTTCTAGCGTGCACCATCGTCCGCCGCATCATCACCAAATATTGCACCATCGCCTATAAATCTACATAATAAAAATCCTTATATAATGAAGAGTTCTTTATAAAACGAGGTGAGCACTAAATCCTTTAAATGGATTGAATGGGGTTAAATAAGGTATGAAAGTTTGTATGGAAGTACGTCATTTCTGCCGATGGGTAGCCCCATCGGCACACGGCTAGCAGATAAATGAAAAACCGGTAAATTTTTCCACATATCCAAAACCATAATTTGCACTTAAAAGCTTAATATTTTGCAAACGGATCCCTAAATTCAAAAATGTTTTTCACAAACTCACTCAATATTTTTGAACGACCTTTCCAACGGCACCCCACATCATGGGATAGACAAGAAAAAAAAACATCTCCACTTTACGTGTAGGGGAGGTAACTTAAAAAAATATTGTTTTCATGATTTTATTTTCTAAAAACATCTAAAACTAAAACTGAGATGAAATTAGATTTAATTGCATAAGTATCCTGCTATTAGATGCAGAATAGGGTAATCATGAATCATCTACCCAGGAAGGGCACAGCGCTGACCTCGCGCGAGGTCCGCGCCGCGCTGACGGAGTACGTGCGCGCGCGCGGCCTGGGCGCGGCGCTGGTCAGGGGCGCCGTCACCGTGGACACGGCGCTGGCCAAGATCACCGGGAAACCCGTACAGGTAAACATAAACTGATTGTGAGCCAAGACATACCTTTTAGACAATATGTTTTGTTCTATGCTTACTTACAATAGTTCGTGAATCGTAGGACACTATTTGCATGAAGCCAAAATGACCCATGATGTAAACTGTTGTACACACGGCTACATATCCAGTTATACATTAAGCTGATCTCGCATTGTATAGGATTTCCGTATTGATATTTAGCCGCGTACAGACAACAACTTATGAAATCATCTTTCGTTTTCGTTGTCAAAGCTGTATTTACCAGCATTTACACTCAATCACCCAACAGATAATAACAGAACTGCTCGACAATTATCTAGATTCGATGTACTTAATCTAATTTATAGTTCCCGGATTACATGTAGTGACAGAGAAAAAAAAAAAAAAAATATTTGCCAATATGGGTAAACAGTGTGTAGATGTTTTACATTCAGGTAATAATTGTATATCACAGTCTTAGTATCGCCATATTTTACCTTTCGGTATGCAAAGTACGTAAAATGAAAACAGAGAATTAATAAAAACTAAACATAATAAATAAAATTAAGAATGAGATCAGTTTAACTCGTTTAAAAATGAAAAACTTAAAAAAAAATCCTATAGTTTATCCTGCAAATATTCAGATACACTGTAATATGTTTTATGTATCAAAGTTTTTTTTTAAACATAACAGGCGATGATGCTTCCATTAAATATTTAGTTAAGTGATTGTATACACGGGAAGCCATGCAAAATATACTGTTATTTAAAAGAGTTGTTTTATTATTAGGACAACAAATTTTATTACTGTATCGTTTACTTTTATATTTTTCAAAGGAAGTAATGTCTGGTCTTACAAAATTAATAATTTCATAAATACATGCATGGAAGTGCCAGTAGTTTGAGATATTTAGAATATTCTTTGCAACTATCTGTTTGTTTAAGTTTACATACTGATTGGACACATCTTTTCTGAACCTTAAAAGCATCATCCTTATATACAGAATGTCCCCAAAATATTATTCCATATCTTATCTTATTATGGATCCCACATAACCATGGTATGCAAACAATACAGTCGATATATCGGCCATTTTGGAAAGCATACCATTGTTGATTTAATTTTAAGCATAAATTCTCAATATTTAGACCCAAAAATTTTGTAGTTTCTATGTGAGTGACTTTTTTACTTGAATATTTTATTTTAATGTCACCTTATATAAGTGGAAACTTGTAATTGGCTTACTTCTACATATTACTACTGACTACTCGAATATATTAGCTGTAACTTTTCTTAAAATTAATAAAATAAAATAAAAATATTGCACAACTCTATTGCGAAATATCATTATGTTAGTTATATTTTTTCGATGGCGTCATACATATCTTTTTCAATTGTCATTCTGTCTTTACCGTTAAATACAATGGTACAATCATCAGCAAAAAGAAATGTTGGTTGTTTTAATTTTTTTGGTAAATCGTTGATGTAAATAATAAATAACAATGGTCCCAATACACTTCCTTGTGGGACTCCTAAGTTCACATACCTGTTTTCGGATGTAAAATAAACCTCTTTATTGATTTTTGGGCATATTCGAGTTATTTGGGTAAATTGCTTTCTATTGCTAAGATATGATTCAATAAGTTTAAGTACATTACCACAAACTTCATACATGGTTAACTTCTGAAAAAGTATTTTTATGATTAACACAATCAAATGCTTTGCTAAGATCCATGTGTAGTGCACAGACTGGAGTTTTTTTTATCAATATTAATCATTACTTGCTGAAGGAAGTTATAAACTGTTGTTTATGGTTTTATTTTTACGGAATCCAGTTTAGACAACTAATAACCCGTAGGACACGGTGAAGTGGGACGTGCTAATGGCGGCGGTGCAGAGTAAGATGACGCCGAGCACAGAGATGCGCTACGCGGACGGCGCCGTGCGGCTCAGCAAGAGCCGCCTGGAGCCCGTGCGCATGCAGGTCGCTTCGCGCAGCGGGAACAAGAAGGTATGTGCAGGACCTTACAGGTAGGTATAGCGCAGCGTATATGGTTCGGTTATGGATCTACTTTAGTTACTGTTAGTCCATCATAACTTCAAAACTGGTAGGAGGACGCGCGGGCTCGCGAGTGATAGAAGCAATGGAGGGAGGCATTGTCCAACAGTGGGACAGCGCAGGATAGGAAACGTCAGTCGTCAATTTAGTTTTTAGTAAAGTTAAATTAAGTTAGTTTCGGGGACAATAAACCTTTGATGAGCTACCTATATAATAGCTATCGTTAACCAATGCATGGTTAATGTCTCGTAAAGGAGTAAATAAATCATATTTTCCAGATTGAGGTACTGTAACTGTTTATTATGTAATTATAGCAACACTGCCGAGATGTGACGTGACGTCACACAGTATGAATAATGACCTTCAAAGCGGTCATCCTCTTTTATTTGTTTAATGGACACTACAAACTATTTCAATTGTAAGAGTAGATCTCACGAAGTCTAGATGTTTTTGGAACCAGAATTACATAATTTTCTATGGAAACAAAAACAAACTATAGAAACGCCAGTTCATGTAAAAGTACTAGGTAAATACAGTTGTTTTATATGTAATATTACGAAAATATTAATTTTCTACATTATCCAGCAATCCCTACAATTTTATGCCTAATAATAACAAAACTTTGCCGTTTCTAGTGTCATTTAATTTAAAAAAAAAATCTCTTAATTCTTTACGAATTTGGATTTTATTATTTAACCAGAGGTTCCTTAGAATCTTTTCTATAAACCATAAAAATATCTAATCTTACTCATGCAAGATTTCAGAGATTTTTAAGTTGTTTTAAAGTGTGTGTCAGGGCTGTCACCAAATCGTATTTTTTTTTTCTGTTTAATTTTTGTGAAAAAGTATGAGTTTACATAAAATTTATGATAACATACATGCTAATAAAGTGGTCTAAAGTGACGATATAAAAATTCAAGCTTTCGGATAAAAAAAAGAAGTGTTTTAGATTATTGAACTATCATATGATAGGTATGTAATATGCACAATGATATCTCTATCGAATACTAAAATAATAATAATTTGTTTTGGTATGGAGCAGTTGAGCACCCTAAAACCACAGAAATAAATATGAAACTTTAGAAGCATTTTACTGCAAAATCTTGTAAGTCAAAACTCAAAGCATTTATTTCAAATAAACCAATTACAGGTACTTTTGAATTGTCAAGGGGTCGGTCAGTCAGAAATATGAAGCTAGTTGCCCATTCCAACGCGTAGTAGGTTCCTATGGAGAAGAACGGGCAAGAAACTCCACGAACTCTTTTAAATCAGAATATTTTTACAAAAATATTGGTTACATCAACCATGTTGTAATTATACATGTGAGAACAATGTAGAAAGACGTGCACTCTAAAAGCGTCCGTACTAAAAATAAAAACAAAAACAATTCAAAAATTCAAATAATCCGTGGCAGCCAAGAGATGACCAGTCCCCACTGACGGCGCCCGTTCACGAACATGACGCATGGATCAGCACCATTTAGCTCAACCGTTTTGAAGGGAACTTAACGATCCAACACACACGCCACCACCAGCGATACATTAAGATAAAGATTCCAGATTTTTTTAAATAATACATATAGTTCTGTAGAATATGTCGTATTAATATAAAATCCATATTCGCTAAGATTATGTAAATTTAGTTAATTTTTATTAAGTAAATAAAAAATAAATAAGAAAAAAGACAAAAAATTGATATACGTCTTCTATTAAAATATTTTTTTATATTGTTATGTCTAATATATGCCAAAAAATCATTGCTATTTGGCTATAGTAAAATAAAAATATGTTTTTTAAAATACATAATTTTGGATTTGTTCGAAATTCTATGGAAAACTGAAAATCGCCGTAACTTCGTTTCTAAGTACATCTGCACTTCGGGAGTTCTACTCTGACGATTGAAATAGTTTGTAGTATCCATTAAACAAATAAAAAGAGGATGACCGCCTTTAAGGTCATTTTTCATTCTGTGCGTCATAGAACCCGTTATTTTAAAATTGGTTTGAAAAAGAAAGTATCTAATTTGAAATTGTTAGCTCTATACCTTTATTTAAATGTCAGTCCCTGAATTGAAATTTTTCATCACTTTGTTTGTATTTTATGACATCAGTAGAATTTAATGTAGGTACAGTCAGAGAAATTATTTGTTAAGCAAATTGACACCCTAGTCCTGTCGTCTATGGCTGAATGATAGCCATTTCATACAACTTTTAAAGTCGGTTGTGATTTAAATTTAAGATTAATTTAAGTTGGTAGTCAATTTGCTTAAACATTAATTTACATGACTTTACTAAACACTATTTTCTGGTGACCAGGTGACGCTAGTATCGAACCTGGAGCAGTTCGGCTTCAGCCTGCCGGCACTGAGCCATGTGTGCCAGACGGGCGTGGCGGCGTCGTGCGGCGTCACGCGCTCGCCCGGCGCCAGGGCCGACCAGCTCATGCTGCAGGGAGACCAGGTAACACCACGTAGCAGGCACTACACGACTCGTCGCAGGCACGACTGCTGAGGGGTCCTGTAACCAGGTCGGGGTTTTCCATAAAAAAAACTCAGTGGCAGCCTGGAGGATAAACAACTAGTCAGTTGATAGCCAGAGGCATCCAAAAGCCGAAAAAAAAAGGCAAAATGTTGCTGTAACGCCTTTGGGGCACACCTCTACCTACCCATTCGGGGAATGCAGGCGCCATATTAAGCGTTATGATATTTGTCAATGGAAGCATACTCACAAGGTTTTTCAATTTTAAACTTGACTCATTATCCTCAAAAAGTAGTTTGTTTTTGTTTACCTGTGAACCTTTTGCATGCAATGCAGACTTGTAAATGTAAAAGGTCATAGAACCCGAGAGTCGTGTCCTCTGTGAAGGACATGGTATACACAACTTATTTACTGGTACTACTCATCATAGTATCCCCCACCTAGTCATTAAAAAGCTTTGTTTTACCGGTGACCAAATAACTACATGAAATTTGTGACAAGCAGAAGCCCTATTTAAAAATTATGAACAATGTGGTTTCATAACATCTTTTTTGGTCCACAGACATACTTCATTGCCAAACTCCTCATAGAGAAGTATGGCTTGCCCAAAAAGTTTGTGGAAGGAGCAGACAAGGCACTCAACAAGAAGAAATGATGGAACACCTCCAAGCAACATATTGTGGCAACAAGTGACGCTGATGACAGAGAGTGCAGTGATAACCAGTGTGATTACCAAATAAAACACTACCATGAGCTTCTTACGTTTATTTATACTATTTGTTATATTTACCCTAAACTATTATCTAGTCTAGTACACACCTCAATGGTGAGATGCATTCATTTTTAACTATTCCAGTGAATTATGGCAACCAAGTTACTTTAACACAAACTTACAAGTGCTTCACACTTCTACAAACTTATTATTTTATAGTAATTCTAACATAATACTTATTACAATTAAAAAAAACTCTAACAAACTGGAAGACAAAAGACTAAAGTTCAGTAAATCACTGAGTTGTTAGATTTTTTTTATGATATAAATGTAAATAAATCAATTTATGTATTTTACAACATAAAATTCAATTTAGTATAAAGGATTTTATATAATTAATGTCTAGTAAATTATGGCAAAACTATACATATCCAATTCTATAATATTTACAAGCACACAGAAATAAAAGTGTATAATTAAAAGATACACCAATATAAACTACATTTTCATATAATTTAAAATATCAAATGTTCATATAAAAATATTCTTTCATATAATTTCACTATTCTAAGGTTAGGGTGGGTTGATGTCCGTATTTTATTTCATTTTGTACAATTAAAATGTCAAATAGAAATATCTGGTTCTTACAACTTATGAGTATTCTATGAGAAACTACAGATATATGGAAGTTACACTTACTCCTAAACTAATGTTATCTTATAGATAAAACCACAACCAATACTACAATGAATAGGTTTGATACCATAACATAACTAACTAATAGAATTGAATAATTTTCTCAAAACTAAATTTCATCAGAGATCGAATTTACAATCACAACTTTATACAAATAAGGTACAAGCTACATCTTGAAACTAGATCTTAGTTGCTGTCATAAACTTGAAGGGTGTTTTGAAGTTCAACAGAGACTTGCGACTCTTAGACTTCTTAACATCAGGAGGAGCCACAGGAGTCTGTGGCAGCCCCTGCCTCATAGAGGAGCGAGTCCTCTCAGAGATGCTGCCCTCACTCACCTTGGTACTGCTGGACTCCATGCTCCAGTGACTCCTGCACGAGAACATGGACTGACGAGAAGTGTTGGAGCTTCTTGAAGTGAGGCTCGTTTTGGAAGGAGTCTTCCTCATACTGCTATGGTTTGTGTTTGTGAGGTCACCAAATATACTCTTGATAGTCTTAGCTTGCTTAGGGGGAGATGAGTGACACCACTGCATGGAGGCTCTCTTCTCAGAGGGGGACCTTTTCAAATCCAAGTATTTGAACTTGTTGATGTCTTTAGCCAGAGTCTCCTGCCTCGGCACCTGATATCCTTCAGTATCCACATTGTCAAGCTCATAGAATGTCAGAGCGACACTGTCATCACTTTCTGTGAATGGGTTTCTTGCTGTGAAGTGTACCTTCTTGGTGGACACGTCGGGGAAGATGTTCCGGCGGGGCATGTTGTCGGCGGTGAACTTGGCGGCTGTGATGATGATACTGCCGTCGCCCGCGTCTGCCGACAGCGAGCTGTCGAGGTCCTCGTACGCGTAGCTCTTTCTGCGGCCGCGGGACCGCACGGAGCCACTACGCGGTCGCCGCCGCCGCGCAAGCCACTCACGTCGGTCGTCCTTAGCCTGTGTCATCATTGGAGGCAGGGTTATGCCATTACTTTCGTCTTCACAAGCTAGCTCCAGGGAGGCGTTGAGTGGTATAATTTTAGTACATGGGCTGTTCACTATTTCCTTGGCTATGAGGTCCCTCTCCCTCTTGTTTAACGACTCCTCGCGGTGGCGCAGCGCCAGGAGGCGTGACATCCACTGCTGGCTCAGAGTCTCCTCTGACACTCGCTGGGGACAGTTCAACTTGTCTAATGTCTCAGTGTAAGGCTTCCTGCTTCGAGGCACAAAGCCAGGTAGCTCCAGAGCAAGTGCAGCCAGTGTAGGGGACAGGGGGCCCTGTGGCGAGCTTGACTGTCCAATCTGTGTGTTTGCTTTTCTTTTCGGACTGATATTGCAGTAAATAGGGCTGTCTCCTATGTTGAACAGTGTCCTGGGGAGGGGCTCAACTGCTCTGCACAGCTCCACAGCCTTCTCTGAGTCACATTTGTTCACCTCTGATGGTAAGTATAATGACTGTCCAACCGAGATGAGAATGTCATGCAAACATTTTGGTCCCGTTTTAGTTTCCAAGTTCATGAGGACTGTGGGATGGTACAGGACGACGTCTGGACGCATGTTGGCGTTCTTATCATCCATTAGGAAGCTGACAATGTCGCGGAGGTCGTCACTGTAGTGAAACTCCTTGATCTTGTCGTCGGAGGCGCCGGGGAGGTAGCACAGCGTGTGGATCACGTGTCCGATCTGTCGCATCACGTCACCGGAGCCCGGCGCCACTGTCAGCTCGAAACAATTGATGCGCAACTCGCCACTTTCGCCCACAAAGATTGACCCTGGAGTTATGCATTTTTGTACAACGACAACATGCAAATCTTCCACAGCTTTGCAGACCCGCGCCAGCTCGTGAAGAAGGTGCCAGATGAAGCTCTCGGCGATGAATTTGTCGGTGGCCTTGCACACTTCGAGTAATTCCTGCACACTTCGCCACGAAATGTATTCAAGGACAAAGTACAATGTTTTTGACGGGGTGTGAAAAATGGTGTCGTAGTATCGCAATAAGCTCTTCGATGTCACTTTGCTTATTGTTTTCACTTCGTTGGCGACGTTTTGTATTTGTTCGTTACTGAACGCGGAGCAATCGTACGCCTTCCACGCAAATATGTTGTTGGTGACCTTGTGTCTCACTTTGTAGAACGTACCGCCGCAGAAAACGTCTATAACTTGATAGTCCTTTAATTTTTCCGCCATTTTATTGGATATTTACTAAGTTTTTATTGAATTTCACATTTTGCTATTGAAACAAAGCCACTAAACGTTTGAATTTATTCGACGGTTACGAAATTAGTGATGTGCTGACGCCAAGTTTAAATAAAGTCGATAATCAGGAATGACCGTTGACGATTTTGTAGGAATAAAATAAAAATTTAGATCTTCTGCATTGCAATATAAAAAAAATGCTTTTTATCCTTTTTTTTTCTTAAAAATGTGATTATCGAGTTTGCAAACGTGTATGGTAGAAAAAGTGATGTTGCGTCGACCCTAAATAAATTGGGATAAGGGCAGAAGAATAATGATGAACGCATAACTTTATAATCATGATTATTCTGTAATACATAGTAGTTTATGTATAATCAGTACAACCTCTGACCTCTCTTCGACTCGAGTCACTAGCTTGAAAATTTATTAGCATGAATAACAATAGCTGGCGCTCGGCGCATTCTACTGTTATAACTCGATAAAAAAAAAACTATTTTTGAAATATTATTATTTATCGTATGTGCACATCACTAGTAGTTTGTTCAGAAAAGATTAAACTTTTTTAAACTTTTCGTTCAGAAATCTTATTGCCCAATTATAAAATAAAAATTTCTTTTTTTATCACAGGTTTATCTAGTTGTTAATTTTTATAAGCTTTTTTGTCGTTTGAATTCGGCATGTTACACTAGAAGTGAAACGTCTAAACACTAAATAAATTTAAAAGTCGAAAAATGGATTTCGGCACTCGACATCGTTCATTCGCCTATCAAAAGATTGAAAATGAAATTAAAGGAGAAGCTGAGAACAAATTATCGGACGCATCCGTAAGCCGATTTCTGTCAGACATCCGAGCGCTCAAGGACGGCCCAAGGTCACGTCCACGACTTACGATCGATAGTTTGCACAGTTTAGTGCTAAATGTACTTACCAGATACAAATAAGCCGCGACTTACGGACGCTTCCGATAGTTTGTTCCCAGCTTTATTACCGTAATTTAGGCGTATGAGAGCTGGGAACAAATTATCGGACGCGTCCGTAAGCTGCGGCTGAGAGTCGCGGCTTATTTGTATCTGGATAGTACATTTAGCACTACACTGTGCTGCACAGTGTAGTGCTAAATGTTTACACATTGTGCAACCTATCGGTCGGAAGTCGCGGACGTGCCCTTAAGCGTTCGGACGTCTGTTGTTTGTGACTGTCAGCCGCGGCTTACAACCGCGTCCGATAATTTGTTCCCAGCTTTACTCTTTACGGAACCGACTCACTGATCCGGATCATTGAAGTGTTCCAAAAGATTGGTTCAGTAACAACGTTTCAATCACATCATTTGAATCTAAATCATTACTTTGCATCTGAGCTCTTTCCTCGCAACCGTCGCTTGCGAAGCGACTGAGTAGCAGTGAGCGACAGAGATTCAGAGAAAGACTGAGACCACAGAGTACTTTATAACATACTGAAAACTGAGACGCTGAGTTACGTTACTGTATTCAGAACCATTGTCTAATAAAACAAGGTCTGGCATTCCGGGAGTGACACATGCTTACCATGCTTACTTCACTATCCAGTTGCCACTTTATTGCAACAAAACACGAAATATGGAAAGATTTTCAGTCACCATTGTGTAAAAAAATATGTACAAAGCATTTATATTGTCGTTTCGTTTGTCTAATCAAACGAAACAATTCAATTTAAACATAAACCAATGTAATTGGTAATTAAAACCTCATTGTTTTATCGGATTCGCACAGGTAATAACGGTGGTTGGGGAGTTATTATTACAAACTTCTGGTAACACAGATGTGATGACGTAGCTTGTGTCACCCACGTGACCACTGTGTCTCGGAATGCTCTATCTGGCGAAGTAGATTATTATACCAGTACTAGTAGTACTACTGAACTGACTCGCAAGTCGCGAGTGAGCGAGTGACACATTACAATCTATGTCAGAAAGAAATACCAAATGAGATGTGTATCACTCATACTCTCACAGTTTTTCGTTGTCGTTATGCATTTTTAGGGTTCCGTAGTAAACAAGGAACCCTTATAGTTTCGCCATGTCCGTCTGTCTGTCCGCGGCTTAGCTCAGAGACGGTTAGTAATAGAAAGCTGTAATTTGGCATATACATATAATTTTTTTTAGGGTACCTCCCCTACACGTAAAGTGGTGATGTTTTTTTTTCTCATCTACCCGATGTATCGTTAGAAAGGTCGTTCAAAAATATTGCGAGTTTATGGAAACCATTTTTATATTCAGGGATCCATTTGCGAAATATTAAGGTTTTTTTTTTCCTTTTATTTCTATTTGCAATCGGTCGTCAGACCATAAGCGAATTCGTTCCATGTTAAATGGCGTTGTAGTGGAGCAGCCAGTGCTGCGCCTCCCACTTGTAGAAGGTGGTTCCTCTTTAGCCTTTTTACCACCGCTGTCGGGTTTAACAGTTCCGTAACTAGTGGGTTCGGATGCATTGTTAGGCGTGTCTTGTGTTGTTTTTTGTATCGCTCGATTTCAGAGTTTACTGATGTCATTTGTAGATAGTCGTGGATTTCGTCGATCCTAGCGAAACAGGTGCATTTGCTATTGATTGCCTGCTTGCCATGTTGGTTTTGCTGGCAACGCCCCACAATTGGATCCCGTAGGTCCATATTGGCTTAAGGACTGAGTTGTAGATGAGGAGTTTGTTGTCTACAGAGAGCACAGAGTTTCTTCCCATGAGCCAATACAGGTTGCGGAACTTGTGGTTTATCTCGTCCCTTTTATTTTTAATGTGATGCTTCCATGTTAGGTTAGGCACCTATCCAAATGGAAGCCAAGATACTTTACACAATCTGTGTGGTAGGGTATTAGGACCGAGTCTAACAGGAGGGGTGTTTCCGCGCCTGAGCGTGAAGGTGATGTGGTGAGACTTGGATGCACTGGCACGAATCCGCCACTTACAGAGCCATTTATAAGTTTTGTCTAGCTGTTTCTGGAGTCTATTGCTGGCCATTTCTGGCTTTTTTTTTTAGGGCTCCTCCGCTTCACGTAAAATGGGGATGTTTTTTTTTTCTCGTCTACCCCATACTGTGGGGTATCGTTAGAAAGGTCATTCAATATTGTGAGTTTGTGAAAAGCATTTTTGGATTTAGGGATCCGTTTGCGAAATATTAAGCTATTAACTGACTTTTTTTGTTAGACTCAATCCCCCCCCCCCCTTGCTAGCTAAATGGTTGTAGTTACTTGTATTTGTGAAAAAATTCACAGCAGTAGTATATAACGAAATTAAAAAGAAAACTATCAGAGCTAAGTAGGCTGTACAGGTTAACGAGTAATAATCAACCAACTTAAATTTGCAGTTTGAAAAACATGATCTCCTATACATTCCGTATGGGAGAACATGTTTTTCAACTACAATGTTGAGTTTGTTCTTGGAATAAATTCATTCCAACTACCCCTCCCAGCCCTTCATTGTGCGTGGTCCGACACGCACTTGGCCAGTTTTTTATGTCCTTTGAGTCGATGATTCAAATGATCCAAATGAAACATATCAATGATTCGGATCATTTCAGTGATCCAGATGCAAATGTTCCAATCGCAAAAATTATACACTTTGCCCACCTCTACCGTAATTTTGTCGGTGTCGAGTGAACTCTGGAATAAAACAACAAAGAACATTCAATTGAGTGAATGAATGAAACGTCTGTTATCCAGCTCTCTATCATGTGCCAAGGAACAGCTTACTAAAGTAACAGTATTATGTCTTGGCAGTGACCTTGAAATAATTACCTACGGCCACTCGGTAGAGAAACCTTCCGCATCCGTGCGTAACTGCCTGCAGCGCCACTCGATACAGGAGGTCTACTCTGAAATGACACATACGAATGTTCGGGACCGACCGACACACGATCATTGCATTGTTATCTTACCACGAACAAAGTTCGGACTGGCTCAGTTCGGTCGGTACCATAGTCAATGTTCGGTGGAGTGTTGGACTGTTGCGTAGATATAAACAGCAGTGCTATTCTGTAACCATCTCACCGTGAAAACTTAGGGGAAGTGATCGTAGAGTGAGCTGTCAGTGTCACCCCACCCGATGCTAGGGATGACCAAGCATTACATTTACAATCGTAATCGAGATTTAAATTATATTTTTTATGCTAATTCTATTGATCATTTTATATTAAGTATTCTAAAGCTAGTATTTAAATGTCTAAACATTACTATATAGGGGGGGTTTTAATAAAATAGCAAAACAGTTATCCAATCAGAAACTCAATTTTGTTTTATTCTATTTTTTTCCTAGACTAGTCCTTTAATATAAATAGCCTGAGGCGCGCACACCGAATCACTTCACCACGTTGAAGCGGTAAGAATCGCGCTTACGCGCTAGGTAGACACTATCACATTGAGGTTTATTTTACTTACTACGTACCTACATACTTATTTAACTTGTAACGCGTCACGTACTTACTTGCGTACTAAATACCAACGTCCAATTGGTACCTACAATGTTTTATTCATCATCATCATATATAGCCCAAGTAAAACTGACACTTGTAGCGCGCGCACATCACATCACCGAACTGTTGTCGCCGAGGAAATAACACGCGTTACCATGGTGACCACCCGCGTGATCACTTCACGCGATTCTTAAAGAATCGGATGAAGTGATCACGCCGCGCAGGCGCGCCGTCGAGGAAATAACACGCGTTACCATGGTGACCACCCGCGTGATCACTTCACCCGATTCTTAAAGAATCGGATGAAGTGATCACGCCGCGCCGGCGCGCCGCCGAGGAAATAATACGCGTTACCATGGTGACCACCCGCGTGATCACTTCACCCGATTCTTAAAGAATCGGATGAAGTCACAAGTGATCACTCCGCGCAGGCGCGCTGTTACGCACTTTGTTTTTTTTTTCCCGCTTTGACGGCCATGTCCATAAGCCTATACGTATTCAGAGACAATAATGAGTACCTATTTAGTTCAATACTTTTAGATAATTCAATGTCTAAATCATACCGTTTTGTACATTTAAAAAGTCAGTTTATTGACTAGATACATTTTGTTTTCAATAATTAAACTAGTTTTTTTTTAATGAACTAGTTACATACTACTTATTTAACCTGTAGGTATGTAACGCGTCACGCATGTGCAGTCAGAACTTATTTAAAATAAAATGCAATAAGTAAGTACCAATAAGTACAGCTGCTACAAAGCGCTTTTTCGTAGTTTGCGCATAGTTAGGTACTTACATTGTTAGTTTTATTAAAGAACCTATTGTCATCTGATGACTTGAATGCAATCAAACTCCTAGCGTGATTAATGCGCTTTACGTGTAGATAGATAGGTAAGTATCTCCTTAACTAACCGTTGCCAATAATAAAATAATATTCATTATCATAATGATAATATGAAAAACTGACATTTGTAGCGCGCGCACAGGCGCTCACTCAGTGTGTCCACTTACGTTTTTGGTTTTCCCCAGTTTGTTAATGAATTATCCCTAAAACCCTATTTTTTTTTTTAACTCCTTGATTTAAGGACCTTGATGAAAATAAATAATAACAAATCATTCCACATATTTAATAGCATTAAATACCTACAAAACTTTCATTAACTGACGAGATTACAAACATTCATTATTAATCGAGTGAGACGAAACAAACTATCTCCAGATATAATGCGACTTAGTTCCGATGTCGTCTTTAGCCACGATAATAGTACAATTAACATGGTAAACTACAATTAGACCGATGACATTCATTAAGAATTTTTCCCCGATATTCCCTAACTCCCTGTCAACATAAAATATCCCTAAACCATGCATAACATCGGTAATTTTTCCCTAAAGAAGCAGATTTCGAAGCGCGAAGCGCGTCGTTTGGGTCGTTTTCTATGAAGATACCTTATTTATACTGTGGCTAAGGTCTACCCTGACGCTTTCGTCTTAAAATACTGGGACGGCATGTGTCATGACTTCATGAATGACATCAATATAGTTATGTAATAATATTTCCTCGTCTCTAGTTTGCCTTTATTGAGCGACCAGAGTGAACACTGGCAAATACCAGAGCTCCCGCCTCTTTCTTACCTTTATTGGCCGGCTTGAGTGGAGATTCGCAAGAGCAAACGTGCTCGGAGCATCTTGACTTACTTCCGGAATTGTCCTGATAGCCGTGGAATACTTACTCTCCACTCCTCGAGCAACTCACGATATATGTTACCCCCTTATCGCTAGGTCACTATGTGATAGCGACAGTTTTTGGGGGCCCGATATATAGTGTGAAAGTCACCCCCTGCCATTTTCTCCGTGTATGTATGAAATATTGGTCAGGCAGGGGCCAATGCCATAGTCTTTCTATAGTTCTAGGTAACCAGTCCACTTTAGCCACCCAAACCCATAGTCCAATATCTTTGTTTCCATGTCCTGCAATAGTTCTACACCAATCTGTACCTGCACATTGTCTTATTTTAACACGTTCACTGTCCATGGCCCATCTGTGGGTCATTTTGGGTTGGAATAAGACGTCCGTGACATACATGTGGGTCACTCTGACCGGAACTAAAAACTAAATTGGACGTGAGACATAATTTCGATATTGCGGCTGAACAGTGAACGTGTTAAGTCTGTTAGCGTATATATTATGTAAAAAATATTTTGTTTGAAAATAGACTTAAGTAACCTACCTGGTTGTCTGTGGGTACACTTGCACAAGTGCGTTCAGGGATAATAGTCGGTTGGTGCCTCATTTAATTGAAAACGTCTAACGGGCCTTTGCGAGTTGGCTTCGGCCCCTCGTACGCCTTCCAAAGGTCCGGGAACCCACCGTCCCGAGATATGTTAAAGACATTTTAAATAATAATAATTGTTTATTTATCTTCAATGGTCAGGCCATCGAGATATACCCAGATCAATGGATCAGGCCGAGGTGTATTTTATATTCATAGTAGAGTACACATTATTTTCTTCAGTATGTCTAATAAACAAAGACCTTTGGTGATAAACGCCTATCATTTTCCTTATGGCAATGGGTACATTTCATAAAGCAAAGCAATCACAGAATGATTTTATTACCGTTTTGCTGCTCACTCTCACTGCGCGTCAGGATCGTTTGTTAGATTTTTATTTGTTCGTGTCAATGAGCATGTTGGCACGTGTGCGCCTGTGAGCTTACCATGTTGCTGTTATTCCAAGGGGTCGGCAGGGATGGGGTACAGTAAAATAAAGTATCTCATAAAATTTAATTTTTTTAATTCATTAGTGAGTATAAGCGTGTATGCGGCACGACTGACTAGCAGTTACCAAATTATATATCACAATACATGATCCTCTCCATTCAAAATTTAAATGAAATATAAAGCCAATACAATGAATACATTATACTTAATATAAACAACTTACGATCCCAAAATATAAAATTATTTCAAATTTGAAAAATTCATTTAACAAAATTTAAAGCAAGTAAGTAAATATGTGAGCATATCATGTGAGAACCGCGCCGCTCGCTCGTTCTGGGCCACATTGGGCCCGTCTGGGCCACACCGGGCCACATTGGGCCCCTCTGGGCCACAGCCGGGCCCACACAATAATGATAATGACAGTAGTTCCAGATGGTATTCAAAAAGTATTGTGCGCTAATTAGCAACCTACTTACACTAGTTCTTACTCCGTATTATGGATACTTTTTAAATACCTAAAATACCATTATTATTATTTACAATATTTGTATACAAGAATATAATTCATCATCATTGACTAGAAACTGTTTAGAAATTATATTAACATATCCACAAATGAAATTTTACACATAAAGGAACAAGAAGATCACGGCGTGGACCTCCGGAGCCCCTCGGACTCCTCTACCGGCAGCCGACAGTCGACAGACTACAGAATGGACAGCTCCATCTTTGGTAACACATTTGAACATACATTACTGGATCACATCGCCGAGTGCCGCGTGGCGTCGCGAGCTGCACTCTATTTACATAGCAATTTCACATAATGTGTTGAAATTCTAAATCATTTCACAGTAGGATTTAATACATAATCGTTGTAAACTATCTAATATCACTAGCTCAAACACGTGTGTTGGTATCGAGGCACAAAATAAAATTTTACTAAAACAAAAGAGACAACAATGGTAAAATAAAATCTTATAAAACAAACAACAACCTAAATAATACGCGCACAGTGAAGTAGCGAGCGACCGCCGCGTCGCCGCTCGGCCATGCAGGTTGGAGCTGCGACTTATACGTACGTATTTAAATTAATATACAAAGAGTTCTTTGTCTTTCTAAATACTGCGAATTAAGATAAGTGAGATCATGGTGACGCTCGCGGCGCCGGCTACGTCTCCGGCGCCTCGCGACTGGAATTTGTGACTACGTCTAGAGAACATTACGTCGCGCAACCGTGGCGCCACACGCGCGCAACTGTAGCGCCACACGCGCGCCACTCGCGGCCGCGGCGTCCTACAACAACATGAGGCGCCCTGGTCGCGCCAGCAGGCAGCGGTAAGCGTCGCAAGCTTCCAGAGCTCGATCGATCGAACAGTATAAAACCTACTACAAGGGCGGGGGCATCGCGGGCCGCGTCGAACTCGCACTGGAAATGTACCTATCACGCATTTCCGTGGAGTCGGACGCGACGGGAACGAACCGGACACCGGACGAAGTGTGCAGTCGCGGCAGCGCGGCCGGCGCCGCCTACCGCACGCCGGCCGTGCCGAGCCGCAGATGCGCCGTGCCGGGCCGCGCGCGCGCCGACTTGCGCGCCGCGTGCGCGGGCTCCATCTCCTGCTCTTTCTTCGTGGGTGTCGGCACGCTCTGCAATACGAGACGGGAGATTTCTACTTGATAGTCCAGCGACTGTTAATGTTTTAGGTCTTGGGTTCCAAATACACAGCCTTTTAAAAATTAGTTGCCGAAATTTCAAAGACGTCATAAATAATAAACGATTTCACAGAATCATGATTTCAGCCTAGCCCAGGGTGAACGTCTTCGTGAAGGTCATACTTACCTTGGAACTGTGATTTGTATGTGATGCTAAGTATAATAAAATAATAAAAAGTTTATTTCGGAACAATAACACAAGACTAAGTACAACAAGTAAAACGATGATAGCTGCAAAAGTATTAACCGTAGCACAGCTAACAATGCCCTTCCCCAGATACAGAATGGAATGATGTTCCATGCAAAAAGTGCAAAAAGTGCTTAAAGGTTAATTTAGATTCAGATAACTAATAATAAAATTATTTAAACAAAAAAAACAAGATGAAAATAAACAGTACAGGACATATAATTTGGGATGTATATACATTGAGTTTAATGGGTGAGTGTAGGGTGTGTGACGGTAAATAACGTGTGCGAGGGGTGTTAGTGGTGTTTGTGGCATAAATGTAACATTAAAAGGTATTATTAACTGGCTTGACATTAATAACTTAGTTATTAATCTTAAAAAAACAAAATTACTGCACTTTTACCAACGGACATCCCCGCCTAACGTAGTGGTTAGTTATAGTGGACAAAATGTGGACTCAACAGATGTTGCAAAATTTCTAGGGATCTTAGTCGATAGCGGTCTCACTTGGAAACCTCATGCTGAAGACGTTTGTAATAAACTGAGCAAGTCAGCTTATGTACTGTATAAACTATCCCATAAAGTAAACTATAATATACTCCTGACAGCTTACCACGGACTTGTTGCACCGATAATAAGGTTCGGGGTAATATTTTGTGTTTAATATTTCATATGTGCAAAAGTTTACCTGACGCTTCCCTAGATGGCGTTGGGATCTAAATAGATCGCGCCATGGTTTCGTTACCGAGCGAACCATATAGTTTTTAAGTTTTTTTTTTTGTAGTCGATTTCTAGTATTCTTTGTGAATTAAATTGTCCTAATTGAAACGGTGTGTTTATGTTTCATTTGGTGTTCTCGCCTTCGGACCTTGAAATCCTGTTCATGTAGTGACAGGGTCCCTGTCACTACATGAATCTGAAAATCCGGCTCCCTGTCACAGGGAGCAGATTTTTAAGGCCCAAAAACGTTGCATAAGATCTATGTCAAATCTGAAAACTACAGATACATGTGAGCCTATGTTTAGGTCACTGAAAATACTGACCTTCCCATTGTTGTATATTTTAGAAGTTGCAATTTTTGTTACAATGAATGTAAATTTATTTCCGTCACTAGCCGATATTTGGACTCGTTCAGGTCCTATGAAAACACTATATACAAAGTTATTATATACAGGCAATTACAAAATAGCACTACTTAGGACAATATTACGTCAATGGGGCCTATAATATACGTACAATAAAATTCCGCACTATTTTAAAGAACATCCCATACGAATATTTAACTCTAAGCTGACTGCATTATTATTAGAAAAATGTTATTATTGTATAAAAGACTTTAAATGATAAAAATATGTAACAATAAAAAAATATAAATGACATAAATATGAGAATTTATACTATAACAGAATGGCTTAATTATTAATTGTTAATTTGGATGAAAATTGTATCGTTAGTTTTTACGACTGCATGATTTTTATGAAAATTTTATAATTTGTATATTTTAGTTTTTAAGACTTTGCATGCCGTAAGGTAGAATGTAGCGGAAACACTTAGTGATGTACCATCTTATACCTGTACCTACATTGTTGGCAAATAAATGAATCTGAATCTGGCCTGTGTGTTGTGTGTGGTTTTGTTGGGGTATGTGAGGGAGTGATGAATATTTTACACTTCCACGAATTTCTCTGTTTCATCATAATTTTTATAAGTATGTGGTTAGCCTCGAATGACGCCAATGTATACCTGTGCGTGGTGCGAGTGTCGCGGCGGCGTGTACGTGCGCGTGGTAGCGGGCAGCGGCAGCGGGGCCAGGTCCAGCACGTTCTCGGCGCGCGCGCGCGGCCGGGGCCCGCCCGGGGGCCCAGGCGCGCCCGAGGCCCCTGGGGCCCCCAGCCCCGCCGCGCTCGTGGGCCGGCGCCTCGCCGGGCCCGCCACCGGCCGCTCCGCGAGGGGCTCCACACCGCTGAGGGAATAAAACAGTCGATATCAACAATAAAAAAATAATTAACATAATGTATTAACACCAGCACAGGACACATTGACACGTACGACCTAAATCATATAAATATTTACTATGCTACGCATCAAGTCTTCGATATCAAATCTTATAAAGATTTGATGCGTAAGATGAAAACTCATATGACAATGTTAGTGATCTTATTAATTGTTTTAAAAATTAAATACAATAAATAAGCATTATTTATGGTTTTCTAATTCAGGCGGCGCCGCAGCTCCGCAATAGTCAGCGTGTACCTGTGTTCCCGTAGCTCCCAGGTGTCGGTGTCCTCGTTGTAGCGCGCGCGCAGCACGGCGGGGCGGCCGGCGTCGGGCACGAAGCTGTCGGCCACGAGCAGGCGGCGCCGCAGCTCCGCAATAGTCAGCGTGTACCTGTGTTCCCGTAGCTCCCAGGTGTCGGTGTCCTCGTTGTAGCGCGCGCGCAGCACGGCGGGGCGGCCGGCGTCGGGCACGAAGCTGTCGGCCACGAGCAGGCGGCGCCGCAGCTCCGCAATAGTCAGCGTGTACCTGTGTTCCCGTAGCTCCCAGGTGTCGGTGTCCTCGTTGTAGCGCGCGCGCAGCACGGCGGGGCGGCCGGCGTCGGGCACGAAGCTGTCGGCCACGAGCAGGCGGCGCCGCAGCTCCGCAATAGTCAGCGTGTACCTGTGTTCCCGTAGCTCCCAGGTGTCGGTGTCCTCGTTGTAGCGCGCGCGCAGCACGGCGGGGCGGCCGGCGTCGGGCACGAAGCTGTCGGCCACGAGCAGGCGGCGCCGCAGCTCCGCAATAGTCAGCGTGTACCTGTGTTCCCGTAGCTCCCAGGTGTCGGTGTCCTCGTTGTAGCGCGCGCGCAGCACGGCGGGGCGGCCGGCGTCGGGCACGAAGCTGTCGGCCACGAGCAGGCGGCGCCGCAGCTCCGCAATAGTCAGCGTGTACCTGTGTTCCCGTAGCTCCCAGGTGTCGGTGTCCTCGTTGTAGCGCGCGCGCAGCACGGCGGGGCGGCCGGCGTCGGGCACGAAGCTGTCGGCCACGAGCAGGCGGCGCCGCAGCTCCGCAATAGTCAGCGTGTACCTGTGTTCCCGTAGCTCCCAGGTGTCGGTGTCCTCGTTGTAGCGCGCGCGCAGCACGGCGGGGCGGCCGGCGTCGGGCACGAAGCTGTCGGCCACGAGCAGGCGGCGCCGCAGCTCCGCAATAGTCAGCGTGTACCTGTGTTCCCGTAGCTCCCAGGTGTCGGTGTCCTCGTTGTAGCGCGCGCGCAGCACGGCGGGGCGGCCGGCGTCGGGCACGAAGCTGTCGGCCACGAGCAGGCGGCGCCGCAGCTCCGCAATAGTCAGCGTGTACCTGTGTTCCCGTAGCTCCCAGGTGTCGGTGTCCTCGTTGTAGCGCGCGCGCAGCACGGCGGGGCGGCCGGCGTCGGGCACGAAGCTGTCGGCCACGAGCAGGCGGCGCCGCAGCTCCGCAATAGTCAGCGTGTACCTGTGTTCCCGTAGCTCCCAGGTGTCGGTGTCCTCGTTGTAGCGCGCGCGCAGCACGGCGGGGCGGCCGGCGTCGGGCACGAAGCTGTCGGCCACGAGCAGGCGGCGCCGCAGCTCCGCAATAGTCAGCGTGTACCTGTGTTCCCGTAGCTCCCAGGTGTCGGTGTCCTCGTTGTAGCGCGCGCGCAGCACGGCGGGGCGGCCGGCGTCGGGCACGAAGCTGTCGGCCACGAGCAGGCGGCGCCGCAGCTCCGCAATAGTCAGCGTGTACCTGTGTTCCCGTAGCTCCCAGGTGTCGGTGTCCTCGTTGTAGCGCGCGCGCAGCACGGCGGGGCGGCCGGCGTCGGGCACGAAGCTGTCGGCCACGAGCAGGCGGCGCCGCAGCTCCGCAATAGTCAGCGTGTACCTGTGTTCCCGTAGCTCCCAGGTGTCGGTGTCCTCGTTGTAGCGCGCGCGCAGCACGGCGGGGCGGCCGGCGTCGGGCACGAAGCTGTCGGCCACGAGCAGGCGGCGCCGCAGCTCCGCAATAGTCAGCGTGTACCTGTGTTCCCGTAGCTCCCAGGTGTCGGTGTCCTCGTTGTAGCGCGCGCGCAGCACGGCGGGGCGGCCGGCGTCGGGCACGAAGCTGTCGGCCACGAGCAGGCGGCGCCGCAGCTCCGCAATAGTCAGCGTGTACCTGTGTTCCCGTAGCTCCCAGGTGTCGGTGTCCTCGTTGTAGCGCGCGCGCAGCACGGCGGGGCGGCCGGCGTCGGGCACGAAGCTGTCGGCCACGAGCAGGCGGCGCCGCAGCTCCGCAATAGTCAGCGTGTACCTGTGTTCCCGTAGCTCCCAGGTGTCGGTGTCCTCGTTGTAGCGCGCGCGCAGCACGGCGGGGCGGCCGGCGTCGGGCACGAAGCTGTCGGCCACGAGCAGGCGGCGCCGCAGCTCCGCAATAGTCAGCGTGTACCTGTGTTCCCGTAGCTCCCAGGTGTCGGTGTCCTCGTTGTAGCGCGCGCGCAGCACGGCGGGGCGGCCGGCGTCGGGCACGAAGCTGTCGGCCACGAGCAGGCGGCGCCGCAGCTCCGCAATAGTCAGCGTGTACCTGTGTTCCCGTAGCTCCCAGGTGTCGGTGTCCTCGTTGTAGCGCGCGCGCAGCACGGCGGGGCGGCCGGCGTCGGGCACGAAGCTGTCGGCCACGAGCAGGCGGCGCCGCAGCTCCGCAATAGTCAGCGTGTACCTGTGTTCCCGTAGCTCCCAGGTGTCGGTGTCCTCGTTGTAGCGCGCGCGCAGCACGGCGGGGCGGCCGGCGTCGGGCACGAAGCTGTCGGCCACGAGCAGGCGGCGCCGCAGCTCCGCAATAGTCAGCGTGTACCTGTGTTCCCGTAGCTCCCAGGTGTCGGTGTCCTCGTTGTAGCGCGCGCGCAGCACGGCGGGGCGGCCGGCGTCGGGCACGAAGCTGTCGGCCACGAGCAGGCGGCGCCGCAGCTCCGCAATAGTCAGCGTGTACCTGTGTTCCCGTAGCTCCCAGGTGTCGGTGTCCTCGTTGTAGCGCGCGCGCAGCACGGCGGGGCGGCCGGCGTCGGGCACGAAGCTGTCGGCCACGAGCAGGCGGCGCCGCAGCTCCGCAATAGTCAGCGTGTACCTGTGTTCCCGTAGCTCCCAGGTGTCGGTGTCCTCGTTGTAGCGCGCGCGCAGCACGGCGGGGCGGCCGGCGTCGGGCACGAAGCTGTCGGCCACGAGCAGGCGGCGCCGCAGCTCCGCAATAGTCAGCGTGTACCTGTGTTCCCGTAGCTCCCAGGTGTCGGTGTCCTCGTTGTAGCGCGCGCGCAGCACGGCGGGGCGGCCGGCGTCGGGCACGAAGCTGTCGGCCACGAGCAGGCGGCGCCGCAGCTCCGCAATAGTCAGCGTGTACCTGTGTTCCCGTAGCTCCCAGGTGTCGGTGTCCTCGTTGTAGCGCGCGCGCAGCACGGCGGGGCGGCCGGCGTCGGGCACGAAGCTGTCGGCCACGAGCAGGCGGCGCCGCAGCTCCGCAATAGTCAGCGTGTACCTGTGTTCCCGTAGCTCCCAGGTGTCGGTGTCCTCGTTGTAGCGCGCGCGCAGCACGGCGGGGCGGCCGGCGTCGGGCACGAAGCTGTCGGCCACGAGCAGGCGGCGCCGCAGCTCCGCAATAGTCAGCGTGTACCTGTGTTCCCGTAGCTCCCAGGTGTCGGTGTCCTCGTTGTAGCGCGCGCGCAGCACGGCGGGGCGGCCGGCGTCGGGCACGAAGCTGTCGGCCACGAGCAGGCGGCGCCGCAGCTCCGCAATAGTCAGCGTGTACCTGTGTTCCCGTAGCTCCCAGGTGTCGGTGTCCTCGTTGTAGCGCGCGCGCAGCACGGCGGGGCGGCCGGCGTCGGGCACGAAGCTGTCGGCCACGAGCAGGCGGCGCCGCAGCTCCGCAATAGTCAGCGTGTACCTGTGTTCCCGTAGCTCCCAGGTGTCGGTGTCCTCGTTGTAGCGCGCGCGCAGCACGGCGGGGCGGCCGGCGTCGGGCACGAAGCTGTCGGCCACGAGCAGGCGGCGCCGCAGCTCCGCAATAGTCAGCGTGTACCTGTGTTCCCGTAGCTCCCAGGTGTCGGTGTCCTCGTTGTAGCGCGCGCGCAGCACGGCGGGGCGGCCGGCGTCGGGCACGAAGCTGTCGGCCACGAGCAGGCGGCGCCGCAGCTCCGCAATAGTCAGCGTGTACCTGTGTTCCCGTAGCTCCCAGGTGTCGGTGTCCTCGTTGTAGCGCGCGCGCAGCACGGCGGGGCGGCCGGCGTCGGGCACGAAGCTGTCGGCCACGAGCAGGCGGCGCCGCAGCTCGGCGATGAGTGCGGCCTGCAGCGCCTCGTGCTCGCGCCGCTCGCCGTCGTGCGCCTCGCGCTGCTCCACCATCTCCTCGCGCATGCACGCGTACTTCGATAGGCATTTCTTTAGCCTGAAATTATAGTAATCGATTTGTTATTACATTTAGAAATCGACACCCCGATTCGGTCGTCGGTCGTCGAAGAGCACGGACGCTCTTAATTGTGCTCCGCCAAATGTTTTATTATAAGTTTAGTGAAATGTGCACACCAGATGTTACAAGTTTGAGTTACAAGCCAGCAATCGAAATCGAAGTGTTTTTTTTTGTTTTGCTGAGGTTGTAACTTTATGTCGCCAAAAATACATTAAAACAGTACAAAAGTGACGAAGTGAGAAGACTAAGCGTTCCTGATCTCAGGCGAGTGGTGGTTAAGTACGAGGGAATACCTGCCGCAGAACCCAGTTGCATGCTTACCTGGTGAGATCTTTCCATATCTTTCAGGGATTTACAAGAAACTTGAAACAGATAGTAGCCAGACGACGGCAATGGAAACAGCAACGTGCCACACAGCATAGCAGTGACATAGAAAATAGTCGAAAAAGCACATAGCCCGGGCAAAAGATGCACCGGTGAAGCTGGACACAAACCAATCTGGCGGCGACTTCGTTAAAAGATGCCCATCCGTAGATAACTATCACCCGTCTCTCCACTAGTCCAATGCCTACTCAAGGATACATATGCGGTATGGCTCGAAAATCTTTCCATATCCTAAGGGTATGTTCTTTTTTACCATTACCGCGCTACCCGATCTACTCCCTGATATGCAATTGCCTCTATAGCCCCATGCAACATGAGGCTCCAGTGGCTAGTGCACATCTAAGGGTTAATTCGATTTATCGAGTCTGGTTAAACCACGCTGGGATCGGTGCATTTCATTCATCATTCATTTATTCATTCATTCATTCATTCATTCATTGGTTTGGCTCCTGAGATACAAGTATTTTTTTACTTAGTTCAGGAGCCAGCTGTTCTACCTGATTTTTATCTCTACTTGTACAATCATTTTTAGACTGTATGACTAACTTTGTGTGTTTCTCTTTGTACAATAAACTTATTACAGTAACCGGCACGAGTCGTGAGCACAAACTGACACCTGCGCAGTAGTTAATTTTTCGATCTCTTTGGTGGAATGAAAAAGCCGGAGGGGCGCCGAGCTGCACGCAATTGGTTCATCAGTCGATGCACATCGTCTATTGGACTCTCGCGTGTCATTCGGCTGCTGTATACTTACGTGCAATTTTAGTGACTTACGTTTTCGATTTTAAAATAGTTTATTTTTGTTATTTCGTATTTGTTAAGTGTTTGTTTTAATATAGTTTATTTTTGTTATATTGTTTTAGACAATTGTTTTTTTTTGAATTTTTGGTTTTAAAATCGTAAAGTCACGAACTCTTCAAAAATGCCGAGGAGAAAAAATAGTTTTAAATAGACAGGCAAGGCAAATGGTGTATTCAGTGTACTGTCTTATAAAGAACAGCGCTTTTAACAACGAGTTAGGTAGTAACAAAAGTATGCTGGAAATTTATAAAGACACAGCGGAGGCGACTAACACCACAGTAGCAACTGTACAAGGATCTGAGCGCAGTCTTCGCCGTATAATCAAAATGTTGGGTTTCAAGTGGAGGAAGATTGAGAACAACCGGAAAATTTAGATTGAACAATCCAATATTAGCTTTCAGGTACATACATGTGGGATAAAAATAGTGTAGTATGAACGCAGCTTCTTATAATGGTAGAACGGAACGCAGCGGATGCAAGAGAGAGAAGCGTGTGTGTGCGAGGGAGAAGAATGGGAATGAGAGAACGACGGGAAGCATGACAGACGGGATCACGACTAGACTTACGGTTAAAATTTAATAAACGGTTATTACAAGTATCTTCAACTCGTTTATTTTGCCACACAATCCCACAAACTTGGGGACTCGTCCGGGATTGGCAAAATAAAGACACGGGTTCGAGTTTTAAGAAGTGGATGAACGACGGACGACGAAGACCGGCACGTGGTGCGGCGAACGGCGGCGAATGGTATTCAGAAAATCAACGGCGGCCGAAGATAATTACGTCGGTATCGGCAAACGATGAGCTGACGCTAACGAAAATGCCGAAAGACGAATCAGGTTCGGGCCAAAGCTCAATGTTGTACCTAACTTCTGACCTAATACCTAAATTCACCGGTCAAGATAAAACGTATCCAGTGAAGCGATGGATACAAGACGTGGAAGAAAACGGAGAAATATGTGGTGGGACACCGTTACAATAGCTGCTGATGGCACGGAGATCCCTATCAGGCACCGCACAACTTTGGATGCAAGCTGAACGCCCTTACAAACCATGGGAAGAACTTAAGGCGGCCCTGAGTAAAGAGTTCCCTGACACCGTCGACATCAAAGCAATACACGAGCGTATGAGCCAACGAAAGAAAAACCGCGACGAGAGTTGCATCGACTATATGATGGTCATGAAGGAATTGGGTAAAAGAGGAAAGATACCCGATTACGTGGCCATTAAATACATAGTTGATGCCATAGTCGACCACGACACCAATAAAATCATGTTATATGGTGTAAGTACGTATCCTGATCTTAAAGAGAAGTTGAAAATCTACGAGACTGTCAAAGAAAAGATGAAACTGGAACATTCTAGAAGTACCTATAGAAACGAAAAACGCGGCATCGTACGTTATGACAAAACGGTGAAAAGGTGCTATAACTGTGGTGAAGGCGATCATGTGTCGGAAGACTGTCCGCAGAAGGCACAAGGTCCAAAGTGCTTTAACTGCAACGAATACGGCCATATTTCACCGAAGTGCCCGCGTAGAAAAAACATGGCGGTGGGCGGCCGTAAGGAAGATTCGACAGGGGTTTCATCAAGATGGCGTAATTCCGGTACTTCCGGCGATAGAAAAGATCGCAACGGCGCATCGACAAGTGGAAGCGGGAGCGGCGAATGTGTGAGCAAGCAAGCAATGTTCGGTCAATCGTCGTTCAAGAACGCGAATGATACGTCGCACTCACAGAATGAACGCGACAAGAGGACAGATGACAAAGAAATCAAACGTCAAAGTCAAATCGAATACGACATTTACGATGTAAACAAACAGACGCAACGGGAAAAACTTTGAAGATGGTAGAATTATGTGGAAAAACGACAAGTACGCTTATTGACTCGGGCAGTGATGTGAACTTGGTATCTTCTGAGTTTTGTGCTAATGTCAGTAAAGTGATGAACAATAACATAACACTGTCTGGACTTGGTTTCGCTAAAGTGGAGTCATTAGGTTGTATAACAACAAACGTTGTGATCGACAGTACGAAATACGACGATGTGTTATTTTACGTGGTACCCAAAGACTGTATGCCTTTTGATGTAATCATCGGTCACGAATTTCTTAAGGATGTTATAACTGTTATGAATGGTAGTGCTGAGTGGATGAAACCTGTGGAATGGGTGAATGAAATTAATTGTTTCAGTTGCAGTGTCGAGGTTGATCATGTAAGTAATACTTACCTTAAAGAAGAGGTTGTTCAGATGGTTGAGACATATCAACCATGCCAAATTAAAGAAGCTCCTATCCAGCTGAAAATAATTGTGAAAGATGACGTCCCGGTGGCGCAACGTCCACGACGCATATCGCTAAAGGAACAGGAAGTAGTTGAAGAACAAGTTGCGCAGTGGCTTGAGCAAGGAATTGTACGCGTAAGCTACTCTGAATATGTTAGTCCATTAGTTCTTGTTCGCAAAAAGGATGGTGCTATAAGGGTGTGTGTTGACTATAGAAAATTAAATAGTAAAATAATAAAAGATGAGTTTCCATTGCCGATTATTGAGGATTACATTAACAAGTTGGCTGAGGCGTTTTGTGTACTGGACTTAAAAAATGGATTTTTCCATCTGAATGTCAGCAGTGAATCGGTAAAGTATACTGCATTTGTTACACACCACTGTCAGTTCGAGTTTTTGAAAGCTCCATTTGGTTAGTCGGTTTGCCCAAACTACTTTATGAGATTTGTGACCATAATCTTCAGAGAATGAATATCTAAAGGGATTGTTCTAATATTTTTCAATGATATTCTTATTCCAGCAAAAGATGATCAGGAAGCCGTTGATAGATTAAGAGAAGTTTTAAGAGTGGCATCTGAATATGGCTTGCAAATAAATTGGAAGAAAGCACAGCTGATATGTCGAAGCATAACTTATTTAGGTCATACGATTGAGAGGGGAAAAGTAAGGCCTGCCAATGAAAAGATTGATGCAGTTTCAAAGTCAGACACGAGTGACGACACGGTTGGCGCAGTGGCTGAGCGATCGACTGCTGCGTAACGTGTCGCGGGTTCGATCCCCGCACGGAACAAATATTTGTATGATCTGCAAGTAGTTGTTCCGGGTCTGGGTGTTAGTGTATGTGAGTTTCTATGTTTGTAAACGCACCCACGATACAAGAAGAAATTCTTAGTGTGGGGCAACGTTTTTTTTTTTAAAAAAAAAAAAAACAAAAAAAAAAGTTTCCAGAACTCAAAACAATCAAGCAATTGCAAAGTTTTGTTGGATTGGCATCGTATTTTAGGAAGTATATCCAGAATTTTGCATTTATAGCACGGCCGCTTACAGATTTACTTAAGAAAGATATCAACTTCGAATTCAATGATGAGCAACGGTGTGCATTCAATTGTTTGAAGGAACGTTTGACTACCAAACCAGTTTTACGAATATTTAATCCAAAATTGGAGACAGAAATGCATACAGACGCATCATGTCTGGCCTATGCTGCTATACTCATGCAGAGATCTGACGATGACGGTGGACTACATCCAGTATATTTCATGAGTCGTAAAACAAATGATGCGGAAAAAAAGTACACCAGTTATGAACTGCAAAGTCTGGCTATTATAGAAGGGGTAAAAAAAAATAGACACTACTTGTATGGTATAAGATTTAAAATTGTAACTGATTGCTAAGCATTCCAGATGACACTTAAGAAAAAAGATTTGAGTACGGTTGCAAGATGGGCATTGCTTCTGCAGGAGTTTGACTTTGTTGTTGAACATCGGCTAGGAACGAGGATGAAGCATGCTGATGTATTAAGTCGAAACCCATATGTAGCAGTAGTAACCCGGCACGATGAGATCAGACGAGCACAACAGTTGGATGATGGTCTAAAAGCTATATTAGAGATTTTACAGGGGAGAACTTATGGCGACTATTATATTGATAATGGATTGCTGTACAAAGGAATGGAAAAGCATTTAGTTATTCCAAAGTCTATGGAAAACGAAATGATAAGAAGGGCTCATGCAAATGGACATTTTTCAAAAAGAAAGATGATTGAGTTAATAAGTAAAGACTGTTTTACCAAGAACCTTGATAAGAAAATTGAAGAATTTATTACAAGTTGCATTCCATGTTTATTAGCTACGCGTAAAGAGGGAAAACAAGAAGGATTCCTTACTCCGATCGAAAAGGAAGAGACCCCACTGCATACACTTCATTTGGATCACATTGGTCCAATGACTGAGACGAAGAAGCAGTATAACCATAATCTCACGAAGGTAGACGCATTTACGAAGTTTACTTGGATATTTCCCACTAAAGGTACCACCAGTAAAGAAGCAATTGAAAAGTTGAAAACCCACCAACATTTTGGCAATCCAACCAGACTTATAACTGATCGAGGAACGGCTTATACAAGCACTGAATTTCAAGAGTACTGTAAAGATGAAAATATACAACACATCAAAATTACGACGGGACTGCCTAGAGGAAATGGGCAAGTCGAAAGAGTTCACAGTACTATAATCTCCGTACTTACAAAGATGTGTATAGAAAACCCTGCTGCTGTACAGGCATGTAAGTAGATTACAGCGTTCTCTAAATAGTACTTTTCAGCGAAGCATCAACACTACACCCTATCAACCGTTGATTGGGACTAAGATGAGAATGAAGGAAGACATTGTGATTTATAAATTGCTTTTAGAGGAAGATAGAGAAAGCTATTCAGAGGAGAAAGAAAAGCTTAGAGAGAAAGCTAAAGAACAAATTCTACAAGTTCAAGAAGAAAACATAAGAAATTTCAATAGGAAGAGAAAAGAAAGTATGAAGTATAATGAAGGAGACTTGGTGGCAATAAAACGCACGCAGTTTGGCACTGGAATGAAGCTGAAAGCCAAAAATTTAGGGCCCTATCAAGTTGTAAAAGTAAAGAGGAACGACAGATATGATGTGAAAAAGCTCGACCCTGATACTGAAGGCCCTGGGGTAACCTCTAGTTCAGCAGACTACATGAAAGTGTGGCCAGATGTCAACTCTAAAACCTAGAGGGTTAAACCACCAAAAAAAAAAAGTTGTTAACTTGTCTTGTTTTTGGGTTTGTGTGTGAAAGGTTGTGGGCAATGTTTTCTTATTTGTGCATTGTTTTTGTATTGTTACGATGTTAGTTTAGTTTATTATAATTAAGAGATCTGTACTATTACCTACGGCAATGATGAATGTTAGTGTGGATGTCTGAGGACAGACATGGATCAGGATGGCCGACTGTGGGATAAAAATAGTGTAGTATGAACGCAGCTTATAATCGTAAAACGGAACGCAGCGGATGCAAGAGAGAGAAGCGTGTGTGTGCGAGGGAGAAGAATGGGAATGAGAGAACGACGGGAAGCATGACAGACGGGATCACGACTAGACTTACGGTGGAACGATGATAATTTTACGTGTGTTAAAATTTAATAAACGGTTATTACAAGTATCTTCAACTCGTTTATTTTGCTATACAATCCCACAAACATATAAATTTATATAATGTTCACCTTAATTCTTCAAGTCACGTAGTGTTGCTGTTAAAGCTTTAATAGTCACAAATCTTAGGCCTTGCAAGGAAATTTATTTTGTTCCAGCGAATAATGTAAAAAATGCAAAAATACCGAGAAGAGGGAAGAACAATTATTTATACGGATGAATCATATGTAGATTCGTCCCATTCATCGTCTCAGGCATGGTCAGATGGCACAACAAAAGGCCTCAAAAAGCCTATATCAAAAGGGCAACGAATAGTAATAGTCCACGCAGGAACTGAGACAGGTTTTGTGCCAAATGCCCTACTCACATTTAAAGCAGGTACTAAGTCGGGGGACTACCACGACAATATGAACTACGAAAATTATGAAAAATGGCTTCGCACGCAGTTAGTTGACGACACGGTTGGCGCAGTGGCTGAGCGATCGACTGCTGCGCAACGTGTCGCGGGTTCGATCCCCGCACGGAACAAATATTTGTATGATCTGCAAGTAGTTGTTCCGGGTCTGGGTGTTAGTGTATGTGAGTTTCTGTTTGTAAACGCACCCACGATACAAGAAGAAATTCTAAGTGTGGGGCAACGTTTAAAAAAAAAAAAAAAATCGCAACATTCCTCCTAAATCTGTTTTGGTAGTAGATAACAGCCCCAACTACATCATTTAATAAAAATAAATAAAGATCAATACAAGAAATTTAGTATAGCCGCGTCACAGATCTTGTTAAGGAAAAAGTAAATTTAATGAGATCTAATGAATGGACAAAATTATGTCAAAAAGTAAAGGAAGTTGAGAAAGAATATATAAAAACGATCACATAGTGGATGTAATGACAGAAACATTTATAATTCACGTTGGCGACGATGACTCCGAGACCAATTCGGAGGATGAGGACAGTGACGATGATGAGGAGATTAATGATCAAGTTGCCTCTACCAGCACCAACGCGAACTCTAGTTTTATGGAAGGCATATTACCAATTCCTCCAGATTGAGGCGATTTCATTTATTTTTAAATTATATTTTAATAATAAAAAATAAATAGTTTGGTTGTCAAGTACCACTAATATGTTAATTATAATTTGTATACCTATCAATATTTTTTAGTAAAAAACGGTACTCAATAAATTTGGCCAAAAGTGTACATGCGCGTGCTTGCCGCCACTACTGTCAATCTGTGCTCACGACTCGTGCCGGGCATTATATTTATTTATTTTATTCACGTCTGCGGACACTCGCGAACTAATTTAATTCGACATGGAATTTAATTGGAATTCGCTTACATGACAACAAGGAATACATGTGACATGTAATAAACGATTGAATTTAATTGAAGAAAAAATAGATTGTAGCACGAGGCGGCGGCAACAGCTCGCGCCCGTAAGGCCGCGCCCGCACGGCCGCGCCCGCACGGCCGCGCCCGCACGGCCGCGCACGCACGGGTGCGGGCCTGCAGCGACGTTACCGAGTTACGCATTCAAGGTCAGAGCAACATTCATCCTCTACTCATCGCAGCGCGGTACCTCTGCGTCTTGTGGTCCACCTCCTGCTGCAGCGTGGTGAAGGTGTCGCTGACGATGGCCGTGGTCTCCTGCTCCAGCTCGATGCGCTGCTGCATCTCCACCTCGCGCTCCTTGCGCTGCGTGATCTCGGAGTGGCGCTGCTGCAGGATGAGCTGAGTCTCGTTGAGGTTGTTGAGCAGTTCCTTGCCGCCACCGCCCTGCACCAGCCGCTCCTCCAGCGCCAGGATCTGCTGCTCCAGCTCCTCCATCTGCTTCTTCTCTTGCTCTATCGTAGACTCCGCCAGTATGTTCTCGTTTTCTATACTGACTGTCTCTTCTTCGGCTGTAACAATAATAAAAGAAAAAATCATGCTAAGAAATAACTTGCTATTTATATACTTATATTTTGTTGTCTAAAGAACCCGAAACAAGGTTTATAAAATCCAATATTTTTTTTCAGCGCGGGCGCCGCTCTATATATAAACTCTAGGTATACTGACAGGTCCCCGACGGCGCGGGCTGCGGCCTGGCGCGCGGCAGCCTGCGCGGGCGCCGCTCTATATATAAACTCTAGGTATACTGACAGGTCCCCGACGGCGCGGGCTGCGGCCTGGCGCGCGGCAGCCTGCGCGGGCGCCGCTCTATATATAAACTCTAGGTATACTGACAGGTCCCCGACGGCGCGGGCTGCGGCCTGGCGCGCGGCAGCCTGCGCGGGCGCCGCTCTATATATAAACTCTAGGTATACTGACAGGTCCCCGACGGCGCGGGCTGCGGCCTGGCGCGCGGCAGCCTGCGCGGGCGCCGCTCTATATATAAACTCTAGGTATACTGACAGGTCCCCGACGGCGCGGGCTGCGGCCTGGCGCGCGGCAGCCTGCGCGGGCGCCGCTCTATATATAAACTCTAGGTATACTGACAGGTCCCCGACGGCGCGGGCTGCGGCCTGGCGCGCGGCAGCCTGCGCGGGCGCCGCTCTATATATAAACTCTAGGTATACTGACAGGTCCCCGACGGCGCGGGCTGCGGCCTGGCGCGCGGCAGCCTGCGCGGGCGCCGCTCTATATATAAACTCTAGGTATACTGACAGGTCCCCGACGGCGCGGGCTGCGGCCTGGCGCGCGGCAGCCTGCGCGGGCGCCGCTCTATATATAAACTCTAGGTATACTGACAGGTCCCCGACGGCGCGGGCTGCGGCCTGGCGCGCGGCAGCCTGCGCGGGCGCCGCTCTATATATAAACTCTAGGTATACTGACAGGTCCCCGACGGCGCGGGCTGCGGCCTGGCGCGCGGCAGCCTGCGCGGGCGCCGCTCTATATATAAACTCTAGGTATACTGACAGGTCCCCGACGGCGCGGGCTGCGGCCTGGCGCGCGGCAGCCTGCGCGGGCGCCGCTCTATATATAAACTCTAGGTATACTGACAGGTCCCCGACGGCGCGGGCTGCGGCCTGGCGCGCGGCAGCCTGCGCGGGCGCCGCTCTATATATAAACTCTAGGTATACTGACAGGTCCCCGACGGCGCGGGCTGCGGCCTGGCGCGCGGCAGCCTGCGCGGGCGCCGCTCTATATATAAACTCTAGGTATACTGACAGGTCCCCGCCGGCGCGGGCTGCGGCCTGGCGCGCGGCAGCCTGCGCGGGCGCCGCTCTATATATAAACTCTAGGTATACTGACAGGTCCCCGACGGCGCGGGCTGCGGCCTGGCGCGCGGCAGCCTGCGCGGGCGCCGCTCTATATATAAACTCTAGGTATACTGACAGGTCCCCGACGGCGCGGGCTGCGGCCTGGCGCGCGGCAGCCTGCGCGGGCGCCGCTCTATATATAAACTCTAGGTATACTGACAGGTCCCCGCCGGCGCGGGCTGCGGCCTGGCGCGCGGCAGCCTGCGCGGGCGCCGCTCGGTGGCGCGGCGCTGCTCGATGAGCGCGCGCAGACGCTCGATCTCCGCCTGGTACTCGCGCAGCTTGGCGTCCTTCGGGTCTTCGTTGCGTACCGGCTTGTTCTTTATCGCTGGAATATTGACACGAAAATCATGAGTAACATATTCAGATCATGAAACTACCAATAGAGATCTCGCATGTCTTCAAATGCTCGCTGCACGGTTTACGAAGCACCAGCAGGAGCATCCTAAATGCTTTTGCTGCCCGTTTTGACAGTCCTTTCCAAAACCAGTGGATGAGGACAGCTATAGGCATCGGTTAGGTATAGGTATACTAATAATGAGTACTAACATAATTTATGTTTTAATTGGTTAACAATTGGTTGATTATCACAAAAAGTTTGTGTTAGTAATAAATTGTTATTAACACAAACTTTTCACAAAAAGTTTAAGAAAACTCCATACAGTTTACAAACTGTATGGAGTTTTTCTCTGAAATAAATAATAATTAATGGGTAGCCCTAAAAAGAAATGTCAATTTTAGTCCTGCTTAAAAGTTAGTACAGTGTGTGTGTAACATTAAAACTCAGAGGTCTTATAACCTCTTTTAAAGTATTCACTTCTATAATATTCTCTTGTGTTTATTTGAGTGTGAAGAGCTATGATTTGATGAATAATAAAATGTTGATGGATAGAGAGGGAGAGGCAGACCAAAGAAAAGATGGATGGATTGTGTGGATAATATGAAAGAAAAGAGAGTTAATAAGGCATAACGGTTGACAGTGGAGAATAATTCCCATGAGTAAAGCGCCGGAAGATGATGATGCTAGTTACCTTTAGCTCTGTGTGCGTACCGCAGCGTGGTGATGGTCTCGTCGTAGTTGTAGGAGGCGGGCCCGATGTTGGCGATCATGATGGTCTTGCTGTTGCCGCCCAGCGAGTCCTGCAGGATGCGCGTCAGCTTCGAGTCTCTGCAACGTGATACACACGTCTTTAAACTAACGACTAACTATTGGACAACTTCCCGCCCAACATAGGCTTTTGTTGACTTTGGGAAAGAGGGTTCTCTCAGAGGGCTCATTCAGAGGCTTGATTTATCAAACCTCGAACTTGGTCAAATTTTCACTACCCATAGTGAAAATTTAGCGCAAATGAATTGCGAGAACACTCCTTGTCTGTTCTGGTAGCCTGGTAGCTAAGCTCACCTGTAGGGCACGTGCGGACTGTTCTCCGCGAGCGCCGAGATGACGTTGCCGAGCGAGGAGAGCGCCTGGTTGATGCGCGACGCCTCTCGCAGTCGCTCCGCCGACGCGCCAGTCTTGCGCTGTCGCTCGCTGCCCGCCAGGTCCACTAGGTTCAACTTGCCGACGCTGTAACAAACAATCACTTATGTAACACACTTCTACTTTCTTAGGCTATAAACACTAAAAGCCGACGAGCATCATCGATTTTCGAAGATTCTAAAAATACCCGGGATTTGGAAAAAAGGTCAAAAAGGATTTCGGAAAAGTAAAACTATTAATATGGCTATCTACGACTTTTTGAATAATGTATATATGAATGTTGACAATAGAATACCTGTGTGCTCAATATATTGTGACTTGACTCAAGCCTTTGACTATGTGGACCATAACATTTTGTTAAGTAAACTGAACGCCTACGGCATTAGAGGTAATGTCTTGAATTTAATAGAATCTTATTTAAAGAACAGGAAACAGTACGTTGAAGTATCTGAAATAGATTTAAAAAATAAATGTCAACGAATTTACAAGTCTGATCTTCGAACAATTTCATATGGCGTACCCCAGGGCAGTGTTTTAGGGCCTCCTCTATTTATAATCTATATAAATGATATGCCAAAAGTTACAAGTCACCCAATGTCACTATTCGCCGATGACAGCACTGTGACCATTAATAACACACACACTCAAAACTATAACGAAGAAATTACTAAGACAATAACCTCCATAATACGATGGTTAGATAATAATAATCTAAAAATTAATATTGAAAAGACGAAATTAACGATGTTTAGCCAACGTTCAAACACAAATATGAGTATATACTATGACAGCCAATGCATAACACAAGTAAACACATCTAAATTCTTAGGTTTAACAATTGACAAAAAATTAGATTGGAAAACACACACAGAGGAGCTAACCAAACGAATTAGTAAGTCTGCTTATGCTCTCTATAAACTTACCGCAGTAATGAGTGTGGATGCCTTAGTCACAGCATATCATGGCTTGGTAGGTTCAGTTCTGAGATATGGTGTTATTTTTTGGGGGAATTCAACCAATAGGGAAATAGTCTTTAAAGCACAGAAGAAGTGTATCAGGACAATGTTTGGATTGCAGGTCATAGATACATGTAAACCATTATTTATTAAATTTAAAATATTGACTCTTCCATCCTTATACATTTTTGAGGTTGCTGTATTTGTTAAGACCAATCCAAAATTATTTAAAAAAATGTCAGACATTAATAACCGAAGTCGACGGAATAACAATAGCTTATGCGTAAGAAGGTCCCACACAGCATTAATGTATAAAAGTGTATTTTGCATGGCGCCAGTCATATTTAACCAGATACCACGGTCAATCAAAGAATTGAACGTGAGCTTATTTAAGAAACGGCTAAAATCCTTACTGGTGAACAAAGCATATTACAGTATTTCGGAATTTTTATCAGACAAAAATCTAATGACAGAATGTTGACATGCTAGTAAAATATATATGTATTGTTGTACTTGACATAATTTTTGCATATTGACACCAGTATTGTTTATTGACATTAGTATGGTTTATTGAAATAGTCATATCATTTGTTTTCAGTCAGTGTATTGACATTTTTAGATTTTTATTTTAGATTTAAATTATTATTATTTTTCTTTTTTATTGACATTGGTTTCTATTGACATTTAGTATTTATTAATTTGTATTATGAAATAAGTGATTTTTTATAATTGTCTTTTTACTATCCAAGCTTATTTTCATTAATTATTGAGACTTGTCTGGCTTGAATATGTACTTTTCAAACATTTGTACGCTCTCTGGCATAACATAGCGAACTCTTTATTATCTTTATACCATTATTATTGTACCTATGTTAAACAAATGAATAAATGACTTATGACTTATGACTTATGACTTGGAAATAGGACAACCGGGTGTTGCGGCAAAACTGCATAGTTCATATCTAGCAGTTTGCTACGATAAGCTAAGTCACGATTCACGTTTGGAATTTCGAGCAGATAAATCCAAATTCACTTTCTCTGAGCGATCGAACCGATCAAGATCAGACACTCTTATGTGTACGAACTATCGATGGTATGAACCCTACTTCAGTTATTTACGTTCGTCTTTTGTTCGTAAATCAGAGTATCTTAAGCATTAAATAGTTGTATGAAATGGATATTGACTTAGTCGCCCTCGAAATGATGGCTTAGTTGAATTGAATCAGCGGGCGATACCGTCACACCACTATCCACGTGTTTTTGTTTTTATTTAACAAAACAAAGGTCGCGGAGGCCTAGTTCGTAAAATAAGTTACAAACCTGCGGTTGGTCGGGAAGGCAGGTAATATTAAATGCATAAGAGTGTGCTTTCTTTTCTGTCTACATTCGCCCGGGAACAAGCAGAGTCAGTGAGTGTCTGAAGGTTTAAGTAAATAGCTCGTTGCTGTTTTTCTTGCAAGTTTTTAATTTTATTCGAGAAAGCAAAATATCCCATTTGTACAACATACCAAAGCACCAAGAACGTAAGTACAAAAAAAAACCTATAAACTATCTTAAAGCGCATACGTACATAGACACGAATGCAGTCTGATCATAAACTCCTAATCATAAAATAAGAGCAGAGGTACGTTGACCCCAATAATGTGTAAGTGGACATTCAATAACCTTTTGAACCCAAGCCGGCATATCATATGATACGTAGAGGAAATTAAAGTGAATAGCGCAGACATTAGGGTCGGCAGCCCCCGGCGGCCGCCCAACGTCGGATGTGACACGGGGACATTCACCGCGGGTCTATTGCCCGCTTCCGGACTACATTATATTCGCACGCCTATTTGTCAGTGCACGCACTATCAATAGCTAACTATCGAAAAGTAGGCACGCACGATTTTATTTTTTTCGGGAGTATTGGAACGAATAGTTCTTTACCGCGGCTTGCGGTAGGAGTTGACTGGTAGAAATCGTCACTTAACGAAAAAGCGTTATGCGCTTGCCTTCAAGTGTGAAACGTTTTTGTTTTAAATCATACGTAACAAGGAACTTCGTTCCTGACGGGGGACCACCAACCACACTCTTTTTTTTGCCATGGATTGGCAAGCAAGCTGGCGGCCTATGTTATGTAAGGGCTACATGAAGACTGGTCATTATAACTCATTATACTTGTCCCGTTTGCGGCACTTAACAAATAAGTTTCCAACAATAATTGACCTTCTGTCTCTAGCTAAATTGTGCTACAAATATGATTTTGTAAGATTTGTTGCTTCGTTTATTTGTTTGTTGTTATGTTGTGAAAATTGACCTCGAAGGAAAATCGATTGTTTTTTTTTATAAGTTGTCTACGGTTCAGCTGATAATCTAGTGTAACGATTCCATTCGCGTCGGCAGACGTTGAGACTTTCTGTTTATATTCGTATTTGATTTACAATGTGACTAGGTTTTCGTGAACATGCCAACTATCTTCGTACCCACGTAAAGTTGGCGCTTATTCATACATCATTAGAAACTCAACACCATTCTACCGTCTTTCCAATCAAATTCACTCTCACCTTAGTGCACTTGTACTTAATGCTTAGAAGTTAGAACCAACAACATCATCAGCCCAGCATTTTTCCAGGATGTTATTGTTTGGTCTCTTCAATAATACTTTTATCGGAGAGACCAAACAATAACATCCTGGAAAAATTCTGGGCTCAAATAAAATCAGCAGTCCCGTTATGTCATTTGATATTTTATTTTGCAAATATGGGCACAGTACATGGTGATATAAGGAATAGGTTCAGCCATATTTTACCAGTAAGCATGCAAAAGTTACAACATTATAAACTTATCTATTAAACTTTAACAAACAAAACAAAAAACATTTTTTTTTCACTCAAGTATTACCCAATGGTATGCTTTTATTGTCAAAAAGTTTTGCAGCCTTTTATAAATATCGACAGCGGCAGTTCTTTCCAACTTTTAGATATTTTTATCATTTATATGACCGGAGCCATGCAATAAACACTTTAGTGCATTACTACTGTCTTAGCGGACTGATGACACAGTAGGGTATTGTCGCGTCCATTACACGATGAACTACATCAGCGTTTAGCTACATTACGTTTAAAACGATCTGGATTCAACCACAGGTTCAACTTGACAAACACAGCTACTTCTAGTATAGATAAACATGGTAGTGTCGATATTTTATACTGTTTAAAGTATGGCATGCATCTTTTTTGAGCTTTAAAAGCGGTTTCATTTTCGGTCAGTTAACCTAAATTATTATTTAATATCGTAGGTGGGATTCTGCTATACCGTAGTAAGCAGTAAGGAGTGCATCCGTGTATATTATTGTCAAAATTACGATTATGTATGTAAAGCATATGCTGCTGCATACTCGTTTTCTTAGATAAAATATTAATCTGTGATTTCCAGTTAAGATGTTTATCTATTTCGAGACATCATTATTGTAGTGTACATTACGGCTCATGCTAGGAATCCGTCGACTGAAATGTATAACTTTTGTTATACTCAAGCTTATTTTTAAATTGTTTTCGTTTAACCAGTTTACAATTAATTATAAACACTGATTAATGTCACTTTCATAGGTCTCTACGGTACTATCATTCACTAATAGTGTTACTGGTTGGTCAATGCATTTCATTAATGTACAATATAAATAGAAAAGGACCCAGTACTGTCACCTGTGGTACTCCAAATTTAACTTCACGCACTGACGATCGAAATATGTCTTCCTTGTTATTTGCTGTATTACATTGGTTTATTTCAGTTCAATTCAGTTCGGATCAAGAACGTTACCTCTAGTTTTGGTGGCTTCAAGTTTTGTTAACAGAGTAGTATAATGTACGTAATCAAATGCCTGGGTCATATAGTAAAATATGGCACAGACAGGTCTACAATTATCAACATTGTTAATAAATAACATCTATACTTTATAATACTGAATTAATTAATTATTATTTAATTAATAATATTATAAAGATGTAAAATTTGTTTGTTTGTAAGTTTGTATGTAGGTTTTAATCTCCGGAATTACAGGTCTACGATTATCAACATTATTAATAAATAACATCTATACTAAATAATATTTAATTAATTATTATAAGTAATTAATTTATTTATTAATAGTTAATTAATAAGTAAAGTTATCTTGACGAATAACTACCGGAGACATATTATGAAGGACGGTACGGTTGACGTGTGTCGGGCATGCCATCGTCCGGGTGAGGCCATCAGACATATTATCTCTGGTTGTTCGCGTCTGGCTAACGGCGAGTACTTGCACAGGCATAACCAAGTGGCCAGGATTATTCACCAGCAACTTGCTTTGAAATATAAAATTGTTGACTCTGAGGTACCGTATTATAAGTATGTGCCCGACCCAGTTCTAGAAAATGACCATGTCACGTTGTACTGGGATCGGTCTATCATTACTGACTGGACTATTGTAGCCAATAAGCTCGATATAGTGGTGATAGATCGATCAGCGCGCCACGCAATGATAATCGATGTTACCATTCCACATGACGAGAACCTCGTGAAAGCTGAGAAAGAGAATCAAATAAAATATCTTGACTTAGCGCACGAGGTTGGCGACATGTGGAATGTGAGCTCGGCTATCATTGTGCCGATTGTCGTAACGGCCAATGGCCTGATGGCCGAAAGCCTCGACCAACATCTCTCGAGGCTCTCGTTAGGCGGTTGGATCAAGGGCTTGATCCAGAAGGCAGTACTCCTCAATACGGCTCGCATTGTGAGGAGGTTCCTGTCTCTGCAGCCCTAACCACCGGTAGCTTGGACCCGGCTCCCGACACCGGCGGACCTCTACTTTTTTACATTTTTAAATGTATTTTTTTTTAAATCTTTTTATTGTGAAAAATATTTAAAAATTGAATTATGTAAGAAAGAAAATAAATAAACTAAATAATAATATAAAGAGGTAAAATTTGTTTTTTTATAAGTTTGTATATAGGTGGTAATCTCCGGAATTACCAGTCGGATTTGAAAAATTCTTTTTACATTGGGTAGCCTAATTCCTAAGGAAGGTTATAGGCTCGCGGACGAAGTCCCAAGCTAGTTGTATATGTATAAAGTCATATATCGACTGAAATTTATTGAACTGACGGAATGCACACTGAAGTCTCTGACTGAGCTTCAAGGTGTTTCTGTTGCCCAATCTATTTGAATTAGACCAAACACTACCATAATAGCATTAAATCTATAATTAGTAAATGTACACGTTATTTCTAATAATAGCAGCAATCTACAGTTTAGATTAGCACGCATGTGGGTGCATGTGAATAGTCGGTGAGTCAGTACTAATGCGCGGGTAATGCCTACCAGGTAATGAGTATAACTAATGCGGCATGGTGTGGAACTGTGCAGAGTAATGGCGCTGATAATATAAGTGGACCACCAGCGGAGATGTAGGGTGTTGTTGAACAGCACGAATACTCGTACCACTAATAAGTAAGGTGATATTTCTGTAATAGCGGAATAGGGATGATGCCTCGGTAAAAAAAATGAAATTCTAATTAGTCCGTCAGTCAGATAATAAAAAAATATTAGACACGTATATTTTGCTTAATCATATTAGTAAAAAATTACTTAGATAAAACGCATTTTAAGTTGGGAAGTGGGGGTCGATACGTCACTAGTACGTATAAAATCTATATATGTACTTGTGACGTCATGGCACATTTTACCTCAATGTATAACCGAAATCTTTAGGTTACGTAAAAAAGGAAAAAATACGTGTCCATTATTTTTTTATAATCTCAAAGACGGACTAAAAAAATTTTTTTGTCCCTAGTACGTATAAAATCTAGATACTTTTGTTATCATCCCTATTGTGAGTCACTTTGTTTAACAACAAACTGTAATGACACCCAACATTTGTTTTGGTCATCAGTGCATCACTTCAAGTGAGAGTCACTTGAAGTGATGCACTCTAGAGGACATGCCATTTCTCAGTAGAACATAATACTCGTATTATGTAGTTGGAAATTAAAAAACAAAAAGTAGTAAGCCTCAGCACTTAAGCACTATAGATTATAGCTATCTAAATATGTAACTACGTATATATATTATAGGTATTAGAACAAATTGCGTTATATCTTTAAAATTGCAATAAACATAATATTTATCCAAACTCATGTCCATCCACAACATAAAGAGTTGAGTTAAAAGCAACTTGAGAGTCTTGAGACCAGCTCATCCATGACTTGAACATAAAACTAACTTAAACAACCTATTATTTTATTTACTTGGTACAATAACTAAATACAAGGTGACACATATTGTGTTGAACTACGGACATACCGAGAAAAAGACTTAACTCAAACACGGCGAGACTGATCAAAGGTGCCAACTGCAAACATACAAATATGACTGATAGATAAAGCACGCTTCTACAAACCACAGCGCCTGTTTTTCTTATATTTTTCCAAGAATATAACTTTACGACTAAGGTTTAACACTGAAAGAAGAATTAGTCAGGGCGTACATTTGTTTCGTGGACATCTTTGCAGTGCGTACTTTCTATGGGACTAAAGGCAAACCATTTGTCGTGGTTTTAGGAAGCTATTTGTCATAGGTCTACGTGTGCAGTGTTACACATTGGCAGAGCGGCGCGGCGGCGCCGCACTGTAGATCAAAAAAAGGCTCTCGAAGACATAGGACCTTAAATTTTAAAGTGTCGATTTTTTGTTTGAAATGGCTTCTAATAGCCAATATTATGCATAAATATATCATAGGATACAATCAGGTAGGCAAATTGGCAACTTATATTTTTTTGCAAAAAAAAAATGTGAAGCTAATGCTTATAACTCCGGAACGGAGAGAATAACCGTTATATCCATAGAAATATAAATAACAGGAGAAGTGGCATGGGGGCGTGTCTGTGTCCGCGCGTCCTGACCACAATGATCATGCCTCAGGCAAATGGCCATCTCCGCTAACTAGTGCGCTTTCGAACGCGTTCGTGATAACATTTAAGAATACCGTGTTGTTCAGTGGTTTCTTGTAAAACTCGAAGCTAAACTAGAAACTTTATAAATCATAGAACTACTTTTCATAAATCAGCACAAGTATTTTACTATATTTATGTTGAAAATCATGAAAAACAACAAATCGTAAAATATTTCTTGCTTTTACTACGTTATTTTTGTTTTCATATATCACAGCGACTGTACTATTATTGTAGTAAAGACATTGCTTCTTTACCACTACCAAAGTATGTCGCTAAGTAACTGGACAAGCAATGTAAAAATCACAAAACGATACGTTCTTTATGCGGTTGCATCGTGTGGTACGTCCGCTGTGTCTTGCGACGAGTTAGTGATTTGGTTGTGCAGATCCACTAACGTAGGCTGTCGACAACAATGTCGATTGTCGTATGAATTTATATTACTATTAAAGTTTATTCTTCAATTTGTTAACAGTTATAGCCTGGTTAGAAGACCGATGTGAAATCTTGTTTTATACTCATTTAAATTTTCTCATAATGTTGATTTTTTTTATTTGCTTAATATATATATTTTTTTAGCTACGTATTGTTTATTTATATCATCTTATTATATGTATATCGTTTTTTATTTATAATTTTTTCAGGAACTTCCTAAATTTTAATACAATAATAAATGGGAGAATCGATAACTTTCCGATTTAGTCAATCACTAGCGTATATGTAAAATAAATGGCTTTTGCACAGCACAACAATAGCGATCGATGTTTTCGTGTGAGTGAGTTGTACGGTGCATGGTAAATGCACGCTGTGTTTGATGGGATAAGGTTTATAATTGATTGTGTAGTACGTTCTGATTTGTAAATTGCAAGTGTGAGCGGGACCTCGTGTTTATTGGGTTTACTGATCGTATGTGTAGTTGTAGGCTCGGTCGGCTCGGTAGTGGGGATAAATTGGATAACCTAACCTAACATTGGGTTTCGACACATTTTCAACTACCGGGCATATCTCCTTCTTTCTTCTATCTATGGTTATATCCTTGCTCACGGTGTTGTAACTACGTATTTATTTATGATATACTTCATTTTTGCAGACAAGGAGCGCGTTTTTTAAAAAAAAACGCAGTAAATCTCGTTACTTATATGAAATGTATCAAAAAATCATAAATAAATAGTTATATCACCGAGTGTAAGGATATAACGGTTATTCTCTCCGTTCCGGAGATATAAGCATTAGTTTCACACATAAAATAAAAAAAATAAGTTGCCAATTTGCCTACCTGATTGTATCCTATGATATATTTATGCATAATATTGGCAATTAGAAGCCATTTCAAGCAAAAAATCGACACTTTAATATTTAAGATCCAATGTCTTCGAGAGCCTTTTTTCGATCCACAGTGCGCCGGGTCAGATTCCCTTCCTACCAAGCAACCCTACGGGTGCAAGGAACAAACAAACGACGGAGCAAACTCGCTCCAATAGTCAATGTTTTGTCACAGTTACATGGCTGTCCAAGAATGGCGGCGCCCAGAAAAATATAAATATTTCTGTGTATTCATGACTCAATTAGTTAGAATGTATGTATAGCGAGTACCTACATACGATGGAGCAGCATACAGAAGATCACCAAAATCTCTCCTAGCCAACAAAAGCTTTATAAGAGACCTGTGTTGAAAGATACTAATTCCTCAGATCCAATTGAAAGACATTGATGAAAATAAGAAACCCTTTCCTCTTCGTAGATAAAACACCATAGATCCTGAGTTTGTAAGCCTCATTCTGAACAAAACATTACGTATGGATATTACGAGTATAATCACTGGACATATTGCATATACAAAAAGTAATGATTTATTGCAACAATAAAATGATAATGATCAGGTTCTAATGTAAAATACATTAGTTTAAAAAATGATTTCTGTCATTGTTGTTTGCAGTATGTAAAATATATCAACAAAAACTTTATCAATATTACCATCTATGTTTTTTGTTACTTGTAAAGTTTTCCTTATAAAAGACGTAACACCTGCCTAGTTCACGAAGTTCATTACCTGACAATTTTTCCGAGTATTTATTTATTTTTATAAGCAACGTAAATGAAACGGAGTCTGATGCGCACGCGCCGGTTTGTATGTTTGTGTGTTCAACGTAATATTAACATACTTAAATATTTGAACACTGAATACTAGCGAATTCCAGTCCACTACAGTTAAGTGCTAGAAATCGGTCAAGTACGAAGTTATTGAGGAGTACGATTAATGATGAAATGAAATGAAATTGTTTATTCTGTAAATATGATATAGGAATCACTTTTACACGCCATATTAAAAATATATAAATAATTTCTAGATGAGTTCGGCGTTTCCTATCCGACTACTCTGAGAAGAAAGGTCGAAACAAACTCAGAGGTCACAGTCTCTTTTAAAGTCCAGATATAATCTTTGTCAAGCCATATGAGGACCATGTAGATTCATGTCTGAAATGGTCTTTTGAGTGGACCTGTCCAGTCAGTGCAAGCATTTGTCAGTAATCGTGGAGCTCAACTCAGAACATAAGGAGATGTTTTCGTTATACCTACGCCTTGCTTTTTGTGGGTTGAAAACATTGATGTACATCAATGGTTGAAAAGTATAAGTTAGCAAAGTCTCATTCGGAAAAGTTTTGTAAGATTACTACTTCGATGATTTAATCAGTACTGGAAAGGAATTAATTTTCGCGGCTAGATATGAACGAAATAATCGATTTACACGCCTAGATAAAACAAAGTAATCAAGGTTTTTTTTTTTACGCGATGAAATCTAGCGGGAAACAAGTCACTGGAAACGATCACGACCATTAAATATAACCTAAGCCATATTTTTTATTTATTTCTTCTTTTTTATTGACCTCTGTGATTGTCAAGGACGCTGCTAGCGACGCCAGGCAACATTTTTGTTATTGTTTGATAATACTCGCACTGTAAAGAAGCGCAGTAGAAAAAGCAATCCTATGCTACGCTAATTTGCCAGGGTCATGGAGTAAACAATGAATAAATAAGGCGATTAGATCAACATAGTGGTCAGTAAGTAGCCTGACATTAATTGCGACGTTAAAAATGTGCGTTATCAAAACCGTTCGATAGGAAGTACATTTGAAGTCTAAAGGTAAATGATTGATTAGCACGTGCAACTGTAGTAGGTACACGAGTACGCTACGCCTACGCAGCTGCTGCGGATACAAAGTACAAAAGGCTATAAGTATCACCAGCCTAAAATTAAACGTATGGGTAATTCATTGCATTACTTAATTAAGTTACATGGGGAAGAAGAACCAACCCTAGCATATCCTGCACTTGGCAAAATAAACTTTTTGGTGGAGTCACCTTTATGCCTTGCAAGTTTTAAACATTCCATTTTCACACCTCGTTGTACCAGTGTTAGTTGTGGCTTGTCAAACTGCGCCCACCATCATCTGGGGCAAGCAGAGGCGGTAGCAACAAGCCGCAGGTACGTGCAAACATACCCACACTGTCCCACACGGTCACCACCCGTGATCCATTCAATGAACTTACACCAACAGCAACATACTCTACAGTCTACAAGTACATATCCTGATCGCGCAAAAAACAGAATTAATAAGATTATCTTATAAGTAACTAAGAACATCGTGAATCGTGATCAATGTATTAGATCACAGATGTTTGTTTTGTGGACGCATTCGTTTTGTAATCATTAAAGCTCACGACTTGTAAAGTGTTGTAATGAGATAGTTTCAATATTTGCTTGGACCAAGGGTTGACGAGTGACAAATAAAAATACGACAAAATAGTCGTGTTGGTTACTTCCGGATAAGATTAGACCAACCACACGTCCACACTGCCTTTCCGTGAGCGTAGGAGGCGACTAATTCATGTTAACTCGTTAATTAATGAAAAGGGACATTAGATCCGCCTAGGTCCTTCATTAATTCCTTTAGCCGATACAATTTTTGCATAGCGATCTCACAAATCAGCCTCTTCGCCTCAAGAACCTAAAGAATAAAGCTATGATACATATTATACATAGGTGTAAGTCAGAATGTAAACGCAGTGTAATCGCTACCTGAATCATAATAAATAGTGTATCGAGGTCATTAACTGATAAGCGTAGCGAGCGCTAGTTCAAAGATTAATTATTAATATGACGACGTAAACACAACAATTAACATCGCTAGGAAAACGGTTGCCTAG